>OZ024743.1:95816755-96116755 GCA_964016885.1 Eledone cirrhosa | reverse complement strand
TAATGTTCAAGTTGGCAGCCATCTTGTGCATCTAAAATCAACCTTCTGTTTCTACTTTTAGTCTATATTTTGTTTATCATTGTTGCTTTGATACAGTGTCGAGTCTTGCAGGACATTGGCCAGAGTATGTTTTTGTTTATCTTAATTAGTTTCTTTAGTGTATTTATGAGCCTCACTTTGATTTCGTCTTTTTAAGCTTGTCTGTTGTTTTGTTTTTATCTAAACCTTTTCCTTCGGTATAATTAGATTTTAGTCTATATCTCATAGCGATATTTTTCTTTTCATGTTATCTTATAATACTAATCTGTTCAAGGCAAAGTGTTCGTTCGACCTGACAAAAATAGCTGAGAAATCACCCTCATATCATACCCCACTACCTAAAGAAAAAACACATGAAAAAAGAAGGGAACAACCATCAACTGTCTCTAAAAAATAACCTGGTCATGGTTAGAATCATTGCTAATCTGAAGCAAAACAACAGGAATAACAATAACATTAATCAGTTTTTCGTAGAGTACGATCAAGTCTATGCTTCGCTGAGGAGGTCTAATAATTTCGAAACATATGTAGGGTTGTCTTCTGTACATACTAAAATAATGATTTCTTATATAGGCACAAGGCCAGTAATTTTTTTGGGGGGGGAAGGGAAAAGCCGATTAAATCGACCCCAATGCGTTACTGGTACTTTATTTTATAGACCCCGTAAGGATGAAAGGCAAAATTCACCTCGGCGGAATTTGAACTCAGATCATAAAGGGTGTACTTACTAAAATAATAAAAACGATATACGTCATAGAGTAAAAGTTGCCTTTTCCTCACCGTATACATATTATTTCTTTATAGATTGTTGATTCTCTCTACATTGAATATGTTAATGCCAACAAAAATCGTGTTTTTCATACGGGTTGTGTCATTGAGTACTATACAACAGCTAGCTATTGTTTATATATGTTAATATTCCATGCCTACCTATTGTAAATCTACGTAGTTATTCTCTCAACGCAACACTGCTAAGTACAGTAAAGTATATGCTTCGCTGATGAGGTGTGAAACACCGAAACATATTCGGAGTTGTCTCCCATACTTTTCTAAATTATTAGAATATTATTAGTCATTGAGTTAATGTTGTATTTTCTTCAAAACAAGCGTTTCTGATTATAATGTTCATACTACATTGCATATATTAATACTAATCCAGCTATCAGAAAAACAACAGATTTACGTAGAAAGATAACATTAAAATGCCCTCACAACAATAAATTCTACATGGTTAATTACAATACAGAAATAACAGCACATTAAACTACCGGATATAAACAATAAGCTCAGCCGGAAATTTACGATATGCCGCATAGAGAACATCGTAAAAAGCTGCCAGTATCGGAAATAATCTTAATTTGACATACAATTCCATCATTTGAATAATAAAACATGTCAGCTTTAAATGTAATATAAGTAACCATAATAATATTTTCTACTATAGGCACAAGACCAGCAATTTTAGCGAGGAGGAAGTCGATTAAATCGACCCCAGTGCGGGACTCGTACTTTATTTTATTGATGCCATAAGTATGAAAGGAAAAAATAACCTCGGCGGGATTTGAACACAGAACCTAAAGGGCCGTAAATCTATGTCACGAAGCAGGGTGTCCGACACTTTACCGATACTGCCATACGTCATATGTGTTTGCATATGTAATTATATATGACTCTGTCTCTAACTCTAACATTTACAAACTTACAAAAATATACATAATGTATTTCCTATCTCAGTCGCGTTGCTACAATAAGAAGTTCGCTTTTAAGTCACATGATCTTGGGTTCTAACTATCTATCCCTGTAAATAGGTATTTCTCCAAAGTTACCTATATATTTAATAGTGTATGACATTTGGTCATATAACCTAAATATTTATGAAATTATATCTGAGAAAGAAATTATTAAAATATTATTCTTATCTAGAGCGTTTCTCTTATGCAAACCATTAATTTATCAAGACGCAAGTTTTCGAATTTATATGATTGTTCATGAACCGATAATCCTGGACTCGAAACATTAAATACATTCAACACTATTGCCGACATTGTTGATGGGACGAATCCACTAGTAATATATATTTATTTGATGTATCGAGTATATCTTAACTTTGTTCATAGTTTTATTACATTTTCATCTTAGATCCACGATTAGGCAGAAGAACTACTAAACATTACTTGGTACGACTTTTATGCCACGTCAGGGTAAACAAGTATGTTATACCCCTCCCCCAAAGACTAACAAGAACAACACCCCTACTTTTATATAAACTGAAACATTTAATCCAGTTAAGAACCTTCTCGAAAGTTATTCACATTTTGACCGGCACCTACTTATGTAGGGTTGTTTGGTGATCGCTATGATATCTGTTTCGGGTGGCAAGCTAACTCTATCAACTCTATTCCCAAACATTATAATTTGCATATAACATATAGGTATATCTTATGCATGAACATCAGTTTTGGAAACCGTAAAGAGGAAGAGATTCAAGATAACTTACAACCCGTGTACCAATAATCTAATTGAAATGTTGCTTGTAATTCAAGATCCACTGACATTGCTCACGTTTCTATCAACACATAAACGTTCACACCGTTAAGTTGCATTTCTAGAGTATGAGGTAGACCCATATATAGTAATCTAATCTGCTAGAAATAACATTCAAATATAGCACAAATCGTTTAGTAAAGAGATGGCCACAATAGAAGATGCAGTCTAACTTAGTCCTATATATAGGATGGTATTGGTTAGAAATCTTTTGATCAGAGTTGACTCAGCGCTAAATAACAACAACGACTAGAATTAAATCAGATAATATCAAGATCAACGCTTACCCCAGAAAAGTGAGTTAAACATTTAGGTGTACCTCTACACTTGAGTGTGTGTGTATGTGTGTGCGTGCGCTTATGTATGTGTGTGTGTGTATGCATGCATATTTAGGAGATTAGTATCGGTGTACATATATGCATTATCAGAAATGACAATAAATGCCGGTGTGTGTTGTGACAAGGTTTTTACTTCACAGAAGTCAAATGGATTAATATAAATAAATGGTTACCCGTTGGTCACAACTCCTAGGCTGAAGCGTGTGGAGAAGAACAGAGATCTTCTCTTGGAGGTGTTAACATCTTCTTAGGCTGCCGGTGGCATTCTTCTTGAGTGGCGAAGGAAATGAGGGAGGAATTCTTCTTCTTGATGGCGAAGGAAATGAGAGAGGAGTCATCTCATGACAAGGTCGCAGGTGTTGTTTACACTTTGGGATTCAGGAGGCGAGAGAGTGAGATCGCCCTGACCTGTCCCTTTTATAGGGTCCGGACGGAAGTGACAAAAAGGGTTCTGCCACCCCAACGGGAAATAACTCCAGCTACTTCCTGTCTAGAGAGCGGTGATGTGATTGTCATAACAAGTGAGGCAACTCTTGCTACATTATCTACCGCCAGATTTTTAAAACATAAAAATCGAATGAAACATCTATGGAGTAAGATGGCGAGCATGTAACAGGCATGAAAATTACTAAAAAAATAATGTTTGCGATAAAAGGAAAACAGCAAAATATATGCATGCAAAAATCAATGATAGATATCAAGGTGGCCAACCGCTCTTGGCCAGAGAACTATTATCCATCACTCAAAGATACAATGTAATCAAAGTAAAAGAAGAGGTCAAAGTTCAAATGTTCAAAATACAGTTCACATATGTGCAATCACATGACAGCAGGAAACAAAGTGTGTTCCAGAGAATGAATGCAGGTGGTTTCTGGTCTGTGGTATAATGTGAAATTTCCAACCTCCGAAGGATTTTTCTCACAGGAAGAGTGCTGCAAAAATAAATTCTCTGGCTTGTTCTGCTGGTTTTGGTTGTTGATGAAGCTGTGTTGTTGTTGATGTTTGCTCGCGGAGTGAGCGTATTCGATGTTTGAATTCACAGTAAAAATTTTCCCAGAAAAAATGAGTTGCGCAAAGTGCTAGAAATAACAGCCAAAGTTGATGGTCGATGTTGAGAATGCGTTGACCTGGAAGGATCAAGAGGCCAGCGACCAAAGAAATAAGCATTCTGAATAAATGCGCAGTTTTCAACGGCAAATTTACGTGGTAAATTTTTAAACCGGCAAATAGGAGAATATAGGCTGGAGAATCCTTGGCGAGAAACATTATCCATGGCGTGTGGTATCTCAGTGAGTCGAGATGTGTGCTGCCTACACGTGCCGAAACAAGGTTAAGTTGAAAAAATTGCGCGAGAAAATGGCGCGAAAATGATAGTGCAACAGGTCGTTGGCAGCCATTTTGAACAATGTGTGTGTGAACGTGACAATATGATGAAAAAGAAAGAAAGGCTTCACTTAGTATAACAAATATGGCGAGTTCAACTTTTTTGTGAACGATGAAAAATGCTTGGCGGAAAGAATAAGCAATAGTTGAGATTCAGCGAAAATAAGTGTTCATGTTGAAATGTGTAAAAAAAAAAAAAAATCAAATTTCTTTTTTTTTTTTTAAATGTTCGTTGTAAGAAGAAACGAAAAACAAGGTACATAGTAATACAATAAATAAATAAATAAAAAGAACAACAAAAAAAATAATAAGGCTCCAGTAGCCAGTTCACATGAAAACAGTTTGGCAGAACTTTTTGGGCCAGTGGACTCTTCGACCGGAATGGGTCGTGGTCTTGTAAGTAGGTGAAGGTGGGGAAGAAGGAACAGGTGTATGCACAAGAGAGAAAGATTGGGGTATTTGTGGCTCGGGTGTATGAGCATCATTGTGTGCCCTTTTTAGTCTATACACCGAAATTGTCTCTCTGGACCCCTTAACGTCTACAGTGAAATGTTTGTCAGTACGTGCTAACACACGGTAGGGTCCAGAGTATGGTTGTGTAAGGGGTGGTCTCACAGCATCGTTCCTTACGAACACATGGGTCCACGAAGCAATGTCCCTCGGGACCGCAGGTTTTACAGTTTGTTTCCTCGTATCCATCGGCGGCAGGTCCTGAAAATAAGAACGCAGACGAGATACGTAGGAAAGCGGATCTTGGAAAGTAAGATCAACAGGAGCAAGCATTTGCCCAGGCAACGCTAGAGGAGCACCGTAAAGTAATTCGGCCGGGGAGAACCTCAGGTCCTCCTTTATTGATGACCGAATTCTTAACAACACAATAGGAAGGTACTCGCTCCAACGTTGAGAGTCTGGATAGGCGCGAAGAGCGGCCTTTAATTGGCGGTGGAATCGTTCCACCATTCCGTTTGAAGCAGAATGATAGGCTGTGGTCCGAATCCGTTGAGCTCCAAATATCTTTGTGAACTCAGAGAAGAGATGGGACTCGAATTGTCTACCACGGTCTGTGGTGACTGTAGTTGGTACCCCAAAGCGGGTAATCCACCCTGATACCAGGGCACGTGCTACAGTCTCAGCAGTCATATCTTGTAAGGGGATGGCTTCAGGCCATCGCGAAAAACGATCGACACAGGTCAATATGTATGAATATCCACTGCTGAATGACCAAGGTCCAACGAGGTCAATGTGTATGTGCTAAAACCGAGCATCAGGAGTACTGAAAGTACCAAGTGGAGTCCGGAAGTGTCTATGGATTTTCGATTTCTGGCAAGCGATGCAGGAACGGCACCAAGCAGCAATGTCGCGCCTCATATTTGGCCAGAAGAATCTGGCTGTTATCAGCTTTACTGTGGCAGCAGATTCTGGGTGAGAAATGTTGTGCAAAGCCAGGAACACAATTCGACGGTGAGTCTCAGGAACAAGTGGTCATGGTGAATCCGTAGATACATCACATAGAATCTGCCTGTCGGTGGTGGACAAGGGAAGATATTTGAAAATGTAAGTCGCAAATTCAGCAGAAAGAGTGTCCAACGATTGGAGTGCAGGTTGGTCTGCAGCTAAACGACCTAAGTCGATCTCCTGGGATGACGAGATGGAGTTGATTGGCAAACGTGACAATGTGTCTGCAGCTACGTTATGCGAGCCAGCAATGTGCTGGATATCGTTTGTAAATTGTGAAACGTAGTCCAGGTGCCTTGTCTCTCTAGGCGAATATCTGTCGGCTTTAGCCCCCAAAGCGAGGGTCAACGGTTTGTGGTCGGTAAAAACTGTAAAATTTCTCCCCTCAAGAATATGTGAGAAATGTTTCACCGACAGATATATGGCTAATAATTCCCGCCCAAACGTGCTATAACGCGTTTCTGATGGTTTCAGCTTCCTCGAGAAAAATGACAAAGGTTGTTGGTTTTCAGCGTAGGACTGCTGTAGAACTGCTCCCACAGCGGTATCAGATCCATCAACACAAAGCGAAAGCTTGGCCTCTGGTACCGGGTGGGCTAGCAAAGATGAACTAGCGAGTGCTGTCTTGGCAGTCTGGAAGTCTTGAAGCTGTCCTTGTGTCAAGGAAATATCCTCATTCTTCTTACGACGATTTTTAAAAATGTCAGTAAGGGAAGATAACAAATTAGCACAATGAGGAACGAAACGCCTATAGAAATTGATTAGACCTAAGAAGTGACGCAACTGGTGAAGTGTAGTAGGCGGAGGTAACTCCTGTATGGCTTGAACTCGCTGAGGGAGCGGCCTAATACCTTCGGCGTCGATGAGGTGGCCCAAAAAATTTAGGAAAGTGGAACCGAAAACACACTTTGCTGGATTCACACGAACGCGGTAATCCTGAAGTCGCCGAAATAAGAGATGCATGTGGCGCATATGGTCTTCCAGAGACGAACTAGCGACGAGAATATCGTCTATGTAAGCATAAACGAAGTCCAGACCACGAGTGACCTCGTCTATGAACCGCTGAAAAGTGCTAGCGGCGTTCCTGAGTCCGAAAGGCATGGTAAAAAATTCGAAGGATCCGAAAGGGGTTGTAATCTCCGTTTTCGGAATATCCTCCTTCCTGACCGGAATTTGGTGGTAGGCTCGCACTAAATCTAGTTTTGAGAAAATCTTACACCCCTGCAGTGAAGATGCAAAATCCTGGAGATGGGGGATGGGATACCTATCCGGGACGGGTCTCCAGTCGCCGGAAGTCTTGGGCACCATGTGTAACGGTGAAGCCCAAGGACTCGTAGATGGGCGAATAATGCCCAGCTGCAGCATATGGTCGAACTCGGACCGTGCTGCCTTTAATTTGTCCGCCGGTAAGCGGCGTGGACGCGAAAACACTGGAGCACCGGTGGTGGAAACGAAATGTTCGGTCGAGGGTGTTGGCTCAGTGACTCGAAAATTTCCATCCGTGAGCTCCGGGAAAGAACCCAGCAACGAATGGTAGGCGTCTCCAGCGGCAGCGATGAAGAATATTGGGCTGACTATTGGAGCATTGGCTTCCTGGCCATGAATTGAAAAACCGGTGATGTTATCCACCAGGCGTTGGCCACGGACGTCCACAGTCAAAGAGAAGTTGTGTAGGAAATCCGCTCCTAAGATAGGGTATGGCAAATCGGCAACCGTAAAAGTCCACTTAAAATCCCTACGAAGATTTAGGAATTTGAGAGGAAGCGAGATTTGCCCGTACGTCTTTATAGACGAGTGGTTAACTGTCTGCAGCGTAACAGATGACTCTATGGGGGTATCTTTCAGGCAATGGACCGGCCAAATACTACAGGAGGCTCCTGTATCCACGAGGAAACCTCTTGCCGACATTAGGTCCTTAATGAAGGAATGGCGGTTTGGTGGCTTTATGCTGAGGTCAACATCAGCGGACCTCTTAGGCGTTTCCCGCCTTGTGAAACGAGCAAGGTTGCACGCAGTAGTTCGCGCTCTCAGCAAATCGCTCGTGGTACCAGCATAAAGATGAAGCTGGTGATTTTGAATGACGTCTAAAACTTTGCGATCTCCCGCGACTGCGGGGCCGCGAACGGGCACCACACAAGGCCTTCATCTTGTGGAGCTCTATTGTGAGTTCCTGAATGGACTTTTGCATCGCCATAATGGTTGAGCTGTCTATTGGCGCTGCCGCGTAGATGGCATGGCGGAGTGTGGCCCGAGCTGGGTGGTGAACAGCGGCAAGGGGTTCGCTGCCTCCGGCACTCGTCACCTCGAAAATTTTGTCCGCAGAGGCGGCAAGCTGATCCACCGTGCTTGTATCTCTCATGGGGACCAAAATTGCCTGTACGCTGGTCGGCAGGCGCGAGAAGAACAACTGCTTCAGCAGGGCAGTTTCCGTTACCGACCCCTCCGTTAGGTACTTCATTCGGCTTAGGAGGTTCGATGGGGTGCCATCCCCTATATGCTCCAGATGGACCAAAGCCCTAAACCTTTTTTCTGAAGACTGTTCTGCCCGGCTGAGTATTTCAGCCTTCAGAGACGTGTACGTCGAGTCTGTGGGTGTCTCTAACACCAGGTCCTTAATCGCTGGGAGAATTGCCGGCGGAATTGCACTAAGGACCAGAGGACGTTGTAGTGCCTCGTCAACTCTGTTCGCCTCGAAAAATGCTTCGAGTTGGGCGAACCATAGCCTTACGTCGCCCGTGTACGTTGGCAGAACAGAGTGAGAAGCCATTGGTATACCGTAGGTAATTTACCAAGAACAAAAAAAAAAATAATCGTCTCCGTCTGGGAAAATGTCTCCAACACAACAAAAAAGGAAAACAAAATCGCTTATTTTTCTCTGTCAAACGACTGGACCGGAAAAATAATGCATCCGGGACAATATGCAAAGAAGCGTCTAACTGAATGATGTTATTACTAAGGTAAGGGCAAGGAATTTAAAACAAAATCCAACATGGCGGACTATTTCGCGCCAAAAACACTAATGATGGAGAAGAAAGCCTCCATCTTGTCATCCTCAAAATTTTTAGCCAGAGAAGAGAAGAGCAGAAAGGGAGAGAAAAAAAAGGCAAAAACATTCATACAATTGCTGTTTGTTTGTGTGTCAATAACTGTAGGTGTTCGTTTTGTATTAAATTTTGTTTTTTTTTCTTCTTCTTTCTTCTCTTTTTTTTTATATACACCTTTAACTATTTTCCCATTTTTTTAAAAATCACGCCGGGGGTCACCACTTTAGGAGATTAGTATCGGTGTACATATATGCATTATCAGAAATGACAATAAATGCCGGTGTGTGTTGTGACAAGGTTTTTACTTCACAGAAGTCAAATGGATTAATATAAATAAATGGTTACCCGTTGGTCACAACTCCTAGGCTGAAGCGTGTGGAGAAGAACAGAGATCTTCTCTTGGAGGTGTTAACATCTTCTTAGGCTGCCGGTGGCATTCTTCTTGAGTGGCGAAGGAAATGAGGGAGGAATTCTTCTTCTTGATGGCGAAGGAAATGAGAGAGGAGTCATCTCATGACAAGGTCGCAGGTGTTGTTAACACTTTGGGATTCAGGAGGCGAGAGAGTGAGATCGCCCTGACCTATCCCTTTTATAGGGTCCGGACGGAAGTGACAAAAAGGGTTCTGCCACCCCAACGGGAAGTAACTCCAGCTACTTCCTGTCTAGAGAGCGGTGAT
Organism: Eledone cirrhosa; assembly: GCA_964016885.1. Taxonomy (NCBI): domain Eukaryota; kingdom Metazoa; phylum Mollusca; class Cephalopoda; order Octopoda; family Eledonidae; genus Eledone; species Eledone cirrhosa. Next base: position 96,107,275 of record OZ024743.1, on the reverse strand, counting down.
GTGATTGTCATAACAAGAGAGGCAACTTATATTCCCCCCCTTAATCTTCATTTAACACCCGTCAGTCCAGAAGTTCCTCTAAAACGAGTCTTCTGTTTTTCTTTTGTGAGCAGGTTTAATTTCCATCGCCGGCTTGATAGGCCTGTCGTGACTATTGTCACCAATGTCATACAAAGGAAAAGCTTGATATCAGTGACACAACTCATTTCTACAGCTGAGTGAACTGGAGCAATGTGAAAAAATGCCCCAAACTCACAACCTCACAATAGTGAATTTAACTCTCTAACCACTAAGTCTTCATACTCCAACCCTAACAAAAATAATTGATAGAGGATCTTCGAGAATATTTTAACCAACGGTTAGTGAAATCCAATGACCATATAAAATGTAAATCATGAGTAAGTTTATTGTTGAACGGATATATACAATGATGAATGTTAAAAAGATGGAATAAAATAATAAACAGGGAGGAGGGAGAAAAAAGTGTGAGAGTGGCTAAGAAAAATACAAAAATGGAAAAGGAGGAAGGGGAATGGAGGGGACACAGTGTACACCTATTGCTGGGCAGTATGTCTCAGCTGCGCCTCGAGGACACGATGGTAAAAGCATTGCCGTAAAGAAAAGCCAGTAACACGGGGTGTATCAGCAATTCCCTCTCACTCGGTTCCTTCCTCAATCAAGAGCCAGTCCTCTCAATTTGGCGGAGGAAAACGGCAGTTCGGGGACCGTGACACCAGAAATTTCGACAGCGACTGGTATGAAAAGTAAGCAGTTAGTCAAGTCTCGGCATTTGGATGTATTTCGCTTCACTGTGCAACGGGCTGTAGTGCCCGGGTATGTGGCCGAAGTGGCAAGACCAGTGTTAGTTGCCTTTAAGTGGATTATTCATAATGTGATATTCTTCACAAAGAAGATAAGTATATTAGGGAGATTGTATAGATTCTTTAGTGTCATAATAAGGACCAGCTAAATCAATGCTTTAGATTGGAAAGTAAGGGTGTACATATCAGAGCCATTATAAGTGGTTGATCGATATCTCCAGGATCTAATCAAGATAAAATGGTAAATGGATGCTGTAGGATAGCTGATTATGGTAATGTAAGAAATCAGTGTGGTTGTTAGAATCACTACGGTCAGTTTTATTATTGAGAATCATGAAACATCACGAGGATTAAACAAGAGGAATGAGAATTTTTTAACAGAATAAAAAAAAAGCAAAAAAAAACAGCAACAACACACACAAAAACATAACAAAACAAAACAAATCAAGCAAATAAAACAACGATTTACTCTAATAGAAAATGGTGGAGCTGTAAGAAATTAGATAAGACGGAAATAACATTGGTGGTGATGAAGGTTGTAAATCTGCAATTCCCCTACAAATATCCGGTTGGTGGAATCCTTTGAGTGATACTGTTAGGAAATGGATTTTGAAAGTCTGATAAGCTTTTATTGTTCATTACTTGTCCGATATAGCTAATGGGGAATTGCAGGATCTTTGACACGGAGGAAATTGTCGTATATTAACGAAAAAGAACGAGGGATGTGTAGTAGGGTGTTGGAAGAAAACATATAATAGTCTAGAAGAAGAAAAATAAAAAATTTAAAAAGTAAATGCAAATTGAAGGCGTATGATGTCTATGGAGAAATAAAAGCTAAATGAAGAAGAAAAAAAAAAGAATATAACAGATAAAACTGTAAGAGAAAGAAGCAATAAAGTTAAGACTGTAAATGTAGGTAGCAACGACAAAACACTAATAGCGACGACGAATACATTTTTTACAGCGAAAACAAAATATAAGGATGGGAGTAAGAATGGAAGATATGATATAAAGTAGAACCATTAAACGAATAAATAACAACTAGAATGTGTTCTACAACTGAAAATATATGAATTAAAACTATAACATGAAATAAAGTATGTCACTTACATATTTTGTGAAAAATACACTTATCAATTGCTCTTTTATTGTGACATGTTGGATCTCCGTCAGTTACGAACAACGGAACAGCCTGCTAAGGAAAAGAACATACAAGTGGCTCTGTATACTGTAGAAACGTGTACCCTTAATATAGTTCTAAGCGAGATATAGGCCATCCTTTTGAATCACAGAGGCAATTCATTTTACTAGCTGTGTAGACTGGAGCAACGCTTAATAAATTGTCTTGCTGACAGACACAATATGCTGCCAGGAATCGAAGACATGACCATATAAACATGAGCAGAACACCATAACCACTGAGTCACGCGTACTAACAATCTTTTATTAAACTAACATACGGTCTGATTTTGGAGAATGTTTAACGTAGCTAAATTAGTATTAGAAATCCTTTAATCCTTTTGATACGAACCGCCTGAAAACGCCTCCGGTCCTATGATACAAATATTTAAAGTGTTTATATTTATTGAAAGACCTTCCAACATAATTGTATTTAAAAACACTTATTTGCCCGGACTTGTGCTTCGGAGGGAAACTTTCTAGGAGCAAATCCCATGGTCATTTGTGACTGAAGGGGGTCTATACCATACTTATGTCTGAAGAATGCTCGGCTACATGTTAATTTCATGGGTAGGTAGTTCTGTTGATCAAAAAACTGGAGCCTTCGTCGTCAAAATCGACGGAGATCCAATATTCGACCCAGGAGGGAAGGGACAGGAGAAAAAATGGTACGCTAGCGAGATTTAAATTTATCACAGAAACGGAACGAACGAGACTAAATATCACAAGTTGCATTAAATCTGGCGGGTTAATGACCTCAAACGGATACACACACACAGACACAGACACACACAGACACACACAAACACATACACACACACACATACACATACAAACACACACACATACACACACAAACAGACACACACACACACATATATATATATATATATAAAGTCTTTATAATAAATGTATATACAAGATATATGTGACATGTTTTTTGTATAATAATCATATATGAGTCGCTATGGATGTTTAAAAACTGTGACCCTGTCATAGTTCTTTCAGTAGCCGCATGAAAACATCAGACACTAGTATTTCAGGAGTTTCATCCATCATCGGTAACGTTTACTTACTTCGTATTCAGACAAGTATAAGCTATAGCTTATATACCTTTTGCTTATAAAACATCCACAGGAGATACTCATTTGCATATAATGAAAGGTTGACTGGCTGGCCTTAATTAATAGTACCATATCTAGGACGTATACGCCTCTCATCTACTGAGACCATGCTGGGGCACCGAGATTTAATTGACTGAGAATTTGGTCTATTTATAGTTTTATTTTCTACGATTGACGCTGAATATGACACAAATATCTTGGAGATATCTATTTATTTCTGTCTAGACTAACTTTATCTTTAGTTTTAGCTTAATCTTAATCTAAAATCTGAGTAAAGTCTCAAGCTCACCATCATTGTCATTATCGACAAATAACACATACATGTTGGATTTCCGTCAGTTACGACGATGAGTATCATAGTTGTACGAACAACAAAACAGCCTGCTCATGAAATTAACAAGTAAGTGGCTGAGCATTCCACTGATACGTGTACCGTTAACGAAGTTCTATGGGAGAAGGGAGGCTGGTATTGTTGGGCGACTGATGGTCTTCCACAAACACCCTTACTCGGACTTGTGCCACGGAGGGGAACTTTCTAGGTGCAAATCCCATCGTCCTTCGTGACCGAAGGGGGTCGTTACTCTCTTTATCCTATGGGAGATTCAGCATGACACAGAGTGTGATAAAGCCGATCCAATACAAGTATAGTTCATCCAAAGTGATTCCAAACATTTTCTATGTCTAATTTCCATGCGCCAGACATGGACTAACCCGAGGCTATGATAAATGACACTTTTTCAAGATTCTATGTAGCGCGATCGAATATCTAAATTATAATAAAGTAAGGAGTGCGGGACTGCGTACGGTTTAGAATTTTTTATCCCATTAGTAAAATAAGTTGGATTACTTTGAATACACAATGAATGAATATTACATAATTTATCTACTAAATTTCGTGGCTGTTCATTAAATATATTTTATTGTTTATTTATAGATTCACTTTTTCAAAATTTTCAAATGTCAAAACTTCCGGTTAGCGATCGCTTAAATAAACATTCATATATTTCCGTCACTAATTTTCTCCTAATGCAGTTTATATATAATATCTTATTTTTTAAATATATCATGGATTACGTTACTGATTACATAAGACAGTGTAACGCAGTCTTCGTTCAATTTCTGTGGATATTGTCAATTACGATATTATTTGATGTATCATATCTACATGCATATATACTTGCGTATAATATCAATATACACACTACACTACACTTGCTAGCAGAAAACCACCCGAAGGGTCGTTTTTCTGCTAGTGAGTCCTAATGATTGCCAAGCGAACTTCTTTACCATTCGGACATTTTGCGTCTACATAATATGCCCAAAGCAAAATAATCAGAACATATATATGCGTGTCTAGTATAACTTGGGTAGTAATTGTTTTATTGTTTTATTGGTTTATTCGGTTATTTTCACTGGTCGTTAGAAATCTCCGGGCCGTCTGTAGCCAGAACTAATGATATATTTCAACGTAGCTCAGACTCAAAATATACGTGATAACACTGCTAACATGTTCTTTGAAGAACTATAACACTGACAACGTAAAACACGGTGTTTTAAAGGGAACATTAGGCTATTCAGCTCACTACCAACCCAAACTAACATTTAAACCATGTAACAAAGCTATACTCTAAATTGTAAGATATTAACTAAAACCTCTATTTTACATTCCAGGACTAACTCACCCAGACAATTACACACATTTCCTAAACAGAATTATAACCATGCACTCATCAACGAACTACATATTTAATTTTCTTTCAAAACCTTATTATATTATGTTAGCTCACATTCGTGGCTTATCGTGGAAATACTGCCGTCTTCTATTGATTCTCACCTTGAAATTGGAGAGAGACCTTAATATGATTTGTGGCTACATCACAAGTATCCAGGATAACACCAAGCACTTCTGGTGGTTGTTGATTCCTCAATATATGTACATACTATCTTACAGTAGATCGTTGATAGCCTTATCAATACGTAAACAGTAAAGCATTCACTGAAACTAGCGGGCCGATCTCATCAATAATATCTGACTGCAGAACAGCTACAGAATATAGCGAAGCAGTTAAATACAACTATTCATAAAGTGATTACAAGTAAACAGGAGATACCTATATCGCAAAAGTAAATATATTATGAAGCACTAGAACAAGCCAAAAATAAATTAAGTTTAGTCTAATTGAAGAGACTGCACATAGATAAGACTCACTAGAACAAGAAATAAAATATTGATAAAAACACTGTAAGTAGTATTATAAGAATAAAATGAGACAGAACATAACTAGAGTCAATCAGTCAGTTGTGTGCAGAAACAATTGTTGGAATAAATTGAGGGCAGGCATGGCTATATAGTTTCTAAATTATCTTTACACTTACTTGGTTTCCAACTGAATCCTACTCATGAGTCATCGAACATAGCCTTGTGTCGATCAAAGCCTTGTGAATGACATATGATAGAGACCGTTTAAGGCTGTCTTTTGCAGAGCCTACAAATACTCGGGTTAGTGCTTCAGTCCGAGGAAAACTTTCTTCCACCAAACTGGGAGGCCTTGTAAAAGACATGGGTACTGTCCTTTGTTCTCTGTCCTTAAAATACCGAAGAAGCATATATTACAACAATAAGAATGAAAATGTACAAATCAAACAACCCCTGTGGAAAGACAACACAAAACAGAGCTAAGATAGAACATAGTTTTAACATAAATACAAATGAATGATCGACAAGTTAATAGTTGAATACCACTTGAAACATGTACTCAATAAATAACAGGGTGTCATATATGGAGAGAGAAATTATTGTGTGGTTCGCTTCGGAACTACGTGGTCCCCGATTTGAGCATATTGCGCAGCGGTCGACTGAAAAATACGCTTATATATATATATATATATATATATATATATATATAACGAAGGAAGTGTGGTAAGCAACCAGGTGGACCATAACACACCAGAGTAATCGATACTTTGGGTAGTAGAGTGGGTAATAGGAAAAGAGTCAGAACCCCAACGGCAGAGCTCAAGCCGTTTCGACAGCTATTTCTGGAGTAGCTGTCGAAACGGCTTGAGCTCTGCCGTTGGGATTCTGACTCTTTTCCTATACACACACACACATATATATATATATATATATATATGTGTGTGTGTGTGTGTGTGTGTGTGTGTGTGTGTGTGTGTGTGTGTGTGTGTGTATGTATATTTTTCGCAGAGGTTTATAGGTGAAGGATATAAACACCGAAAACAAGACAGTGCTTTAGAAATGAAGTCACTTGTGATACATCGACTTACAAACACTTGCTCCTCATACTTGACGTCACAAATGAAGTGAACTAGTAACTGGTTTGTTGGAAACCTGTAACCAACAAAATTTGCTATCAAATATATTGAGCAAAGATAGGAAAAGTGAAAGAAGGGTTAAGAAGGGTCGGACTAGTGAAATATCATATAGCTATAATATAATAAATCTAAATGAGGAATAAAATATACGAAGTGGAAATTCTGAAAGGCTTTAGAAACGTTAAGTTTGATATAGTTTGATGTTTGTAGGGAACTCGTGGCAGAGAGAATGTTCAAGGTGATACCTTTGAGAAATAAAGTGAATGAAGGTTTGTGAATCAGTCAGACTGCCGTTTGGGATGGAGTTAACATGTTTAAATGTACTAGTAGAAAAACTTCTGCTAGTATGTGTAGCGTGCATATTGATATTATATGCATGTAGATATAATACCTCAAATAAAATCGTAATTGACAATATCCACAGAAATTGAAGAGAGTGTGTTACACTCTCTTCTGTAATCAGTAAAGTAATCCATGATACATTTAAAAAAGATAATATATATAAACTGCATCACGGCAAAATTTTATGAAAATGATAAAGGAGAAAATTAGCGACGGAAATATAAACCATGTGATATAGCGTCCATTACATCATAACCGGAAGTATTGACATTTGAACATTTTAAAAGAAGCGAATCTTGAAATAAGCAATACAATTATTTATATTTAATCAAGAGTTACAAAATTTAGTACATAAATTATGTAATATTCATTCATTATTTATTCAAAGAAAGGCGGTGGATTGGCAGTATCGGTAGAGGGTCGGATGCCATGCTTTGAAGCATAGAGTTACCTCCCTGTATGATCTGAGTTCAAATCCCGCCGAGGTTAACTTTGCCTTTCATCCTTCCGGGGTCGATAGAATAAAGTACCAGTAATGCACTGGGTAATTGCTGGCCTTGTGCCAAAAAGTAGAAACAATTATTTATTCAAAGAAATCCAACTTATTTTACAAACGGGGTAAGAAAAATATATTCAGGACGCAGTCCCGCACTCCTCCTTTTATTATATTATGATAGTGAATACGTCATTTCAGATATGTGACATTATTATATGTAGCGCTTTTAAAAGTTTGTTGAGGATAATGGCTTTCTGATTAACATTTTGAATGCGTTATGTGACGAGGGAATCTCCCTGGTGTTCATCTAAATTTTGCCGACCCTGTCGACAGTATTCTTCGGTATAGTTGAGTGTGAAAAAAGTGAAACCTTTCGGTTACGTGTAAAACTTATCTAGCAGGCTGTGTTAATCACTTTAAAGTTGTTTGGAATGAACAAGAAGTGAAGAAAATCTACTGCAACGTATAGGCAGCGCAGCTATCATCAAACCGGAGATATGGCCCGAATGCTTGAAATAAAATGAACTTCACTAAAAGCATTCAGTAACCAGGTTTTTTGGTTGTTAAACCGAGCATTTGCTTATATCTATGTGAATAACTCAAAATGGCATCTGAACCCAGGTCCTAACAATTCTACCATTTCATTCATCTCAACTGGCACTTCTTTACATTCTGAGTTCACATCCCACTGGGGTTAACTTTGTCTTTCAACGTTACGTGGTCGATAAAATAAAGCACCAGTAACACACTGGGGTCGATTTAATCGACGTTTCCCAAATCCTTTCAAATTGCTGATCTGCCAAAAGTAGAAACAGATATTTTATCTATCAAGAAAGATGAAAGGTAAAGTTATTTTGGCAATATTTGAAGACAGAGCCTAGAGAGCCGAAACAAATAAATAACCCCGCTCTCCTTGCCTATTCAGAACTTATTCAACCGTGGCCAGATTATCTTATTATAGGGATATAACTTACACCAGTGCAAATACAATATGTCACATTCGTTCTTCCGTCATATATTTTAACCATTATATTCATAAGCGATGTTTAGTATAATTTCACAGCAATTGTGAAATGTTGCTCTTTTAAAAAGACAATGTTTGTTGATTTACAAGACATATTTTCCATTCTCTTGGTCACACAAAGGATAAGTTCTTATCACACAATAAGAAAAATCGGTGAAGATGGAAACTAAAAACGAAAATAAATAACGTTATAAATTATTTTTCAGTGCGATGCATAACAAATGAGAATTGTCAAGCGGGAAACTTTGTTCTGAATATGATCAATTACCAAATTTATAAAATACTTAACAGCTCATTTCTTTCTTTCTTTCTTTCTTTCTTTCTTTCTTTCTTTCTTTCTTTCTTTCTTTCTTTCTTTCTTTCTTTCTTTCTTTCTTTCTTCCTGTTCCTGTACTCACACCTATCTCTCACACAGGCACACGTACAAATATGTTTCTATAAATTAATAATATAATTGTATTTACACCAAAAAGTGAAGTGTGCTGCAAGAACACCACTGAAACCAATTTATAGACGACAATAATAATAATAATAATGTTAACAACAACAACAACAACGACAATAACAACAATATAAAAACCATCATCATCATCAACAATAACACCCTCAACAACAACGGCAACAACGGCAACAACACTATCAACAACAACAGCAACAACAACAACAACAACAACGGTAACAACAACAACAACAACAACAACAACAACAACACTATCAACAACAACAACAACAACTAAAACAACAACACTATCGACAACAACAACAACGACTACAACAACTACTACTACTACTACTGCAACAACAACAACAACAACAACAACACTATCGACAACAACAACAACAACTACAACAACAACAACAACTACTACTACTACTACTACTACTGCAACAACAACAACAACAACAACTACAACAACTACTACTACTACTGCAACAACAACAACAACAACTACAACAACAACTACTACTATTACTGCAACAACAACAACAACAACTACAACAACAACTACTACTATTACTGCAACAACACTATCGACAACAACAACAGCAACTACAACAACAACTACTACTACTACTACTGCAACAACAACATCTACAACAACAACAACAACTACTACTACTACTGCAACAACAACAACTACAACAACAACAACAGCAACTACTACTACTACTACTACTACTACTACTACTGCAACAACAACAACAACTACAACAACTACTACTACTACTACTACTACTACTGCAACAACAACAACAATAACAACAACAACAATAATTAGTAAATGCATCGTCGTCACCAACTGAGGTCCGTTTCATTGCTGTCGGTGTCAATATTTTCGTTGTTTTTGTCCGGGTATGTTTTTGTGTAATCATTATTAGTCGGACGCCATGCTTTGACGCATAGAGTTACGGCCCTTGCCATTCTGAGTTCAAATCCCGCCGAGGTTAACTTTGCCTTTCATCCTTACGGGGTCGATAAAATAAAGTACCAGTAATACACTGGTGATTGCTGGCCTTGTGCCTAAAGTAGAAACAATTATTAGTATTGTTACTTTGGTGTTGTATGTGTTATTGATGTTTAGTCTCAGATGAACTTTTATTTGAGGAATGCTCTCAAAACTGACCAATGGGAAGAGTGGCCATACAAATCTTTATAACACTGAGATGGGTATAACACACACACACATTTTATTTGATTATTTTATTTTATTTTGTTCCTTTACCACCTTATTCCTTCTACCACTTTATCATTTTTTTGAGCTGACTCTAACAACAATACCACTACCAACATAAGAATAGAGGTCAGATGTACCTAACAATAACAAGAACAACTACTACAGATTGGCTTGCCTCAGAACGAATTTCTATAGACTTTTGACTGAGGAATGTTCTAACAATTGACCAATGAGAGGAGAAGAGGCCCTTTGACGCTGAAATTCGTATTTTTAAATTCATATGATTCCAGTTCCTCAGTGAAATAACAATCCAACCAGGAACTGGGCATATCAGAGTATTGACAAAGTTAAACACCTCAACAACATGTGTACTCGTCTCTACCATACTAATTCGGACTGCCTGAAGAGGTGACAGCCAAAGATGGCTGTCACCGAAATATATATAGCAGTAATAAACGAAGCCAAATTTTAAACATTTGACTTATTTATTTTATTTTATTTTACATTACTCCGGAGTGACCAAACCAACCTGCGCACTTCGTCGAGTGCTCCAATCTGCATACTGAGGTGTTTGTATACAACCAACATATACTCAAAATTTATGTATATATATACCGAGAACAATTGTTTCACCTTAGCGGATCCTCAGCTCGTATTGGACATGGTTATCAGCTAAGGTGAAACAATTGTTCTTGGTACGGTATATATATATATATATATATATATAGGAAATTGTTCAAGACCCCGACAGCAGAGCTCAAGCCATTTCGAGGGCTATTTCTGGACGCCAGAAATAGCCGCCGAAACGGCTTGAGCTCTGGCGTCGGGGCCTTGAACATTTTCCTATTACCCACTTTACTACCCAAAGTATTGAGTACTCTGGTGCGTTATGGTCCAACTGGTTCCTTACCACACTTCCTTCGTTATATATATATATATATATATATATATATATATATATATATATATATATATATATATATATATATATATATATATATATATATATATGTATGTATGTATGTATGTATGTATGTATGTATGTATGTGTGTGTGTGTATGAGTCCCGAGTTCAATCGGGAGTAACCACAGTAAGTAAGGTACTCAATACATTAGTAGAGTGTAAACAACACATTGATGATTTCCTTCGAATGAAACAGTTCTAGTCCTGTAGAAGCCATTTCTATATTAAATATATTATATATAACAGTGGAAGGTATTCCTTTATTTAAAGCTATAATAAAACTACATTGCAAGTGAGAGGTGTGATCTGTTTCAACTGAATCAGAGGGTTTAAAAGTCTGCCGTCAGCTGTCATAAACAATAGGAAGTACATTCTGAACACAATCAGGTCAGTTGAGGCTTTTCTCATATTAATCTAGTTTTAAGATAGAAACATAGGCAAAATGGGAATGTACTAATACATGTATGTATGTATGTATGTATGTATGTATGTATGTATGTATGTATGTATGTATGTATATATGTATGTATGTATGTATGTATGTATGTCAGGTCACCAGTTGGTGCTACTGGTAACATGTATCCCAGTACAACCTGTCTCATGGTCGGGTCGTTGGCGACTAAACTGGCAACCCCACCAAGGTTTCTTGCTGAGGAGGGTGACGTTGGACATCCTGCAGGACTAAAATCAAAACCTGTCAAAGGGCAAAGGAGCTCTTAAGAGTCAATGGCCATCTAAAATCACCGGGAGAGATGACCCCTTAGCTTTTGTCAAGGCAGAATTCTAGGAGAAGGACAACTCTGATATAACACCTGCAACCCTGATAGTATCCAATGATGTTGACTTGTTCTTCTTTTTGGTAAATATCATCTTGGTTAAGAGAGTGGGACTGGCTTTGTGCAGTGCCTTTGCTCACTATAAAAGCTTCACGGCACAAGCATTGCTTTATATCTGGAGATCTCTCTGCACTTGTCGTCACATGGTACCATGGGCCCAGCGCTATGTGTCAATAATTGTCACAAGTGTAGTATCTCTACCAGAGTTTTCAAGTCGCTGGCTGGACTAAAAAGTCACACTCGTTCAGCGCATCGGTAGGGTTTCTCCTACATGGATATAAAGTAGTGGCCGTACTCAAAAACGAGTTGGCAGCCACCATGTATATATATATACATGTATGTATATATGTGTATGTATGTATGTGTGTATGTATGTATATATATATGCATATATGTGTGTATATGTATATATATATGTATGTATATATATATATGTATATGTGTATGTATGTATGTATATATGTATATATGTATGTATGTATATATATATAATACAGTCAGGTCACCAATTGGTGCTACTGGTAACATGTATCCCAGAACAACCTGTCCCATGGTCGGGTCGTTGGCGACTAAACTGGCAACCCCACCAACGTTTCTTGGTGAGGAGGGTGACTTTGGACATCTTGCAGAACTAAAAACAAAACCTGTCAAAGGGCAAAGGAGCTCTTAAGAGTCAATGGACATCCAAAATCACCGGGAGAGATGACCCCTTAGCCTTTGTGAAGGCAGAATTCTAGGAGAAGGAAAACTCTGATATAACACTTGCAACCCTGATGGTATCCAATGATGTTGACTTGTTCTTCTTTTTGGTAAATATCATCTCGGTTAAGAGAGTGGGACTGGCTTTGTGAGTGCCTTTGCTCACTATAAAAGCTTCACGGCACAGGCATTTCTTTATATCTGGAGATCTCTCTGCACTTGTCGTTACATGGTACCATGGGCCCAGCGCTATGTGCCAATAATTGTCACAAGTGTAGTGTTTGTACCAGAGTTTTCAAGTCGCTGGCTGGACTAAAAAGTCACATTCGTTCAGCGCATCGGTAGGGGTTCTCCTACATGGATATAAAGTAGTGGCCGTACTCGAAAACGAGTTGGCAGCCACCATGTATGTATGTATGTATGTATGTATGTATGTATGTATGTATGTATGTATGTATGTATGTATGTATGTATGTATGTTCTTCTGGTTTTATAATTTCACAAAGTTTTACCAATAGACAGAGAGTCGGTTTCTAACATAGACACAAGACTCTCTCATTGGAATTTACACAACATCAACTAGGAAGATATGTATGTATGCATGCATGTGTAGATATGGATGTTATTGTATGTGTGGATGTGGATGTTTTGAGTTGTATGTGTGCATGTGTATATGCTTTGTATCTGTACATGTGTATATGCAGTTATTAGATGCAAACTTTTTGTAATGTTTTACATATTTTTACTGTTCCATTAATGGATTGTACTTGTAGTTTCCTAACTAGTTGTGTTCTTTCTGTTCCTGTGAAGCCTAGCTTCTCAAGATTTGTATTGAGGCAGTTACTAACATATCCCAGTGCCCCAATAATCACAGGCATAAATCTGAAGGTGTAATCAGGGTGGAGTATCTGCAGATTTCTCATCAGTTCTGCATAAATATTCTCCTTTTCACTAATCTTTGATATTATATTGGCATCTGCTGGGCAGCTAATTTCCACTACTGTGCATGTTTTCTTCTCCCTGTCCCATATCATAATATCTGGTCTGTTATGCCTGCATTTTATTGGGGGTTTTACTGGAACATTCCACCAGTACTTTCATATTAGGTACATGGATGTATTCCATATTGTTGTAGCTTTTAATGTGTTTATTATCGGGGCTATCTTTTTTACGAACTGCATTGTACAGTATTTTGGCCACTACATCATGCCTCATAGGTAGATAGTACCGCGATGACATCTTTGGGCAGCTGCTGATGACATGGGTGATATCCTCGATGTTAGTTCTGCAGAGTCTGCACTTGTTATCACATCTAGGTGTTTTGCCTGCATCCCTATCTCTTTTGTGAATCAGGTATTTCGTGCTAATCTCCTATTCTTGGATTACAAAAGCGTATCCTTCAAAGTGGGAGCCAATATGTATGTATGTATGTATGTATGTATGTATGTATGTATGTATGTATGTATGTATGTATGTATGTATGTATGTATGTATGTCAGGTCACCAGTTGGTGCTACTGGTAACATGTATCCCAGTACAACCTGTCTCATGGTCGGGTCGTTGGCGACTAAACTGACAACCCCACCAACGTTTCTTGGTGAGGAGGGTGACTTTGGACATCTTGCAGGACTAAAAACAAAACCTGTCAAAGGACAAAGGAGCTCTTAAGCGTCAATGGCAATCCAAAATCACCGGGAGAGATGACCCCCTTAGCATTTGTCAAGGCAGAATTCTAGGAGAAGGAAAACTCTGATATAACACCTGCAACCCTGATGGTATCCAATGATGTTGACTTGTTCTTCTTTTTGGTAAATATCATCTTGGTTAAGAGAGTGGGACTGGCTTTGTGCAGTGCCTGTGCTCACTATAAAAGCTTCACAGCACAGGCATTTCTTTATATCTGGAGATCTCTCTGCACTTTTCATCACATGGGACCATGGGCCCAGCACTATGTGTCAATAATTGTCACAAGTGTAGTGTTTGTACCAGAGTTTTCAAGTCGCTGGCTGGACTAAAAAGTCACATTTGTTCAGCGCATCGTTAGGGGTTCTCCTACATGGATATAAAGTAGTGGCCGTACTCGAAAACGAATTGGCAGCCACCATGTATTTTGGTATATATGTTTGTATGTATGTATGTATGTATGTTAGTATTTATGTATGTATGTATGCATGTATGGATTTACCTACATATGTAAATATATATATGAATATATGTATGTATGTTTGCATGTACCTACGTATATAAGTATATATATGAATGTATGTATTATGTATGTATGTATGTATTGTTATCGTGTGTTTGTGTGTATAGATATATTTAAATGTGCGTGTGTGTGTGTATATATATGTTAATTATTATTGTCGTTGTCGTCCTTATTATTATTGTTATTATTATTATTATTATTATTATTATGTTTTTTTCTCGTGCAATGACCATACTCGATAACGATGGGGGCAGCCATCATATATGTATGAATGTATGTATGGATATATGTTTGTATGTATGCATATATGAATATATGCATGTACGTATGCATGTATGTATGTGTGTATGTATGTTTTTCTGGTTTTATCATTTCACAAATTTATTTGCCAATAGAGAGAGAGTCGGTTTCTAACATAGACACAATACTCTCTCTTGGAATTTACAACATCAACTAGGTAGATTATGTATGCATGCATGTCTAGATATGGATGTTATTGTATGTGTGGATGTGGATGTTTTGAGTTGTATGTGTGCTTGTGTATATGCTTTGTATCTGTACATGTGTATATGCAGTTATTAGATGCAAACTTTTTGTAATGTTTTACATATTTTTACTGTTCCATTAATGGATTGTATTTGTAGTTTCCTAACTAGTTGTGTTCTTTCTGTTCCTGTGAAGCCTAGCTTCTCAAGATTTGTATTGAGGCAGTTACTAACATATCCCAGTGCCCCAATAATCACAGGCATAAATCTGAAGGTGTAATCAGGGTGGAGTATCTGCAGATTTCTCATCAGTTCTGCATAAATATTCTCCTTTTCACTAATCTTTGATATTATATTGGCATCTGCTGGGCAGCTAATTTCCACTACTGTGCATGCTTTCTTCTCCCTGTCTCATATCATAATATCTGGTCTGTTATGTCTGCATTTTATTGGGGTTATTACTGGAACATTCCACCAGTACTCTTCCACATTGCTGTAGCTTTTAATGTGTTTATTATCGGGGCTATCTTTTTTACGAACTGCATTGTACAGTGTTTTGGCCACCTCATCATGCCTCATAGGTAGATAGTAGGCGATGACATCTTTGGACAGCTGCTGATGACATGGGTGATATCCTCGATGTTATTTCTGCAGTCTGCACTTGTTATCACATCTAGATGTTTTTCCTGCATCCCTATCGCTTTTGTGAATCAGGTATTTCGTGTTAATCTCCTGTTCTCGGATTGCAAAAGCGTATCCTTCAAAGTGGGAACCAATATAACGGTTGTGGTCGAAGATAGACTACTTTCCTTATCTATATTACTCTCACTCTGGAGCTTCCTGGCAACATATCCATGCATGATCTTTTGCTGATAAGCATGCATGTTTTCATCCATGGATTCACTGCGATACTTGCGAGCGACTTCCTTGGGTGTGAGTTTTTGATTATCACACAGGGAATATCTCTCGAGGAGTTCCTTCCCAACTCTCATGATCTTATCTGTTTCATGCTGATAGACTTGCTCAAGAAACGGGCTCCTGCGCTTCGAGGTTCGTAGATGTCCGAGAGAAATGATGCGGCATTCAAATGTTGTCTGGACTGATGTTAGGACTCTGCCTCCCTGCTTACGTTTCAAGTAAAGGCGGTCTATGTCACTGTTGATGTGGAAGTTTCCGGTGTTGTTTAGTATTTTTCTAGTTCCAACATCAACTGCTCGGATTTCGTCTATCGTCCAATTGAGTATTCCAAACGTTGGTGTTAGGAGAGGCACAGCAAACACATTGTGAGCCACTGTTCTGTTTTGCGCAGAGAGTTCCGATGACCAGATCTTTCTTAATCGGGTGTAGTATTCCCTGGTTACGCGTTCTTTATTACAGATACCATTATAGGATGTTTTCTCATCTATCCCCAGGTATCTGTAGCAGTCCTCATCAGATATCGGTGAAACAGTTAGGCCATTGATGACAATGTTGCTAGATTGGGTTGTTGTTTTTCCCCGCTTTACAGTCATGTATGAGCATTTATCTTGGTCAAATTCCATTCCTATATACTTTGAGAACGTTGTAACCAGGTCAAGATTTTTCTTCATCCCATCCATGTTCTTGGCATAGAGTTTCAAATCGTCCACAAAGAAATTATGGGTTAGGTTCGTATTTCTGTCCTCCTGTGAGCCAATGATGTATCCATCACATTTCTTGAGCAGAAAGGACAAAGGGTTTAATGACAAGATGAATAATATCACAGAGAGACTGTCCCCCTAAAATATCCCCCTGCAATATTTTATTTTATCAGTGAAAATAGAATCCTCCCTCTCTGTCTTTAACCTTAGGATAGTAGCCCAATAAGAAGACAGCCTCTCTATGGTTCTGACAATAATATCTGGGACTTTAGCAAGTTGGAGGGCCTCTATCATCCAAGAGTGGGGAACAGAGTCGAAAGCTTTCCTGTAGTCCAGCCAGACTGTAGCCATACTCCTCCTAAGTTGTCGCACATCCGACATCGCAGTTTTGTTGATTAGGAGTTGTTCAGCACATCCCCAACCCCTTTCTTTCCAGCTGCTTGTTCATCTGTGATGATGTTATTATTTTCACAGTGATCTTGGAAAAATAGGTTCAGGCAGGCTGTATACATCTTATACATCAGGTTCTGGCATGCAATGGGTCGGTAGTTTTTTGCCAAGTGGGTGTCTTTGTTCTTGGGGACCAGTAATGTTTGTGCTAATGTCAACCATTCTGCTATAAGTGTATCTCCCTTAAGAACTTGTTGGTAGAGGTCAGTAAGATACCCCCGATAGAATATCAGTTTTTTTATGTATGTATGTATGTATGTATGTATGTATGTATGTATGTATGTATGTATGTTCTTCTGGTTTTATAATTTCACAAATTTATTTGCCAATAGAGACAGAGTCGGTTTCTAACATAGAAACAAGACTCTCTCATTGGAATTTACACAACATCAACTAAGTAGATTATGTATGCATGCATGTCTAGATATGGATGTTATTGTATGTGTGGATGTGTATGTTTTGAGTTGTATGTGTGGATGTGTATATGCTTTGTATCTGTACATGTGTATATGCATTTATTAGATGTAAAGTTTTTGGAATGTTTTACATATTTTTACTGTTCCATTAATGGATTGTACTTGTAATTTCCTAACTAGTTGTGTTCTTTCTGTTCCTGTGAAGCCTAGCTTCTCAAGATTTGTATTGAGGCAGTTACTAACATACCCCAGTGCCCCAATAATCACAGGCATAAATCTGAAGGTGTAATCAGGGTGGAGTATCTGCAGATTTCTCATCAGTTCTGCATAAATATTCTCCTTTTCACTAATCTTTGATATTATATTGGCATCTGCTGGGCAGCTAATTTCCACTACTGTGCATGTTTTCTTCTCCCTGTCCCATATCATAATATCTGGTCTGTCATGCCTGCATTTTATTGGGGTTTTTACTGGAACATTCCACCAGTACTCTTGTATGTATGTATGTACGTATGTATATATGTTTGTATGTATGCATGAATGCATGCATAGATGCATGTTTCTATGTATGTATGTATGTATGTATGTGTGTATGTGTGTACTTGGTGAAGAGGGTCATTTTGGACACCCTGCAGGACAAAAAACAAAACCTGACAAAGGACGGAAGAACTCATAAGAGTCAACGGCCATCCAAACATGTGTAAATATGTATATACGCATGTACATAGGTATATATACATATATATATATATATATATATATATATATATATATATATATATATATATATATATATATATATATATATATGCATGTGTACATATATATATATATATATATATATATATATATATATATATATATATATATATATATATGTATATGCATGTGTACATATGTATATATATATATATATATATATATATATATATATATATATATATATATATATATATATATATATATATGTATATCCATATGTACATGTGTATATATATGCGCGGGGACATCGAAATAATCGGGCAGGATACCCAATCGTGCGGTTAAACCACTGGGAGTGAAGGACCCCTAGCCTTTGTCAGGGCATTCTTCTAGGAGAAGGCAACTCAGGAAACTGGGATAACTCCGATACAAAACCTGCGGCTCAATAGTTACCGATGATGTTGATCTTTTCTTCTTTTCGGGTTATAGCTACTGTCAATCAGAGAGTGGGATTGGCTCAGTGCACAGTCTTTCCTCACTTAAAAAAAAATCTTCACGCACGATAGAATTAATTGATAATTATTATAATGGTATATCGTACAATGGCCATACTCGATAACGAGGGGGCAGCCATGTATGTATGTATGTATGTATGTATTTCTGATATATTTAAGTTCTTCAACATTAAGTTGTTCGCCATCAGAGTTACTTTTATTTGTGAAAAGGATTCGAGCGAATTGTAAATATGTGAGTTTATGTGTTTATATACGGTCTATACATGGATATGCGTTCACTCGTGTATATGTCTAATCAATACACACACACACATACACACACACATAGACACACACACAGACACACACACACAGACACACACACACACACACACATACACACACACACACACATATATATATATATATATATATATATATATATATATATATATCGTAATGTATATGTAATTTCTGTACATTCTATTTCCCTTCGTACCACCACCGGTAGATGGTAGAAACGGGTCCATCGGTCCGGGTAATCCACATTTCCTACCCACACGAAGTCTTCCCCACTGATATTTATATGTACACTCTAATCGGTTAGAATTTTAATAATTCATATTATTGATTGAGTGAGGAAAAGATCACCGAAGCTGTGTCTATTCTATTTGATGAGCTTCGTTCAATGATATACTAGCCGAATTACCCGCACCTTGCTGCGTTTCACACATCTTTTTTTTTTTGTAAGAAAATGATGATTGATTTTAAATCAGTGAGATTTATGCAGAAAAACTCTGCATTTCAATATTACTCAATGTAAAATGTAATGCATGAAAAATTGGAAAACATTATTTTTTGAAATTTGCTGAAATTTTGTGAATAGGCATCATATTTTGTCATTTACCTATGGCTTAAATTTCATATAAATCGAAGGGAATAAATTTTCAGCGGGAGTTTGTGCCCCTGGGGTAACCCTATGATTAAAATGAAATATACTTATCCAAGTACCCTGGACAATGTAGATTCAGAATATATATGGTTATGGGGGTCTATCTCCAAGACCATAGGAGGAGTTCTTGAAAAAATAAACAATCAAACAAACAGACAGGCGCGTCACATCTCAATAAATGGAATGACGATCTAAACATCGTTCTTTTTGTGACACACGCACACACACACACACACACACACACACATACACACACACACACACACACACACACACACACACACACACACACACACATATATATAATATAAATGTGAAATGAGCGAAAATTGTCTGATACAGGCAAAAGGGTAGTACCGATGATCTGATTGTCACGAAAATTCACACATCAATGTAAAAGGTGCCGAGGAAGCGACAGGTCTACTTGGAGTTCTCTAAATTGAAAAATGTGGTCTCTTGGGCAAAAAGATGATCTTTTTCTATCTATTTTACCTCTTTAAATTTCTTAGCTTTACTCTCTCCGTCGCTCTTTCCTATCTCTATAATAGATCATTCCCCCTCACTATAATTTAACTGCTTTACTCTCTCTGTCGCTCTTCACTCCCTATATGACAACACTGCAGAGAGAGATAGGCCGTTAGACAGAGAGAGATACAATTAAAGTGTTAGATATTCAGAGAGAGAGAAAGAGACAGAGGGACCATCAAACTTTAGTTAACTTTCAGTCACGTGTAATATATTTTTGATCTGTCGTCGCTCACATAGCACACACACACATATACACACATACCCACTATACTTATATAAAGCTGAGCGTTGTGTGTGTGTGTATGTATGTATGTATGTGCACACCTCCCTATACTATTTAACCTAAAATACTTTTATATCCATCAGTGAAGCATTTTCAATTCCTTATACGTAAACAATGACATTCATTTTTCGCTTGGGAACAAGTGCACCAAACACTCACCAGCGCCTTCACCAGGGAAACTTGCACTAGGGTTGACGGCTACCCCATCTACCGGCAGCGTGCTCCCGATTTTAGCGGCCTTTCGGCTAGGATTAAGAAGAAAGAGAAAGAATACGACATTGACAACAGCTGGGTGGTGCCTTACAGCCCTTTGCTTGCTAAATTCTTTAATGCTTCACATCAACGTGGAGTCCTGCACATCTGTTAAAGGCATTAAATACATCTGCAAATACATCAACAAAGGCGGCGACATGGCGGTGGTTGGCCTCAGTGATGGCGTAGAATCAAAAGACGAAATTACTAAGTTCATGATGGGAAGATACATTTCGTCCAATATGGCGGCTTGGCGCATTTTGGGACTTGAAATTCACCGGTCCTCTCCAGCAGTTGTTAAATTGGATGTTCACTTAGAGAATGGTCAACGCGTTTATTTCACTGAGGAAACCGCATCGGTTGCTGCCGAACAGCCACCTGGGACGATGCTTACAGCATTTTTTAAGCTATGTTCTGTCGATACGTTTGTAGTTACCCTCTTTTACGTCGATGTACCTACCTACTTCACTTGGTCGAACAAAAAATGGCATCGGCGGCGACAAGGGGAAAGGATTGAGGATTGGGTAGGTGTCTTCAGAAGTAATGCCATCGGACGCGTGTACAATGTTCATCCGAAGCAACAAGACTGCTTTTTCCTGCGAATGTTGCTGCATCAAATCAAAGGGTCCAAGTCATTCGCCGACCTAAGACTTTTCGATGGCCACATTTGTTCCAGTTACAGGAACACGTGCGTGAAGCGCGGGCTACTCGAGGATGATGCCCACCTGAACGTAGCGTTGACAGAGGCTGCTGAATGTAAGATGCCTCGAGAAATGAGACGTCTGTTTTGAATAATGCTATTGTTCTGCGGCATAGGTGAGCCCCTTAAACTTTGGGAAACGCATAAGGATAACATGTCAGAGGACATCCTCCGTAGACTACGAGCAGAAGATCCAGCGGCTGGCTTTGTTTTCAACGACGCGGTGTACAATGAGGCCCTCATCGACATGGACAACAATCTTAAAGCTCTTGGAGTTGGCGGTGTATCTGATTTCGGTTTGCCACAACCTCGAAACACTCACAGTGCTTTAGATGTGGAGTTCATGCGTGAGTTATATTACAACATGGACGATATGACACATCAGGTAGCTCAGGACGAACCCAGACTTTTGCATGACCAGAGACGAGCATATGACAGAATTCTCTTCAGTGTCAATTCAAATGAGGGACGGCTATTTTTCCTGGATGCTCCTGGCGGAATAGGAAAAACTTTTCTCATCAACCTTTTGCTTGCGAAGCTACGAAAAGCCAAGCGGATTGCTTTAGCGATCGCCTCCAGTGGTGTTGCATAGACACTGCTACATGGCGGTCGTACGGCACACTCCGCATTCAAATTGCCTTTGGACATTGCAAAGAAGGAGAATCCTACATGTGGCGACCCTAAAGCGCATCTTCTTTCTGAGTTACTGCCTGATCATATGGGACCTGGCTACCATGAGTCACAAGGCGGCCTTTGGATGTGCATGGTGACACAGACTCCATCGATTTCTCAAAACATCTACTGGAAGTTGGTAATGGAACTATATCTGGCGTGGATGAAGAGCATATCCGTTTACCTTTTGGGAACGTTGTGTCAAACATTGACAAATTAATGTCATCTGTATTTCCAGACCTTGAATCACGATTCCATGATCACGCCTGGCTGAAAGGAAGAGCTATTTTGGCACCACACATTGCCACTGTTGACGTGATGAACCAAAAACTACTCGATCAGATTCCCGGAAATGAAGTCTCCTTCAAGTCAATTGACACCAATAAAAACGCAGATGACGCCGTCATCTACCCAATTGAATTCCTCAACAGTCAACTACCTCCAGGACTTCCTCCTCATGATCTGAAACTGAAGGTTGGTGTGCCAGTTATGCTGCTGAGAAACCTGGATACACCAGAACTATGCAACGGAACGCGTTTAATCATAAAAGAAATAAGGAATCAAATTCTCTGACACAACCATTTTGAGCGGATCCGCTGCTGGCGTGACCAGGTTAATTACCCCTATGAACCTTAGTCCCTCTGACGTCCCCTATGAATTTACGCGATGGCAGTTTCCCATAAAACTCCGCTTTGCAATGAGCATTAACAAAGCACAAGGACAAACGCTGCAAGTGGTTGGCCCAAATCTAACACAGAAGGTATTTTCCCATGGTCAACTATAGGTCGGATGGTCCCTTGTCGGCAGTCCACACAATCTCTTCATTTGTGGTAACCCGGGCAACACCAGGAACGTTGTCTACAAAGAAGCCTTGCAATAACATCTTTGAACCCTACTCTACCCAATGTCTCTCTGTCAAACCACTCTCTTCACGTCTCCCCTCAACTTATTAACTTAATAAAAAGTGGCCCCGAGTAGCCTTGAGTGCAACCGGGCTCAGCTGCTAGTATATATATATATATATATATATATATATATATATAT
This sequence comes from Eledone cirrhosa, assembly GCA_964016885.1. Classification (NCBI taxonomy): domain Eukaryota; kingdom Metazoa; phylum Mollusca; class Cephalopoda; order Octopoda; family Eledonidae; genus Eledone; species Eledone cirrhosa. The sequence goes on along the minus strand of OZ024743.1, from coordinate 96,083,978 downwards.
ATATAAATATGTGTGTGTTTATGTGTGTGTGGTTGTGTGATTATGTGTGTGTGTTATAGTGTTTTACCTAATTGGTAGCTGGGGCAAAGATTGTGTCGCTCCCCTCAGCATCCATGGGTGACAGGAGAAAAGCACTCAACGTCAGTGTGTAAATAGAATCGGAATTGACGCAATGCTACAGGTCATGCACAGATTTTAAGGAATGTCTTGTCTATGTCAGGCACAGGAGAGAAGGTAGTGCGGTACATTCGTCAAATTGTTGACTGCTCCCTAATGGAAATATCCAGATATTTTAACATCTATATGTTTGACATCTACAAAGCTGAACCAAAATAATAATTTAAGGGGGTTTAATATTAAAACAATACATATATACACACATATACATAGAAAAACATAGGCGCACACATACACTACACGCTCACCCCCTCTCTCTCTCGCACACACACACAAACACATTTCTTGTATGGATTATTAATATAAAACAAATTTTTATTTTCTTATCCTTTATTCTTTTATTGACCGTTATATGCTACAATAGGAAACATTTATATTCACTTAACATTGCGCAATATCTACAACCATGAAGTACAAATGTGCTGAGTCATCAATATGCTAATATGCTTTAGCTAAGATTTCTACTTTAGTAATTTAGATATAAAAGAACGATTCACTCTCAACTACAAAACACTGAACTTTCTGAGACAACTCTAAATGTTCTGTTGATTTCTTCTCTGATTCATCTTTACATACTTATTCTTAACTATTTGGGATACTGCCACACACTGTAATTCCTGCGTCGAACATAAAGATATGAAATAACTTCCTATACCACATCTCAAATTTACATGTTTAAACATTGTTGTGATTTGATTTTAACTAAAACAATAAGAACACAATTCCTTATTATATACACACAGTTAAAACAATTTAATTCCTTAGTTTATCGATGTATGCATGGGCCGTAACTATGTGTGAGGTCGAAGGAGCGCCGTAGTGACAAAGGGAATGTTTTAGGAATTTAAGGAATTTAAAGCCTGTTGGAGCCCATCCCTCTCCAGATCTGATCAGCCCATTTCTTCCAGCGAAGGTGACAGAATGATAGAGATCAACAACAAATTTACATGTTTATACATTGTTGTGATTTTATTTTAACTAGTAACAATCAGACAGACAGTTTGTTATTATATACTCACAGTTAAAACATTTTAATTCCTTATTTCATCAATGCATTTCTAAAATTGTACAATATAAAATGATGCGTTAAGACGTTTTAAGCGACAAACACTTTCCGAAACACAATTCTTGGATTTATAAAATCACTTCAGCAAAGTGAATTTATTAATGTTGTTTTCATGGGATCAAGATCAAGATGATTTCGTGGCCTTAAACTCATACCAGAAACATATTTCTTTTCTTTCAGAGTTCAACAAATAAAATCTGAAACTATTGTATTTTATAGCGGTCAGTACTAGTTATATACAATAAGTGTTTCTACTTTTGGCACAAGGCCAGCAATTATATCAGTGCATTACTGGTACTTTATTTTATCGACCCTGTAAGGCAAAGCTAACCTCAGTGGGATTTGAACTCAGAAAGTAAAGGGCCATAACTCTATGCTACAAAGATTGGTGTCTGACGCTCTACCGATACTGCCAATCCAGCGCCCTTATAATGTTGTATAGACAAAAACAGCTATGTTATATAGGTAGCATTATATATGTGGTATAAGTAGTAATGGCTAGGTGGAATAGGTAATAGTAGTTATGTTGTATAGGTAGCAATAGGTATGTTGTATAGGTAGCAATAGGTATGTTGTATAGGTAGCAAGAGGGAAGTGTTGTATAGGTAGCAATAGGTATGTTGTATAGGTAGTAATAGGTATGTTGTATAGGTAGCAATAAGGAAGTGTTGTATAGGTAGCAATAGGTATGTTGTATAGGTAGCAATAGGTATGTTGTATAGGTAGCAATAGGGAAGTGTTGTATAGGTAGCAATAGGTATGTTGTATAGGTAGCAATAGTTATGTTGTATAGGTAGCAATAGTTATGTTGTATAAGTAGCAATAGGTATGTTGTATAGGTAGCAATAGGTATGTTGTATAGGTAGCAATAGGTATGTTGTATAGGTAGCAATAGTTATGTTGTATAGGTAGCAATAGTTATGTTGTATAGGTAGCAATAGTTATGTTGTATAGGTAACAATGGTTATGTTGTAAAGGTAGCAATAGTTATGTTGTATAGGTAACAATAGGTATGTTGCATAGGTAGCAATAGTTATGTTGTATAGGTAGCAATAGGTATGTTGTATAGGTAGCAATAGGTATGTTGTATAGGTAGCAATAGGGAAGTGTTGTATAGGTAGCAATAGGTATGTTGTATAGGTAGCAATAGGTATGTTGTATAGGTAGCAATAGGTATGTTGTATAGGTAGTAATAGGTATGTTGTATATGTAGCAATAGGGAAGTGTTGTATAGGTAGCAATAGGTATGTTGTATAGGTAGCAATAGGTATGTTGTATAGGTAGCAATGGGGAAGTGTTGTATAGGTAGCAATAGTTATGTTGTATAGGTAGCAATAGTTATGTTGTATAAGTAGCAATATGTATGTTGTATAGGTAGCAATAGGTATGTTGTATAGGTAGCAATAGGTATGTTGTATAGGTAGCAATAGTTATGTTGTATAGGTAGCAATAGTTATGTTGTATAGGTAGCAATAGGTATGTTGTATAGGTAGCAATAGTTATGTAATATAGGTAGCAATAGGTATGTTGTATAGGTAGCAATAGTTATGTTGCATAGGTAGGAATAGTTATGTTCTATAGTAGCAATAGTTATGTTATATAGGTAGCAATAGTTATGTTGTATAAGTAGTAATAGTTATGTTGTATGGGTAGCAATAGGTATGTTGCATAGGTAGCAATAGGTATGTTGTATAGGTAGTAATAGGTATGTTGTATAAGTAGTAATAGTTATGTTGTATAGGTAGCAATAGTTATGTTGTACAGGTAGCAATAGGTATGTTGTATAGGTAGCAATAGTTATGTTGTATAGGTAGCAATAGTTATGTTGTATAGGTAGCAATAGATATGTTGTATAGGTAGCAATAGCTATGTTGTATAGGTAGCAATAGGTACGTTGTATAGGTAGCAATAGGGAAGTGTTGTATAGGTAGCAATAGTTATGATGTATAGGTAGCAATAGTTATGTTGTATAGGTAGCAATAGGTATGTTGTATAGGTAGCAATAGGTATGTTGTATAGATAGCAATAGGTATGTTGTATAGGTAGTAATAGGTATGTTGTATAGGTAGCAATAGGGAAGTGTTGTATAGGTAGCAATAGGTATGTTGTATAGGTAGCAATAGGTATGTTGTATAGGTAGCAATGGGGAATTGTTGTATAGGTAGCAATAGTTATGTTGTATAGGTAGCAATAGTTATGTTGTATAAGTAGCAATATGTATGTTGTATAGGTAGCAATAGGTATGTTGTATAGGTAGCAATAGGTATGTTGTATAGGTAGCAATAGTTATGTTGTATAGGGAGCAATAGTTATGTTGTATAGGTAGCAATAGTTATGTTGTATAGGTAACAATGGTTATGTTGTAAAGGTAGCAATAGTTATGTTGTATAGGTAACAATAGGTATGTTGCATAGGTAGCAATAGGTATGTTGTATAGGTAGAAATAGGTAGGTTGTATAGGTAGTAATAGGTGTGTTGTATACGTAGCAATAGTTATGTTGTATAGGTAGCAATAGGTATGTTGTATAGGTAACAATGGTTATGTTGTATAGGTAGCAATAGTTATGTTGTATAGGTAGCAATAGGTATGTTGTATAGGGAGCAATAGGTATGTTGTATAGGTAGCAATAGGGAAGTGTTGTATAGGTAGCAATAGGTATGTTGTATAGGTAGCAATAGGTATGTTGTATAGGTAGCAATAGGTATGTTGTATAGGTAGCAATAGTTATGTAATATAGGTAGCAATAGGTATGTTGTATAGGTAGCAATAGTTATGTTGCATAGGTAGGAATAGTTATGTTCTATAGTAGCAATAGTTATGTTGTATAGGTAGCAATAATTATGTTGTATAAGTAGTAATAGTTATGTTGTATGGGTAGCAATAGGTATGTTGCATAGGTAGCAATAGGTATGTTGTATAGGTAGTAATAGGTATGTTGTATAAGTAGTAATAGTTATGTTGTATAGGTAGCAATAGTTATGTTGTACAGGTAGCAATAGGTATGTTGTATAGGTAGCAATAGTTATGTTGTATGGGTAGCAATAGTTATGTTGTATAGGTAGCAATAGATATGTTGTATAGGTAGCAATAGCTATGTTGTATAGGTAGCAATAGGTACGTTGTATAGGTAGCAATAGGGAAGTGTTGTATAGGTAGCAATAGTTATGATGTATAGGTAGCAATAGTTATGTTGTATAGGTAGCAATAGGTATGTTGTATAGGTAGCAATAGGTATGTTGTATAGGTATCAATAGTTATGTTGTATAGGCAGCAATAGGAATGTTGTATAGGCAGCTATAGTGAAGTGTTGTATAGGCAGCAATAGGTATGTTGTATAGGCAGCTCTCGTGAAGTGTTGTATAGGCAGCTATAGGTATGTTGTATGATACATTCAAAGCATAAACTCAATACTGTCACATTATTTTCTGTTATAGAATGATTGTTTATATGATCAAATGATAATTAGGTGTACACAGAACACAAACCAGTAAATACACTATAACATACACATATCATATACAACTTTACTGTACACTAGCCACAATAGATATAACACTGGACACGATACACTGTACCTTGCAGACTGTATATTATACTGTACACTAGCCACAATAGATATAACAGTGTAAACGATACACTGTACCTTACAGACTGTATATTATACTGTACACTAGCCACAATAGATGTAACACTGTACACGATACACTGCACCTTAAAGACTGTATATTATATTGTACACTAGCCACAATAGATATAACACTGTACACGATACACTGTACCTTACAGACTGTATATTATACTGTACACTAGCCACAATAGATATAACACTGTACACGATACACTGTACCTTACAGACTGTATATTATACTGTACACTAGCCACAATAGATGTAACACTGTACACGATACACTGTACCTTACAGACTGTATATTATATTGTACACTAGCCACAATAGACATAACACTATACACGATACACTGTACCTTACAGACTGTATATTATACTGTACACTAGCCACAATAGATATAACACTGTACACGATACACTGTACCATACAGACTGTATATTATACTGTACACTAGCCACAATAGATATAACACTGTACACGATACACTGTACCTTACAGACTGTATATTATACTGTACACTAGCCACAATAGATGTAACACTGTACACGATACACTGTACCTTACAGACTGTAAAATATATTGTACACTAGCCACAATAGATGTAACACTGTACACGATACACTGTACCTTACAGAATGTATATTATACTGTACACTAGCCACAATAGATATAACACTATACACGATACACTGTACCTTACAGACTGTATATTATACTGTACACTAGCCACAATAGATGTAACACTGTACACGATACACTGTACCTTACAGACTGTATATTATACTGTACACTAGCCACAATAGATATAACACAGTACACGATACACTGTACCTTACAGACTGTATATTATATTGTACACTAGCCACAATAGATGTAACACTGTACACGATACACTATACCTTACAGACTGTATATTATACTGTACACTAGCCACAATAGATGTAACACTGTACACGATACACTGTACCTTACAGACTGTATATTATACTGTACACTAGCCACAATAGATGTAACACTGTACACGATACACTGTACCTTACAGACTGTATATTATACTGTACACTAGCCACAATAGATATAACACTGTACAAGATACACTGTACCTTACAGACTGTATATTATACTGTACACTAGCCACAATAGATATAACACAGTACACGATACACTGTACCTTACAGACTGTATATTATACTGTACACTAGCCACAATAGACATAACACTGTACACGATACACTGTACCTTACAGACTGTATATTATACTGTACACTAGCCACAATAGATGTAACACTGTACACGATACACTGTACCTTACAGACTGTATATTATACTGTACACTAGCCACAATAGATATAACACTGTACACGATACACTGTACCTTACAGACTGTATATTATACTTTACACTAGCCACAATAGATGTAACACTGTACACGATACACTGTACCTTACAGACTGTATATTATACTGTACACTAGCCACAATAGATATAACACTGTACACGATACACTGTACCTTACAGACTGTATATTATATTGTACACTAGCCACAATAGATATAACACTGTACACGATACACTGTAACTTACAGACTGTATATTATACTGTACACTAGCCACAATAGATATAACACTGTACACGATACACTGTACCTTACAGACTGTATATTATACTGTACACTAGCCACAATAGATATAACACTGTGCACGATACACTGTACCTTACAGACTGTATAATATACTGTACACTAGCCACAATAGATATAACACTGTACACGATACACTGTACCTTACAGACTGTATATTATACTGTACACTAGCCACAATAGATATAACACTGTGCACGATACACTGTACCTTACAGACTGTATATTATACTGTACACTAGCCACAATAGATATAACACTGTACACGATACACTGTACCTTACAGACTGTACATTATACTGTACACTAGCCACAATAGATATAACACTGTACACGATACACTGTACCTTACAGACTGTATATTATACTGTACACTAGCCACAATAGCTATAACAATGTACACGATACACTGTACCTTACAGACTGTATATTATACTGTACACTAGCCATAATAGATATAACACTGTACACGATACACTGTACCTTACAGACTGTATATTATACTGTACACTAGCCACAATAGATATAAAAATGTACACGCTACACTGTACCTTACAGACTGTATATTATACTGTACACTAGCCACAATAGATATAACACTGTACACGATACACTGTACCTTACAGACTGTATATTATATTGTACACCAGCCAAAATAGATGTAACACTGTACACGATACACTGTACCTTACAGACTGTATATTATACTGTACACTAGCCACAATAGATATAACACTGTACACGATACACTGTACCTTACAGGCTGTATGTTATACTGTACACTAGCCACAATAGATATAACACTGTACACGATACACTGTACCTTACAGACTGTATATTATATTGTACACTAGCCACAATAGATATAACAGTGTAAACGATACACTGTACCTTACCGACTGTATATTATACTGTACACTAGCCACAATAGATGTAACACTGTACACGATACACTGCACCTTAAAGACTGTATATTATATTGTACACTAGCCACAATAGATATAACACTGTACACGATACACTGTACCTTACAGACTGTATATTATACTGTACACTAGCCACAATAGATATAACACTGTACACGATACACTGTACCTTACAGACTGTATATTATACTGTACACTAGCCACAATAGATGTAACACTGTACACGATACACTGTACCTTACAGACTGTATATTATATTGTACACTAGCCACAATAGACATAACACTATACACGATACACTGTACCTTACAGACTGTATATTATACTGTACACTAGCCACAATAGATATAACACTGTACACGATACACTGTACCATACAGACTGTATATTATACTGTACACTAGCCACAATAGATATAACACTGTACACGATACACTGTACCTTACAGACTGTATATTATACTGTACACTAGCCACAATAGATGTAACACTGTACACGATACACTGTACCTTACAGACTGTATAATATATTGTACACTAGCCACAATAGATGTAACACTGTACACGATACACTGTACCTTACAGAATGTATATTATACTGTACACTAGCCACAATAGATATAACACTATACACGATACACTGTACCTTACAGACTGTATATTATACTGTACACTAGCCACAATAGACATAACACTGTACACGATACACTGTACCTTACAGACTGTATATTATACTGTACACTAGCCACAATAGATATAACACTGTACACGATACACTGTACCTTACAGACTGTATATTATACTGTACACTAGCCACAATAGACATAACACTGTACACGATACACTGTACCTTACAGACTGTATATTATACTGTACACTAGCCACAATAGATATAACACTGTACACGATACACTGTACCTTACAGACTGTATATTATACTGTACACTAGCCACAATAGACATAACACTGTACACGATACACTGTACCTTACAGACTGTATATTATACTGTACACTAGCCACAATAGACATAACACTGTACACGATACACTGTACCTTACAGACTGTATATTATACTGTACACTAGCCACAATAGATGTAACACTGTACACGATACACTGTACCTTACAGACTGTATATTATATTGTACACTAGCCACAATAGATGTAACACTGTACCCGATACACTGTACCTTACAGACTGTATATTATACTGTACACTAGCCACAATAGACATAACACTATACACGATACACTGTACCTTACAGACTGTATATTATATTGTACACTTGCCACAATAGATATAACACTGTACACGATACACTGTACCTTACAGACTGTATATTATACTGTACACTAGCCACAATAGACATAACACTGTACACGATACACTGTACCTTACAGACTGTATATTAAATTGTACACTTGCCACAATAGATATAACACTGTACACGATACACTGTACCTTACAGACTGTATATTATACTGTACACTAGCCACAATAGACATAACACTGTACACGATGCACTGTACCTTACAGACTGTATATTATACTGTACACTAGCCACAATAGATATAACACAGTACACGATACACTGTACCTTACAGACTGTATATTATACTGTACACTAGCCACAATAGATGTAACACTGTACACGATACACAGTACCTTACAGACTGTATATTATATTGTACACTAGCCACAATAGATGTAACACTGTACACGATACACTGTACCTTACAGACTGTATATTATACTGTACACTAGCCACAATAGATGTAACACTGTACACGATACACTGTACCTTACAGACTGTATATTATATTGTACACTAGCCACAATAGATGTAACACTGTACACGATACACTGTACCTTACAGACTGTACATTATACATTGTTAACTGTACCATTTACACCATATAAGTTACGCTTTTATAATTGTTTCTACTTTTTGCACAACGCCAGCAAATTACTCAGTACATTACTGGTACTTTATTTCATCGACCCCGTAAGGATGAAAGCCAAAGTTAACCTCGGCGGGATTTGTACTCTCAATGGCTAGGGCCGTAACTCTATGCGTGAAAGCATGGTGTCCGACTCTCTACCGATACTGCCAATCCACCACCTTTACGCTATAATAATGTACATTCTATGTTTTACGCCAAATATATATTATTCATCATACATCCTCTAATATATACTCGGTAAACTAAGTACTGTGTACTTTGCACTAATAACTCTACATTATCCACCCGGCGAATTGGGAGTATCGGTAGAGGGTCGGACACCATGCTTTGATGCATAGAGTTACGGCCCTTGCCATTCTGAGTTCAAATCCCGCCGAGGTTAACTTTGCCTTTCATCCTTACGGGGTCGATAAAATAAAGTACCAGTAATGTACTGGGTAATTGCTGGCCTTGTGCCAATAATAGAAACAATTATTCTAACAAAACATACAACTATTTGTATATGTGCTTCAATTTATGTACATGTTATGTAGAGACAGATGGGAGAGATAGATATAGATATATAGTGAGGGGGAGAGTTTCGTATTAATTGATATAGAGAGGGGTATAGGAAGAAAGTTCCATGTCGTAGATATAGAGAGAGTGAGAGTTTGGTGCTAATTGATATAGAGAGGGGGATTGGAAGAGAGTTCCGTATAGTAGAGAGGGAAGAGTTTGGCGGTAATGAATAGAGTGAGAAGATTGATAGAGATAGGTATTGATAGTTATAAAGAGGGGGAAAGTTTGGTAGTGATGGATAGAGTGAGAGGGAATGAGAGAGAATTCCGTGTAGTAGATATATAGAGTGGGAGAGATTGGTGATAATTGATATAGAGAGGGGGATTGGGAGTGAGTGATGTATGATAGATACAGAGAAGTGGAGAGTTTGGTAGTAATAGATAGAGTGAGAAAAAATGAGACTGTTGAATGGTAGATATAGAGAGGGGGGTCGTTTAGTGGTGATTGATACAGTGAGGAGGGTTGGGAGAGCGTGCTGTATATTAGATATAGAGAGAGGGTCCCAAACAATAGGAGGGGTAGCAATAATGGGAGGGGGGCTTTAGATATCAGTAATTATATAGGGTACGTTGGTAAATATGGGATTTCTTGTAATGTTCTTCTTTTGTCATAAAACGTTTTTAAATATAAAATAAAATAATTATTAGATTCTCCAGCTGTTGTATCAATATGAATCACTTACAATAAAATTTCGTCGGAGATAGATTAGCAGAATATAATAAGCAGATGAGGGGTGGGTGTGGAAAAATAACCCGAAGGTGGAAAAAATCTGACAAATTAAGTGAGGGGTGGGGAGGGTTATTCAAGACCTGAGAGTACGTGAATTATTGACGGACGTAGGAATGAAAACTCAATACCGAAGTAGAGTTTAAATAGTCATTTATTATTGCTAAGTCTTGATACTCTGGAGTCTCACCTGTGTACTCACCTGACAACACTGGTGATCCTGTGAGTACACAAGTGACACTTTAGAGTAACAAACTCACCAATAGAGATGTCAACATGAATTGACCTGTTATTTTTATTTAAAGACATTTTTTTCCAATTCCAACCTGCCCGTCCCCTCAATCTATCTTATTTCTCATTCTTTCTTCTGATGAAGGACTAGCACCCGAAACGTTAAGACCCTCTTCCTGCTATTTCAAGCGTTAACCTAATATATTCCTTCCATATACTGTACCGACTGTGCTGTTATTTCTGTTTACCTTTTACCCCTCCCCCACATACATATATATATAACGAAGGAAGTGAGGTAAGGAACCAGGTAGACCATAACGCACCAGAGTATTCGACACTTTGGGTAGTAGAGTGGGTAATAGGAAATGAGTCAGGACCCCGACGGCAGCGCTTAAGCCGTTTCGACGGCTATTTCTGGACTAAAAAGAATTCATGAATTTTTTTAGTCCAGAAATAGCATTTGAAACGGCTTGAGCTCTGCCGTCGGGGTCCTGACTATTTTCCTATATATATATATATATATTGGAGATGAATAAATTGGGTATAATACCAATTTCTCACCAAATACGAAGACACACGATATATTAACCCTTTAGGAAAGGGCACAGAGCATAATGTTTTTTTCAATTATATATACACAGTTACGGTGGAACTGGGGAGGGGCATGTCCCCCTCCAATAATTATAATTTCTCCCAAAACGAACAAAACACACCTATTTGGATATACGCTACAATTTATGTACATGTTATGTTTATCACATATCGAAGCTTTCTGACCATTTTAGAGGGTAAACTAATCACTACAACTAAATTGTCCAAATTTTGTCACCCAAATTCAGAAATGTTTCCACCACCTCTTATTTTGCATTGTATATAGCAGATTGTACAATATACACTGTACATTATATACACTGTACACTGTACACTATACACTGTACACTGTATACTGTACAATATACACTGTACAATATACACTGTACCCGTTAGTCAATACACTGTACACTGTATACTATAGATTGTATAGAATATACTTTATAGTGTATACAGTATAGACTGTTCATGGAAGTATATACATTATTCATATGAATTATAGATTACACATTATGCACCGTAGAGCAGACTGGCCGAATGGTTAGGAAGTTTGCCTTGCAATCATTAGGTCCGGGTTTGACTGAAGGGTATCTTGGGTGTCATTTAGCCGAGCCCCGGATTCACCAAAACCTTGTGAGTGAAATTGATGGAACCTGTTAACCCTTTAGCATTTACATTACTCTATATTGTATTTTCACAGTAAAGGCTTTATCTCATATAATATCTCACATAACATTTACATTACTCTATATTGTATTTTCACAGTAAAGGCTTTATCTCATATAATATCTCGCATAACATTTACATTACTCTATATATACTATTGTATTTTCACAGAAAAGGCTTTACCTCACATATCTCACATCTATATTTATTATTGTATTTTCACAGTAAAGGCATTACCTCACATAACAGAGCCCCACCAAAGCCGGGTTCGTTCCCAACCCTCTCTATGATGTATCGCATGAGGTGGAGGTTGTCATGGATGGACCTGGACGGGATAGCGCATGTCTGCGCATCTCCCACCAGGTTGCCCACGACAAGCGCCAACCTCTTTGCTAGCACCTTGGCCAAAATCTGTAACTCTATTTAGCAGTGTTATGGGCCTGAAATTACTTATTTCGTCCCCCTTGTTCTCGTCCTTCCTCACTAGCGTGACTACGCCCTTGGTCACAGTACAGGGAATTCTCCCGTTCTGTTGCCAGTTGCAGTAGACCGCCTCGAGGAGATCGGGGAACAAGTCCGGCATAGCTAGATATAATTCGTAAGGAAGACCATCGAGACCCGGGGATTTGCGTTTGCCGCATTGGCTCAGCACGTCCTCTATCTCAGCGGCCGAAATCGGCTCCTCGCAGGACTTCGCCTCCCTGTCCGAGAGGCGCGGCAGGCCGTCGAGGTATGGACCGAAGTCCACGTTCCTAACCGGCTCCCCGCCCCTCCCGAACAGTCGGGCAAAGTGCCTTTGAAAGGCCTCACACATCTGCTTAGGCTCAAGAATCGCCCGTCCATCCAGGTCTCGCAAAGACCGGATGGTGGATTTAGTTCCACTGTTGGCCTCTGTCACGCGGGCCCAGCTAACAGCTTTGGTCCCCTCGTTCCCTAGAGCACGTATTTTACTTCGGACAACGCAGCCTTCGTGCTTCGCGTCGAAAAACTGGCTCAAAGCCGTTCTCGACGCTAGCACTCTGGCCACGTCGCCGCTTCTAATTGCCTCTTCTACTCTATCTATTAGCTCCCTTTCCTTCCTATTCCTATCCGCAGCTAGAACCTTACTAAATTCTATCGAGACTACTCTAATCTCTCTCTTTAGAGATACCCACCACCTGCTGTTGACGATCGCTCCAGTCAACCGTTCCTTAACTAACGTACTAATCCGATTCCTGTAGGCTCTACTTGCCGGCAAGGACAAGTTGAGCTTCCAGTAACCGGGGCCGTTGTTATTTATTTTGAGGACAATACCTTAACATAAGTATGAGCTGCCGGTTACAGCTGGTTTGAACAGAAAGAGGTGAAAGAATTCTGGCCGGATACAGCCGGTTTAAATGCTAAAGGGTTAAATATCCTGTTGGATGGACTGTACATGCCATTTAAAAAGCCAACCATGTCACACACTGTATCACGTTGAATCGCCCTCCCAATTATCTTATGTATAGACTTGTTTGTGGAATGCTCAGTCACTTTCACGTTAATTCACGAGCAGTCTGATCGGTCGCTCGAACAAGGTGGATTGGCAGTATCGGTAGAGGGTCGGACGCCATGCTTTGCAGCAAAGAGTTACGGCCCTTTATGATCTGAGTTCAAATCCCGCCGAGGTTAACTTTGTCTTTCATCCTTACGAGGTCGATTAAATAAAGTACCAGTAATGTACTGGGATAATTGCTGGCCTTGTGCCAATAGTAGAAACAATTATTGAAGCCGACAACAGTCCGACCCATTCGATAGTGTTTCTGTTTCTCTCCCTCCCTCTCTTTCTTTCTCTCCCCCTCTCTCTCTCACCCCGATCTCCCCCTCTCTCCCAACGCTCTCTCTGAATACCTGTCTGCCTGTCGGGTTGCCTATATGGCTTTCTGTCTCTCTTTTTTTGTATATCTCTCTCTTTCCTTGTTACCCGCATGTCTGTCTCTCTGTCCACGTGACTGCTAGTGGCTCTGCCCATATGATTATTTGCTGTTTGTCTCTTTCTCTCTCTCTGCCTGCTTCACCCTATGTATGCCTATTCAGCTGTCTTTTTCTCTCTCTCTCTCTCTATCAATGCTTATGTATCTGCCTGTCTCTTTTTCTCTGCCTCTCTATTCGAATATCTGTCTATCTGTTACCCTGTCTGCTTGTCTGTCTATCTCTCTGTGTCTCTGTCTGTTGGTCTGTATGTTTGTCTGTCAATCAGTCTACCTGTGTATGGGTCTGCAGTTTTATCTGTCAGCTTGTCTATCTATTTATCTATCTACTAGCATTAAATCCCCGCGTTGCTCGGGGTCATTAAGTTACCAAAGTTAGGTTGCACCATACATTTTATGGCAGCACTTTTTTGTCTGCCAGGCACTGGGTGAATGAATTGCAGACCTGGAAGCATGAGCTGCGCCAGCAGTGACAATTGTAGTTTCGCCTATGGATATTATCTCTGTGCAAAAAAGTGTTGAAATTTATTGTTTCACAGTACTTGCGCAACACGCGCGTAGACGATGCCAGCCGAACAACAGAGCTGCGATGGAGTTGTTCTGCATGGTTGTCTGTGTGTTTTCTAAATTTAAGACAGTAGGGAGGGTTGTGATATGAGGGAGAGTTAGCTGCTGTTTCTAGCAGGTTTAGTAACCTCAAAGAGGATATGTGTTTTCTAAATTTAAGACAGTAGGGAGTGGTGTGAACGGACAGTATCACCATCAAGCTTGGAAAGAGAAAGTAGCAGAAAGTATGAAGTTGTATAGATTTTGAATGGTAGTAGAAAGAGTTCAGCAGTTTAAATGAGAGAAAAAAATCGTAAAATATTGAGTTTTATCTATTTTTTGCGTAATTGTGGGTGAAATTGAAAAGATTATCTGCGTCAAGACGCAATCGAAGCTGTTTCGAATGCTGAATTGTAAATTTCAATTGAAGAAATTCTATATCGTAGATTTCTATAACGAAGGAGCATGTCCATACACTGAGCTTTATAGATTACTAGCATTAAAGCCCGGCGTTGCTCGGGGTCATTAAGTTACCAAAGTTAGGTTGCACCACCCATTTTATGGCAGCACTTTTTTGTCTGCCAGGCACTGGGTGAATGAATTGCAGACCTGGAAGCAGGAGCTGCGCCAGCATTGACAATTGTAGTTTCGCCTATGGATATTATCTCTGTGCAAAAAAGTGTTGAAATTTATTGTTTCACAGTACTTGCGCAACACGCGCGTAGACGATGCCAGCCGAACAACAGAGCTGCGATGGAGTTGTTCTGCATGGTTGTCTGTGTGTTTTCTAAATTTAAGACAGTAGGGAGTGGTGTGATATGGAGGAGAGTTAGCTGCTGTTTCTAGCAGGTTTAGTGACCTCATAGAAAATATGTTTTCTAAATTTAAGACAGTAGGGATGGGTGTGATATGGGGGAGAGTTAGCTGCTGTTTCTAGCAGGTTTAGTAACCTCATAGAGGATATGTGTTTTCTAAATTTAAGACAGTAGGGAGTGGTGTGATATGGGGAGAGTTAGCTGCTGTTTCTAGCAGGTTTAGTGATCTCATAGAAGATGTTTTCTAAATTTAAGACAGTAGGGAGGGGTGTGGTATGGGGGAGAGTTAGCTGCTGTTTCTAGCAGGTTTAGTGACCTCATAGAGGATATTATTGTTTATCATTATCTATAAAAGGCAGATTGTTGTTGTTGTTGTTGAAGTGAGTGTGTGTTTGTATGCGTTTGGAAAAGAGGTTTTAAAAAAGATTTATCGCTTGTTGTTGAATAAATGTATCTGTTGCTTTTGAATAATTGTCGTTTCGTATGAAATGTAATAATTTGAAGTATAAAAGAGAAAGTAGCAAAATGTGTGGGTTGTAGATAGAAGAGAAGCAGATAATATGACAGAGTAATACGGACAGTATCACCATCAAGCTTGGAAAGAGAAAGTAGCAGAAAGTAGGAAGTTGTATAGATTTTGAATGGTAGTGGAAAGAGTTTAGCAGTTTAAATGACAGAGAAAAATCGTAAAATATTGAGTTTTATCTAATTTTTGCCTAATTGTGGGTGAAATTGAAAAAAATGAGATGTGCCAAGACGCAATCGAAACTATTTCGAATACTGAATTGTAAATTTCAATTGAAGAAATTCTATATCGTAGATTTCTATAAGAAAGGAACATGACCACACACTGAGCTTTATAGATTATGATATAGCTATCCAAGCGGAAACGGCAATCAGCGGAGACTCCACCTCGACATTCTATAGGGGATTAGTGAAGGATACGTGCGACGACGTTCTCGGGGAAACTCTAGGCATCGAGGAAGACGAACTGACCAGTCTGTTCGGGAGGACTTTCCGTCCAGGGCCTATGGATAACTTCCAGAGGTCTTTGGCCTGGCAGTGCTACCGAGGAGCTCTACCAGTTCAAGACAAAATCTACAGGCACGGACGTCCTGGCAGAGATCCTGCCAAAAGGACCTGTCCAAGATGCGAGCAGGACATCGAAATCGTTCTGCACGCAATTGTGCCCAAGGGTGACCGACCTGTGGAATTATGTCGAACAGCTACTGTCACATGTGGGACACATCCAGTTGTCAGCCGAGTCCATCGTGAGGATCACCCCGCCGCCTTCATTTAAGAACGAAGGAGAGGCGGTTTTCCTCTGTCTGGTGACTCTGGCGAAAGAGGTAATATGGTGGACGAGGTTAAAAGGACTGAGGGCAAACACCTTTTCTCCGGACAACAACTTATCCCCTTCTTTAAGTACCACTTCAGAAGTAAGGTGAGAGTGGAGACAGAGGTGCTACACCTCAGTAAATTCGCTGAAAAGTGGGTGAATGTGGCAAAAATGGCCCGAGTGAATGGGCCTTCTCTGTATATAAACGTGTAGGCTGAGGAAGATAAACAGAGGGAAGACAGGAACACCTACAAAACGTGTTCCTGGTGTTGAGGGTTGTTCTATCCACGGGGTGTAAAACAACTCCGCAGTAGATTTACTCCCCCCCCCCAATGGGGATTTCAATTGTTTAATTTTTATATAGTTTATTGTTATTTTTCATTGTTAAAGATTTTTATGCAAAACTCCCGCCGTCACGTCTTGTAATGTCCCATTTCTGTACGCCCCTGTGGCAAATAAAGAAAGATATCTAGCTAGCTATCCATCCAACCCTCCATCTTCCTATCTATCTTTGTGAATGTCAATCTGGCTCTATCTCTAGGTCTATATTTGGACCTGTCTATATACGTGCTGTATATCTATCTGACTGTCTATTTATCTGACTGTCTATCTATCGATCTGTCTGTCTGCTGTCTGTCTATCTATCGATCTCTCTGTCTGCTGTCTGTCTATCTGACTCCCCTTCTCTGTGCTCCTGAGGAAAAGGGTTGCACACTTTTTCGGGGGTGTGTGCGACCCCCCAAGGCGCCTCCTCTCTATTGAGGATTTTGTTATAAATTTTATTTTTTGTTATATTTTATAACAAAATCCTCTATTGAGGATTTTGTTATAATTCTATTGTTTGTTATATTTTATTTTATTTTTATATATTGTTATTGCCTCCTCCCTATTGAGGACGCCTTGTTTTGTAAACTCCCCCCATTGTACTTGTCACACTTTTGATGCCCTTGTGGCAAATAAAAGAAACATATCTATCGATCTGTCTGTCTGTCTATCTGTTTGTCTTTACCTGTTTGCCTGTATATGTTTAACCGTATCTTTCTCTCTTATCTCTCTATATTATAGTCTATAACTAACTTTCGTATTTTACATCTATTCTCTCTCTCTCTCTTACCTCATTTCTCTTTCCTATCTGATTGTTTTTCTCTCCTTTTGGTTTACCGTCACCCCATCCTCCAGCCCTCCTCCTGTTTTACACACCTGCTCCACCTATTTGTTCACATCTGATTCTTTATTTCCAGCTAATTACAACTGTGAAATATTTTATTATGTTTTTAATATTCATAATTTTCTTTCTATCTCTTCCTACACCTTTCCATTCCTTCCTTCTCTATCTCTTGCTACGACTTTTCATTCCTTCCTTCTCTATCTCTTCCTACACCTTTCTATTCCTTCCTTCTCTATCTCTTCCTACGCCTTTCTATTCCTTCCTTCTCTATCTCTTCCTACGCCTTTCTATTCCTCCTTCTCTATCTCTTCCTACACCTTTCTATTCCTTCCTTCTCTATCTCTTCCTACGCCTTTCTATTCCTTCCTTCTCTATCTCTTCCTACGCCTTTCTATTCCTTCCTTCTCTATCTCTTCCTATGCCTTTCCCTTCCTTGCTTCTCTATCTCTTCCTACACCTTTCTATTCCTTCCTTCTCTATCTCTTCCTACGCCTTTCTATTCCTTCCTTCTCTATCTCTTCCTACGCCTTTCTATTCCTCCTTCTCTATCTCTTCCTACACCTTTCTATTCCTTCCTTCTCTATCTCTTCCTACGCCTTTCCCTTCCTTCCTTCTCTATCTCTTCCTACGCCTTTCTATTCCTTCCTTCTCTATCTCTTCCTACGCCTTTCCCTTCCTTGCTTCTCTATCTCTTCCTACGCCTTTCTATTCCTTCCTTCTCTATCTCTTCCTATGCCTTTCCCTTCCTTGCTTCTCTATCTCTTCCTACACCTTTCTATTCCTTCCTTCTCTATCTCTTCCTACGCCTTTCTATTCCTTCCTTCTCTATCTCTTCCTACGCCTTTCTATTCCTCCTTCTCTATCTCTTCCTACACCTTTCTATTCCTTCCTTCTCTATCTCTTCCTACGCCTTTCTATTCCTTCCTTCTCTATCTCTTCCTAAGCCTTTCTATTCCTTCCTTCTCTATCTCTTCCTATGCCTTTCCCTTCCTTGCTTCTCTATCTCTTCCTACACCTTTCTATTCCTTCCTTCTCTATCTCTTCCTACGCCTTTCTATTCCTTCCTTCTCTATCTCTTCCTACGCCTTTCTATTCCTCCTTCTCTATCTCTTCCTACACCTTTCTATTCCTTCCTTCTCTATCTCTTCCTACGCCTTTCCCTTCCTTGCTTCTCTATCTCTTCCTACACCTTTCTATTCCTTCCTTCTCTATCTCTTCCTATGCCTTTCCATTCCTTCCTTCTCTATCTCTTCCTACGCCTTTCCATTCCTTGCTTCTCTATCTCTTCCTACGCCTTTCTATTCCTTCCTTCTCTATCTCTTCCTACGCCTTTCCATTCATTCCTTCTATATCTCTTCCTAAGCCTTTCCATTCCTTCCTTCTCTATCACTTCCTACGCCTTTCTATTCCTTCCTTCTCTATCTCTTCCTATGCCTCTCCATTCCTTCCTTCTCTATCTCTTCCTACGCCTTTCCATTCCTTGCTTCTCTATCTCTTCCTACGCCTTTCTATTCCTTCCTTCTCTATCTCTTCCTATGCCTTCCAATTCATTCCTTCTATATCTCTTCCTACGTTTTCCTATTCCTTCCTTCTCTATCTCTTCCTATGCCTTTCCATTCCTTACTTCTCTATCTCTTCCTACGCCTTTCCATTCCTTGCTTCTCTATCTCTTCCTACGCCTTTCTATTCCTCCTTATCTATCTCTTCCTACGCCTTTCCATTCCTTCCTTCTCTATCTCTTGCTACACCTTTCTATTCCTTCCTTCTCTATCTCTTCCTACGCCTTTCCATTCCTTCCTTCTCTGTCTCTTCCTACGCCTTTCCATTCCTTCCTTCTCTGTCTCTTCCTACGCCTTTCCATTCCTTCCTTCTCTATATCTTCCTACACCTTTCCATTCCTTCCTTCTCTATCTCTTCCTACACCTTTCCATTCCTTCCTTCTCTATCTCTTCCTACGCCTTTCCATTACTTCCTTCTCTATCTCTTCCTACACCTTTCCATTCCTTCCTTCTCTATCTCTTCCTACGCCTTTCTATTCCTTCCTTCTCTATCTCTTCCTACACCTTTCTATTCCTTCCTTCTCTATCTCTTCCTACACCTTTCCATTCCTTCCTTCTCTATCTCTTCCTACGCCTTTCCATTCCTTCCTCCTCTATCTCTTCCTACGCCTTTCTATTCCTTCCTCCTCTATCTCTTCCTACGCCTTTCTATTCCTTCCTTCTCTATCTCTTCCTACACCTTTCTATTCCTTCCTTCTCTATCTCTTCCTATGCCTTTCCATTCCTTCCTTCTATATCTCTTCCTACGCCTTTCTATTCCTTCCTTCTCTATCTCTTCCTACACCTTTCTATTCCTTCCTTCTCTATCTCTTCCTATGCCTTTCCATTCCTTCCTTCTATATCTCTTCCTACGCCTTTCTATTCCTTCCTTCTCTATCTCTTCCTACACCTTTCTATTCCTTCCTTCTCTATCTCTTCCTATGCCTTTCCATTCCTTCCTTCTATATCTCTTCCTACGCCTTTCTATTCCTTCCTTCTCTATCTCTTCCTACACCTTTCTATTCCTTCCTTCTCTATCTCTTCCTATGCCTTTCCATTCCTTCCTTCTATATCTCTTCCTACGCCTTTCTATTCCTTCCTTCTCTATCTCTTCCTACGCCTTTCTATTCCTTCCTTCTCTATCTCTTCCTACACCTTTCTATTCCTTCCTTCTCTATCTCTTCCTATGCCTTTCCATTCCTTCCTTCTATATCTCTTCCTACGCCTTTCTATTCCTTCCTTCTCTATCTCTTCCTACGCCTTTCTATTCCTTCCTTCTCTATCTCTTCCTACACCTTTCTATTCCTTCCTTCTCTATCTCTTCCTATGCCTTTCCATTCCTTCCTTCTATATCTCTTCCTACGCCTTTCTATTCCTTCCTTCTCTATCTCCTCCTACGCCTTTCCATTACTTCCTTCTCTATCTCCTCCTACGCCTTTCCATTACTTCCTTCTCTATCTCTTCCTACACCTTTCCATTCCTTCCTTCTCTATCTCTTCCTACACCTTTCCATTCCTTCCTTCACTATCTCTTCCTACGCCTTTCTATTCCTCCTTCTCTATCTCTTCCTACACCTTTCCATTCCTTCCTTCTCTATCTCTTCCTACGCCTTTCCATTCCTTCCTTCTCTATCTCTTCCTACGCCTTTCTATTCCTTCCTTCTCTATCTCTTCCTACACCTTTCTATTCCTTCCTTCTCTATCTCTTCCTACACCTTTCTATTCCTTCCTTCTCTATCTCTTCCTATGCCTTTCCATTCCTTCCTTCTATATCTCTTCCTACGCCTTTCTATTCCTTCCTTCTCTATCTCTTCCTACGCCTTTCTATTCCTTCCTTCTCTATCTCTTCCTACACCTTTCTATTCCTTCCTTCTCTATCTCTTCCTATGCCTTTCCATTCCTTCCTTCTATATCTCTTCCTACGCCTTTCTATTCCTTCCTTCTCTATCTCCTCCTACGCCTTTCCATTACTTCCTTCTCTATCTCCTCCTACGCCTTTCCATTACTTCCTTCTCTATCTCTTCCTACACCTTTCCATTCCTTCCTTCTCTATCTCTTCCTACACCTTTCCATTCCTTCCTTCACTATCTCTTCCTACGCCTTTCTATTCCTCCTTCTCTATCTCTTCCTACACCTTTCCATTCCTTCCTTCTCTATCTCTTCCTACGCCTTTCCATTCCTTCCTTCTCTATCTCTTCCTACGCCTTTCTATTCCTTCCTTCTCTATCTCTTCCTACACCTTTCTATTCCTTCCTTCTCTATCTCTTCCTACACCTTTCCATTCCTTCCTTCTCTATCTCTTCCTACGCCTTTCCATTCCTTCCTTCTCTATCTCTTCCTACGCCTTTCTATTCCTTCCTTCTCTATCTCTTCCTACGCCTTTCTATTCCTTCCTTCTCTATCTCTTCCTACACCTTTCTATTCCTTCCTTCTCTATCTCTTCCTATGCCTTTCCATTCCTTCCTTCTATATCTCTTCCTACGCCTTTCTATTCCTTCCTTCTCTATCTCCTCCTACGCCTTTCCATTACTTCCTTCTCTATCTCCTCCTACGCCTTTCCATTACTTCCTTCTCTATCTCTTCCTACACCTTTCCATTCCTTCCTTCTCTATCTCTTCCTACGCCTTTCTATTCCTTCCTCCTCTATCTCTTTCTAAGCTTTTCCATTCCTTGCTTCTCTATCTCTTCCTACGCCTTTCTATTCCTCCTTCTCTATCTCTTCCTACGCCTTTCCATTCCTTCCTTCTCTATCTCTTCCTACGCCTTTCTATTCCTTCCTTCTCTATCTCTTCCTACGCCTTTCTATTCCTCCTTCTCTATCTCTTCCTACACCTTTCTATTCCTTCCTTCTCTATCTCTTCCTACGCCTTTCTATTCCTTCCTTCTCTATCTCTTCCTACGCCTTTCTATTCCTTCCTTCTCTATCTCTTCCTATGCCTTTCCCTTCCTTGCTTCTCTATCTCTTCCTACGCCTTTCTATACCTTCCTTCTCTATCTCTTCCTACACCTTTCTATTCCTTCCTTCACTATCTCTTCCTACGCCTTTCTATACCTTCCTTCTCTATCTCTTCCTACACCTTTCTATTCCTTCCTTCTCTATCTCTTCCTAAGCCTTTCCATTCCTTCCTTCTCTATCTCTTCCTATGCCTTTCCATTCCTTCCTTCTCTATCTCTTCCTACGCCTTTCCATTCCTTGCTTCTCTATCTCTTCCTACGCCTTTCTATTCCTTCCTTCTCTATCTCTTCCTACGCCTTTCCATTCATTCCTTCTATATCTCTTCCTACGCCTTTCTATTCCTTCCTTCTCTATCACTTCCTACGCCTTTCCATTCCTTCCTTCTCTATCTCTTCCTATGCCTTTCCATTCCTTCCTTCTCTATCTCTTTCTACGCCTTTCCATTCCTTGCTTCTCTATCTCTTCCTACGCCTTTCTATTCCTTCCTTCTCTATCTCTTCCTACGCCTTTCCATTCATTCCTTCTATATCTCTTCCTACGTTTTCCTATTCCTTCCTTATCTATCTCTTCCTACGCCTTTCTATTCCTTCCTTCTCTATCTCTTCCTACGCCTTTCTATTCCTTCCTTCTCTATCTCTTCCTATGCCTTTCCATTCATTCCTTCTATATCTCTTCCTACGTTTTCCTATTCCTTCCTTATCTATCTCTTCCTAGGCAGTTCTATTACTTCCTTCTCTATCTCTTCCTACGCCTTTCTATTCCTCCTCCTCTATCTCTTCCTACGCCTTTCTATTCCTTCCTTCTCTATCTCTTCCTACGTTGTTCTATTCTTTCCTTCTCTATCTCTTCCTACGCCTTTCTATTACTTCCTTCTCTATCTCTTCCTACGCCTTTCTATTCCTTCCTTCTCTATCTTTTCCTACGCCTTTCCATTCCTTCCTGCTCTAACTCTTCCTATACCTTTCCATTCCTTCCTTCTCTATCTCTTCCTACGCCTTTCTATTCCTCCTTCTCTATCTCTTCCTACGCCTTTCCATTCCTTCCTTCTCTATCTCTTCCTACGCCTTTCCATTCCTTCCTTCTCTAACTCTTCCTACACCTTTCCATTCCTTCCTTCACTATCTCTTCCTACGCATTTCTATTCCTCCTTCTCTATCTCTTCCTACGCCTTTCCATTCCTTCCTTCTCTATCTCTTCCTACACCTTTCTATTCCTTCCTTCTCTATCTCTTCCTAAGCCTTTCCATTCCTTCCTTCTCTATTCTCTTCCTACACCTTTCTATTCCTTCCTTCTCTATCTCTTCCTACACCTTTCCATTCCTTCCTTCTCTATCTCTTCCTACGCCTTTCTATTCCTTCCTTCTCTATCTCTTCCTAAGCCTTTCCATTCCTTGCTTCTCTATCTCTTCCTACGCCTTTCTATTCCTCCTTCTACATCTCTTCCTACGCCTTTCCATTCCTTCCTCCTCTATCTCTTCCTACGCCTTTCTATTCCTCCTTCTCTATCTCTTCCTACACCTTTCTATTCCTTCCTTCTCTATCTCTTCCTACGCCTTTCTATTCCTTCCTTCTCTATCTCTTTCTACGCCTTTCTATTCCTTCCTTCTCTATCTCTTCCTATGCCTTTCCCTTCCTTGCTTCTCTATCTCTTCCTACGCCTTTCTATTCCTTCCTTCTCTATCTCTTCCTACACCTTTCTATTCCTTCCTTCTCTATCTCTTCCTACACCTTTCTATTCCTTCCTTCTCTATCTCTTCCTACACCTTTCCATTCCTTCCCTCTCTATCTCTTCCTACGCCTTTCTATTCCTTCCTTCTCTATCTCTTCCTACACCTTTCTATTCCTTCCTTCTCTATCTCTTCCTACACCTTTCTATTCCTTCCTTCTCTATCTCTTCCTACACCTTTCTATTCCTCCTTCTCTATCTCTTCCTACACCTTTCCATTCCTTCCCTCTCTATCTCTTCCTACGCCTTTCTATTCCTTCCTTCTCTATCTCTTCCTACACCTTTCTATTCCTTCCTTCTCTATCTCTTCCTACACCTTTCTATTCCTTCCTTCTCTATCTCTTCCTACACCTTTCCATTCCTTCCCTCTCTATCTCTTCCTACGCCTTTCTATTCCTTCCTTCTCTATCTCTTCCTATGCCTTTCCCTTCCTTGCTTCTCTATCTCTTCCTACGCCTTTCTATACTTTCCTTCTCTATCTCTTCCTACACCTTTCTATTCCTTCCTTCTCTATCTCTTCCTAAGCCTTTCCATTCCTTCCTTCTCTATCTCTTCCTATGCCTTTCCATTCCTTCCTTCTCTATCTCTTCCTACGCCTTTCCATTCCTTGCTTCTCTATCTCTTCCTACGCCTTTCTATTCCTTCCTTCTCTATCTCTTCCTACGCCTTTCCATTCATTCCTTCTATATCTCTTCCTACGCCTTTCTATTCCTTCCTTCTCTATCACTTCCTACGCCTTTCCATTCCTTCCTTCTCTATCTCTTCCTATGCCTTTCCATTCCTTCCTTCTCTATCTCTTCCTACGCCTTTCCATTCCTTGCTTCTCTATCTCTTCCTACGCCTTTCTATTCCTTCCTTCTCTATCTCTTCCTACGCCTTTCCATTCATTCCTTCTATATCTCTTCCTACGCCTTTCCATTCCTTCCTTCTCTATCACTTCCTACGCCTAACCATTCCTTCCTTCTCTATCTCTTCCTATGCCTTTCTATTCCTTCCTTCTCTATCTCTTCCTATGCCTTTCCATTCATTCCTTCTATATCTCTTCCTACGTTTTCCTATTCCTTCCTTCTCTATCTCTTCCTAGGCAGTTCTATTACTTCCTTCTCTATCTCTTCCTACGCCTTTCTATTCCTCCTTCTCTATCTCTTCCTACGCCTCTCTATTCCTCCTTCTCTATCTCTTCCTACGCCTTTCTATTCCTTCCTTCTCTATCTATTCCTCCGCCTTTCTATACCTTCCTTCTCTATCTCTTCCTACGCCTTTCCATTCCTTCCTTCTCTCTCTCTTCCTACGCCTTTCCATTCCTTCCTTCTCTATCTCTTCCTACGCCTTTCTATTCCTCCTTCTCTATCTCTTCCTACGCCTTTCTATTCCTCCTTCTCTATCTCTTCCTACGCCTTTCCATTCCTTCCTTCTCTCTCTCTTCCTACGCCTTACCATTCCTTCCTTCTCTATCTCTTCCTACGCCTTTCTATTCCTCCTTCTCTATCTCTTCCTACGCCTTTCTATTCCTCCTTCTCTATCTCTTCCTACGCCTTTCTATTCCTTCCTTCTCTATCTCTTCCTACGCTGTTCTATTCTTTCCTTCTCTATCTCTTCCTACGCCTTTCTATTACTTCCTTCTCTATCTCTTCCTACGCCTTTCTATTCCTTCCTTCTCTATCTCTTCCTACACCTTTCCATTCCTTCCTTCTCTATCTCTTCCTACGCCTTTCCATTCCTTCCTTCTCTAACTCTTCCTATACCTTTCCATTCCTTCCTTCTCTATCTCTTCCTACGCCTTTCTATTCCTCCTTCTCTATCTCTTCCTACACCTTTCCATTCCTTCCTTCTCTATCTCTTCCTACGCCTTTCCATTCCTTCCTTCTCTAACTCTTCCTACACCTTTCCATTCCTTCCTTCACTATCTCTTCCTACGCCTTTCTATTCCTCCTTCTCTATCTCTTCCTACGCCTTTCCATTCCTTCCTTCTCTATCTCTTCCTACACCATTCTATTCCTTCCTTCTCTATCTCTTCCTAAGCCTTTCCATTCCTTCCTTCTCTATTCTCTTCCTACACCTTTCTATTCCTTCCTTCTCTATCTCTTCCTACACCTTTCCATTCCTTCCTTCTTTATCTCTTCCCACGCCTTTCTATTCCTTCCTTCTCTATCTCTTCCTAAGCCTTTCCATTCCTTGCTTCTCTATCTCTTCCTACGCCTTTCTATTCCTTCCTTCTCTATCTCTTCCTACGCCTTTCTATTCCTTCCTTCTCTATCTCTTCCTACGCCTTTCCATTCCTTCCTTCTCTATCTATTCCTACGCCTTTCCATTCCTTCCTCCTCTATCTCTTCCTACGCCTTTCTATTCCTTCCTTCTCTATCTCTTCCTACGCCTTTCTATACCTTCCTTCTCTATCTCTTCCTACACCTTTCTATTCCTTCCTTCTCTATCTCTTCCTACACCTTTCTATTCCTTCCTTCTCTATCTCTTCCTACACCTTTCCATTCCTTCCTTCTCTATCTCTTCCTACGCCTTTCTATTCCTTCCTTCTCTATCTCTTCCTATGCCTTTCCCTTCCTTGCTTCTCTATCTCTTCCTACGCCTTTCTATACCTTCCTTCTCTATCTCTTCCTACACCTTTCTATTCCTTCCTTCTCTATCTCTTCCTAAGCCTTTCCATTCCTTCCTTCTCTATCTCTTCCTATGCCTTTCCATTCCTTCCTTCTCTATCTCTTCCTACGCCTTTCCATTCCTTGCTTCTCTATCTCTTCCTACGCCTTTCTATTCCTTCCTTCTCTATCTCTTCCTACGCCTTTCCATTCATTCCTTCTATATCTCTTCCTACGCCTTTCTATTCCTTCCTTCTCTATCTCTTCCTATGCCTTTCCATTCCTTCCTTCTCTATCTCTTCCTACGCCTTTCCATTCCTTGCTTCTCTATCTCTTCCTACGCCTTTCTATTCCTTCCTTCTCTATCTCTTCCTACGCCTTTCTATTCCTTCCTTCTCTATCTCTTCCTATGCCTTTCCATTCATTCCTTCTATATCTCTTCCTACGTTTTCCTATTCCTTCCTTCTCTATCTCTTCCTAGGCAGTTCTATTACTTCCTTCTCTATCTCTTCCTACGCCTTTCTATTCCTCCTTCTCTATCTCTTCCTACGCCTTTCTATTCCTCCTTCTCTATCTCTTCCTACGCCTTTCTATTCCTTCCTTCTCTATCTATTCCTACGCCTTTCTATACCTTCCTTCTCTATCTCTTCCTACGCCTTTCCATTCCTTCCTTCTCTCTCTCTTCCTACGCCTTTCCATTCCTTCCTTCTCTAACTCTTCCTACACCTTTCCATTCCTTCCTTCTCTATCTCTTCCTACACTGTTCTATTCCTTCCTTCTCTATCTCTTCCTACGCCTTTCTATTCCTCCTTCTCTATCTCTTCCTACGCCTTTCTATTCCTCCTTCTCTATCTCTTCCTACACCTTTCTATTCTTTCCTTCTCTATCTCTTCCTACGCCTTTCTATTACTTCCTTCTCTATCTCTTCCTACGCCTTTCTATTCCTTCCTTCTCTATCTTTTCCTACGCCTTTCTATTCCTTCCTTCTCTATCTCTTCCTACGCCTTTCTATTCCTTCCTTCTCTATCTCTTCCTAAGCCTTTCCATTCCTTGCTTCTCTATCTCTTCCTACGCTTTTCTATTCCTTCCTTCTCTATCTCTTCCTACGCCTTTCCATTCCTTCCTTCTCTATCTCTTCCTACACCTTTCCATTCCTTCCTTCTCTATCTCTTCCTACGCCTTTCTATTCCTTCCTTCTCTATCTCTTCCTACACCTTTCCATTCCTTCCTTCTCTATCTCTTCCTACGCCTTTCTATTCCTTCCTTCTCTATCTCTTCCTACACCTTTCTATTCCTTCCTTCTCTATCTCTTCCTACGCCTTTCTATTCCTTCCTTCTCTATCTCTTCCTACACCTTTCCATTCCTTCCCTCTCTATCTCTTCCTACGCCTTTCCATTCCTTCCTTCTCTATCTCTTCCTACACCTTTCCATTCCTTCCTTCTCTATCTCTTCCTACGCCTTTCTATTCCTTCCTTCTCTATCTCTTCCTACACCTTTCTATTCCTTCCTTCTCTATCTCTTCCTACGCCTTTCTATTCCTTCCTTCTCTATCTCTTCCTACACCTTTCCATTCCTTCCCTCTCTATCTCTTCCTACGCCTTTCCATTCCTTCCTTCTCTATCTCTTCCTACACCTTTCTATTCCTTCCTTCTCTATCTCTTCCTACGCCTTTCTATTCCTTCCTTCTCTATCTCTTCCTACACCTTTCCATTCCTTCCCTCTCTATCTCTTCCTACGCCTTTCTATTCCTTCCTTCTCTATCTCTTCCTATGCCTTTCCATTCCTTCCTTCTCTATCTCTTCCTACGCCTTTCTATACCTTCCTTCTCTATCTCTTCCTACACCTTTCTATTCCTTCCTTCTCTATCTCTTCCTAAGCCTTTCCATTCCTTCCTTCTCTATCTCTTCCTATGCCTTTCCATTCCTTCCTTCTCTATCTCTTCCTACGCCTTTCCATTCCTTGCTTCTCTATCTCTTCCTACGCCTTTCTATTCCTTCCTTCTCTATCTCTTCCTACGCCTTTCCATTCATTCCTTCTCTATCTCTTCCCACGCCTTTCCATTCCTTCCTTCTCTATCTCTTCCTACGTCTTTCTATTCCTTCCTTCTCTATCTCTTCCTACGCCTTTCCATTCCTTCCTTCTCTATCTCTTCCTACGCCTTTCTATACCTTCCTTCTCTATCTCTTCCTACGCCTTTCCATTCCTTCCTTCTCTATCTCTTCCTACGTCTTTCTATTCCTTCCTTCTCTATCTCTTCCTAGGCAGTTCTATTACTTCCTTCTCTATCTCTTCCTACGCCTTTCTATTC
Source organism: Eledone cirrhosa (assembly GCA_964016885.1). NCBI lineage: Eukaryota > Metazoa > Mollusca > Cephalopoda > Octopoda > Eledonidae > Eledone > Eledone cirrhosa. The sequence continues at coordinate 96,054,869 of OZ024743.1, read as the reverse complement.
CTCCTTCTCTATCTCTTCCTACGCCTTTCTATTCCTTCCTTCTCTATCTCTTCCTATGCCTTTCCATTCCTCCTTCTCTATCTCTTCCCACGCCTTTCCATTCCTTCCTTCTCTATCTCTTCCTACGTCTTTCTATTCCTTCCTTCTCTATCTCTTCCTACGTCTTTCTATTCCTTCCTTCTCTATCTCTTCCTACGCCTTTCCATTCCTTCCTTCTCTATCTCTTCCTACGCCTTTCTATACCTTCCTTCTCTATCTCTTCCTACGCCTTTCCATTCCTTCCTTCTCTATCTCTTCCTACGTTTTCCTATTCCTTCCTTCTCTATCTCTTCCTAGGCAGTTCTATTACTTCCTTCTCTATCTCTTCCTACGCCTTTCTATTCCTCCTTCTCTATCTCTTCCTATGCCTTTCCATTCCTCCTTCTCTATCTCTTCCTACGCCTTTCCATTCCTTCCTTCTCTATCTCTTCCTACGCCTTTCCATTCCTTCCTTCTCTATCACTTCCTACGCCTTTCCATACCTTCCTTCTCTATCTCTTCCTATGCCTTTCCATTCCTTCCTTCTCTATCTCTTCCTACGCCTTTCCATTCCTTCCTTCTCTATCTCTTCCTACGCCTTTCCATTCATTCCTTCTATATCTCTTCCTAGGCAGTTCTATTACTTCCTTCTCTATCTCTTCCTACGCCTTTCTATTCCTCCTTCTCTATCTCTTCCTACGCCTTTCTATTCCTCCTTCTCTATCTCTTCCTACGCCTTTCTATTCCTTCCTTCTCTATCTATTCCTACGCCTTTCTATACCTTTCTTCTCTATCTCTTCCTACGCCTTTCCATTCCTTCCTTCTCTCTCTCTTCCTACGCCTTTCCATTCCTTCCTTCTCTAACTCTTCCTACACCTTTCCATTCCTTCCTTCTCTATCTCTTCCTACACTGTTCTATTCCTTCCTTCTCTATCTCTTCCTACGCCTTTCTATTCTTTCCTTCTCTATCTCTTCCTACGCCTTTCTATTACTTCCTTCTCTATCTCTTCCTACGCCTTTCTATTCCTTCCTTCTCTATCTTTTCCTACGCCTTTCTATTCCTTCCTTCTCTATCTCTTCCTACGCTGTTCTATTCTTTCCTTCTCTATCTCTTCCTACGCCTTTCCATTCCTTCCTTTTCTATCTCTTCCTACGCCTTTCTATTCCTTCCTTCTCTATCTCTTCCTACGCCTTTCTATTCTTTCCTTCTCTATCTCTTCCTACGCCTTTCTATTACTTCCTTCTCTATCTCTTCCTACGCCTTTCTATTCCTTCCTTCTCTATCTTTTCCTACGCCTTTCTATTCCTTCCTTCTCTATCTCTTCCTACGCTGTTCTATTCTTTCCTTCTCTATCTCTTCCTACGCCTTTCCATTCCTTCCTTTTCTATCTCTTCCTACACATTTCTATTCCTTCCTTCTCTATCTCTTCCTACGCCTTTCTATTCCTTCCTTCTCTATCTCTTTCTACGCCTTTCTATTCCTTCCTTCTCTATCTCTTCCTATGCCTTTCCCTTCCTTGCTTCTCTATCTCTTCCTACGCCTTTCTATACCTTCCTTCTCTATCTCTTCCTACACCTTTCTATTCCTTCCTTCTCTATCTCTTCCTATGCCTTTCCCTTCCTTGCTTCTCTATCTCTTCCTACGCCTTTCTATACCTTCCTTCTCTATCTCTTCCTACGCCTTTCTATTCCTTCCTTCTCTATCTCTTCCTACGCCTTTCTATTCCTCCTTCTCTATCTCTTCCTACGCCTTTCTATTCCTTCCTTCTCTATCTCTTTCTACGCCTTTCTATTCCTTCCTTCTCTATCTCTTCCTATGCCTTTCCCTTCCTTGCTTCTCTATCTCTTCCTACGCCTTTCTATACCTTCCTTCTCTATCTCTTCCTACGCCTTTCTATTCCTTCCTTCTCTATCTCTTCCTACGCCTTTCTATTCCTTCCTTCTCTATCTCTTCCTACGCCTTTCTATTCCTTCCTCCTCTATCTCTTCCTACGCCTTTCTATTCCTTCCTCCTCTATCTCTTCCTACGCCTTTCTATTCCTTCCTTCTCTATCTCTTCCTACGCCTTTCTATACCTTCCTTCTCTATCTCTTCCTACGCCTTTCCATTCCTTCCTCCTCTATCTCTTCCTACGCCTTTCTATTCCTTCCTTCTCTATCTTTTCCTACGCCTTTCTATTCCTTCCTTCTCTATCTCTTCCTACGCCTTTCCATTCCTTCCTTCTCTATCTCTTCCTACGCCTTTCTATTCCTTCCTTCGCTATCTCTTCCTACGCCTTTCCATTCCTTCCTTCTCTATCTCTTCCTACACCTTTCTATTCCTTCCTTCTCTATCTCTTCCTATGCCTTTCCCTTCCTTGCTTCTCTATCTCTTCCTACGCCTTTCTATTCCTCCTTCTCTATCTCTTCCTACACCTTTCTATTCCTTCCTTCTCTATCTCTTCCTACGCCTTTCCATTCCTTCCTTCTCTATCTCTTCCTACACCTTTCTATTCCTTCCTTCTCTATCTCTTCCTACACCTTTCTATTCCTTCCTTCTCTATCTCTTCCTACACCTTTCTATTCCTTCCTTCGCTATCTCTTCCTACGCCTTTCTATTCCTTCCTTCTCTATCTCTTCCTACACCTTTCTATTCCTTCCTTCGCTATCTCTTCCTACGCCTTTCTATTCCTTCCTTCTCTATCTCTTCCTACGCCTTTCTATTCCTTCCTTCGCTATCTCTTCCTACGCCTTTCCATTCCTTCCTTCTCTATCTCTTCCTACACCTTTCTATTCCTTCCTTCTCTATCTCTTCCTATGCCTTTCCCTTCCTTGCTTCTCTATCTCTTCCTACGCCTTTCTATTCCTCCTTCTCTATCTCTTCCTACACCTTTCTATTCCTTCCTTCTCTATCTCTTCCTACACCTTTCCATTCCTTCCTTCGCTATCTCTTCCTACGCCTTTCTATTCCTTCCTTCTCTATCTCTTCCTACGCCTTTCTATTCCTTCCTTCGCTATCTCTTCCTACGCCTTTCCATTCCTTCCTTCTCTATCTCTTCCTACACCTTTCTATTCCTTCCTTCTCTATCTCTTCCTATGCCTTTCCCTTCCTTGCTTCTCTATCTCTTCCTACGCCTTTCTATTCCTCCTTCTCTATCTCTTCCTACACCTTTCTATTCCTTCCTTCTCTATCTCTTCCTACGCCTTTCCATTCCTTCCTTCTCTATCTCTTCCTACACCTTTCTATTCCTTCCTTCTCTATCTCTTCCTACACCTTTCTATTCCTTCCTTCTCTATCTCTTCCTACACCTTTCTATTCCTTCCTTCTCTATCTCTTCCTACGCCTTTCTATTCCTTCCTTCTCTATCTCTTCCTACACCTTTCTATTCCTTCCTTCTCTATCTCTTCCTACACCTTTCTATTCCTTCCTTCTCTATCTCTTCCTACGCCTTTCTATACCTTCCTTCTCTATCTCTTCCTACGCTGTTCTATTCTTTCCTCCTCTATCTCTTCCTACGCCTTTCCATTCCTTCCTCCTCTATCTCTTCCTACGCCTTTCTATTCCTTCCTTCTCTATCTCTTCCTACGCCTTTCTATTCCTTCCTTCTCTATCTCTTTCTACGCCTTTCTATTCCTTCCTTCTCTATCTCTTCCTATGCCTTTCCCTTCCTTGCTTCTCTATCTCTTCCTACGCCTTTCTATACCTTCCTTCTCTATCTCTTCCTACACCTTTCTATTCCTTCCTTCTCTATCTCTTCCTACGCCTTTCTATTCCTTCCTTCTCTATCTCTTCCTACGCCTTTCTATTCCTTCCTCCTCTATCTCTTCCTACGCCTTTCCATTCCTTCCTTCTCTATCTATTCCTACGCCTTTCCATTCCTTCCTCCTCTATCTCTTCCTACGCCTTTCTATTCCTTCCTTCTCTATCTCTTCCTACGCCTTTCTATACCTTCCTTCTCTATCTCTTCCTACACCTTTCTATTCCTTCCTTCTCTATCTCTTCCTACACCTTTCTATTCCTTCCTTCTCTATCTCTTCCTACACCTTTCCATTCCTTCCTTCTCTATCTCTTCCTACGCCTTTCTATTCCTTCCTTCTCTATCTCTTCCTATGCCTTTCCCTTCCTTGCTTCTCTATCTCTTCCTACGCCTTTCTATACCTTCCTTCTCTATCTCTTCCTACACCTTTCTATTCCTTCCTTCTCTATCTCTTCTTAAGCCTTTCCATTCCTTCCTTCTCTATCTCTTCCTATGCCTTTCCATTCCTTCCTTCTCTATCTCTTCCTACGCCTTTCCATTCCTTGCTTCTCTATCTCTTCCTACGCCTTTCTATTCCTTCCTTCTCTATCCCTTCCTACGCCTTTCCATTCATTCCTTCTATATCTCTTCCTACGCCTTTCTATTCCTTCCTTCTCTATCACTTCCTACGCCTTTCCATTCCTTCCTTCTCTATCTCTTCCTATGCCTTTCCATTCCTTCCTTCTCTATCTCTTCCTACGCCTTTCCATTCCTTGCTTCTCTATCTCTTCCTACGCCTTTCTATTCCTTCCTTCTCTATCTCTTCCTATGCCTTTCCATTTATTCCTTCTATATCTCTTCCTACGTTTTCCTATTCCTTCCTTCTCTATCTCTTCCTAGGCAGTTCTATTACTTCCTTCTCTATCTCTTCCTACGCCTTTCTATTCCTCCTTCTCTATCTCTTCCTACGCCTTTCTATTCCTCCTTCTCTATCTCTTCCTACGCCTTTCTATTCCTTCCTTCTCTATCTATTCCTACGCCTTTCTATACCTTCCTTCTCTATCTCTTCCTACGCCTTGCCATTCCTTCCTTCTCTCTCTCTTCCTACGCCTTTCCATTCCTTCCTTCTCTAACTCTTCCTACACCTTTCCATTCCTTCCTTCTCTATCTCTTCCTACACTGTTCTATTCTTTCCTTCTCTATCTCTTCCTACGCCTTTCTATTACTTCCTTCTCTATCTCTTCCTACGCCTTTCTATTCCTTCCTTCTCTATCTTTTCCTACGCCTTTCTATTCCTTCCTTCTCTATCTCTTCCTACGCTGTTCTATTCTTTCCTTCTCTATCTCTTCCTACGCCTTTCTATTACTTCCTTCTCTATCTCTTCCTACGCCTTTCCATTCCTTCCTTCTCTATCTCTTCCTACACCTTTATATTCCTTCCTTCTCTATCTCTTCCTAAGCCTTTCCATTCCTTCCTTCTCTATCTGTTCCTACACCTTTCTATTCCTTCCTTCTCTATCTCTTCCTACGCTGTTCTATTCTTTCCTTCTCTATCTCTTCCTACGCCTTTCTATTACTTCCTTCTCTATCTCTTCCTACGCCTTACCATTCCTTCCTTCTCTATCTCTTCCTACACCTTTCTATTCCTTCCTTCTCTATCTCTTCCTAAGCCTTTCCATTCCTTCCTTCTCTATCTCTTCCTACACCTTTCTATTCCTTCCTTCTCTATCTCTTCCTACACCTTTCCATTTCTTCCTTCTCTATCTCTTCCTACGCCTTTCTATTCCTTCCTTCTCTATCTCTTCCTAAGCCTTTCCATTCCTTGCTTCTCTATCTCTTCCTACGCCTTTCTATTCCTTTCTTCTCTATCTCTTCCTACGCCTTTCCATTCCTTCCTTCTCTATCTCTTCCTACACCTTTCCATTCCTTCCTTCTCTATCTCTTCCTACGCCTTTTTATTCCTTCCTTCTCTATCTCTTCCTACACCTTTCCATTCCTTCCTTCTCTATCTCTTCCTACGCCTTTCTATTCCTTCCTTCTCTATCTCTTCCTAAGCCTTTCCATTCCTTGCTTCTCTATCTCTTCCTACGCCTTTCTATTCCTTCCTTCTCTATCTCTTCCTACGCCTTTCCATTCCTTCCTTCTCTATCTCTTCCTACACCTTTCTATTCCTTCCTTCTCTATCTCTTCCTACGCCTTTCTATTCCTTCCTTCTCTATCTCTTCCTACACCTTTCCATTCCTTCCCTCTCTATCTCTTCCTACGCCTTTCTATTCCTTCCTTCTCTATCTCTTCCTATGCCTTTCCATTCCTTCCTTCTCTATCTCTTCCTACGCCTTTCTATACCTTCCTTCTCTATCTCTTCCTACACCTTTCTATTCCTTCCTTCTCTATCTCTTCCTAAGCCTTTCCATTCCTTCCTTCTCTATCTCTTCCTATGCCTTTCCATTCCTTCCTTCTCTATCTCTTCCTACGCCTTTCCATTCCTTGCTTCTCTATCTCTTCCTACGCCTTTCTATTCCTTCCTTCTCTATCACTTCCTACGCCTTTCCATTCCTTCCTTCTCTATCTCTTCCTATGCCTTTCCATTCCTTCCTTCTCTATCTCTTCCTACGCCTTTCCATTCCTTGCTTCTCTATCTCTTCCTACGCCTTTCTATTCCTTCCTTCTCTATCTCTTTCTATGCCTTTCCATTCATTCCTTCTATATCTCTTCCTACGTTTTCCTATTCCTTCCTTCTCTATCTCTTCCTAGGCAGTTCTATTACTTCCTTCTCTATCTCTTCCTACGCCTTTCTATTCCTCCTTCTCTATCTCTTCCTACGCCTTTCTATTCCTCCTTCTCTATCTCTTCCTACGCCTTTCTATTCCTTCCTTCTCTATCTATTCCTACGCCTTTCTATACCTTCCTTCTCTATCTCTTCCTACGCCTTTCCATTCCTTCCTTCTCTCTCTCTTCCTACGCCTTTCCATTCCTTCCTTCTCTAACTCTTCCTACACCTTTCCATTCCTTCCTTCTCTATCTCTTCCTACACTGTTCTATTCCTTCCTTCTCTATCTCTTCCTACGCCTTTCTATTCTTTCCTTCTCTATCTCTTCCTACGCCTTTCTATTACTTCCTTCTCTATCTCTTCCTACGCCTTTCTATTCCTTCCTTCTCTCCTCCTACACTGTTCTATTCCTTCCTTCTCTATCTCTTCCTACGCCTTTCTATTCTTTCCTTCTCTATCTCTTCCTACGCCTTTCTATTACTTCCTTCTCTATCTCTTCCTACGCCTTTCTATTCCTTCCTTCTCTATCTCTTCCTACGCCTTTCTATTCCTTCCTTCTCTATCTCTTCCTACGCTGTTCTATTCTTTCCTTCTCTATCTCTTCCTACGCCTTTCTATTACTTCCTTCTCTATCTCTTCCTACACCTTTCCATTCCTTCCTTCTCTAACTCTTCCTACACCTTTCCATTCCTTCCTTCACTATCTCTTCCTACGCCTTTCTATTCCTCCTTCTCTATCTCTTCCTACGCCTTTCCATTCCTTCCTTCTCTATCTCTTCCTACACCTTTCTATTCCTTCCTTCTCTATCTCTTCCTACGCTGTTCTATTCTTTCCTTCTCTATCTCTTCCTACGCCTTTCTATTACTTCCTTCTCTATCTCTTCCAACGCCTTTCCATTCCTTCCTTCTCTATCTCTTCCTACACTTTTCTATTCCTTCCTTCTCTATCTCTTCCTAAGCCTTTCCATTCCTTCCTTCTCTATCTGTTCCTACACCTTTCTATTCCTTCCTTCTCTATCTCTTCCTACACCTTTCCATTCCTTCCTTCTCTATCTCTTCCTACGCCTTTCTATTCCTTCCTTCTCTATCTCTTCCTACGCCTTTCCATTCCTTCCTCCTCTATCTCTTCCTACGCCTTTCTATTCCTTCCTTCTCTATCTCTTCCTACGCCTTTCTATACCTTCCTTCTCTATCTATTCCTACACCTTTCTATTCCTTCCTTCTCTATCTCTTCCTACACCTTTCTATTCCTTCCTTCTCTATCTCTTCCTACACCTTTCCATTCCTTCCTTCTCTATCTCTTCCTACGCCTTTCTATTCCTTCCTTCTCTATCTCTTCCTATGCCTTTCCCTTCCTTGCTTCTCTATCTCTTCCTACGCCTTTCTATACCTTCCTTCTCTATCTCTTCCTACACCTTTCTATTCCTTCCTTCTCTATCTCTTCCTAAGCCTTTCCATTCCTTCCTTCTCTATCTCTTCCTATGCCTTTCCATTCCTTCCTTCTCTATCTCTTCCTACGCCTTTCCATTCCTTGCTTCTCTATCTCTTCCTACGCCTTTCTATTCCTTCCTTCTCTATCTCTTCCTACGCCTTTCCATTCATTCCTTCTATATCTCTTCCTACGCCTTTCTATTCCTTCCTTCTCTATCACTTCCTACGCCTTTCCATTCCTTCCTTCTCTATCTCTTCCTATGCCTTTCCATTCCTTCCTTCTCTATCTCTTCCTACGCCTTTCCATTCCTTGCTTCTCTATCTCTTCCTACGCCTTTCTATTCCTTCCTTCTCTATCTCTTCCTATGCCTTTCCATTCATTCCTTCTATATCTCTTCCTACGTTTTCCTATTCCTTCCTTCTCTATCTCTTCCTAGGCAGTTCTATTACTTCCTTCTCTATCTCTTCCTACGCCTTTCTATTCCTCCTTCTCTATCTCTTCCTACGCCTTTCTATTCCTCCTTCTCTATCTCTTCCTACGCCTTTCTATTCCTTCCTTCTCTATCTATTCCTACGCCTTTCTATACCTTCCTTCTCTATCTCTTCCTACGCCTTTCCATTCCTTCCTTCTCTAACTCTTCCTACACCTTTCCATTCCTTCCTTCTCTATCTCTTCCTACACTGTTCTATTCCTTCCTTCTCTATCTCTTCCTACGCCTTTCTATTCTTTCCTTCTCTATCTCTTCCTACGCCTTTCTATTACTTCCTTCTCTATCTCTTCCTACGCCTTTCTATTCCTTCCTTCTCTATCTTTTCCTATGCCTTTCTATTCCTTCCTTCTCTATCTCTTCCTACGCTGTTCTATTCTTTCCTTCTCTATCTCTTCCTACGCCTTTCCATTCCTTCCTTTTCTATCTCTTCCTACACATTTCTATTCCTTCCTTCTCTATCTCTTCCTACGCCTTTCTATTCCTTCCTTCTCTATCTCTTCCTACGCTGTTCTATTCTTTCCTTCTCTATCTCTTCCTACGCCTTTCTATTACTTCCTTCTCTATCTCTTCCTACACCTTTCCATTCCTTCCTTCTCTAACTCTTCCTACACCTTTCCATTCCTTCCTTCACTATCTCTTCCTACGCCTTTCTATTCCTCCTTCTCTATCTCTTCCTACGCCTTTCCATTCCTTCCTTCTCTATCTCTTCCTACACCTTTCTATTCCTTCCTTCTCTATCTCTTCCTACGCTGTTCTATTCTTTCCTTCTCTATCTCTTCCTACGCCTTTCTATTACTTCCTTCTCTATCTCTTCCAACGCCTTTCCATTCCTTCCTTCTCTATCTCTTCCTACACTTTTCTATTCCTTCCTTCTCTATCTCTTCCTAAGCCTTTCCATTCCTTCCTTCTCTATCTGTTCCTACACCTTTCTATTCCTTCCTTCTCTATCTCTTCCTACACCTTTCCATTCCTTCCTTCTCTATCTCTTCCTACGCCTTTCTATTCCTTCCTTCTCTATCTCTTCCTACGCCTTTCCATTCCTTCCTCCTCTATCTCTTCCTACGCCTTTCTATTCCTTCCTTCTCTATCTCTTCCTACGCCTTTCTATACCTTCCTTCTCTATCTATTCCTACACCTTTCTATTCCTTCCTTCTCTATCTCTTCCTACACCTTTCTATTCCTTCCTTCTCTATCTCTTCCTACACCTTTCCATTCCTTCCTTCTCTATCTCTTCCTACGCCTTTCTATTCCTTCCTTCTCTATCTCTTCCTATGCCTTTCCCTTCCTTGCTTCTCTATCTCTTCCTACGCCTTTCTATACCTTCCTTCTCTATCTCTTCCTACACCTTTCTATTCCTTCCTTCTCTATCTCTTCCTAAGCCTTTCCATTCCTTCCTTCTCTATCTCTTCCTATGCCTTTCCATTCCTTCCTTCTCTATCTCTTCCTACGCCTTTCCATTCCTTGCTTCTCTATCTCTTCCTACGCCTTTCTATTCCTTCCTTCTCTATCTCTTCCTACGCCTTTCAATTCATTCCTTCTATATCTCTTCCTACGCCTTTCTATTCCTTCCTTCTCTATCACTTCCTACGCCTTTCCATTCCTTCCTTCTCTATCTCTTCCTATGCCTTTCCATTCCTTCCTTCTCTATCTCTTCCTACGCCTTTCCATTCCTTGCTTCTCTATCTCTTCCTACGCCTTTCTATTCCTTCCTTCTCTATCTCTTCCTATGCCTTTCCATTCATTCCTTCTATATCTCTTCCTACGTTTTCCTATTCCTTCCTTCTCTATCTCTTCCTAGGCAGTTCTATTACTTCCTTCTCTATCTCTTCCTACGCCTTTCTATTCCTCCTTCTCTATCTCTTCCTACGCCTTTCTATTCCTCCTTCTCTATCTCTTCCTACGCCTTTCTATTCCTTCCTTCTCTATCTATTCCTACGCCTTTCTATACCTTCCTTCTCTATCTCTTCCTACGCCTTTCCATTCCTTCCTTCTCTAACTCTTCCTACACCTTTCCATTCCTTCCTTCTCTATCTCTTCCTACACTGTTCTATTCCTTCCTTCTCTATCTCTTCCTACGCCTTTCTATTCTTTCCTTCTCTATCTCTTCCTACGCCTTTCTATTACTTCCTTCTCTATCTCTTCCTACGCCTTTCTATTCCTTCCTTCTCTATCTTTTCCTACGCCTTTCTATTCCTTCCTTCTCTATCTCTTCCTACGCTGTTCTATTCTTTCCTTCTCTATCTCTTCCTACGCCTTTCCATTCCTTCCTTTTCTATCTCTTCCTACACATTTCTATTCCTTCCTTCTCTATCTCTTCCTACGCCTTTCTATTCCTTCCTTCTCTATCTCCTCCTACGCTGTTCTATTCTTTCCTTCTCTATCTCTTCCTACGCCTTTCTATTACTTCCTTCTCTATCTCTTCCTACACCTTTCCATTCCTTCCTTCTCTAACTCTTCCTACACCTTTCCATTCCTTCCTTCACTATCTCTTCCTACGCCTTTCTATTCCTCCTTCTCTATCTCTTCCTACGCCTTTCCATTCCTTCCTTCTCTATCTCTTCCTACACCTTTCTATTCCTTCCTTCTCTATCTCTTCCTACGCTGTTCTATTCTTTCCTTCTCTATCTCTTCCTACGCCTTTCTATTACTTCCTTCTCTATCTCTTCCTACGCCTTTCCATTCCTTCCTTCTCTATCTCTTCCTACACCTTTCTATTCCTTCCTTCTCTATCTCTTCCTAAGCCTTTCCATTCCTTCCTTCTCTATCTGTTCCTACACCTTTCTATTCCTTCCTTCTCTATCTCTTCCTACACCTTTCCATTCCTTCCTTCTCTATCTCTTCCTACGCCTTTCTATTCCTTCCTTCTCTATCTCTTCCTAAGCCTTTCCATTCCTTGCTTCTCTATCTCTTCCTACGCCTTTCCATTCCGTACTTCTCTATCTCTTCCTACACCTTTCTATTCCTTCCTTCTCTATCTCTTCCTACGCTGTTCTATTCTTTCCTTCTCTATCTCTTCCTACGCCTTTCTATTACTTCCTTCTCTATCTCTTCCTACGCCTTACCATTCCTTCCTTCTCTATCTCTTCCTACACCTTTCTATTCCTTCCTTCTCTATCTCTTCCTAAGCCTTTCCATTCCTTCCTTCTCTATCTCTTCCTACACCTTTCTATTCCTTCCTTCTCTATCTCTTCCTACACCTTTCCATTCCTTCCTTCTCTATCTCTTCCTACGCCTTTCTATTCCTTCCTTCTCTATCTCTTCCTAAGCCTTTCCATTCCTTGCTTCTCTATCTCTTCCTACGCCTTTCTATTCCTTCCTTCTCTATCTCTTCCTACGCCTTTCCATTCCTTCCTTCTCTATCTCTTCCTACACCTTTCCATTCCTTCCTTCTCTATCTCTTCCTACGCCTTTCTATTCCTTCCTTCTCTATCTCTTCCTACACCTTTCCATTCCTTCCTTCTCTATCTCTTCCTACGCCTTTCTATTCCTTCCTTCTCTATCTCTTCCTAAGCCTTTCCATTCCTTGCTTCTCTATCTCTTCCTACGCCTTTCTATTCCTTCCTTCTCTATCTCTTCCTACGCCTTTCCATTCCTTCCTTCTCTATCTCTTCCTACACCTTTCTATTCCTTCCTTCTCTATCTCTTCCTACGCCTTTCTATTCCTTCCTTCTCTATCTCTTCCTACACTGTTCTATTCCTTCCTTCTCTATCTCTTCCTACGCCTTTCTATTCCTTCCTTCTCTATCTCTTCCTACGCCATTCTATTCCTCCTTCTCTATATTTTCCTACGCCTTTCCATTCCTTCCTTCTCTATCTCTTCCTACGCCTTTCCATTCCTTCCTTCTCTAACTCTTCCTACACCTTTCCATTCCTTCCTTCTCTATCTCTTCCTACGCCTTTCTATTCCTCCTTCTCTATCTCTTCCAACGCCTTTCCATTCCTTCCTTCTCTATCTCTTCCTACACCTTTCCATTCCTTCCTTCTCTATCTCTTCCTACGCCTTTCCATTACTTCCTTCTCTATCTCTTCCTACGCCTTTCTATTCCTTCCTTCTCTATCTCTTCCTATGCCTTTCCATTCCTTCCTTCTCTATCTCTTCCTACGCCTTTCCATTCCTTCCTTCTCTATCTCTCCCTACGCCTTTCCATTCCTTCCTTCTCTATCTCTTCCTACGCCTTTCTATTCCTTCCTTCTCTATCTCCCCCTACGCCTTTCCATTACTTCCTTCTCTATCTCTTCCTACACCTTTCCATTCCTTCCTTCTCTATCTCTTCCTACACCTTTCCATTCCTTCCTTCTCTATCTCTTCCTACGCCTTTCTATTCCTTCCTTCTCTATCTCTTCCTACGCCTTTCCATTCCTTCCTTCTCTATCTCTTCCTACGCCTTTCTATTCCTTCCTTGTCTATCTCTTCCTACGCCTTTCTATTCCTCCTTCTCTATCTCTTCCTACACCTTTCTATTCCTTCCTTCTCTATCTCTTCCTACGCCTTTCTATTCCTTCCTTCTCTATCTCTTCCTACGCATTTCTATTCCTTCCTTCTCTATCTCTTCCTATGCCTTTCCCTTCCTTGCTTCTCTATCTCTTCCTACGCCTTTCTATACCTTCCTTCTCTATCTCTTCCTACACCTTTCTATTCCTTCCTTCTCTATCTCTTCCTACACCTTTCTATTCCTTCCTTCTCTATCTCTTCCTACACCTTTCCATTCCTTCCTTCTCTATCTCTTCCTACGCCTTTCTATTCCTTCCTTCTCTATCTCTTCCTATGCCTTTCCCTTCCTTGCTTCTCTATCTCTTCCTACGCCTTTCTATACCTTTCTTCTCTATCTCTTCCTACACCTTTCTATTCCTTCCTTCTCTATCTCTTCCTAAGCCTTTCCATTCCTTCCTTCTCTATCTCTTCCTATGCCTTTCCATTCCTTCCTTCTCTATCTCTTCCTACGCCTTTCCATTCCTTGCTTCTCTATCTCTTCCTACGCCTTTCTATTCCTTCCTTCTCTATCTCTTCCTACGCCTTTCCATTCCTTCCTTCTCTAACTCTTCCTACGCCTTTCTATTCCTTCCTTCTCTATCACTTCCTACGCCTTTCCATTCCTTCCGTCTCTATCTCTTCCTATGCCTTTCCATTCCTTCCTTCTCAATCTCTTCCTACGCCTTTCCATTCCTTGCTTCTCTATCTCTTCCTACGCCTTTCTATTCCTTCCTTCTCTATCTCTTCCTATGCGTTTCCATTCATTCCTTCTATATCTCTTCCTACGTTTTCCTATTCCTTCCTTCTCTATCTCTTCCTAGGCAGTTCTATTACTTCCTACTCTATCTCTTCCTACGCCTTTCTATTCGTTCCTTCTCTATCTCTTCCTACGCCTTTCTATTCCTCCTTCTCTATCTCATCCTACGCCTTTCTATTACTTCCTTCTCTATCTCTTCCTACGCCTTTCTATACCTTCCTTCTCTATCTCTTCCTACGCCTTTCCATTCCTTCCTTCTCTCTCTCTTCCTACGCCTTTCCATTCCTTCCTTCTCTATCTCTTCCTACGCCTTTCTATTCCTCCTTCTCTATCTCTTCCTACGCCTTTCTATTCCTTCCTTCTCTATCTCTTCCTACGCCTTTCTATACCTTACTTCTCTATCTCTTCCTACACCTTTCTATTCCTTCCTTCTCTATCTCTTCCTAAGCCTTTCCATTCCTTCCTTCTCTATCTCTTCCTACACCTTTCCATTCCTTCCTTTTCTATCTCTTCCTACGCCTTTCCATTCCTTCCTTCTCTATCTCTTCCTACACCTTTCTATTCCTTCCTTCTCTATCTCTTCCTACGCCTTTCTATTCCTTCCTTCTCTATCTTTTCCTACGCCTTTCCATTCCTTCCTTCTCTATACTCTTCCTATACCTTTCCATTCCTTCCTTCTCTATCTCTTCCTACGCCTTTCTATTCCTCCTTCTCTATCTCTTCCTACGCCTTTCCATTCCTTCCTTCTCTATCTTTTCCTACGCCTTTCCATTCCTTCCTTCTCTAACTCTTCCTATACCTTTCCATTCCTTCCTTCTCTATCTCTTCCTACGCCTTTCTATTCCTCCTTCTCTATCTCTTCCTACGCCTTTCCATTCCTTCCTTCTCTATCTCTTCCTACGCCTTTCTATTCCTTCCTTCTCTATCTCTTTCTACGCCTTTCTATACCTTCCTTCTCTATCTCTTCCTACGCCTTTCCATTCCTTCCTTCTCTATCTCTTCCTACACATTTCTATTCCTTCCTTCTCTATCTCTTCCTACGCCTTTCTATTCCTTCCTTCTCTATCTCTTCCTACGCTGTTCTATTCTTTCCTTCTCTATCTCTTCCTACGCCTTTCTATTACTTCCTTCTCTATCTCTTCCTACGCCTTTCTATTCCTTCCTTCTCTATCTTTTCCTACGCCTTTCCATTCCTTCCTTCTCTAACTCTTCCTACACCTTTCCATTCCTTCCTTCACTATCTCTTCCTACGCCTTTCTATTCCTCCTTCTCTATCTCTTCCTACACCTTTCTATTCCTTCCTTCTCTATCTCTTCCTAAGCCTTTCCATTCCTTCCTTCTCTATCTCTTCCTATGCCTTTCCATTCCTTCCTTCTCTATCTCTTCCTACGCCTTTCCATTCCTTGCTTCTCTATCTCTTCCTACGCCTTTCTATATCTTCCTTCTCTATCTCTTCCTATGCCTTTCCATTCATTCCTTCTATATCTCTTCCTACGTTTTCCTATTCCTTCCTTCTCTATCTCTTCCTACACTGTTCTATTCCTTCCTTCTCTATCTCTTCCTACGCCTTTCTATTCCTTCCTTCTCTATCTCTTCCTACGCCTTTCTATTCCTCCTTCTCTATCTTTTCCTACGCCTTTCCATTCCTTCCTTCTCTATCTCTTCCTACGCCTTTCCATTCCTTCCTTCTCTAACTCTTCCTACACCTTTCCATTCCTTCCTTCTCTATCTCTTCCTACGCCTTTCTATTCCTCCTTCTCTATCTCTTCCTACGCCTTTCCATTCCTTCCTTCTCTATCTCTTCCTACACCTTTCCATTCCTTCCTTCTCTATCTCTTCCTACGCCTTTCCATTACTTCCTTCTCTATCTCTTCCTACACCTTTCCATTCCTTCCTTCTCTATCTCTTCCTACGCCTTTCCATTCCTTCCTCCTCTATCTCTTCCTACGCCTTTCTATTCCTTCCTTCTCTATCTCTTCCTACACCTTTCTATTCCTTCCTTCTCTATCTCTTCCTATGCCTTTCCATTCCTTCCTTCTCTATCTCTTCCTACGCCTTTCCATTCCTTCCTTCTCTATCTCTTCCTACGCCTTTCTATTCCTTCCTTCTCTATCTCCCCCTACGCCTTTCCATTACTTCCTTCTCTATCTCTTCCTACACCTTTCCATTCCTTCCTTCTCTATCTCTTCCTACACCTTTCCATTCCTTCCTTCTCTATCTCTTCCTACGCCTTTCTATTCCTTCCTTCTCTATCTCTTCCTACGCCTTTCCATTCCTTCCTTCTCTATCTCTTCCTACGCCTTTCTATTCCTTCCTTGTCTATCTCTTCCTACGCCTTTCTATTCCTCCTTCTCTATCTCTTCCTACACCTTTCTATTTCTTCCTTCTCTATCTCTTCCTACGCCTTTCTATTCCTTCCTTCTCTATCTCTTCCTACGCATTTCTATTCCTTCCTTCTCTATCTCTTCCTATGCCTTTCCCTTCCTTGCTTCTCTATCTCTTCCTACGCCTTTCTATACCTTCCTTCTCTATCTCTTCCTACACCTTTCTATTCCTTCCTTCTCTATCTCTTCCTACACATTTCTATTCCTTCCTTCTCTATCTCTTCCTACACCTTTCCATTCCTTCCTTCTCTATCTCTTCCTACACCTTTCTATTCCTTCCTTCTCTATCTTTTCCTATGCCTTTCCCTTCCTTGCTTCTCTATCTCTTCCTACGCCTTTCTATACCTTCCTTCTCTATCTCTTCCTACGCCTTTCCATTCCTTCCTTCTCTATCTTTTCCTACGCCTTTCCATTCCTTCCTTCTCTATCTCTTCCTACACTGTTCTATTCCTTCCTTCTCTATCTCTTCCTACGCCTTTCTATTCCTCCTTCTCTATCTCTTCCTACGCCTTTCTATTCCTCCTTCTCTATCTCTTCCTACGCCTTTCTATTCCTTCCTTCTCTATCTATTCCTACGCCTTTCTATACCTTCCTTCTCTATCTCTTCCTACGCCTTTCCATTCCTTCCTTCTCTAACTCTTCCTACACCTTTCCATTCCTTCCTTCTCTATCTCTTCCTACACTGTTCTATTCCTTCCTTCTCTATCTCTTCCTACGCCTTTCTATTCTTTCCTTCTCTATCTCTTCCTACGCCTTTCTATTACTTCCTTCTCTATCTCTTCCTACGCCTTTCTATTCCTTCCTTCTCTATCTTTTCCTATGCCTTTCTATTCCTTCCTTCTCTATCTCTTCCTACGCTGTTCTATTCTTTCCTTCTCTATCTCTTCCTACGCCTTTCCATTCCTTCCTTTTCTATCTCTTCCTACACATTTCTATTCCTTCCTTCTCTATCTCTTCCTACGCCTTTCTATTCCTTCCTTCTCTATCTCTTCCTACGCTGTTCTATTCTTTCCTTCTCTATCTCTTCCTACGCCTTTCTATTACTTCCTTCTCTATCTCTTCCTACACCTTTCCATTCCTTCCTTCTCTAACTCTTCCTACACCTTTCCATTCCTTCCTTCACTATCTCTTCCTACGCCTTTCTATTCCTCCTTCTCTATCTCTTCCTACGCCTTTCCATTCCTTCCTTCTCTATCTCTTCCTACACCTTTCTATTCCTTCCTTCTCTATCTCTTCCTACGCTGTTCTATTCTTTCCTTCTCTATCTCTTCCTACGCCTTTCTATTACTTCCTTCTCTATCTCTTCCAACGCCTTTCCATTCCTTCCTTCTCTATCTCTTCCTACACTTTTCTATTCCTTCCTTCTCTATCTCTTCCTAAGCCTTTCCATTCCTTCCTTCTCTATCTGTTCCTACACCTTTCTATTCCTTCCTTCTCTATCTCTTCCTACACCTTTCCATTCCTTCCTTCTCTATCTCTTCCTACGCCTTTCTATTCCTTCCTTCTCTATCTCTTCCTACGCCTTTCCATTCCTTCCTCCTCTATCTCTTCCTACGCCTTTCTATTCCTTCCTTCTCTATCTCTTCCTACGCCTTTCTATACCTTCCTTCTCTATCTATTCCTACACCTTTCTATTCCTTCCTTCTCTATCTCTTCCTACACCTTTCTATTCCTTCCTTCTCTATCTCTTCCTACACCTTTCCATTCCTTCCTTCTCTATCTCTTCCTACGCCTTTCTATTCCTTCCTTCTCTATCTCTTCCTATGCCTTTCCCTTCCTTGCTTCTCTATCTCTTCCTACGCCTTTCTATACCTTCCTTCTCTATCTCTTCCTACACCTTTCTATTCCTTCCTTCTCTATCTCTTCCTAAGCCTTTCCATTCCTTCCTTCTCTATCTCTTCCTATGCCTTTCCATTCCTTCCTTCTCTATCTCTTCCTACGCCTTTCCATTCCTTGCTTCTCTATCTCTTCCTACGCCTTTCTATTCCTTCCTTCTCTATCTCTTCCTACGCCTTTCAATTCATTCCTTCTATATCTCTTCCTACGCCTTTCTATTCCTTCCTTCTCTATCACTTCCTACGCCTTTCCATTCCTTCCTTCTCTATCTCTTCCTATGCCTTTCCATTCCTTCCTTCTCTATCTCTTCCTACGCCTTTCCATTCCTTGCTTCTCTATCTCTTCCTACGCCTTTCTATTCCTTCCTTCTCTATCTCTTCCTATGCCTTTCCATTCATTCCTTCTATATCTCTTCCTACGTTTTCCTATTCCTTCCTTCTCTATCTCTTCCTAGGCAGTTCTATTACTTCCTTCTCTATCTCTTCCTACGCCTTTCTATTCCTCCTTCTCTATCTCTTCCTACGCCTTTCTATTCCTCCTTCTCTATCTCTTCCTACGCCTTTCTATTCCTTCCTTCTCTATCTATTCCTACGCCTTTCTATACCTTCCTTCTCTATCTCTTCCTACGCCTTTCCATTCCTTCCTTCTCTAACTCTTCCTACACCTTTCCATTCCTTCCTTCTCTATCTCTTCCTACACTGTTCTATTCCTTCCTTCTCTATCTCTTCCTACGCCTTTCTATTCTTTCCTTCTCTATCTCTTCCTACGCCTTTCTATTACTTCCTTCTCTATCTCTTCCTACGCCTTTCTATTCCTTCCTTCTCTATCTTTTCCTACGCCTTTCTATTCCTTCCTTCTCTATCTCTTCCTACGCTGTTCTATTCTTTCCTTCTCTATCTCTTCCTACGCCTTTCCATTCCTTCCTTTTCTATCTCTTCCTACACATTTCTATTCCTTCCTTCTCTATCTCTTCCTACGCCTTTCTATTCCTTCCTTCTCTATCTCCTCCTACGCTGTTCTATTCTTTCCTTCTCTATCTCTTCCTACGCCTTTCTATTACTTCCTTCTCTATCTCTTCCTACACCTTTCCATTCCTTCCTTCTCTAACTCTTCCTACACCTTTCCATTCCTTCCTTCACTATCTCTTCCTACGCCTTTCTATTCCTCCTTCTCTATCTCTTCCTACGCCTTTCCATTCCTTCCTTCTCTATCTCTTCCTACACCTTTCTATTCCTTCCTTCTCTATCTCTTCCTACGCTGTTCTATTCTTTCCTTCTCTATCTCTTCCTACGCCTTTCTATTACTTCCTTCTCTATCTCTTCCTACGCCTTTCCATTCCTTCCTTCTCTATCTCTTCCTACACCTTTCTATTCCTTCCTTCTCTATCTCTTCCTAAGCCTTTCCATTCCTTCCTTCTCTATCTGTTCCTACACCTTTCTATTCCTTCCTTCTCTATCTCTTCCTACACCTTTCCATTCCTTCCTTCTCTATCTCTTCCTACGCCTTTCTATTCCTTCCTTCTCTATCTCTTCCTAAGCCTTTCCATTCCTTGCTTCTCTATCTCTTCCTACGCCTTTCCATTCCGTACTTCTCTATCTCTTCCTACACCTTTCTATTCCTTCCTTCTCTATCTCTTCCTACGCTGTTCTATTCTTTCCTTCTCTATCTCTTCCTACGCCTTTCTATTACTTCCTTCTCTATCTCTTCCTACGCCTTACCATTCCTTCCTTCTCTATCTCTTCCTACACCTTTCTATTCCTTCCTTCTCTATCTCTTCCTAAGCCTTTCCATTCCTTCCTTCTCTATCTCTTCCTACACCTTTCTATTCCTTCCTTCTCTATCTCTTCCTACACCTTTCCATTCCTTCCTTCTCTATCTCTTCCTACGCCTTTCTATTCCTTCCTTCTCTATCTCTTCCTAAGCCTTTCCATTCCTTGCTTCTCTATCTCTTCCTACGCCTTTCTATTCCTTCCTTCTCTATCTCTTCCTACGCCTTTCCATTCCTTCCTTCTCTATCTCTTCCTACACCTTTCCATTCCTTCCTTCTCTATCTCTTCCTACGCCTTTCTATTCCTTCCTTCTCTATCTCTTCCTACACCTTTCCATTCCTTCCTTCTCTATCTCTTCCTACGCCTTTCTATTCCTTCCTTCTCTATCTCTTCCTAAGCCTTTCCATTCCTTGCTTCTCTATCTCTTCCTACGCCTTTCTATTCCTTCCTTCTCTATCTCTTCCTACGCCTTTCCATTCCTTCCTTCTCTATCTCTTCCTACACCTTTCTATTCCTTCCTTCTCTATCTCTTCCTACGCCTTTCTATTCCTTCCTTCTCTATCTCTTCCTACACTGTTCTATTCCTTCCTTCTCTATCTCTTCCTACGCCTTTCTATTCCTTCCTTCTCTATCTCTTCCTACGCCATTCTATTCCTCCTTCTCTATATTTTCCTACGCCTTTCCATTCCTTCCTTCTCTATCTCTTCCTACGCCTTTCCATTCCTTCCTTCTCTAACTCTTCCTACACCTTTCCATTCCTTCCTTCTCTATCTCTTCCTACGCCTTTCTATTCCTCCTTCTCTATCTCTTCCAACGCCTTTCCATTCCTTCCTTCTCTATCTCTTCCTACACCTTTCCATTCCTTCCTTCTCTATCTCTTCCTACGCCTTTCCATTACTTCCTTCTCTATCTCTTCCTACGCCTTTCTATTCCTTCCTTCTCTATCTCTTCCTATGCCTTTCCATTCCTTCCTTCTCTATCTCTTCCTACGCCTTTCCATTCCTTCCTTCTCTATCTCTCCCTACGCCTTTCCATTCCTTCCTTCTCTATCTCTTCCTACGCCTTTCTATTCCTTCCTTCTCTATCTCCCCCTACGCCTTTCCATTACTTCCTTCTCTATCTCTTCCTACACCTTTCCATTCCTTCCTTCTCTATCTCTTCCTACACCTTTCCATTCCTTCCTTCTCTATCTCTTCCTACGCCTTTCTATTCCTTCCTTCTCTATCTCTTCCTACGCCTTTCCATTCCTTCCTTCTCTATCTCTTCCTACGCCTTTCTATTCCTTCCTTGTCTATCTCTTCCTACGCCTTTCTATTCCTCCTTCTCTATCTCTTCCTACACCTTTCTATTCCTTCCTTCTCTATCTCTTCCTACGCCTTTCTATTCCTTCCTTCTCTATCTCTTCCTACGCATTTCTATTCCTTCCTTCTCTATCTCTTCCTATGCCTTTCCCTTCCTTGCTTCTCTATCTCTTCCTACGCCTTTCTATACCTTCCTTCTCTATCTCTTCCTACACCTTTCTATTCCTTCCTTCTCTATCTCTTCCTACACCTTTCTATTCCTTCCTTCTCTATCTCTTCCTACACCTTTCCATTCCTTCCTTCTCTATCTCTTCCTACGCCTTTCTATTCCTTCCTTCTCTATCTCTTCCTATGCCTTTCCCTTCCTTGCTTCTCTATCTCTTCCTACGCCTTTCTATACCTTTCTTCTCTATCTCTTCCTACACCTTTCTATTCCTTCCTTCTCTATCTCTTCCTAAGCCTTTCCATTCCTTCCTTCTCTATCTCTTCCTATGCCTTTCCATTCCTTCCTTCTCTATCTCTTCCTACGCCTTTCCATTCCTTGCTTCTCTATCTCTTCCTACGCCTTTCTATTCCTTCCTTCTCTATCTCTTCCTACGCCTTTCCATTCCTTCCTTCTCTAACTCTTCCTACGCCTTTCTATTCCTTCCTTCTCTATCACTTCCTACGCCTTTCCATTCCTTCCGTCTCTATCTCTTCCTATGCCTTTCCATTCCTTCCTTCTCAATCTCTTCCTACGCCTTTCCATTCCTTGCTTCTCTATCTCTTCCTACGCCTTTCTATTCCTTCCTTCTCTATCTCTTCCTATGCGTTTCCATTCATTCCTTCTATATCTCTTCCTACGTTTTCCTATTCCTTCCTTCTCTATCTCTTCCTAGGCAGTTCTATTACTTCCTACTCTATCTCTTCCTACGCCTTTCTATTCGTTCCTTCTCTATCTCTTCCTACGCCTTTCTATTCCTCCTTCTCTATCTCATCCTACGCCTTTCTATTACTTCCTTCTCTATCTCTTCCTACGCCTTTCTATACCTTCCTTCTCTATCTCTTCCTACGCCTTTCCATTCCTTCCTTCTCTCTCTCTTCCTACGCCTTTCCATTCCTTCCTTCTCTATCTCTTCCTACGCCTTTCTATTCCTCCTTCTCTATCTCTTCCTACGCCTTTCTATTCCTTCCTTCTCTATCTCTTCCTACGCCTTTCTATACCTTACTTCTCTATCTCTTCCTACACCTTTCTATTCCTTCCTTCTCTATCTCTTCCTAAGCCTTTCCATTCCTTCCTTCTCTATCTCTTCCTACACCTTTCCATTCCTTCCTTTTCTATCTCTTCCTACGCCTTTCCATTCCTTCCTTCTCTATCTCTTCCTACACCTTTCTATTCCTTCCTTCTCTATCTCTTCCTACGCCTTTCTATTCCTTCCTTCTCTATCTTTTCCTACGCCTTTCCATTCCTTCCTTCTCTATACTCTTCCTATACCTTTCCATTCCTTCCTTCTCTATCTCTTCCTACGCCTTTCTATTCCTCCTTCTCTATCTCTTCCTACGCCTTTCCATTCCTTCCTTCTCTATCTTTTCCTACGCCTTTCCATTCCTTCCTTCTCTAACTCTTCCTATACCTTTCCATTCCTTCCTTCTCTATCTCTTCCTACGCCTTTCTATTCCTCCTTCTCTATCTCTTCCTACGCCTTTCCATTCCTTCCTTCTCTATCTCTTCCTACGCCTTTCTATTCCTTCCTTCTCTATCTCTTTCTACGCCTTTCTATACCTTCCTTCTCTATCTCTTCCTACGCCTTTCCATTCCTTCCTTCTCTATCTCTTCCTACACATTTCTATTCCTTCCTTCTCTATCTCTTCCTACGCCTTTCTATTCCTTCCTTCTCTATCTCTTCCTACGCTGTTCTATTCTTTCCTTCTCTATCTCTTCCTACGCCTTTCTATTACTTCCTTCTCTATCTCTTCCTACGCCTTTCTATTCCTTCCTTCTCTATCTTTTCCTACGCCTTTCCATTCCTTCCTTCTCTAACTCTTCCTACACCTTTCCATTCCTTCCTTCACTATCTCTTCCTACGCCTTTCTATTCCTCCTTCTCTATCTCTTCCTACACCTTTCTATTCCTTCCTTCTCTATCTCTTCCTAAGCCTTTCCATTCCTTCCTTCTCTATCTCTTCCTATGCCTTTCCATTCCTTCCTTCTCTATCTCTTCCTACGCCTTTCCATTCCTTGCTTCTCTATCTCTTCCTACGCCTTTCTATATCTTCCTTCTCTATCTCTTCCTATGCCTTTCCATTCATTCCTTCTATATCTCTTCCTACGTTTTCCTATTCCTTCCTTCTCTATCTCTTCCTACACTGTTCTATTCCTTCCTTCTCTATCTCTTCCTACGCCTTTCTATTCCTTCCTTCTCTATCTCTTCCTACGCCTTTCTATTCCTCCTTCTCTATCTTTTCCTACGCCTTTCCATTCCTTCCTTCTCTATCTCTTCCTACGCCTTTCCATTCCTTCCTTCTCTAACTCTTCCTACACCTTTCCATTCCTTCCTTCTCTATCTCTTCCTACGCCTTTCTATTCCTCCTTCTCTATCTCTTCCTACGCCTTTCCATTCCTTCCTTCTCTATCTCTTCCTACACCTTTCCATTCCTTCCTTCTCTATCTCTTCCTACGCCTTTCCATTACTTCCTTCTCTATCTCTTCCTACACCTTTCCATTCCTTCCTTCTCTATCTCTTCCTACGCCTTTCCATTCCTTCCTCCTCTATCTCTTCCTACGCCTTTCTATTCCTTCCTTCTCTATCTCTTCCTACACCTTTCTATTCCTTCCTTCTCTATCTCTTCCTATGCCTTTCCATTCCTTCCTTCTCTATCTCTTCCTACGCCTTTCCATTCCTTCCTTCTCTATCTCTTCCTACGCCTTTCTATTCCTTCCTTCTCTATCTCCCCCTACGCCTTTCCATTACTTCCTTCTCTATCTCTTCCTACACCTTTCCATTCCTTCCTTCTCTATCTCTTCCTACACCTTTCCATTCCTTCCTTCTCTATCTCTTCCTACGCCTTTCTATTCCTTCCTTCTCTATCTCTTCCTACGCCTTTCCATTCCTTCCTTCTCTATCTCTTCCTACGCCTTTCTATTCCTTCCTTGTCTATCTCTTCCTACGCCTTTCTATTCCTCCTTCTCTATCTCTTCCTACACCTTTCTATTTCTTCCTTCTCTATCTCTTCCTACGCCTTTCTATTCCTTCCTTCTCTATCTCTTCCTACGCATTTCTATTCCTTCCTTCTCTATCTCTTCCTATGCCTTTCCCTTCCTTGCTTCTCTATCTCTTCCTACGCCTTTCTATACCTTCCTTCTCTATCTCTTCCTACACCTTTCTATTCCTTCCTTCTCTATCTCTTCCTACACATTTCTATTCCTTCCTTCTCTATCTCTTCCTACACCTTTCCATTCCTTCCTTCTCTATCTCTTCCTACACCTTTCTATTCCTTCCTTCTCTATCTTTTCCTATGCCTTTCCCTTCCTTGCTTCTCTATCTCTTCCTACGCCTTTCTATACCTTCCTTCTCTATCTCTTCCTACACCTTTCTATTCCTTCCTTCTCTATCTCTTCCTAAGCCTTTCCATTCCTTCCTTCTCTATCTCTTCCTATGCCTTTCCATTCCTTCCTTCTCTATCTCTTCCTACGCCTTTCCATTCCTTGCTTCTCTATCTCTTCCTACGCCTTTCTATTCCTTCCTTCTCTATCTCTTCCTACGCCTTTCCATTCCTTCCTTCTCTAACTCTTCCTACGCCTTTCTATTCCTTCCTTCTCTATCACTTCCTACGCCTTTCCATTCCTTCCTTCTCTATCTCTTCCTATGCCTTTCCATTCCTTCCTTCTCAATCTCTTCCTACGCCTTTCCATTCCTTGCTTCTCTATCTCTTCCTACGCCTTTCTATTTCTTCCTTCTCTATCTCTTCCTATGCGTTTCCATTCATTCCTTCTATATCTCTTCCTACGTTTTCCTATTCCTTCCTTCTCTATCTCTTCCTAGGCAGTTCTATTACTTCCTACTCTATCTCTTCCTACGCCTTTCTATTCGTTCCTTCTCTATCTCTTCCTACGCCTTTCTATTCCTCCTTCTCTATCTCATCCTACGCCTTTCTATTACTTCCTTCTCTATCTCTTCCTACGCCTTTCTATACCTTCCTTCTCTATCTCTTCCTACGCCTTTCCATTCCTTCCTTCTCCCTCTCTTCCTACGCCTTTCCATTCCTTCCTTCTCTATCTCTTCCTACGCCTTTCTATTCCTCCTTCTCTATCTCTTCCTACGCCTTTCTATTCCTCCTTCTCTATCTCTTCCTACGCCTTTCTATTCCTTCCTTCTCTATCTCTTCCTACGCCTTTCTATACCTTCCTTCTCTATCTCTTCCTACACCTTTCTATTCCTTCCTTCTCTATCTCTTCCTAAGCCTTTCCATTCCTTCCTTCTCTATCTCTTCCTACACCTTTCCATTCCTTCCTTTTCTATCTCTTCCTACGCCTTTCCATTCCTTCCTTCTCTATCTCTTCCTACGCCTTTCTATTCCTCCTTCTCTATCTCATCCTACGCCTTTCTATTACTTCCTTCTCTATCTCTTCCTACGCCTTTCTATACCTTCCTTCTCTATCTCTTCCTACGCCTTTCCATTCCTTCCTTCTCTCTCTCTTCCTACGCCTTTCCATTCCTTCCTTCTCTATCTCTTCCTACGCCTTTCTATTCCTCCTTCTCTATCTCTTCCTACGCCTTTCTATTCCTTCCTTCTCTATCTCTTCCTACGCCTTTCTATACCTTACTTCTCTATCTCTTCCTACACCTTTCTATTCCTTCCTTCTCTATCTCTTCCTAAGCCTTTCCATTCCTTCCTTCTCTATCTCTTCCTACACCTTTCCATTCCTTCCTTTTCTATCTCTTCCTACGCCTTTCCATTCCTTCCTTCTCTATCTCTTCCTACACCTTTCTATTCCTTCCTTCTCTATCTCTTCCTACGCCTTTCTATTCCTTCCTTCTCTATCTTTTCCTACGCCTTTCCATTCCTTCCTTCTCTATACTCTTCCTATACCTTTCCATTCCTTCCTTCTCTATCTCTTCCTACGCCTTTCTATTCCTCCTTCTCTATCTCTTCCTACGCCTTTCCATTCCTTCCTTCTCTATCTTTTCCTACGCCTTTCCATTCCTTCCTTCTCTAACTCTTCCTATACCTTTCCATTCCTTCCTTCTCTATCTCTTCCTACGCCTTTCTATTCCTCCTTCTCTATCTCTTCCTACGCCTTTCCATTCCTTCCTTCTCTATCTCTTCCTACGCCTTTCTATTCCTTCCTTCTCTATCTCTTTCTACGCCTTTCTATACCTTCCTTCTCTATCTCTTCCTACGCCTTTCCATTCCTTCCTTCTCTATCTCTTCCTACACATTTCTATTCCTTCCTTCTCTATCTCTTCCTACGCCTTTCTATTCCTTCCTTCTCTATCTCTTCCTACGCTGTTCTATTCTTTCCTTCTCTATCTCTTCCTACGCCTTTCTATTACTTCCTTCTCTATCTCTTCCTACGCCTTTCTATTCCTTCCTTCTCTATCTTTTCCTACGCCTTTCCATTCCTTCCTTCTCTAACTCTTCCTACACCTTTCCATTCCTTCCTTCACTATCTCTTCCTACGCCTTTCTATTCCTCCTTCTCTATCTCTTCCTACACCTTTCTATTCCTTCCTTCTCTATCTCTTCCTAAGCCTTTCCATTCCTTCCTTCTCTATCTCTTCCTATGCCTTTCCATTCCTTCCTTCTCTATCTCTTCCTACGCCTTTCCATTCCTTGCTTCTCTATCTCTTCCTACGCCTTTCTATATCTTCCTTCTCTATCTCTTCCTATGCCTTTCCATTCATTCCTTCTATATCTCTTCCTACGTTTTCCTATTCCTTCCTTCTCTATCTCTTCCTACACTGTTCTATTCCTTCCTTCTCTATCTCTTCCTACGCCTTTCTATTCCTTCCTTCTCTATCTCTTCCTACGCCTTTCTATTCCTCCTTCTCTATCTTTTCCTACGCCTTTCCATTCCTTCCTTCTCTATCTCTTCCTACGCCTTTCCATTCCTTCCTTCTCTAACTCTTCCTACACCTTTCCATTCCTTCCTTCTCTATCTCTTCCTACGCCTTTCTATTCCTCCTTCTCTATCTCTTCCTACGCCTTTCCATTCCTTCCTTCTCTATCTCTTCCTACACCTTTCCATTCCTTCCTTCTCTATCTCTTCCTACGCCTTTCCATTACTTCCTTCTCTATCTCTTCCTACACCTTTCCATTCCTTCCTTCTCTATCTCTTCCTACGCCTTTCCATTCCTTCCTCCTCTATCTCTTCCTACGCCTTTCTATTCCTTCCTTCTCTATCTCTTCCTACACCTTTCTATTCCTTCCTTCTCTATCTCTTCCTATGCCTTTCCATTCCTTCCTTCTCTATCTCTTCCTACGCCTTTCCATTCCTTCCTTCTCTATCTCTTCCTACGCCTTTCTATTCCTTCCTTCTCTATCTCCCCCTACGCCTTTCCATTACTTCCTTCTCTATCTCTTCCTACACCTTTCCATTCCTTCCTTCTCTATCTCTTCCTACACCTTTCCATTCCTTCCTTCTCTATCTCTTCCTACGCCTTTCTATTCCTTCCTTCTCTATCTCTTCCTACGCCTTTCCATTCCTTCCTTCTCTATCTCTTCCTACGCCTTTCTATTCCTTCCTTGTCTATCTCTTCCTACGCCTTTCTATTCCTCCTTCTCTATCTCTTCCTACACCTTTCTATTTCTTCCTTCTCTATCTCTTCCTACGCCTTTCTATTCCTTCCTTCTCTATCTCTTCCTACGCATTTCTATTCCTTCCTTCTCTATCTCTTCCTATGCCTTTCCCTTCCTTGCTTCTCTATCTCTTCCTACGCCTTTCTATACCTTCCTTCTCTATCTCTTCCTACACCTTTCTATTCCTTCCTTCTCTATCTCTTCCTACACATTTCTATTCCTTCCTTCTCTATCTCTTCCTACACCTTTCCATTCCTTCCTTCTCTATCTCTTCCTACACCTTTCTATTCCTTCCTTCTCTATCTTTTCCTATGCCTTTCCCTTCCTTGCTTCTCTATCTCTTCCTACGCCTTTCTATACCTTCCTTCTCTATCTCTTCCTACACCTTTCTATTCCTTCCTTCTCTATCTCTTCCTAAGCCTTTCCATTCCTTCCTTCTCTATCTCTTCCTATGCCTTTCCATTCCTTCCTTCTCTATCTCTTCCTACGCCTTTCCATTCCTTGCTTCTCTATCTCTTCCTACGCCTTTCTATTCCTTCCTTCTCTATCTCTTCCTACGCCTTTCCATTCCTTCCTTCTCTAACTCTTCCTACGCCTTTCTATTCCTTCCTTCTCTATCACTTCCTACGCCTTTCCATTCCTTCCTTCTCTATCTCTTCCTATGCCTTTCCATTCCTTCCTTCTCAATCTCTTCCTACGCCTTTCCATTCCTTGCTTCTCTATCTCTTCCTACGCCTTTCTATTTCTTCCTTCTCTATCTCTTCCTATGCGTTTCCATTCATTCCTTCTATATCTCTTCCTACGTTTTCCTATTCCTTCCTTCTCTATCTCTTCCTAGGCAGTTCTATTACTTCCTACTCTATCTCTTCCTACGCCTTTCTATTCGTTCCTTCTCTATCTCTTCCTACGCCTTTCTATTCCTCCTTCTCTATCTCATCCTACGCCTTTCTATTACTTCCTTCTCTATCTCTTCCTACGCCTTTCTATACCTTCCTTCTCTATCTCTTCCTACGCCTTTCCATTCCTTCCTTCTCCCTCTCTTCCTACGCCTTTCCATTCCTTCCTTCTCTATCTCTTCCTACGCCTTTCTATTCCTCCTTCTCTATCTCTTCCTACGCCTTTCTATTCCTCCTTCTCTATCTCTTCCTACGCCTTTCTATTCCTTCCTTCTCTATCTCTTCCTACGCCTTTCTATACCTTCCTTCTCTATCTCTTCCTACACCTTTCTATTCCTTCCTTCTCTATCTCTTCCTAAGCCTTTCCATTCCTTCCTTCTCTATCTCTTCCTACACCTTTCCATTCCTTCCTTTTCTATCTCTTCCTACGCCTTTCCATTCCTTCCTTCTCTATCTCTTCCTACACCTTTCTATTCCTTCCTTCTCTATCTCTTCCTACGCCTTTCTATTCCTTCCTTCTCTATCTTTTCCTACGCCTTTCCATTCCTTCCTTCTCTATACTCTTCCTATACCTTTCCATTCCTTCCTTCTCTATCTCTTCCTACGCCTTTCTATTCCTCCTTCTCTATCTCTTCCTACGCCTTTCCATTCCTTCCTTCTCTATCTTTTCCTACGCCTTTCCATTCCTTCCTTCTCTAACTCTTCCTATACCTTTCCATTCCTTCCTTCTCTATCTCTTCCTACGCCTTTCTATTCCTCCTTCTCTATCTCTTCCTACGCCTTTCCATTCATTCCTTCTCTATTTCTTCCTACACCTTTCTATTCCTTCCTTCTCTATCTCTTCCTACGCCTTTCTATTCCTCCTTCTCTATCTCTTCCTACGCCTTTCTATTCCTCCTTCTCTATCTCTTCCTACGCCTTTCTATTCCTTCCTTCTCTATCTCTTCCTACGCCTTTCTATACCTTCCTTCTCTATCTCTTCCTACACCTTTCTATTCCTTCCTTTTCTATCTCTTCCTACGCCTTTCTATTCCTTCCTTCTCTATCTCTTTCTACGCCTTTCTATACCTTCCTTCTCTATCTCTTCCTACGCCTTTCCATTCCTTCCTTCTCTATCTCTTCCTACACATTTCTATTCCTTCCTTCTCTATCTCTTCCTACGCCTTTCTATTCCTTCCTTCTCTATCTCTTCCTACGCTGTTCTATTCTTTCCTTCTCTATCTCTTCCTACGCCTTTCTATTACTTCCTTCTCTATCTCTTCCTACGCCTTTCTATTCCTTCCTTCTCTATCTTTTCCTACGCCTTTCCATTCCTTCCTTCTCTAACTCTTCCTACACCTTTCCATTCCTTCCTTCACTATCTCTTCCTACGCCTTTCTATTCCTCCTTCTCTATCTCTTCCTACACCTTTCTATTCCTTCCTTCTCTATCTCTTCCTAAGCCTTTCCATTCCTTCCTTCTCTATCTCCCCCTACGCCTTTCCATTACTTCCTTCTCTATCTCTTCCTACACCTTTCCATTCCTTCCTTCTCTATCTCTTCCTACACCTTTCCATTCCTTCCTTCTCTATCTCTTCCTACGCCTTTCTATTCCTTCCTTCTCTATCTCTTCCTACGCCTTTCCATTCCTTCCTTCTCTATCTCTTCCTACGCCTTTCTATTCCTTCCTTGTCTATCTCTTCCTACGCCTTTCTATTCCTCCTTCTCTATCTCTTCCTACACCTTTCTATTCCTTCCTTCTCTATCTCTTCCTACGCCTTTCTATTCCTTCCTTCTCTATCTCTTCCTACGCATTTCTATTCCTTCCTTCTCTATCTCTTCCTATGCCTTTCCCTTCCTTGCTTCTCTATCTCTTCCTACGCCTTTCTATACCTTCCTTCTCTATCTCTTCCTACACCTTTCTATTCCTTCCTTCTCTATCTCTTCCTACACCTTTCTATTCCTTCCTTCTCTATCTCTTCCTACACCTTTCCATTCCTTCCTTCTCTATCTCTTCCTACGCCTTTCTATTCCTTCCTTCTCTATCTCTTCCTATGCCTTTCCCTTCCTTGCTTCTCTATCTCTTCCTACGCCTTTCTATACCTTTCTTCTCTATCTCTTCCTACACCTTTCTATTCCTTCCTTCTCTATCTCTTCCTAAGCCTTTCCATTCCTTCCTTCTCTATCTCTTCCTATGCCTTTCCATTCCTTCCTTCTCTATCTCTTCCTACGCCTTTCCATTCCTTGCTTCTCTATCTCTTCCTACGCCTTTCTATTCCTTCCTTCTCTATCTCTTCCTACGCCTTTCCATTCCTTCCTTCTCTAACTCTTCCTACGCCTTTCTATTCCTTCCTTCTCTATCACTTCCTACGCCTTTCCATTCCTTCCGTCTCTATCTCTTCCTATGCCTTTCCATTCCTTCCTTCTCAATCTCTTCCTACGCCTTTCCATTCCTTGCTTCTCTATCTCTTCCTACGCCTTTCTATTCCTTCCTTCTCTATCTCTTCCTATGCGTTTCCATTCATTCCTTCTATATCTCTTCCTACGTTTTCCTATTCCTTCCTTCTCTATCTCTTCCTAGGCAGTTCTATTACTTCCTACTCTATCTCTTCCTACGCCTTTCTATTCGTTCCTTCTCTATCTCTTCCTACGCCTTTCTATTCCTCCTTCTCTATCTCATCCTACGCCTTTCTATTACTTCCTTCTCTATCTCTTCCTACGCCTTTCTATACCTTCCTTCTCTATCTCTTCCTACGCCTTTCCATTCCTTCCTTCTCTCTCTCTTCCTACGCCTTTCCATTCCTTCCTTCTCTATCTCTTCCTACGCCTTTCTATTCCTCCTTCTCTATCTCTTCCTACGCCTTTCTATTCCTCCTTCTCTATCTCTTCCTACGCCTTTCTATTCCTTCCTTCTCTATCTCTTCCTACGCCTTTCTATACCTTACTTCTCTATCTCTTCCTACACCTTTCTATTCCTTCCTTCTCTATCTCTTCCTAAGCCTTTCCATTCCTTCCTTCTCTATCTCTTCCTACACCTTTCCATTCCTTCCTTTTCTATCTCTTCCTACGCCTTTCCATTCCTTCCTTCTCTATCTCTTCCTACACCTTTCTATTCCTTCCTTCTCTATCTCTTCCTACGCCTTTCTATTCCTTCCTTCTCTATCTTTTCCTACGCCTTTCCATTCCTTCCTTCTCTATACTCTTCCTATACCTTTCCATTCCTTCCTTCTCTATCTCTTCCTACGCCTTTCTATTCCTCCTTCTCTATCTCTTCCTACGCCTTTCCATTCCTTCCTTCTCTATCTTTTCCTACGCCTTTCCATTCCTTCCTTCTCTAACTCTTCCTATACCTTTCCATTCCTTCCTTCTCTATCTCTTCCTACGCCTTTCTATTCCTCCTTCTCTATCTCTTCCTACGCCTTTCCATTCCTTCCTTCTCTATCTCTTCCTACGCCTTTCTATTCCTTCCTTCTCTATCTCTTTCTACGCCTTTCTATACCTTCCTTCTCTATCTCTTCCTACGCCTTTCCATTCCTTCCTTCTCTATCTCTTCCTACACATTTCTATTCCTTCCTTCTCTATCTCTTCCTACGCCTTTCTATTCCTTCCTTCTCTATCTCTTCCTACGCTGTTCTATTCTTTCCTTCTCTATCTCTTCCTACGCCTTTCTATTACTTCCTTCTCTATCTCTTCCTACGCCTTTCTATTCCTTCCTTCTCTATCTTTTCCTACGCCTTTCCATTCCTTCCTTCTCTAACTCTTCCTACACCTTTCCATTCCTTCCTTCACTATCTCTTCCTACGCCTTTCTATTCCTCCTTCTCTATCTCTTCCTACACCTTTCTATTCCTTCCTTCTCTATCTCTTCCTAAGCCTTTCCATTCCTTCCTTCTCTATCTCTTCCTATGCCTTTCCATTCCTTCCTTCTCTATCTCTTCCTACGCCTTTCCATTCCTTGCTTCTCTATCTCTTCCTACGCCTTTCTATATCTTCCTTCTCTATCTCTTCCTATGCCTTTCCATTCATTCCTTCTATATCTCTTCCTACGTTTTCCTATTCCTTCCTTCTCTATCTCTTCCTACACTGTTCTATTCCTTCCTTCTCTATCTCTTCCTACGCCTTTCTATTCCTTCCTTCTCTATCTCTTCCTACGCCTTTCTATTCCTCCTTCTCTATCTTTTCCTACGCCTTTCCATTCCTTCCTTCTCTATCTCTTCCTACGCCTTTCCATTCCTTCCTTCTCTAACTCTTCCTACACCTTTCCATTCCTTCCTTCTCTATCTCTTCCTACGCCTTTCTATTCCTCCTTCTCTATCTCTTCCTACGCCTTTCCATTCCTTCCTTCTCTATCTCTTCCTACACCTTTCCATTCCTTCCTTCTCTATCTCTTCCTACGCCTTTCCATTACTTCCTTCTCTATCTCTTCCTACACCTTTCCATTCCTTCCTTCTCTATCTCTTCCTACGCCTTTCCATTCCTTCCTCCTCTATCTCTTCCTACGCCTTTCTATTCCTTCCTTCTCTATCTCTTCCTACACCTTTCTATTCCTTCCTTCTCTATCTCTTCCTATGCCTTTCCATTCCTTCCTTCTCTATCTCTTCCTACGCCTTTCCATTCCTTCCTTCTCTATCTCTTCCTACGCCTTTCTATTCCTTCCTTCTCTATCTCCCCCTACGCCTTTCCATTACTTCCTTCTCTATCTCTTCCTACACCTTTCCATTCCTTCCTTCTCTATCTCTTCCTACACCTTTCCATTCCTTCCTTCTCTATCTCTTCCTACGCCTTTCTATTCCTTCCTTCTCTATCTCTTCCTACGCCTTTCCATTCCTTCCTTCTCTATCTCTTCCTACGCCTTTCTATTCCTTCCTTGTCTATCTCTTCCTACGCCTTTCTATTCCTCCTTCTCTATCTCTTCCTACACCTTTCTATTCCTTCCTTCTCTATCTCTTGCTACGCCTTTCTATTCCTTCCTTCTCTATCTCTTCCTACGCATTTCTATTCCTTCCTTCTCTATCTCTTCCTATGCCTTTCCCTTCCTTGCTTCTCTATCTCTTCCTACGCCTTTCTATACCTTCCTTCTCTATCTCTTCCTACACCTTTCTATTCCTTCCTTCTCTATCTCTTCCTACACATTTCTATTCCTTCCTTCTCTATCTCTTCCTACACCTTTCCATTCCTTCCTTCTCTATCTCTTCCTACGCCTTTCTATTCCTTCCTTCTCTATCTCTTCCTATGCCTTTCCCTTCCTTGCTTCTCTATCTCTTCCTACGCCTTTCTATACCTTCCTTCTCTATCTCTTCCTACACCTTTCTATTCCTTCCTTCTCTATCTCTTCCTAAGCCTTTCCATTCCTTCCTTCTCTATCTCTTCCTATGCCTTTCCATTCCTTCCTTCTCTATCTCTTCCTACGCCTTTCCATTCCTTGCTTCTCTATCTCTTCCTACGCCTTTCTATTCCTTCCTTCTCTATCTCTTCCTACGCCTTTCCATTCCTTCCTTCTCTAACTCTTCCTACGCCTTTCTATTCCTTCCTTCTCTATCACTTCCTACGCCTTTCCATTCCTTCCTTCTCTATCTCTTCCTATGCCTTTCCATTCCTTCCTTCTCAATCTCTTCCTACGCCTTTCCATTCCTTGCTTCTCTATCTCTTCCTACGCCTTTCTATTTCTTCCTTCTCTATCTCTTCCTATGCGTTTCCATTCATTCCTTCTATATCTCTTCCTACGTTTTCCTATTCCTTCCTTCTCTATCTCTTCCTAGGCAGTTCTATTACTTCCTACTCTATCTCTTCCTACGCCTTTCTATTCGTTCCTTCTCTATCTCTTCCTACGCCTTTCTATTCCTCCTTCTCTATCTCATCCTACGCCTTTCTATTACTTCCTTCTCTATCTCTTCCTACGCCTTTCTATACCTTCCTTCTCTATCTCTTCCTACGCCTTTCCATTCCTTCCTTCTCCCTCTCTTCCTACGCCTTTCCATTCCTTCCTTCTCTATCTCTTCCTACGCCTTTCTATTCCTCCTTCTCTATCTCTTCCTACGCCTTTCTATTCCTCCTTCTCTATCTCTTCCTACGCCTTTCTATTCCTTCCTTCTCTATCTCTTCCTACGCCTTTCTATACCTTCCTTCTCTATCTCTTCCTACACCTTTCTATTCCTTCCTTCTCTATCTCTTCCTAAGCCTTTCCATTCCTTCCTTCTCTATCTCTTCCTACACCTTTCCATGCCTTCCTTTTCTATCTCTTCCTACGCCTTTCCATTCCTTCCTTCTCTATCTCTTCCTACACCTTTCTATTCCTTCCTTCTCTATCTCTTCCTACGCCTTTCTATTCCTTCCTTCTCTATCTTTTCCTACGCCTTTCCATTCCTTCCTTCTCTATACTCTTCCTATACCTTTCCATTCCTTCCTTCTCTATCTCTTCCTACGCCTTTCTATTCCTCCTTCTCTATCTCTTCCTACGCCTTTCCATTCCTTCCTTCTCTATCTTTTCCTACGCCTTTCCATTCCTTCCTTCTCTAACTCTTCCTATACCTTTCCATTCCTTCCTTCTCTATCTCTTCCTACGCCTTTCTATTCCTCCTTCTCTATCTCTTCCTACGCCTTTCCATTCATTCCTTCTCTATTTCTTCCTACACCTTTCTATTCCTTCCTTCTCTATCTCTTCCTACGCCTTTCTATTCCTCCTTCTCTATCTCTTCCTACGCCTTTCTATTCCTCCTTCTCTATCTCTTCCTACGCCTTTCTATTCCTTCCTTCTCTATCTCTTCCTACGCCTTTCTATACCTTCCTTCTCTATCTCCTCCTACACCTTTCTATTCCTTCCTTTTCTATCTCTTCCTACGCCTTTCTATTCCTTCCTTCTCTATCTCTTTCTACGCCTTTCTATACCTTCCTTCTCTATCTCTTCCTACGCCTTTCCATTCCTTCCTTCTCTATCTCTTCCTACACATTTCTATTCCTTCCTTCTCTATCTCTTCCTACGCCTTTCTATTCCTTCCTTCTCTATCTCTTCCTACGCTGTTCTATTCTTTCCTTCTCTATCTCTTCCTACGCCTTTCTATTACTTCCTTCTCTATCTCTTCCTACGCCTTTCTATTCCTTCCTTCTCTATCTTTTCCTACGCCTTTCCATTCCTTCCTTCTCTAACTCTTCCTACACCTTTCCATTCCTTCCTTCACTATCTCTTCCTACGCCTTTCTATTCCTCCTTCTCTATCTCTTCCTACACCTTTCTATTCCTTCCTTCTCTATCTCTTCCTAAGCCTTTCCATTCCTTCCTTCTCTATCTCTTCCTATGCCTTTCCATCCTTCCTTCTCTATCTCTTCCTACGCCTTTCCATTCCTTGGTTCTCTATCTCTTCCTACGCCTTTCTATATCTTCCTTCTCTATCTCTTCCTATGCCTTTCCATTCATTCCTTCTATATCTCTTCCTACGTTTTCCTATTCCTTCCTTCTCTATCTCTTCCTACACCTTTCTATTCCTTCCTTCTCTATCTCTTCCTACGCCTTTCTATTCCTTCCTTCTCTATCTCTTCCTACGCCTTTCTATTCCTCCTTCTCTATCTCTTCCTACGCCTTTCCATTCCTTCCTCCTCTATCTCTTCCTACGCCTTTCTATTCCTTCCTTCTCTATCTCTTCCTACACCTTTCTATTCCTTCCTTCTCTATCTCTTCCTATGCCTTTCCATTCCTTCCTTCTCTATCTCTTCCTACGCCTTTCCATTCCTTCCTTCTCTATCTCTTCCTACGCCTTTCTATTCCTTCCTTCTCTATCTCCCCCTACGCCTTTCCATTACTTCCTTCTCTATCTCTTCCTACACCTTTCCATTCCTTCCTTCTCTATCTCTTCCTACACCTTTCCATTCCTTCCTTCTCTATCTCTTCCTACGCCTTTCTATTCCTTCCTTCTCTATCTCTTCCTACGCCTTTCCATTCCTTCCTTCTCTATCTCTTCCTACGCCTTTCTATTCCTTCCTTGTCTATCTCTTCCTACGCCTTTCTATTCCTCCTTCTCTATCTCTTCCTACACCTTTCTATTCCTTCCTTCTCTATCTCTTGCTACGCCTTTCTATTCCTTCCTTCTCTATCTCTTCCTACGCATTTCTATTCCTTCCTTCTCTATCTCTTCCTATGCCTTTCCCTTCCTTGCTTCTCTATCTCTTCCTACGCCTTTCTATACCTTCCTTCTCTATCTCTTCCTACACCTTTCTATTCCTTCCTTCTCTATCTCTTCCTACACATTTCTATTCCTTCCTTCTCTATCTCTTCCTACACCTTTCCATTCCTTCCTTCTCTATCTCTTCCTACGCCTTTCTATTCCTTCCTTCTCTATCTCTTCCTATGCCTTTCCCTTCCTTGCTTCTCTATCTCTTCCTACGCCTTTCTATACCTTCCTTCTCTATCTCTTCCTACACCTTTCTATTCCTTCCTTCTCTATCTCTTCCTAAGCCTTTCCATTCCTTCCTTCTCTATCTCTTCCTATGCCTTTCCATTCCTTCCTTCTCTATCTCTTCCTACGCCTTTCCATTCCTTGCTTCTCTATCTCTTCCTACGCCTTTCTATTCCTTCCTTCTCTATCTCTTCCTACGCCTTTCCATTCCTTCCTTCTCTAACTCTTCCTACGCCTTTCTATTCCTTCCTTCTCTATCACTTCCTACGCCTTTCCATTCCTTCCTTCTCTATCTCTTCCTATGCCTTTCCATTCCTTCCTTCTCAATCTCTTCCTACGCCTTTCCATTCCTTGCTTCTCTATCTCTTCCTACGCCTTTCTATTTCTTCCTTCTCTATCTCTTCCTATGCGTTTCCATTCATTCCTTCTCTATCTCTTCCTACGTTTTCCTATTCCTTCCTTCTCTATCTCTTCCTAGGCAGTTCTATTACTTCCTACTCTATCTCTTCCTACGCCTTTCTATTCGTTCCTTCTCTATCTCTTCCTACGCCTTTCTATTCCTCCTTCTCTATCTCATCCTACGCCTTTCTATTACTTCCTTCTCTATCTCTTCCTACGCCTTTCTATACCTTCCTTCTCTATCTCTTCCTACGCCTTTCCATTCCTTCCTTCTCCCTCTCTTCCTACGCCTTTCCATTCCTTCCTTCTCTATCTCTTCCTACGCCTTTCTATTCCTCCTTCTCTATCTCTTCCTACGCCTTTCTATTCCTCCTTCTCTATCTCTTCCTACGCCTTTCTATTCCTTCCTTCTCTATCTCTTCCTACGCCTTTCTATACCTTCCTTCTCTATCTCTTCCTACACCTTTCTATTCCTTCCTTCTCTATCTCTTCCTAAGCCTTTCCATTCCTTCCTTCTCTATCTCTTCCTACACCTTTCCATTCCTTCCTTTTCTATCTCTTCCTACGCCTTTCCATTCCTTCCTTCTCTATCTCTTCCTACACCTTTCTATTCCTTCCTTCTCTATCTCTTCCTACGCCTTTCTATTCCTTCCTTCTCTATCTTTTCCTACGCCTTTCCATTCCTTCCTTCTCTATACTCTTCCTATACCTTTCCATTCCTTCCTTCTCTATCTCTTCCTACGCCTTTCTATTCCTCCTTCTCTAACTCTTCCTATACCTTTCCATTCCTTCCTTCTCTATCTCTTCCTACGCCTTTCTATTCCTCCTTCTCTATCTCTTCCTACGCCTTTCCATTCATTCCTTCTCTATTTCTTCCTACACCTTTCTATTCCTTCCTTCTCTATCTCTTCCTACGCCTTTCTATTCCTCCTTCTCTATCTCTTCCTACGCCTTTCTATTCCTCCTTCTCTATCTCTTCCTACGCCTTTCTATTCCTTCCTTCTCTATCTCTTCCTACGCCTTTCTATACCTTCCTTCTCTATCTCTTCCTACACCTTTCTATTCCTTCCTTTTCTATCTCTTCCTACGCCTTTCTATTCCTTCCTTCTCTATCTCTTTCTACGCCTTTCTATACCTTCCTTCTCTATCTCTTCCTACGCCTTTCCATTCCTTCCTTCTCTATCTCTTCCTACACATTTCTATTCCTTCCTTCTCTATCTCTTCCTACGCCTTTCTATTCCTTCCTTCTCTATCTCTTCCTACGCTGTTCTATTCTTTCCTTCTCTATCTCTTCCTACGCCTTTCTATTACTTCCTTCTCTATCTCTTCCTACGCCTTTCTATTCCTTCCTTCTCTATCTTTTCCTACGCCTTTCCATTCCTTCCTTCTCTAACTCTTCCTACACCTTTCCATTCCTTCCTTCACTATCTCTTCCTACGCCTTTCTATTCCTCCTTCTCTATCTTTTCCTACGCCTTTCCATTCCTTCCTTCTCTATCTCTTCCTACGCCTTTCCATTCCTTCCTTCTCTAACTCTTCCTACACCTTTCCATTCCTTCCTTCTCTATCTCTTCCTACGCCTTTCTATTCCTCCTTCTCTATCTCTTCCTACGCCTTTCCATTCCTTCCTTCTCTATCTCTTCCTACACCTTTCCATTCCTTCCTTCTCTATCTCTTCCTACGCCTTTCCATTACTTCCTTCTCTATCTCTTCCTACACCTTTCCATTCCTTCCTTCTCTATCTCTTCCTACGCCTTTCCATTCCTTCCTCCTCTATCTCTTCCTACGCCTTTCTATTCCTTCCTTCTCTATCTCTTCCTACACCTTTCTATTCCTTCCTTCTCTATCTCTTCCTATGCCTTTCCATTCCTTCCTTCTCTATCTCTTCCTACGCCTTTCCATTCCTTCCTTCTCTATCTCTTCCTACGCCTTTCTATTCCTTCCTTCTCTATCTCCCCCTACGCCTTTCCATTACTTCCTTCTCTATTTCTTCCTACACCTTTCCATTCCTTCCTTCTCTATCTCTTCCTACACCTTTCCATTCCTTCCTTCTCTATCTCTTCCTACGCCTTTCTATTCCTTCCTTCTCTATCTCTTCCTACGCCTTTCCATTCCTTCCTTCTCTATCTCTTCCTACGCCTTTCTATTCCTTCCTTGTCTATCTCTTCCTACGCCTTTCTATTCCTCCTTCTCTATCTCTTCCTACACCTTTCTATTCCTTCCTTCTCTATCTCTTGCTACGCCTTTCTATTCCTTCCTTCTCTATCTCTTCCTACGCATTTCTATTCCTTCCTTCTCTATCTCTTCCTATGCCTTTCCCTTCCTTGCTTCTCTATCTCTTCCTACGCCTTTCTATACCTTCCTTCTCTATCTCTTCCTACACCTTTCTATTCCTTCCTTCTCTATCTCTTCCTACACATTTCTATTCCTTCCTTCTCTATCTCTTCCTACACCTTTCCATTCCTTCCTTCTCTATCTCTTCCTACGCCTTTCTATTCCTTCCTTCTCTATCTCTTCCTATGCCTTTCCCTTCCTTGCTTCTCTATCTCTTCCTACGCCTTTCTATACCTTCCTTCTCTATCTCTTCCTACACCTTTCTATTCCTTCCTTCTCTATCTCTTCCTAAGCCTTTCCATTCCTTCCTTCTCTATCTCTTCCTATGCCTTTCCATTCCTTCCTTCTCTATCTCTTCCTACGCCTTTCCATTCCTTGCTTCTCTATCTCTTCCTACGCCTTTCTATTCCTTCCTTCTCTATCTCTTCCTACGCCTTTCCATTCCTTCCTTCTCTAACTCTTCCTACGCCTTTCTATTCCTTCCTTCTCTATCACTTCCTACGCCTTTCCATTCCTTCCTTCTCTATCTCTTCCTATGCCTTTCCATTCCTTCCTTCTCAATCTCTTCCTACGCCTTTCCATTCCTTGCTTCTCTATCTCTTCCTACGCCTTTCTATTTCTTCCTTCTCTATCTCTTCCTATGCGTTTCCATTCATTCCTTCTATATCTCTTCCTACGTTTTCCTATTCCTTCCTTCTCTATCTCTTCCTAGGCAGTTCTATTACTTCCTACTCTATCTCTTCCTACGCCTTTCTATTCGTTCCTTCTCTATCTCTTCCTACGCCTTTCTATTCCTCCTTCTCTATCTCATCCTACGCCTTTCTATTCCTTCCTTCTCTATCTCTTCCTACGCCTTTCTATACCTTCCTTCTCTATCTCTTCCTACGCCTTTCCATTCCTTCCTTCTCCCTCTCTTCCTACGCCTTTCCATTCCTTCCTTCTCTATCTCTTCCTACGCCTTTCTATTCCTCCTTCTCTATCTCTTCCTACGCCTTTCTATTCCTCCTTCTCTATCTCTTCCTACGCCTTTCTATTCCTTCCTTCTCTATCTCTTCCTACGCCTTTCTATACCTTCCTTCTCTATCTCTTCCTACACCTTTCTATTCCTTCCTTCTCTATCTCTTCCTAAGCCTTTCCATTCCTTCCTTCTCTATCTCTTCCTACACCTTTCCATTCCTTCCTTTTCTATCTCTTCCTACGCCTTTCCATTCCTTCCTTCTCTATCTCTTCCTACACCTTTCTATTCCTTCCTTCTCTATCTCTTCCTACGCCTTTCTATTCCTTCCTTCTCTATCTTTTCCTACGCCTTTCCATTCCTTCCTTCTCTATACTCTTCCTATACCTTTCCATTCCTTCCTTCTCTATCTCTTCCTACGCCTTTCTATTCCTCCTTCTCTATCTCTTCCTACGCCTTTCCATTCCTTCCTTCTCTATCTTTTCCTACGCCTTTCCATTCCTTCCTTCTCTAACTCTTCCTATACCTTTCCATTCCTTCCTTCTCTATCTCTTCCTACGCCTTTCTATTCCTCCTTCTCTATCTCTTCCTACGCCTTTCCATTCATTCCTTCTCTATTTCTTCCTACACCTTTCTATTCCTTCCTTCTCTATCTCTTCCTACGCCTTTCTATTCCTCCTTCTCTATCTCTTCCTACGCCTTTCTATTCCTCCTTCTCTATCTCTTCCTACGCCTTTCTATTCCTTCCTTCTCTATCTCTTCCTACGCCTTTCTATACCTTCCTTCTCTATCTCTTCCTACACCTTTCTATTCCTTCCTTTTCTATCTCTTCCTACGCCTTTCTATTCCTTCCTTCTCTATCTCTTTCTACGCCTTTCTATACCTTCCTTCTCTATCTCTTCCTACGCCTTTCCATTCCTTCCTTCTCTATCTCTTCCTACACATTTCTATTCCTTCCTTCTCTATCTCTTCCTACGCCTTTCTATTCCTTCCTTCTCTATCTCTTCCTACGCTGTTCTATTCTTTCCTTCTCTATCTCTTCCTACGCCTTTCTATTCCTTCCTTCTCTATCTCTTCCTACGCTGTTCTATTCTTTCCTTCTCTATCTCTTCCTACGCTGTTCTATTCTTTCCTTCTCTATCTCTTCCTACACCTTTCCATTCCTTCCTTCACTATCTCTTCCTACGCCTTTCTATTCCTCCTTCTCTATCTCTTCCTACACCTTTCTATTCCTTCCTTCTCTATCTCTTCCTAAGCCTTTCCATTCCTTCCTTCTCTATCTCTTCCTATGCCTTTCCATCCTTCCTTCTCTATCTCTTCCTACGCCTTTCCATTCCTTGGTTCTCTATCTCTTCCTACGCCTTTCTATATCTTCCTTCTCTATCTCTTCCTATGCCTTTCCATTCATTCCTTCTATATCTCTTCCTACGTTTTCCTATTCCTTCCTTCTCTATCTCTTCCTAGGCAGTTCTATTACTTCCTTCTCTATCTCTTCCTACGCCTTTCTATTCCTTCCTTCTCTATCTCTTCCTACGCCTTTCTATTCCTCCTTCTCTATCTATTCCTACGCCTTTCTATTCCTTCCTTCTCTATCTCTTCCTACGCCTTTCTATACCTTCCTTCTCTATCTCTTCCTACGCCTTTCCATTCCTTCCTTCTCTCTCTCTTCCTACGCCTTTCCATTCCTTCCTTCTCTATCTCTTCCTACGCCTTTCTATTCCTCCTTCTCTATCTCTTCCTACGCCTTTCTATTCCTCCTTCTCTATATATTCCTACGCCTTTCTATTCCTTCCTTCTCTATCTCTTCCTACGCCTTTCTATACCTTCCTTCTCTATCTCTTCCTACACCTTTCTATTCCTTCCTTCTCTATCTCTTCCTAAGCCTTTCCATTCCTTCCTTCTCTATCTCTTCCTACACCTTTCCATTCCTTCCTTTTCTATCACTTCCTACGCCTTTCCATTCCTTCCTTCTCTATCTCTTCCTACGCCTTTCTATTCCTTCCTTCTCTATCTCTTCCTACACCTTTCTATTCCTTCCTTCTCTATCTCTTCCTACGCCTTTCTATTCCTTCCTTCTCTATCTCTTCCTACGCCTTTCTATTCCTTCCTTCTCTATCTCTTCCTACACCTTTCTATTCCTTCCTTCTCTATCTCTTCCTACG
This sequence comes from Eledone cirrhosa, assembly GCA_964016885.1. Lineage (NCBI taxonomy): Eukaryota > Metazoa > Mollusca > Cephalopoda > Octopoda > Eledonidae > Eledone > Eledone cirrhosa. The sequence continues at coordinate 96,012,042 of OZ024743.1, read as the reverse complement.
CCTTTCTATTCCTTCCTTCTCTATCTCTTCCTACGCTGTTCTCTTCTTTCCTTCTCTATCTCTTCCTACGCCTTTCTATTACTTCCTTCTCTATCTCTTCCTAGGCCTTTCTATTCCTTCCTTCTCTATCTTTTCCTACGCCTTTCCATTCCTTCCTTCTCTAACTCTTCCTATACCTTTCCATTCCTTCCTTCTCTATCTCTTCCTACGCCTTTCTATTCCTCCTTCTCTATCTCTTCCTACGCCTTTCCATTTCTTCCTTCTCTATCTCTTCCTACGCCTTTCCATTCATTCCTTCTCTATTTCTTCCTACACCTTTCTATTCCTTCCTTCTCTATCTCTTCCTACGCCTTTCTATTCCTCCTTCTCTATCTCTTCCTACGCCTTTCTATTCCTTCCTTCTCTATCTCTTCCTACGCCTTTCTATTCCTTCCTTTTCTATCTCTTCCTACGCCTTTCTATACCTTCCTTCTCTATCTCTTCCTACACCTTTCTATTCCTTCCTTTTCTATCTCTTCCTACGCCTTTCTATTCCTTCCTTCTCTATCTCTTCCTACGCCTTTCTATACCTTCCTTCTCTATCTCTTCCTACACCTTTCTATTCCTTCCTTCTCTATCTCTTCCTAAGCCTTTCCATTCCTTCCTTTTCTATCTCTTCCTACGCCTTTCCATTCCTTCCTTCTCTATCTCTTCCTACACCTTTCCATTCCTTCCTTTTCTATCTCTTCCTCCGCCTTTCCATTCCTTCCTTCTCTATCTCTTCCTACACATTTCTATTCCTTCCTTCTCTATCTCTTCCTACGCCTTTCTATTCCTTCCTTCTCTATCTCTTCCTACGCTGTTCTATTCTTTCCTTCTCTATCTCTTCCTACGCCTTTCTATTACTTCCTTCTCTATCTCTTCCTACGCCTTTCTATTCCTTCCTTCTCTATCTTTTCCTACGCCTTTCCATTCCTTCCTTCTCTAACTCTTCCTACAACTTTCCATTCCTTCCTTCACTATCTCTTCCTACGCCTTTCTATTCCTCCTTCTCTATCTCTTCCTACACCTTTCTATTCCTTCCTTCTCTATCTCTTCCTAAGCCTTTCCATTCCTTCCTTCTCTATCTCTTCCTATGCCTTTCCATTCCTTCCTTCTCTATCTCTTCCTACGCCTTTCCATTCCTTGCTTCTCTATCTCTTCCTACGCCTTTCTATTCCTTCCTTCTCTATCTCTTCCTACGCCTTTCCATTCATTCCTTCTATATCTCTTCCTACGCCTTTCTATTCCTTCCTTCTCTATCACTTCCTACGCCTTTCCATTCCTTCCTTCTCAATCTCTTCCTACGCCTTTCCATTCCTTGCTTCTCTATCTCTTCCTACGCCTTTCTATTCCTTCCTTCTCTATCTCTTCCTATGCCTTTCCATTCATTCCTTCTATATCTCTTCCTACACCTTTCCATTCCTTCCTTTTCTATCTCTTCCTACGCCTTTCCATTCCTTCCTTCTCTATCTCTTCCTACACCTTTCTATTCCTTCCTTCTCTATCTCTTCCTACGCCTTTCTATTCCTTCCTTCTCTATCTCTTCCTACGCTGTTCTATTCTTTCCTTCTCTATCTCTTCCTACGCCTTTCTATTACTTCCTTCTCTATCTCTTCCTACGCCTTTCTATTCCTTCCTTCTCTATCTTTTCCTACGCCTTTCCATTCCTTCCTTCTCTAACTCTTCCTATACCTTTCCATTCCTTCCTTCTCTATCTCTTCCTACGCCTTTCTATTCCTCCTTCTCTATCTCTTCCTACGCCTTTCCATTCCTTCATTCTCTATCTCTTCCTACGCCTTTCTATTCCTTCCTTCTCTATCTCTTCCTATGCCTTTCCATTCATTCCTTCTATATCTATTCCTACACCTTTCCATTCCTTCCTTTTCTATCTCTTCCTACGCCTTTCTATTCCTTCCTTCTCTATCTCTTCCTACGCCTTTCTATACCTTCCTTCTCTATCTCTTCCTACGCCTTTCCATTCCTTCCTTCTCTCTCTCTTCCTACGCCTTTCCATTCCTTCCTTCTCTATCTCTTCCTACGCCTTTCTATTCCTCCTTCTCTATCTCTTCCTACGCCTTTCTATTCCTTCCTTCTCTATCTCTTCCTACGCCTTTCTATACCTTCCTTCTCTATCTCTTCCTACACCTTTCTATTCCTTCCTTCTCTATCTCTTCCTAAGCCTTTCCATTCCTTCCTTCTCTATCTCTTCCTACACCTTTCCATTCCTTCCTTTTCTATCTCTTCCTACGCCTTTCCATTCCTTCCTTCTATATCTCTTCCTACACCTTTCTATTCCTTCCTTCTCTATCTCTTCCTACGCCTTTCTATTCCTTCCTTCTCTATCTCTTCCTACGCTGTTCTATTCTTTCCTTCTCTATCTCTTCCTACGCCTTTCTATTACTTCCTTCTCTATCTCTTCCTACGCCTTTCTATTCCTTCCTTCTCTATCTTTTCCTACGCCTTTCCATTCCTTCCTTCTCTAACTCTTCCTATACCTTTCCATTCCTTCCTTCTCTATCTCTTCCTACGCCTTTCTATTCCTCCTTCTCTATCTCTTCCTACGCCTTTCCATTCCTTCCTTCTCTATCTCTTCCTACGCCTTTCCATTCATTCGTTCTCTATTTCTTCCTACACCTTTCTATTCCTTCCTTCTCTATCTCTTCCTACGCCTTTCTATTCCTCCTTCTCTATCTCTTCCTACGCCTTTCTATTCCTTCCTTCTCTATCTCTTCCTACGCCTTTCTATTCCTTCCTTTTCTATCTCTTCCTACGCCTTTCTATACCTTCCTTCTCTATCTCTTCCTACACCTTTCTATTCCTTCCTTTTCTATCTCTTCCTACGCCTTTCTATTCCTTCCTTCTCTATCTCTTCCTACGCCTTTCTATACCTTCCTTCTCTATCTCTTCCTACACCTTTCTATTCCTTCCTTCTCTATCTCTTCCTAAGCCTTTCCATTCCTTCCTTTTCTATCTCTTCCTACGCCTTTCCATTCCTTCCTTCTCTATCTCTTCCTACACCTTTCCATTCCTTCCTTTTCTATCTCTTCCTACGCCTTTCCATTCCTTCCTTCTCTATCTCTTCCTACACATTTCTATTCCTTCCTTCTCTATCTCTTCCTACGCCTTTCTATTCCTTCCTTCTCTATCTCTTCCTACGCTGTTCTATTCTTTCCTTCTCTATCTCTTCCTACGCCTTTCTATTACTTCCTTCTCTATCTCTTCCTACGCCTTTCTATTCCTTCCTTCTCTATCTTTTCCTACGCCTTTCCATTCCTTCCTTCTCTAACTCTTCCTACAACTTTCCATTCCTTCCTTCACTATCTCTTCCTACGCCTTTCTATTCCTCCTTCTCTATCTCTTCCTACACCTTTCTATTCCTTCCTTCTCTATCTCTTCCTAAGCCTTTCCATTCCTTCCTTCTCTATCTCTTCCTATGCCTTTCCATTCCTTCCTTCTCTATCTCTTCCTACGCCTTTCCATTCCTTGCTTCTCTATCTCTTCCTACGCCTTTCTATTCCTTCCTTCTCTATCTCTTCCTACGCCTTTCCATTCATTCCTTCTATATCTCTTCCTATGCCTTTCCATTCATTCCTTCTATATCTCTTCCTACGCCTTTCCATTCCTTGCTTCTCTATCTCTTCCTACGCCTTTCTATTCCTTCCTTCTCTATCTCTTCCTATGCCTTTCCATTCATTCCTTCTATATCTCTTCCTACACCTTTCCATTCCTTCCTTTTCTATCTCTTCCTACGCCTTTCCATTCCTTCCTTCTCTATCTCTTCCTACACCTTTCTATTCCTTCCTTCTCTATCTCTTCCTACGCCTTTCTATTCCTTCCTTCTCTATCTCTTCCTACGCTGTTCTATTCTTTCCTTCTCTATCTCTTCCTACGCCTTTCTATTACTTCCTTCTCTCTCTCTTCCTACGCCTTTCCATTCCTTCCTTCTCTATCTCTTCCTACGCCTTTCTATTCCTCCTTCTCTATCTCTTCCTACGCCTTTCTATTCCTTCCTTCTCTATCTCTTCCTACGCCTTTCTATACCTTCCTTCTCTATCTCTTCCTACACCTTTCTATTCCTTCCTTCTCTATCTCTTCCTAAGCCTTTCCATTCCTTCCTTCTCTATCTCTTCCTACACCTTTCCATTCCTTCCTTTTCTATCTCTTCCTCCGCCTTTCCATTCCTTCCTTCTCTATCTCTTCCTACACATTTCTATTCCTTCCTTCTCTATCTCTTCCTACGCCTTTCTATTCCTTCCTTCTCTATCTCTTCCTACGCTGTTCTATTCTTTCCTTCTCTATCTCTTCCTACGCCTTTCTATTACTTCCTTCTCTATCTCTTCCTACGCCTTTCTATTCCTTCCTTCTCTATCTTTTCCTACGCCTTTCCATTCCTTCCTTCTCTAACTCTTCCTACAACTTTCCATTCCTTCCTTCACTATCTCTTCCTACGCCTTTCTATTCCTCCTTCTCTATCTCTTCCTACACCTTTCTATTCCTTCCTTCTCTATCTCTTCCTAAGCCTTTCCATTCCTTCCTTCTCTATCTCTTCCTATGCCTTTCCATTCCTTCCTTCTCTATCTCTTCCTACGCCTTTCCATTCCTTGCTTCTCTATCTCTTCCTACGCCTTTCTATTCCTTCCTTCTCTATCTCTTCCTACGCCTTTCCATTCATTCCTTCTATATCTCTTCCTACGCCTTTCTATTCCTTCCTTCTCTATCACTTCCTACGCCTTTCCATTCCTTCCTTCTCAATCTCTTCCTACGCCTTTCCATTCCTTGCTTCTCTATCTCTTCCTACGCCTTTCTATTCCTTCCTTCTCTATCTCTTCCTATGCCTTTCCATTCATTCCTTCTATATCTCTTCCTACACCTTTCCATTCCTTCCTTTTCTATCTCTTCCTACACCTTTCTATTCCTTCCTTCTCTATCTCTTCCTACGCCTTTCTATTCCTTCCTTCTCTATCTCTTCCTACGCTGTTCTATTCTTTCCTTCTCTATCTCTTCCTACGCCTTTCTATTACTTCCTTCTCTATCTCTTCCTACGCCTTTCTATTCCTTCCTTCTCTATCTTTTCCTACGCCTTTCCATTCCTTCCTTCTCTAACTCTTCCTATACCTTTCCATTCCTTCCTTCTCTATCTCTTCCTACGCCTTTCTATTCCTCCTTCTCTATCTCTTCCTACGCCTTTCCATTCCTTCATTCTCTATCTCTTCCTACGCCTTTCTATTCCTTCCTTCTCTATCTCTTCCTATGCCTTTCCATTCATTCCTTCTATATCTCTTCCTACACCTTTCCATTCCTTCCTTTTCTATCTCTTCCTACGCCTTTCTATTCCTTCCTTCTCTATCTCTTCCTACGCCTTTCTATACCTTCCTTCTCTATCTCTTCCTACGCCTTTCCATTCCTTCCTTCTCTCTCTCTTCCTACGCCTTTCCATTCCTTCCTTCTCTATCTCTTCCTACGCCTTTCTATTCCTCCTTCTCTATCTCTTCCTACGCCTTTCTATTCCTTCCTTCTCTATCTCTTCCTACGCCTTTCTATACCTTCCTTCTCTATCTCTTCCTACACCTTTCTATTCCTTCCTTCTCTATCTCTTCCTAAGCCTTTCCATTCCTTCCTTCTCTATCTCTTCCTACACCTTTCCATTCCTTCCTTTTCTATCTCTTCCTACGCCTTTCCATTCCTTCCTTCTATATCTCTTCCTACACCTTTCTATTCCTTCCTTCTCTATCTCTTCCTACGCCTTTCTATTCCTTCCTTCTCTATCTCTTCCTACGCTGTTCTATTCTTTCCTTCTCTATCTCTTCCTACGCCTTTCTATTACTTCCTTCTCTATCTCTTCCTACGCCTTTCTATTCCTTCCTTCTCTATCTTTTCCTACGCCTTTCCATTCCTTCCTTCTCTAACTCTTCCTATACCTTTCCATTCCTTCCTTCTCTATCTCTTCCTACGCCTTTCTATTCCTCCTTCTCTATCTCTTCCTACGCCTTTCCATTCCTTCCTTCTCTATCTCTTCCTACGCCTTTCCATTCATTCGTTCTCTATTTCTTCCTACACCTTTCTATTCCTTCCTTCTCTATCTCTTCCTACGCCTTTCTATTCCTCCTTCTCTATCTCTTCCTACGCCTTTCTATTCCTTCCTTCTCTATCTCTTCCTACGCCTTTCTATTCCTTCCTTTTCTATCTCTTCCTACGCCTTTCTATACCTTCCTTCTCTATCTCTTCCTACACCTTTCTATTCCTTCCTTTTCTATCTCTTCCTACGCCTTTCTATTCCTTCCTTCTCTATCTCTTCCTACGCCTTTCTATACCTTCCTTCTCTATCTCTTCCTACACCTTTCTATTCCTTCCTTCTCTATCTCTTCCTAAGCCTTTCCATTCCTTCCTTTTCTATCTCTTCCTACGCCTTTCCATTCCTTCCTTCTCTATCTCTTCCTACACCTTTCCATTCCTTCCTTTTCTATCTCTTCCTACGCCTTTCCATTCCTTCCTTCTCTATCTCTTCCTACACATTTCTATTCCTTCCTTCTCTATCTCTTCCTACGCTGTTCTATTCTTTCCTTCTCTATCTCTTCCTACGCCTTTCTATTACTTCCTTCTCTATCTCTTCCTACGCCTTTCTATTCCTTCCTTCTCTATCTTTTCCTACGCCTTTCCATTCCTTCCTTCTCTAACTCTTCCTACAACTTTCCATTCCTTCCTTCACTATCTCTTCCTACGCCTTTCTATTCCTCCTTCTCTATCTCTTCCTACACCTTTCTATTCCTTCCTTCTCTATCTCTTCCTAAGCCTTTCCATTCCTTCCTTCTCTATCTCTTCCTATGCCTTTCCATTCCTTCCTTCTCTATCTCTTCCTACGCCTTTCCATTCCTTGCTTCTCTATCTCTTCCTACGCCTTTCTATTCCTTCCTTCTCTATCTCTTCCTACGCCTTTCCATTCATTCCTTCTATATCACTTCCTACGCCTTTCCATTCCTTCCTTCTCTATCTCTTCCTATGCCTTTCCATTCCTTCCTTCTCAATCTCTTCCTACGCCTTTCCATTCCTTGCTTCTCTATCTCTTCCTACGCCTTTCTATTCCTTCCTTCTCTATCTCTTCCTATGCCTTTCCATTCATTCCTTCTATATCTCTTCCTACACCTTTCCATTCCTTCCTTTTCTATCTCTTCCTACACCTTTCTATTCCTTCCTTCTCTATCTCTTCCTACGCCTTTCTATTCCTTCCTTCTCTATCTCTTCCTACGCTGTTCTATTCTTTCCTTCTCTATCTCTTCCTACGCCTTTCTATTACTTCCTTCTCTATCTCTTCCTACGCCTTTCTATTCCTTCCTTCTCTATCTTTTCCTACGCCTTTCCATTCCTTCCTTCTCTAACTCTTCCAATACCTTTCCATTCCTTCCTTCTCTATCTCTTCCTACGCCTTTCTATTCCTCCTTCTCTATCTCTTCCTACGCCTTTCCATTCCTTCATTCTCTATCTCTTCCTACGCCTTTCCATTCATTCCTTCTCTATTTCTTCCTACACCTTTCTATTCCTTCCTTCTCTATCTCTTCCTACGCCTTTCTATTCCTCCTTCTCTATCTCTTCCTACGCCTTTCTATTCCTCCTTCTCTATCTCTTCCTACGCCTTTCTATTCCTTCCTTCTCTATCTCTTCCTACGCCTTTCTATACCTTCCTTCTCTATCTCTTCCTACACCTTTCTATTCCTTCCTTTTCTATCTCTTCCTACGCCTTTCTATTCCTCCTTCTCTATCTCTTCCTACGCCTTTCTATTCCTTCCTTCTCTATCTCTTCCTACGCCTTTCTATACCTTCCTTCTCTATCTCTTCCTACGCCTTTCCATTCCTTCCTTCTCACTCTCTTCCTACGCCTTTCCATTCCTTCCTTCTCTATCTCTTCCTACGCCTTTCTATTCCTCCTTCTCTATCTCTTCCTACGCCTTTCTATTCCTCCTTCTCTATCTCTTCCTACGCCTTTCTATTCCTTCCTTCTCTATCTCTTCCTACGCCTTTCTATACCTTCCTTCTCTATCTCTTCCTACACCTTTCTATTCCTTCCTTCTCTATCTCTTCCTAAGCCTTTCCATTCCTTCCTTCTCTATCTCTTCCTACACCTTTCCATTCCTTCCTTTTCTATCTCTTCCTACGCCTTTCCATTCCTTCCTTCTCTATCTCTTCCTACACCTTTCTATTCCTTCCTTCTCTATCTCTTCCTACGCCTTTCTATTCCTTCCTTCTCTAACTCTTCCTACGCTGTTCTATTCTTTCCTTCTCTATCTCTTCCTACGCCTTTCTATTACTTCCTTCTCTATCTCTTCCTACGCCTTTCTATTCCTTCCTTCTCTATCTTTTCCTACGCCTTTCCATTCCTTCCTTCTCTAACTCTTCCTATACCTTTCCATTCCTTCCTTCTCTATCTCTTCCTACGCCTTTCTATTCCTCCTTCTCTATCTCTTCCTACGCCTTTCCATTCCTTCCTTCTCTATATCTTCCTACGCCTTTCCATTCATTCCTTCTCTATTTCTTCCTACACCTTTCTATTCCTTCCTTCTCTATCTCTTCCTACGCCTTTCTATTCCTCCTTCTCTATCTCTTCCTACGCCTTTCTATTCCTCCTTCTCTATCTCTTCCTCAGCCTTTCCATTCCTTCCTTTTCTATCTCTTCCTACGCCTTTCCATTCCTTCCTTCTCTATCTCTTCCTACACCTTTCCATTCCTTCCTTTTCTATCTCTTCCTACGCCTTTCCATTCCTTCCTTCTCTATCTCTTCCTACACATTTCTATTCCTTCCTTCTCTATCTCTTCCTACGCCTTTCTATTCCTTCCTTCTCTATCTCTTCCTACGCTGTTCTATTCTTTCCTTCTCTATCTCTTCCTACGCCTTTCTATTACTTCCTTCTCTATCTCTTCCTACGCCTTTCTATTCCTTCCTTCTCTATCTTTTCCTACGCCTTTCCATTCCTTCCTTCTCTAACTCTTCCTACACCTTTCCATTCCTTCCTTCACTATCTCTTCCTACGCCTTTCTATTCCTCCTTCTCCATCTCTTCCTACACCTTTCTATTCCTTCCTTCTCTATCTCTTCCTAAGCCTTTCCATTCCTTCCTTCTCTATCTCTTCCTATGCCTTTCCATTCCTTCCTTCTCTATCTCTTCCTATGCCTTTCCATTCCTTGCTTCTCTATCTCTTCCTACGCCTTTCTATTCCTTCCTTCTCTATCTCTTCCTACGCCTTTCATTCATTCCTTCTATATCTCTTCCTACGCCTTTCTATTCCTTCCTTCTCTATCACTTCCTACGCCTTTCCATTCCTTCCTTCTCTATCTCTTCCTATGCCTTTCCATTCCTTCCTTCTCAATCTCTTCCTACGCCTTTCCATTCCTTGCTTCTCTATCTCTTCCTACGCCTTTCTATTCCTTCCTTCTCTATCTCTTCCTATGCCTTTCCATTCCTTCCTTCTATATCTCTTCCTACGTTTTCCTATTCCTTCCTTCTCTATCTCTTCCTAGGCAGTTCTATTACTTCCTTCTCTATCTCTTCCTACGCCTTTCTATTCCTTCCTTCTCTATCTCTTCCTACGCCTTTCTATTCCTCCTTCTCTATCTCTTCCTACGCCTTTCTATTCCTTCCTTCTCTATCTCTTCCTACGCCTTTCTATTCCTCCTTCTCTATCTCTTCCTACGCCTTTCTATTCCTTCCTTCTCTATCTCTTCCTACGCCTTTCTATACCTTCCTTCTCTATCTCTTCCTACACCTTTCTATTCCTTCCTTCTCTATCTCTTCCTAAGCCTTTCCATTCCTTCCTTCTCTATCTCTTCCTACACCTTTCCATTCCTTCCTTTTCTATCTCTTCCTACGCCTTTCCATTCCTTCCTTCTCTATCTCTTCCTACACCTTTCTATTCCTTCCTTCTCTATCTCTTCCTACGCCTTTCTATTCCTTCCTTCTCTAACTCTTCCTACGCTGTTCTATTCTTTCCTTCTCTATCTCTTCCTACGCCTTTCTATTACTTCCTTCTCTATCTCTTCCTACGCCTTTCTATTCCTTCCTTCTCTATCTTTTCCTACGCCTTTCCATTCCTTCCTTCTCTAACTCTTCCTATACCTTTCCATTCCTTCCTTCTCTATCTCTTCCTACGCCTTTCTATTCCTCCTTCTCTATCTCTTCCTACGCCTTTCCATTCCTTCCTTCTCTATATCTTCCTACGCCTTTCCATTCATTCCTTCTCTATTTCTTCCTACACCTTTCTATTCCTTCCTTCTCTATCTCTTCCTACGCCTTTCTATTCCTCCTTCTCTATCTCTTCCTACGCCTTTCTATTCCTCCTTCTCTATCTCTTCCTCAGCCTTTCCATTCCTTCCTTTTCTATCTCTTCCTACGCCTTTCCATTCCTTCCTTCTCTATCTCTTCCTACACCTTTCCATTCCTTCCTTTTCTATCTCTTCCTACGCCTTTCCATTCCTTCCTTCTCTATCTCTTCCTACACATTTCTATTCCTTCCTTCTCTATCTCTTCCTACGCCTTTCTATTCCTTCCTTCTCTATCTCTTCCTACGCTGTTCTATTCTTTCCTTCTCTATCTCTTCCTACGCCTTTCTATTACTTCCTTCTCTATCTCTTCCTACGCCTTTCTATTCCTTCCTTCTCTATCTTTTCCTACGCCTTTCCATTCCTTCCTTCTCTAACTCTTCCTACACCTTTCCATTCCTTCCTTCACTATCTCTTCCTACGCCTTTCTATTCCTCCTTCTCCATCTCTTCCTACACCTTTCTATTCCTTCCTTCTCTATCTCTTCCTAAGCCTTTCCATTCCTTCCTTCTCTATCTCTTCCTATGCCTTTCCATTCCTTCCTTCTCTATCTCTTCCTATGCCTTTCCATTCCTTGCTTCTCTATCTCTTCCTACGCCTTTCTATTCCTTCCTTCTCTATCTCTTCCTACGCCTTTCATTCATTCCTTCTATATCTCTTCCTACGCCTTTCTATTCCTTCCTTCTCTATCACTTCCTACGCCTTTCCATTCCTTCCTTCTCTATCTCTTCCTATGCCTTTCCATTCCTTCCTTCTCAATCTCTTCCTACGCCTTTCCATTCCTTGCTTCTCTATCTCTTCCTACGCCTTTCTATTCCTTCCTTCTCTATCTCTTCCTATGCCTTTCCATTCCTTCCTTCTATATCTCTTCCTACGTTTTCCTATTCCTTCCTTCTCTATCTCTTCCTAGGCAGTTCTATTACTTCCTTCTCTATCTCTTCCTACGCCTTTCTATTCCTTCCTTCTCTATCTCTTCCTACGCCTTTCTATTCCTCCTTCTCTATCTCTTCCTACGCCTTTCTATTCCTTCCTTCTCTATCTCTTCCTACGCCTTTCTATACCTTCCTTCTCTATCTCTTCCTACGCCTTTCCATTCCTTCCTTCTCTCTCTCTTCCCACGCCTTTCCATTCCTTCCTTCTCTATCTCTTCCTACGCCTTTCTATTCCTCCTTCTCTATCTCTTCCTACGCCTTTCTATTCCTCCTTCTCTATCTCTTCCTACGCCTTTCTATACCTTCCTTCTCTATCTCTTCCTACACCTTTCTATTCCTTCCTTCTCTATCTCTTCCTAAGCCTTTCCATTCCTTCCTTCTCTATCTCTTCCTACACCTTTCCATTCCTTCCTTTTCTATCTCTTCCTACGCCTTTCCATTCCTTCCTTCTCTATCTCTTCCTACACCTTTCTATTCCTTCCTTCTCTATCTCTTCCTACGCCTTTCTATTCCTTCCTGATCTATCTCTTACTACGCTGTTCTATTCTTTCCTTCTCTATTTCTTCCTACGCCTTTCTATTACTTCCTTCTCTATCTCTTCCTACGCCTTTCTATTCCTTCCTTCTCTATCTTTTCCTACGCCTTTCCATTCCTTCCTTCTCTAACTCTTCCTATACCTTTCCATTCCTTCCTTCTCTATCTCTTCCTACGCCTTTCTATTCCTCCTTCTCTATCTCTTCCTACGCCTTTCCATTCCTTCATTCTCTATCTCTTCCTACGCCTTTCCATTCATTCCTTCTCTATTTCTTCCTACACCTTTCTATTCCTTCCTTCTCTATCTCTTCCTACGCCTTTCTATTCCTCCTTCTCTATCTCTTCCTACGCCTTTCTATTCCTCCTTCTCTATCTCTTCCTACGCCTTTCTATTCCTTCCTTCTCTATCTCTTCCTACGCCTTTCTATACCTTCCTTCTCTATCTCTTCCTACACCTTTCTATTCCTTCCTTTTCTATCTCTTCCTACGCCTTTCTATTCCTTCCTTCTCTATCTCTTCCTACGCCTTTCTATACCTTCCTTCTCTATCTCTTCCTACACCTTTCTATTCCTTCCTTCTCTATCTCTTCCTAAGCCTTTCCATTCCTTCCTTTTCTATCTCTTCCTACGCCTTTCCATTCCTTCCTTCTCTATCTCTTCCTACACCTTTCCATTCCTTCCTTTTCTATCTCTTCCTACGCCTTTCCATTCCTTCCTTCTCTATCTCTTCCTACACATTTCTATTCCTTCCTTCTCTATCTCTTCCTACGCCTTTCTATTCCTTCCTTCTCTATCTCTTCCTACGCTGTTCTATTCTTTCCTTCTCTATCTCTTCCTACGCCTTTCTATTACTTCCTTCTCTATCTCTTCCTACGCCTTTCTATTCCTTCCTTCTCTATCTTTTCCTACGCCTTTCCATTCCTTCCTTCTCTAACTCTTCCTACACCTTTCCATTCAGTCCTTCACTATCTCTTCCTACGCCTTTCTATTCCTCCTTCTCTATCTCTTCCTACGCCTTTCCATTCCTTCCTTCTCTATCTCTTCCTACACCTTTCTATTCCTTCCTTCTCTATCTCTTCCTAAGCCTTTCCATTCCTTCCTTCTCTATCTCTTCCTACACCTTTCTATTCCTTCCTTCTCTATCTCTTCCTACACCTTTCCATTCCTTCCTTCTCTATCTCTTCCTACGCCTTTCTATTCCTTCCTTCTCTATCTCTTCCTAAGCCTTTCCATTCCTTGCTTCTCTATCTCTTCCTACGCCTTTCTATTCCTTCCTTCTCTATCTCTTCCTACGCCTTTCTATTCCTTCCTTCTCTATCTCTTCCTACGCCTTTCTATTCCTTCCTTCTCTATCTCTTCCTACGCCTTTCTATTCCTTCCTTCTCTATCTCTTCCTAAGCCTTTCCATTCCGTGCTTCTCTATCTCTTCCTACGCCTTTCTATTCCTTCCTTCTCTATCTCTTCCTACGCCTTTCTATTCCTTCCTTCTCTATCTCTTCCTACGCCTTTCTATTCCTTCCTTCTCTATCTCTTCCTACGCCTTTCTATTCCTTCCTTCTCTATCTCTTCCTAAGCCTTTCCATTCCTTCCTTCTCTATCTCTTCCTACGCCTTTCTATTCCTTCCTTCTCTATCTCTTCCTACGCCTTTCCATTCCTTCCTTCTCTATCTCTTCCTACGCCTTTCTATTCCTTCCTTCTCTATCTCTTCCTACACTGTTCTATTCCTTCCTTCTCTATTTCTTCCTACGCCTTTCTATTCCTTCCTTCTCTATCTCTTCCTACGCCTTTCTATTCCTCCTTCTCTATCTTTTCCTACGCCTTTCCATTCCTTGCTTCTCTATCTCTTCCTACGCCTTTCCATTCCTTCCTTCTCTAACTCTTCCTACACCTTTCCATTCCTTCCTTCTCTATCTCTTCCTACGCCTTTCTATTCCTCCTTCTCTATCTCTTCCTACGCCTTTCCATTCCTTCCTTCTCTATCTCTTCCTACGCCTTTCTATTCCTCCTTCTCTATCTCTTCCTACGCCTTTCCATTCCTTCCTTCTCTATCTCTTCCTACACCTATCCATTCCTTCCTTCTCTATCTCTTCCTACGCCTTTCCATTACTTCCTTCTCTATCTCTTCCTACCCCTTTCTATTCCTTCCTTCGCTATCTCTTCCTACGCCTTTCCATTCCTTCCTCCTCTATCTCTTCCTACGCCTTTCTATTCCTTCCTTCTCTATCTCTTCCTACACCTTTCTATTCCTTCCTTCTCTATCTCTTCCTACACCTTTCTATTCCTTCCTTCTCTATCTCTTCCTACGCCTTTCTATTCCTCCTTCTCTATCTCTTCCTATGCCTTTCCATTCCTTCCTTCTCTATCTCTTCCTACGCCTTTCCATTCCTTCCTTCTCTATCTCTTCCTACGCCTTTCTATTCCTTCCTTCTCTATCTCCTCCTACGCCTTTCCATTCCTTCCTTCTTTATCTCTTCCTACACCTTTCCATTCCTTCCTTCTCTATCTCTTCCTACACCTTTCTATTCCTTCCTTCTCTATCTCTTCCTATGCCTTTCCCTTCCTTGCTTCTCTATCTCTTCCTACGCCTTTCTATTCCTTCCTTCTCTATCACTTCCTACGCCTTTCCATTCCTTCCTTCTCTATCTCTTCCTATGCCTTTCCATTCATTCCTTCTGTATCTCTTCCTACGTTTTCCTATTCCTTCCTTCTCTATCTCTTCCTAGGCAGTTCTATTACTTCCTTCTCTATCTCTTCCTACGCCTTTCTATTCCTCCTCTCTATCTCTTCCTACGCCTTTCTATTCCACCTTCTCTATCTCTTCCTACGCCTTTCTAGACCTTCCTTCTCTATCTCTTCCTACACCTTTCTATTCCTTCCTTCTCTATCTCTTCCTAAGCCTTTCCATTCCTTCCTTCTCTATCTCTTACTACACCTTTCCATTCCTTCCTTTTCTATCTCTTCCTACCCCTTTCCATTCCTTCCTTCTCTATCTCTTCCTACACCTTTCTATTCCTTCCTTCTCTATCTCTTCCTACGCCTTTCTATTCCTTCCTTCTCTATCTCTTCCTATGCTGTTCTATTCTTTCCTTCTCTATCTCTTCCTACGCCTTTATATTCCTTCCTTCTCTATCTCTTCCTACGCCTTTCTATTCCTTCCTTCTCTAGCTTTTCCTACGCCTTTCCATTCCTTCCTTCTCTAACTCTTCCTATACCTTTCCATCCCTTCCTTCTCTATCTCTTCCTACGCCTTTCCATTCCTTGCTTCTCTATCTCTTCCTACGCCTTTCTATTCCTTCCTTCTCTATCTCTTCCTACGCCTTTCCATTCCTTGCTTCTCTATCTCTTCCTACGCCTTTCCATTCCTTGCTTCTCTATCTCTTCCTACGCCTTTCTATTCCTTCCTTCTCTATCTCTTCCTACGCCTTTCCATTCCTTGCTTCTCTATCTCTTCCTACGCCTTTCCATTCCTTCCTTCTCTATCTCTTCCTACGCCTTTCTATTCCTTCCTTCTCTATCTCTTCCTACGCGTTTCCATTCCTTGCTTCTCTATCTCTTGCTACGCCTTTATATTCCTTCCTTCTCTATCACTTCCTACGCCTTTCTATTCCTTCCTTCTCTATCTCTTCCTAGGCAGTTCTATTACTTCCTTCTCTATCACTTCCTACGCCTTTCCATTCCTTCCTTCTCTATCTCTTCCTACGCCTTTCTATTCCTCCTTCTCTATCTCTTCCTACGCCTTTCTATTCCTCCTTCTCTATCTCTTCCTACGCCTTTCAATTCCTTCCTTCTCTATCTCTTCCTACGCCTTTCCATTCCTTCCTTCTCTATCTCTTCCTACACCTTTCTATTCCTTCCTTCTCTATCTCTTCCTACGGCTTTCTATTCCTTCCTTCTCTATCTCTTCCTACACCTTTCCATTCCTTGCTTCTCTATCTCTTCCTACACCTTTCTATTCCTTCCTTCTCTATCTCTTCCTACGCTGTTCTGTTCTTTCCTTCTCTATCTCTTCTTACGCCTTTCTAGTACTTCCTTCTCTATCTCTTCCTACGCCTTTCTATACCTTCCTTCTCTATCTCTTCCTACACCTTTCTATTCCTTCCTTCTCTATCTCTTCCTACACCTTTCTATTCCTTCCTTCTCTATCTCTTCCTACACCTTTCCATTCCTTCCTTCTCTATCTCTTCCTACGCCTTTCTATTCCTTCCTTCTCTATCTCTTCCTATGCCTTTCCCTTCCTTGCTTTTCTATCTCTTCCTAAGCCTTTCCATTCCTTCCTTTTCTATCTCTTCCTACGCCTTTCCATTCCTTCCTTCTCTATCTCTTCCTACGCCTTTCTATTCCTTCCTTCTCTATCTCTTCCTATGCCTTTCCCTTCCTTGCTTCTCTATCTCTTCCTACGCCTTTCTATACCTTCCTCCTCTATCTCTTCCTACACCTTTCTATTCCTTCCTTCTCTATCTCTAACTAAGCCTTTCCATTCCTTCCTTCTCTATCTCTTCCTATGCCTTTCCATTCCTTCCTTCTCTATCTCTTCCTACGCCTTTCCATTCCTTGCTTCTCTATCTCTTCCTACGCCTTTCCATTCCTTCCTTCTCTATCTCTTCCCACGCCTTTCCATTCCTTGCTTCTCTATCTCTTCCTACGCCTTTCTATTCCTTCCTTCTCTATCTCTTCCTAAGCCTTTCCATTCCTTCCTTCTCTATCTCTTCCTAGGCAGTTCTATTACTTCCTTCTCTATCACATCCTACGCCTTTCCATTCCTTCCTTCTCTATCTCTTCCTACGCCTTTCTATTCCTCCTTCTCTATCTCTTCCTACGCCTTTCTATTCCTCCTTCTCTATCTCTTCCTACGCCTTTCTATTCCTTCCTTCTCTATCTCTTCCTACGCCTTTCTATACCTTCCTTCTCTATCTCTTCCTACACCTTTCTATTCCTTCCTTCTCTATCTCTTCCTAAGCCTTTCGATTCCTTCCTTCTCTATCTCTTCCTACACCTTTCCATTCCTTCCTTTTCTATCTTTTCCTACGCCTTTCCATTCCTTCCTTCTCTATCTCTTCCTACACCTTTCTATTCCTTCCTTCTCTATCTCTTCCTACGCCTTTCTATTCCTTCCTTCTCTATCTCTTCCTACGCTGTTCTATTCTTTCCTTCTCTATCTCTTCCTACGCCTTTCTAGTACTTCCTTCTCTATCTCTTCCCACGCCTTTCTATTCCTTCCTTCTCTATCTTTTCCTACGCCTTTCCATTCCTTCCTTCTCTAACTCTTCCTACACCTTTCCATTCCTTCCTTCTCTATCTCTTCCTAAGCCTTTCTATTCCTCCTTCTCTATCTCTTCCTACGCCTTTCCATTCCTTCCTTCTCTATCTCTTCCTACGCCTTTCCATTCCTTCCTTCTCTAACTCTTCCTACACCTTTCCATTCCTTCCTTCACCATCTCTTCCTACGCATTTCTATTCAGCCTTCTCTATCTCTTCCTACGCCTTTCCATTCCTTCCTTCTCTATCTCTTCCTACACCTTTCTATTCCTTCCTTCTCTAGCTCTTCCTAAGCCTTTCCATTCCTTCCTTCTCTATTCTCTTCCTACACCTTTCTATTCCTTCCTTCTCTATCTCTTCCTACACCTTTCCATTCCTTCCTTCTCTATCTCTTCCTACGCCTTTCTATTCCTTCCTTCTCTATCTCTTCCTAAGCCTTTCCACTCCTTGCTTCTCTATCTCTTCCTACGCCTTTCTATTCCTTCCTTCTCTATCTCTTCCTAAGCCTTTCCACTCCTTGCTTCTCTATCTCTTCCTACGCCTTTCCATTCCTTGCTTCTCTATCTCTTCCTACGCCTTTCTATTCCTCCTTCCCTATCTCTTCCTACGCCTTTCCATTCCTTCCTTCTTTATCTCTTCCTACACCTTTCTATTCCTTCCTTTTCTATCTCTTCCTTCGCCTTTCTATTCCTTCCTTCTCTATCTCTTCCTACACTGTTCTATTCCTTCCTTCTCTATCTCTTCCTACGCCTTTCTATTCCTTCCTTCTCTATCTCTTCCTACGCCTTTCCATTCCTTCCTTCTCTAACTCTTCCTACACCTTTCCATTCCTTCCTTCTCTATCTCTTCCTACGCCTTTCTATTCCTCCTTCCCTATCTCTTCCTACGCCTTTCCATTCCTTCCTTCTTTATCTCTTCCTACACCTTTCTATTCCTTCCTTTTCTATCTCTTCCTTCGCCTTTCTATTCCTTCCTTCTCTATCTCTTCCTACACTGTTCTATTCCTTCCTTCTCTATCTCTTCCTACGCCTTTCTATTCCTTCCTTCTCTATCTCTTCCTACACCTTTCTATTCCTTCCTTCTCTATCTCTTCCTACACCTTTCCATTCCTTCCTTCTCTATCTCTTCCTACGCCTTTCTATTCCTTCCTTCTCTATCTCTTCCTATGCCTTTCCCTTCCTTGCTTCTCTATCTCTTCCTACGCCTTTCTATACCTTCCTCCTCTATCTCTTCCTACACCTTTCTATTCCTTCCTTCTCTATCTCTAACTAAGCCTTTCCATTCCTTCCTTCTCTATCTCTTCCTATGCCTTTCCATTCCTTCCTTCTCTATCTCTTCCTACGCCTTTCCATTCCTTGCTTCTCTATCTCTTCCTACGCCTTTCCATTCCTTCCTTCTCTATCTCTTCCCACGCCTTTCCATTCCTTGCTTCTCTATCTCTTCCTACGCCTTTCTATTCCTTCCTTCTCTATCTCTTCCTAAGCCTTTCCATTCATTCCTTCTATATCTCTTCCTACGTTTTCCTATTCCTTCCTTCTCTATCTCTTCCTAGGCAGTTCTATTACTTCCTTCTCTATCACATCCTACGCCTTTCCATTCCTTCCTTCTCTATCTCTTCCTACGCCTTTCTATTCCTCCTTCTCTATCTCTTCCTACGCCTTTCTATTCCTCCTTCTCTATCTCTTCCTACGCCTTTCTATTCCTTCCTTCTCTATCTCTTCCTACGCCTTTCTATACCTTCCTTCTCTATCTCTTCCTACACCTTTCTATTCCTTCCTTCTCTATCTCTTCCTAAGCCTTTCCATTCCTTCCTTCTCTATCTCTTCCTACACCTTTCCATTCCTTCCTTTTCTATCTTTTCCTACGCCTTTCCATTCCTTCCTTCTCTATCTCTTCCTACACCTTTCTATTCCTTCCTTCTCTATCTCTCCCTACGCCTTTCTATTCCTTCCTTCTCTATCTCTTCCTACGCTGTTCTATTCTTTCCTTCTCTATCTCTTCCTACGCCTTTCTAGTACTTCCTTCTCTATCTCTTCCTACGCCTTTCTATTTCTTCCTTCTCTATCTTTTCCTACGCCTTTCCATTCCTTCCTTCTCTAACTCTTCCTACACCTTTCCATTCCTTCCTTCTCTATCTCTTCCTAAGCCTTTCTATTCCTCCTTCTCTATCTCTTCCTACGCCTTTCCATTCCTTCCTTCTCTATCTCTTCCTACGCCTTTCCATTCCTTCCTTCTCTAACTCTTCCTACACCTTTCCATTCCTTCCTTCACCATCTCTTCCTACGCATTTCTATTCAGCCTTCTCTATCTCTTCCTACGCCTTTCCATTCCTTCCTTCTCTATCTCTTCCTACACCTT
The DNA here is from genome assembly GCA_964016885.1 of Eledone cirrhosa. Taxonomy (NCBI): domain Eukaryota; kingdom Metazoa; phylum Mollusca; class Cephalopoda; order Octopoda; family Eledonidae; genus Eledone; species Eledone cirrhosa. The sequence goes on along the minus strand of OZ024743.1, from coordinate 95,992,636 downwards.
TCTATTCCTTCCTTCTCTAGCTCTTCCTAAGCCTTTCCATTCCTTCCTTCTCTATTCTCTTCCTACACCTTTCTATTCCTTCCTTCTCTATCTCTTCCTACACCTTTCCATTCCTTCCTTCTCTATCTCTTCCTACGCCTTTCTATTCCTTCCTTCTCTATCTCTTCCTAAGCCTTTCCACTCCTTGCTTCTCTATCTCTTCCTACGCCTTTCTATTCCTTCCTTCTCTATCTCTTCCTAAGCCTTTCCACTCCTTGCTTCTCTATCTCTTCCTACGCCTTTCCATTCCTTGCTTCTCTATCTCTTCCTACGCCTTTCTATTCCTCCTTCCCTATCTCTTCCTACGCCTTTCCATTCCTTCCTTCTTTATCTCTTCCTACACCTTTCTATTCCTTCCTTTTCTATCTCTTCCTTCGCCTTTCTATTCCTTCCTTCTCTATCTCTTCCTACGCCTTTCTATTCCTTCCTTCTCTATCTCTTCCTACGCCTTTCCATTCCTTCCTTCTCTAACTCTTCCTACACCTTTCCATTCCTTCCTTCTCTATCTCTTCCTAAGCCTTTCCATTCCTTCCTTTTCTATCTCTTCCTACGCCTTTCCATTCCTTCCTTCTCTATCTCTTCCTACACCTTTCCATTCCTTCCTTTTCTATCTCTTCCTACGCCTTTCCATTCCTTCCTTCTCTATCTCTTCCTACACATTTCTATTCCTTCCTTCTCTATCTCTTCCTACGCCTTTCTATTCCTTCCTTCTCTATCTCTTCCTACGCTGTTCTATTCTTTCCTTCTCTATCTCTTCCTACGCCTTTCTATTACTTCCTTCTCTATCTCTTCCTACGCCTTTCTATTCCTTCCTTCTCTATCTTTTCCTACGCCTTTCCATTCCTTCCTTCTCTAACTCTTCCTACACCTTTCCATTCCTTCCTTCACTATCTCTTCCTACGCCTTTCTATTCCTCCTTCTCTATCTCTTCCTACGCCTTTCCATTCCTTCCTTCTCTATCTCTTCCAACACCTTTCTATTCCTTCCTTCTCTATCTCTTCCTAAGCCTTTCCATTCCTTCCTTCTCTATCTCTTCCTACACCTTTCTATTCCTTCCTTCTCTATCTCTTCCTACACCTTTCCATTCCTTCCTTCTCTATCTCTTCCTACGCCTTTCTATTCCTTCCTTCTCTATCTCTTCCTAAGCCTTTCCATTCCTTGCTTCTCTATCTCTTCCTACGCCTTTCTATTCCTTCCTTCTCTATCTCTTCCTTCGCCTTTCCATTCCTTCCTTCTCTATCTGTTCCTACGCCTTTCTATTCCTTCCTTCTCTATCTCTTCCTACACTGTTCTATTCCTTCCTTCTCTATCTCTTCCTACGCCTTTCTATTCCTTCCTTCTCTATCTCTTCCTACGCCTTTCTATTCCTCCTTCTCTATCTTTTCCTACGCCTTTCCATTCCTTCCTTCTCTATCTCTTCCTACGCCTTTCCATTCCTTCCTTCTCTAACTCTTCCTACACCTTTCCATTCCTTCCTTCTCTATCTCTTCCTACGCCTTTCTATTCCTCCTTCTCTATCTCTTCCTACGCCTTTCCATTCCTTCCTTCTCTATCTCTTCCTACGCCTTTCTATTCCTCCTTCTCTATCTCTTCCTACGCCTTTCCATTCCTTCCTTCTCTATCTCTTCCTACACCTATCCATTCCTTCCTTCTCTATCTCTTCCTACGCCTTTCCATTACTTCCTTCTCTATCTCTTCCTACCCCTTTCTATTCCTTCCTTCGCTATCTCTTCCTACGCCTTTCCATTCCTTCCTCCTCTATCTCTTCCTACGCCTTTCTATTCCTTCCTTCTCTATCTCTTCCTACACCTTTCTATTCCTTCCTTCTCTATCTCTTCCTATGCCTTTCCATTCCTTCCTTCTCTATCTCTTCCTACGCCTTTCCATTCCTTCCTTCTCTATATCTTCCTACGCCTTTCTATTCCTTCCTTCTCTATCTCCTCCTACGCCTTTCCATTCCTTCCTTCTCTATCTCTTCCTACACCTTTCCATTCCTTCCTTCTCTATCTCTTCCTACACCTTTCTATTCCTTCCTTCTCTATCTCTTCCTATGCCTTTCCCTTCCCTGCTTCTCTATCTCTTCCTACGCCTTTCTATTCCTTCCTTCTCTATCACTTCCTACGCCTTTCCATTCCTTCCTTCTCTATCTCTTCCTATGCCTTTCCATTCATTCCTTCTATATCTCTTCCTACGTTTTCCTATTCCTTCCTTCTCTATCTCTTCCTAGGCAGTTCTATTACTTCCTTCTCTATCTCTTCCTACGCCTTTCTATTCCTCCTTCCCTATCTCTTCCTACGCCTTTCCATTCCTTCCTTCTTTATCTCTTCCTACACCTTTCTATTCCTTCCTTTTCTATCTCTTCCATCGCCTTTCTATTCCTTCCTTCTCTATCTCTTCCTACACTGTTCTATTCCTTCCTTCTCTATCTCTTCCTACGCCTTTCTATTCCTTCCTTCTCTATCTTTTCCTACGCCTTTCCATTCCTTCCTTCTCTATCTCTTCCTACGCCTTTCCATTCCTTCCTTCTCTAACTCTTCCTACACCTTTCCATTCCTTCCTTCTCTATCTCTTCCTAAGCCTTTCCATTCCTTCCTTTTCTATCTCTTCCTACGCCTTTCCATTCCTTCCTTCTCTATCTCTTCCTACACCTTTCCATTCCTTCCTTTTCTATCTCTTCCTACGCCTTTCCATTCCTTCCTTCTCTATCTCTTCCTACACATTTCTATTCTTCCTTCTCTATCTCTTCCTACGCCTTTCTATTCCTTCCTTCTCTATCTCTTCCTACGCTGTTCTATTCTTTCCTTCTCTATCTCTTCCTACGCCTTTCTATTACTTCCTTCTCTATCTCTTCCTACGCCTTTCTATTCCTTCCTTCTCTATCTTTTCCTACGCCTTTCCATTCCTTCCTTCTCTAACTCTTCCTACACCTTTCCATTCCTTCCTTCACTATCTCTTCCTACGCCTTTCTATTCCTTCCTTCTCTATCTCTTCCTATGCCTTTCTATTCCTTCCTTCTCTATCTTTTCCTACGCCTTTCCATTCCTTCCTTCTCTAACTCTTCCTACACCTTTCCATTCCTTCCTTCACTATCTCTTCCTACGCCTTTCTATTCCTCCTTCTCTATCTCTTCCTACGCCTTTCTATACCTTCCTTCTCTATCTCTTCCTACACCTTTCTATTCCTTCCTTCTCTATCTCTTCCTAAGCCTTTCCATTCCTTCCTTCTCTATCTCTTCCTACACCTTTCCATTCCTTCCTTTTCTATCTTTTCCTACGCCTTTCCATTCCTTCCTTCTCTATCTCTTCCTACACCTTTCTATTCCTTCCTTCTCTATCTCTTCCTACGCCTTTCTATTCCTTCCTTCTCTATCTCTTCCTACGCTGTTCTATTCTTTCCTTCTCTATCTCTTCCTACGCCTTTCTAGTACTTCCTTCTCTATCTCTTCCTACGCCTTTCTATTCCTTCCTTCTCTATCTTTTCCTACGCCTTTCCATTCCTTCCTTCTCTAACTCTTCCTACACCTTTCCATTCCTTCCTTCTCTATCTCTTCCTAAGCCTTTCTATTCCTCCTTCTCTATCTCTTCCTACGCCTTTCCATTCCTTCCTTCTCTATCTCTTCCTACGCCTTTCCATTCCTTCCTTCTCTAACTCTTCCTACACCTTTCCATTCCTTCCTTCACCATCTCTTCCTACGCATTTCTATTCAGCCTTCTCTATCTCTTCCTACGCCTTTCCATTCCTTCCTTCTCTATCTCTTCCTACACCTTTCTATTCCTTCCTTCTCTAGCTCTTCCTAAGCCTTTCCATTCCTTCCTTCTCTATTCTCTTCCTACACCTTTCTATTCCTTCCTTCTCTATCTCTTCCTACACCTTTCCATTCCTTCCTTCTCTATCTCTTCCTACGCCTTTCTATTCCTTCCTTCTCTATCTCTTCCTAAGCCTTTCCACTCCTTGCTTCTCTATCTCTTCCTACGCCTTTCTATTCCTTCCTTCTCTATCTCTTCCTAAGCCTTTCCACTCCTTGCTTCTCTATCTCTTCCTACGCCTTTCCATTCCTTGCTTCTCTATCTCTTCCTACGCCTTTCTATTCCTCCTTCCCTATCTCTTCCTACGCCTTTCCATTCCTTCCTTCTTTATCTCTTCCTACACCTTTCTATTCCTTCCTTTTCTATCTCTTCCTTCGCCTTTCTATTCCTTCCTTCTCTATCTCTTCCTACACTGTTCTATTCCTTCCTTCTCTATCTCTTCCTACGCCTTTCTATTCCTTCCTTCTCTATCTCTTCCTACGCCTTTCCATTCCTTCCTTCTCTAACTCTTCCTACACCTTTCCATTCCTTCCTTCTCTATCTCTTCCTACGCCTTTCTATTCCTCCTTCCCTATCTCTTCCTACGCCTTTCCATTCCTTCCTTCTTTATCTCTTCCTACACCTTTCTATTCCTTCCTTTTCTATCTCTTCCTTCGCCTTTCTATTCCTTCCTTCTCTATCTCTTCCTACACTGTTCTATTCCTTCCTTCTCTATCTCTTCCTACGCCTTTCTATTCCTTCCTTCTCTATCTCTTCCTACACCTTTCTATTCCTTCCTTCTCTATCTCTTCCTACGCCTTTCTATTCCTTCCTTCTCTATCTCTTCCTACGCCTTTCTATTCCTTCCTTCTCTATCTCTTCCTACACCTTTCTATTCCTTCCTTCTCTATCTCTTCCTACGCCTTTCTATTCCTTCCTTCTCTATCTCTTCCTACACCTTTCTATTCCTTCCTTCTCTATCTCTTCCTACGCCTTTCTATTCCTTCCTTCTCTATCTCTTCCTACACCTTTCTATTCCTTCCTTCTCTATCTCTTCCTACGCCTTTCTATTCCTTCCTTCTCTATCTCTTCCTACACCTTTCTATTCCTTCCTTCTCTATCTCTTCCTACACCTTTCTATTCCTTCCTTCTCTATCTCTTCCTACGCCTTTCTATTCCTTCCTTCTCTATCTCTTCCTACACCTTTCTATTCCTTCCTTCTCTATCTCTTCCTACGCCTTTCTATTCCTTCCTTCTCTATCTCTTCCTACGCCTTTCTATTCCTTCCTTCTCTATCTCTTCCTACACCTTTCTATTCCTTCCTTCTCTATCTCTTCCTACGCCTTTCTATTCCTTCCTTCTCTATCTCTTCCTACACCTTTCTATTCCTTCCTTCTCTATCTCTTCCTACGCCTTTCTATTCCTTCCTTCTCTATCTCTTCCTACACCTTTCTATTCCTTCCTTCTCTATCTCTTCCTACGCCTTTCTATTCCTTCCTTCTCTATCTCTTCCTACACCTTTCTATTCCTTCCTTCTCTATCTCTTCCTACACCTTTCCATTCCTTCCTTCTCTATCTCTTCCTACGCCTTTCTATTCCTTCCTTCTCTATCTCTTCCTATGCCTTTCCCTTCCTTGCTTCTCTATCTCTTCCTACGCCTTTCTATACCTTCCTCCTCTATCTCTTCCTACACCTTTCTATTCCTTCCTTCTCTATCTCTAACTAAGCCTTTCCATTCCTTCCTTCTCTATCTCTTCCTATGCCTTTCCATTCCTTCCTTCTCTATCTCTTCCTACGCCTTTCCATTCCTTGCTTCTCTATCTCTTCCTACGCCTTTCCATTCCTTCCTTCTCTATCTCTTCCCACGCCTTTCCATTCCTTGCTTCTCTATCTCTTCCTACGCCTTTCTATTCCTTCCTTCTCTATCTCTTCCTAAGCCTTTCCATTCATTCCTTCTATATCTCTTCCTACGTTTTCCTATTCCTTCCTTCTCTATCTCTTCCTAGGCAGTTCTATTACTTCCTTCTCTATCACATCCTACGCCTTTCCATTCCTTCCTTCTCTATCTCTTCCTACGCCTTTCTATTCCTCCTTCTCTATCTCTTCCTACGCCTTTCTATTCCTCCTTCTCTATCTCTTCCTACGCCTTTCTATTCCTTCCTTCTCTATCTCTTCCTACGCCTTTCTATACCTTCCTTCTCTATCTCTTCCTACACCTTTCTATTCCTTCCTTCTCTATCTCTTCCTAAGCCTTTCCATTCCTTCCTTCTCTATCTCTTCCTACACCTTTCCATTCCTTCCTTTTCTATCTTTTCCTACGCCTTTCCATTCCTTCCTTCTCTATCTCTTCCTACACCTTTCTATTCCTTCCTTCTCTATCTCTTCCTACGCCTTTCTATTCCTTCCTTCTCTATCTCTTCCTACGCTGTTCTATTCTTTCCTTCTCTATCTCTTCCTACGCCTTTCTAGTACTTCCTTCTCTATCTCTTCCTACGCCTTTCTATTTCTTCCTTCTCTATCTTTTCCTACGCCTTTCCATTCCTTCCTTCTCTAACTCTTCCTACACCTTTCCATTCCTTCCTTCTCTATCTCTTCCTAAGCCTTTCTATTCCTCCTTCTCTGTCTCTTCCTACGCCTTTCCATTCCTTCCTTCTCTATCTCTTCCTACGCCTTTCCATTCCTTCCTTCTCTAACTCTTCCTACACCTTTCCATTCCTTCCTTCACCATCTCTTCCTACGCATTTCTATTCAGCCTTCTCTATCTCTTCCTACGCCTTTCCATTCCTTCCTTCTCTATCTCTTCCTACACCTTTCTATTCCTTCCTTCTCTAGCTCTTCCTAAGCCTTTCCATTCCTTCCTTCTCTATTCTCTTCCTACACCTTTCTATTCCTTCCTTCTCTATCTCTTCCTACACCTTTCCATTCCTTCCTTCTCTATCTCTTCCTACGCCTTTCTATTCCTTCCTTCTCTATCTCTTCCTAAGCCTTTCCACTCCTTGATTCTCTATCTCTTCCTACGCCTTTCCATTCCTTCCTTCTCTATCTCTTCCTACACCTTTCTATTCCTTCCTTCTCTATCTCTTCCTATGCCTTTCCCTTCCTTGCTTCTCTATCTCTTCCTACGCCTTTCTATACCTTCCTTCTCTATCTCTTCCTACACCTTTCTATTCCTTCCTTCTCTATCTCTTCCTAAGCCTTTCCATTCCTTCCTTCTCTATCTCTTCCTATGCCTTTCCATTCATTCCTTCTATATCTCTTCCTACGTTTTCCTATTCCTTCCTTCTCTATCTCTTCCTACGCCTTTCTATTCCTCCTTCTCTATCTCTTCCTACGCCTCTCTATTCCTCCTTCTCTATCTCTTCCTACGCCTTTCTATTCCTTCCTTCTCTATCTATTCCTCCGCCTTTCTATACCTTCCTTCTCTATCTCTTCCTACGCCTTTCCATTCCTTCCTTCTCTCTCTCTTCCTACGCCTTTCCATTCCTTCCTTCTCTATCTCTTCCTACGCCTTTCTATTCCTCCTTCTCTATCTCTTCCTACGCCTTTCTATTCCTCCTTCTCTATCTCTTCCTACGCCTTTCCATTCCTTCCTTCTCTCTCTCTTCCTACGCCTTTCCATTCCTTCCTTCTCTATCTCTTCCTACGCCTTTCTATTCCTCCTTCTCTATCTCTTCCTACGCCTTTCTATTCCTCCTTCTCTATCTCTTCCTACGCCTTTCCATTCCTTCCTTCTCTCTCTCTTCCTACGCCTTTCCATTCCTTCCTTCTCTATCTCTTCCTACGCCTTTCTATTCCTCCTTCTCTATCTCTTCCTACGCCTTTCTATTCCTCCTTCTCTATCTCTTCCTACGCCTTTCCATTCCTTCCTTCTCTCTCTCTTCCTACGCCTTTCCATTCCTTCCTTCTCTATCTCTTCCTACGCCTTTCTATTCCTCCTTCTCTATCTCTTCCTACGCCTTTCTATTCCTCCTTCTCTATCTCTTCCTACGCCTTTCTATTCCTCCTTCTCTATCTCTTCCTACGCCTTTCCATTCCTTTCTTCTCTATCTCTTCCTACGCCTTTCTATTCCTTCCTTCTCTATCTCTTCCTACGCCTTTCTATTCCTTCCTTCTCTATCTCTTCCTACGCCTTTCCATTCCTTTCTTCTCTATCTCTTCCTACGCCTTTCTATTCCTTCCTTCTCTATCTCTTCCTACGCCTTTCTATTCCTTCCTTCTCTATCTCTTCCTACGCTGTTCTATTCTTTCCTTCTCTATCTCTTCCTACGCCTTTCTATTACTTCCTTCTCTATCTCTTCCTACGCCTTTCTATTCCTTCCTTCTCTATCTTTTCCTACGCCTTTCCATTCCTTCCTTCTCTAACTCTTCCTATACCTTTCCATTCCTTCCTTCTCTATCTCTTCCTACGCCTTTCTATTCCTCCTTCTCTATCTCTTCCTACACCTTTCCATTCCTTCCTTCTCTATCTCTTCCTACGCCTTTCCATTCCTTCCTTCTCTAACTTTTCCTACACCTTTCCATTCCTTCCTTCACTATCTCTTCCTACGCCTTTCTATTCCTCCTTCTCTATCTCTTCCTACGCCTTTCCATTCCTTCCTTCTCTATCTCTTCCTACACCATTCTATTCCTTCCTTCTCTATCTCTTCCTAAGCCTTTCCATTCCTTCCTTCTCTATTCTCTTCCTACACCTTTCTATTCCTTCCTTCTCTATCTCTTCCTACACCTTTCTATTCCTTCCTTCTCTATTCTCTTCCTACACCTTTCTATTCCTTCCTTCTCTATCTCTTCCTACACCTTTCTATTCCTTCCTTCTCTATTCTCTTCCTACACCTTTCTATTCCTTCCTTCTCTATCTCTTCCTACACCTTTCTATTCCTTCCTTCTCTATTCTCTTCCTACACCTTTCTATTCCTTCCTTCTCTATCTCTTCCTAAGCCTTTCCATTCCTTCCTTCTCTATTCTCTTCCTACACCTTTCTATTCCTTCCTTCTCTATTCTCTTCCTACACCTTTCTATTCCTTCCTTCTCTATCTCTTCCTACACCTTTCTATTCCTTCCTTCTCTATTCTCTTCCTACACCTTTCTATTCCTTCCTTCTCTATCTCTTCCTACACCTTTCTATTCCTTCCTTCTCTATTCTCTTCCTACACCTTTCTATTCCTTCCTTCTCTATCTCTTCCTAAGCCTTTCCATTCCTTGCTTCTCTATCTCTTCCTACGCCTTTCCATTCCTTCCTCCTCTATCTCTTCCTACGCCTTTCTATTCCTTCCTTCTCTATCTCTTCCTACACCTTTCTATTCCTTCCTTCTCTATCTCTTCCTAAGCCTTTCCATTCCTTGCTTCTCTATCTCTTCCTACGCCTTTCCATTCCTTCCTCCTCTATCTCTTCCTACGCCTTTCCATTCCTTCCTCCTCTATCTCTTCCTACGCCTTTCTATTCCTTCCTTCTCTATCTCTTCCTACACCTTTCTATTCCTTCCTTCTCTATCTCTTCCTAAGCCTTTCCATTCCTTCCTTCTCTATTCTCTTCCTACACCTTTCTATTCCTTCCTTCTCTATCTCTTCCTACACCTTTCTATTCCTTCCTTCTCTATCTCTTCCTAAGCCTTTCCATTCCTTCCTTCTCTATTCTCTTCCTACACCTTTCTATTCCTTCCTTCTCTATCTCTTCCTACACCTTTCTATTCCTTCCTCCTCTATCTCTTCCTACGCCTTTCTATTCCTTCCTTCTCTATCTCTTCCTACACCTTTCTATTCCTTCCTTCTCTATCTCTTCCTAAGCCTTTCCATTCCTTCCTTCTCTATTCTCTTCCTACACCTTTCTATTCCTTCCTTCTCTATCTCTTCCTACACCTTTCTATTCCTTCCTTCTCTATCTCTTCCTAAGCCTTTCCATTCCTTCCTTCTCTATTCTCTTCCTACACCTTTCTATTCCTTCCTTCTCTATCTCTTCCTACACCTTTCTATTCCTTCCTTCTCTATCTCTTCCTACGCCTTTCCATTCCTTGCTTCTCTATCTCTTCCTACGCCTTTCCATTCCTTCCTCCTCTATCTCTTCCTACGCCTTTCTATTCCTTCCTTCTCTATCTCATCCTACGCCTTTCTATTCCTTCCTTCTCTATCTCTTCCTACACCTTTCTATTCCTTCCTTCTCTATCTCTTCCTAAGCCTTTCCATTCCTTCCTTCTCTATTCTCTTCCTACACCTTTCTATTCCTTCCTTCTTTATCTCTTCCTACGCCTTTCTATTCCTTCCTTCTCTATCTCATCCTACGCCTTTCTATTCCTTCCTTCTCTATTCTCTTCCTACACCTTTCTATTCCTTCCTTCTCTATCTCTTCCTACGCCTTTCCCTTCCTTGCTTCTCTATCTCTTCCTACGCCTTTCTATTCCTTCCTTCTCTATCTCTTCCTACACCTTTCTATTCCTTCCTTCTCTATCTCTTCCTAAGCCTTTCCATTCCTTCCTTCTCTATTCTCTTCCTACACCTTTCTATTCCTTCCTTCTCTATTCTCTTCCTACACCTTTCTATTCCTTCCTTCTCTATCTCTTCCTACACCTTTCTATTCCTTCCTTCTCTATCTCTTCCTACGCCTTTCTATTCCTTCCTTCTCTATTCTCTTCCTACACCTTTCTATTCCTTCCTTCTCTATCTCTTCCTACGCCTTTCTATTCCTTCCTTCTCTATCTCTTCCTACACCTTTCTATTCCTTCCTTCTCTATCTCTTCCTAAGCCTTTCCATTCCTTCCTTCTCTATTCTCTTCCTACACCTTTCTATTCCTTCCTTCTCTATTCTCTTCCTACACCTTTCTATTCCTTCCTTCTCTATCTCTTCCTACACCTTTCTATTCCTTCCTTCTCTATCTCTTCCTAAGCCTTTCCATTCCTTCCTTCTCTATTCTCTTCCTACACCTTTCTATTCCTTCCTTCTCTATTCTCTTCCTACACCTTTCTATTCCTTCCTTCTCTATCTCTTCCTACACCTTTCTATTCCTTCCTTCTCTATCTCTTCCTACGCCTTTCTATTCCTTCCTCCTCTATCTCTTCCTACGCCTTTCCATTCCTTCCTTCTCTATCTATTCCTACGCCTTTCCATTCCTTCCTCCTCTATCTCTTCCTACGCCTTTCTATTCCTTCCTTCTCTATCTCTTCCTACGCCTTTCTATACCTTCCTTCTCTATCTCTTCCTACACCTTTCTATTCCTTCCTTCTCTATCTCTTCCTACACCTTTCTATTCCTTCCTTCTCTATCTCTTCCTACACCTTTCCATTCCTTCCTTCTCTATCTCTTCCTACGCCTTTCTATTCCTTCCTTCTCTATCTCTTCCTATGCCTTTCCCTTCCTTGCTTCTCTATCTCTTCCTACGCCTTTCTATACCTTCCTTCTCTATCTCTTCCTACACCTTTCTATTCCTTCCTTCTCTATCTCTTCTTAAGCCTTTCCATTCCTTCCTTCTCTATCTCTTCCTATGCCTTTCCATTCCTTCCTTCTCTATCTCTTCCTACGCCTTTCCATTCCTTGCTTCTCTATCTCTTCCTACGCCTTTCTATTCCTTCCTTCTCTATCCCTTCCTACGCCTTTCCATTCATTCCTTCTATATCTCTTCCTACGCCTTTCTATTCCTTCCTTCTCTATCACTTCCTACGCCTTTCCATTCCTTCCTTCTCTATCTCTTCCTATGCCTTTCCATTCCTTCCTTCTCTATCTCTTCCTACGCCTTTCCATTCCTTGCTTCTCTATCTCTTCCTACGCCTTTCTATTCCTTCCTTCTCTATCTCTTCCTATGCCTTTCCATTTATTCCTTCTATATCTCTTCCTACGTTTTCCTATTCCTTCCTTCTCTATCTCTTCCTAGGCAGTTCTATTACTTCCTTCTCTATCTCTTCCTACGCCTTTCTATTCCTCCTTCTCTATCTCTTCCTACGCCTTTCTATTCCTCCTTCTCTATCTCTTCCTACGCCTTTCTATTCCTTCCTTCTCTATCTATTCCTACGCCTTTCTATACCTTCCTTCTCTATCTCTTCCTACGCCTTGCCATTCCTTCCTTCTCTCTCTCTTCCTACGCCTTTCCATTCCTTCCTTCTCTAACTCTTCCTACACCTTTCCATTCCTTCCTTCTCTATCTCTTCCTACACTGTTCTATTCTTTCCTTCTCTATCTCTTCCTACGCCTTTCTATTACTTCCTTCTCTATCTCTTCCTACGCCTTTCTATTCCTTCCTTCTCTATCTTTTCCTACGCCTTTCTATTCCTTCCTTCTCTATCTCTTCCTACGCTGTTCTATTCTTTCCTTCTCTATCTCTTCCTACGCCTTTCTATTACTTCCTTCTCTATCTCTTCCTACGCCTTTCCATTCCTTCCTTCTCTATCTCTTCCTACACCTTTATATTCCTTCCTTCTCTATCTCTTCCTAAGCCTTTCCATTCCTTCCTTCTCTATCTGTTCCTACACCTTTCTATTCCTTCCTTCTCTATCTCTTCCTACGCTGTTCTATTCTTTCCTTCTCTATCTCTTCCTACGCCTTTCTATTACTTCCTTCTCTATCTCTTCCTACGCCTTACCATTCCTTCCTTCTCTATCTCTTCCTACACCTTTCTATTCCTTCCTTCTCTATCTCTTCCTAAGCCTTTCCATTCCTTCCTTCTCTATCTCTTCCTACACCTTTCTATTCCTTCCTTCTCTATCTCTTCCTACACCTTTCCATTTCTTCCTTCTCTATCTCTTCCTACGCCTTTCTATTCCTTCCTTCTCTATCTCTTCCTAAGCCTTTCCATTCCTTGCTTCTCTATCTCTTCCTACGCCTTTCTATTCCTTTCTTCTCTATCTCTTCCTACGCCTTTCCATTCCTTCCTTCTCTATCTCTTCCTACACCTTTCCATTCCTTCCTTCTCTATCTCTTCCTACGCCTTTTTATTCCTTCCTTCTCTATCTCTTCCTACACCTTTCCATTCCTTCCTTCTCTATCTCTTCCTACGCCTTTCTATTCCTTCCTTCTCTATCTCTTCCTAAGCCTTTCCATTCCTTGCTTCTCTATCTCTTCCTACGCCTTTCTATTCCTTCCTTCTCTATCTCTTCCTACGCCTTTCCATTCCTTCCTTCTCTATCTCTTCCTACACCTTTCTATTCCTTCCTTCTCTATCTCTTCCTACGCCTTTCTATTCCTTCCTTCTCTATCTCTTCCTACACCTTTCCATTCCTTCCCTCTCTATCTCTTCCTACGCCTTTCTATTCCTTCCTTCTCTATCTCTTCCTATGCCTTTCCATTCCTTCCTTCTCTATCTCTTCCTACGCCTTTCTATACCTTCCTTCTCTATCTCTTCCTACACCTTTCTATTCCTTCCTTCTCTATCTCTTCCTAAGCCTTTCCATTCCTTCCTTCTCTATCTCTTCCTATGCCTTTCCATTCCTTCCTTCTCTATCTCTTCCTACGCCTTTCCATTCCTTGCTTCTCTATCTCTTCCTACGCCTTTCTATTCCTTCCTTCTCTATCACTTCCTACGCCTTTCCATTCCTTCCTTCTCTATCTCTTCCTATGCCTTTCCATTCCTTCCTTCTCTATCTCTTCCTACGCCTTTCCATTCCTTGCTTCTCTATCTCTTCCTACGCCTTTCTATTCCTTCCTTCTCTATCTCTTTCTATGCCTTTCCATTCATTCCTTCTATATCTCTTCCTACGTTTTCCTATTCCTTCCTTCTCTATCTCTTCCTAGGCAGTTCTATTACTTCCTTCTCTATCTCTTCCTACGCCTTTCTATTCCTCCTTCTCTATCTCTTCCTACGCCTTTCTATTCCTCCTTCTCTATCTCTTCCTACGCCTTTCTATTCCTTCCTTCTCTATCTATTCCTACGCCTTTCTATACCTTCCTTCTCTATCTCTTCCTACGCCTTTCCATTCCTTCCTTCTCTCTCTCTTCCTACGCCTTTCCATTCCTTCCTTCTCTAACTCTTCCTACACCTTTCCATTCCTTCCTTCTCTATCTCTTCCTACACTGTTCTATTCCTTCCTTCTCTATCTCTTCCTACGCCTTTCTATTCTTTCCTTCTCTATCTCTTCCTACGCCTTTCTATTACTTCCTTCTCTATCTCTTCCTACGCCTTTCTATTCCTTCCTTCTCTCCTCCTACACTGTTCTATTCCTTCCTTCTCTATCTCTTCCTACGCCTTTCTATTCTTTCCTTCTCTATCTCTTCCTACGCCTTTCTATTACTTCCTTCTCTATCTCTTCCTACGCCTTTCTATTCCTTCCTTCTCTATCTCTTCCTACGCCTTTCTATTCCTTCCTTCTCTATCTCTTCCTACGCTGTTCTATTCTTTCCTTCTCTATCTCTTCCTACGCCTTTCTATTCCTCCTTCTCTATCTCTTCCTACGCCTTTCCATTCCTTCCTTCTCTATCTCTTCCTACACCTTTCTATTCCTTCCTTCTCTATCTCTTCCTACGCTGTTCTATTCTTTCCTTCTCTATCTCTTCCTACGCCTTTCTATTACTTCCTTCTCTATCTCTTCCTAAGCCTTTCCATTCCTTCCTTCTCTATCTGTTCCTACACCTTTCTATTCCTTCCTTCTCTATCTCTTCCTACACCTTTCCATTCCTTCCTTCTCTATCTCTTCCTACGCCTTTCTATTCCTTCCTTCTCTATCTCTTCCTACGCCTTTCCATTCCTTCCTCCTCTATCTCTTCCTACGCCTTTCTATTCCTTCCTTCTCTATCTCTTCCTACGCCTTTCTATACCTTCCTTCTCTATCTATTCCTACACCTTTCTATTCCTTCCTTCTCTATCTCTTCCTACACCTTTCTATTCCTTCCTTCTCTATCTCTTCCTACACCTTTCCATTCCTTCCTTCTCTATCTCTTCCTACGCCTTTCTATTCCTTCCTTCTCTATCTCTTCCTATGCCTTTCCCTTCCTTGCTTCTCTATCTCTTCCTACGCCTTTCTATACCTTCCTTCTCTATCTCTTCCTACACCTTTCTATTCCTTCCTTCTCTATCTCTTCCTAAGCCTTTCCATTCCTTCCTTCTCTATCTCTTCCTATGCCTTTCCATTCCTTCCTTCTCTATCTCTTCCTACGCCTTTCCATTCCTTGCTTCTCTATCTCTTCCTACGCCTTTCTATTCCTTCCTTCTCTATCTCTTCCTACGCCTTTCCATTCATTCCTTCTATATCTCTTCCTACGCCTTTCTATTCCTTCCTTCTCTATCACTTCCTACGCCTTTCCATTCCTTCCTTCTCTATCTCTTCCTATGCCTTTCCATTCCTTCCTTCTCTATCTCTTCCTACGCCTTTCCATTCCTTGCTTCTCTATCTCTTCCTACGCCTTTCTATTCCTTCCTTCTCTATCTCTTCCTATGCCTTTCCATTCATTCCTTCTATATCTCTTCCTACGTTTTCCTATTCCTTCCTTCTCTATCTCTTCCTAGGCAGTTCTATTACTTCCTTCTCTATCTCTTCCTACGCCTTTCTATTCCTCCTTCTCTATCTCTTCCTACGCCTTTCTATTCCTCCTTCTCTATCTCTTCCTACGCCTTTCTATTCCTTCCTTCTCTATCTATTCCTACGCCTTTCTATACCTTCCTTCTCTATCTCTTCCTACGCCTTTCCATTCCTTCCTTCTCTAACTCTTCCTACACCTTTCCATTCCTTCCTTCTCTATCTCTTCCTACACTGTTCTATTCCTTCCTTCTCTATCTCTTCCTACGCCTTTCTATTCTTTCCTTCTCTATCTCTTCCTACGCCTTTCTATTACTTCCTTCTCTATCTCTTCCTACGCCTTTCTATTCCTTCCTTCTCTATCTTTTCCTATGCCTTTCTATTCCTTCCTTCTCTATCTCTTCCTACGCTGTTCTATTCTTTCCTTCTCTATCTCTTCCTACGCCTTTCCATTCCTTCCTTTTCTATCTCTTCCTACACATTTCTATTCCTTCCTTCTCTATCTCTTCCTACGCCTTTCTATTCCTTCCTTCTCTATCTCTTCCTACGCTGTTCTATTCTTTCCTTCTCTATCTCTTCCTACGCCTTTCTATTACTTCCTTCTCTATCTCTTCCTACACCTTTCCATTCCTTCCTTCTCTAACTCTTCCTACACCTTTCCATTCCTTCCTTCACTATCTCTTCCTACGCCTTTCTATTCCTCCTTCTCTATCTCTTCCTACGCCTTTCCATTCCTTCCTTCTCTATCTCTTCCTACACCTTTCTATTCCTTCCTTCTCTATCTCTTCCTACGCTGTTCTATTCTTTCCTTCTCTATCTCTTCCTACGCCTTTCTATTACTTCCTTCTCTATCTCTTCCAACGCCTTTCCATTCCTTCCTTCTCTATCTCTTCCTACACTTTTCTATTCCTTCCTTCTCTATCTCTTCCTAAGCCTTTCCATTCCTTCCTTCTCTATCTGTTCCTACACCTTTCTATTCCTTCCTTCTCTATCTCTTCCTACACCTTTCCATTCCTTCCTTCTCTATCTCTTCCTACGCCTTTCTATTCCTTCCTTCTCTATCTCTTCCTACGCCTTTCCATTCCTTCCTCCTCTATCTCTTCCTACGCCTTTCTATTCCTTCCTTCTCTATCTCTTCCTACGCCTTTCTATACCTTCCTTCTCTATCTATTCCTACACCTTTCTATTCCTTCCTTCTCTATCTCTTCCTACACCTTTCTATTCCTTCCTTCTCTATCTCTTCCTACACCTTTCCATTCCTTCCTTCTCTATCTCTTCCTACGCCTTTCTATTCCTTCCTTCTCTATCTCTTCCTATGCCTTTCCCTTCCTTGCTTCTCTATCTCTTCCTACGCCTTTCTATACCTTCCTTCTCTATCTCTTCCTACACCTTTCTATTCCTTCCTTCTCTATCTCTTCCTAAGCCTTTCCATTCCTTCCTTCTCTATCTCTTCCTATGCCTTTCCATTCCTTCCTTCTCTATCTCTTCCTACGCCTTTCCATTCCTTGCTTCTCTATCTCTTCCTACGCCTTTCTATTCCTTCCTTCTCTATCTCTTCCTACGCCTTTCAATTCATTCCTTCTATATCTCTTCCTACGCCTTTCTATTCCTTCCTTCTCTATCACTTCCTACGCCTTTCCATTCCTTCCTTCTCTATCTCTTCCTATGCCTTTCCATTCCTTCCTTCTCTATCTCTTCCTACGCCTTTCCATTCCTTGCTTCTCTATCTCTTCCTACGCCTTTCTATTCCTTCCTTCTCTATCTCTTCCTATGCCTTTCCATTCATTCCTTCTATATCTCTTCCTACGTTTTCCTATTCCTTCCTTCTCTATCTCTTCCTAGGCAGTTCTATTACTTCCTTCTCTATCTCTTCCTACGCCTTTCTATTCCTCCTTCTCTATCTCTTCCTACGCCTTTCTATTCCTCCTTCTCTATCTCTTCCTACGCCTTTCTATTCCTTCCTTCTCTATCTATTCCTACGCCTTTCTATACCTTCCTTCTCTATCTCTTCCTACGCCTTTCCATTCCTTCCTTCTCTAACTCTTCCTACACCTTTCCATTCCTTCCTTCTCTATCTCTTCCTACACTGTTCTATTCCTTCCTTCTCTATCTCTTCCTACGCCTTTCTATTCTTTCCTTCTCTATCTCTTCCTACGCCTTTCTATTACTTCCTTCTCTATCTCTTCCTACGCCTTTCTATTCCTTCCTTCTCTATCTTTTCCTACGCCTTTCTATTCCTTCCTTCTCTATCTCTTCCTACGCTGTTCTATTCTTTCCTTCTCTATCTCTTCCTACGCCTTTCCATTCCTTCCTTTTCTATCTCTTCCTACACATTTCTATTCCTTCCTTCTCTATCTCTTCCTACGCCTTTCTATTCCTTCCTTCTCTATCTCCTCCTACGCTGTTCTATTCTTTCCTTCTCTATCTCTTCCTACGCCTTTCTATTACTTCCTTCTCTATCTCTTCCTACACCTTTCCATTCCTTCCTTCTCTAACTCTTCCTACACCTTTCCATTCCTTCCTTCACTATCTCTTCCTACGCCTTTCTATTCCTCCTTCTCTATCTCTTCCTACGCCTTTCCATTCCTTCCTTCTCTATCTCTTCCTACACCTTTCTATTCCTTCCTTCTCTATCTCTTCCTACGCTGTTCTATTCTTTCCTTCTCTATCTCTTCCTACGCCTTTCTATTACTTCCTTCTCTATCTCTTCCTACGCCTTTCCATTCCTTCCTTCTCTATCTCTTCCTACACCTTTCTATTCCTTCCTTCTCTATCTCTTCCTAAGCCTTTCCATTCCTTCCTTCTCTATCTGTTCCTACACCTTTCTATTCCTTCCTTCTCTATCTCTTCCTACACCTTTCCATTCCTTCCTTCTCTATCTCTTCCTACGCCTTTCTATTCCTTCCTTCTCTATCTCTTCCTAAGCCTTTCCATTCCTTGCTTCTCTATCTCTTCCTACGCCTTTCCATTCCGTACTTCTCTATCTCTTCCTACACCTTTCTATTCCTTCCTTCTCTATCTCTTCCTACGCTGTTCTATTCTTTCCTTCTCTATCTCTTCCTACGCCTTTCTATTACTTCCTTCTCTATCTCTTCCTACGCCTTACCATTCCTTCCTTCTCTATCTCTTCCTACACCTTTCTATTCCTTCCTTCTCTATCTCTTCCTAAGCCTTTCCATTCCTTCCTTCTCTATCTCTTCCTACACCTTTCTATTCCTTCCTTCTCTATCTCTTCCTACACCTTTCCATTCCTTCCTTCTCTATCTCTTCCTACGCCTTTCTATTCCTTCCTTCTCTATCTCTTCCTAAGCCTTTCCATTCCTTGCTTCTCTATCTCTTCCTACGCCTTTCTATTCCTTCCTTCTCTATCTCTTCCTACGCCTTTCCATTCCTTCCTTCTCTATCTCTTCCTACACCTTTCCATTCCTTCCTTCTCTATCTCTTCCTACGCCTTTCTATTCCTTCCTTCTCTATCTCTTCCTACACCTTTCCATTCCTTCCTTCTCTATCTCTTCCTACGCCTTTCTATTCCTTCCTTCTCTATCTCTTCCTAAGCCTTTCCATTCCTTGCTTCTCTATCTCTTCCTACGCCTTTCTATTCCTTCCTTCTCTATCTCTTCCTACGCCTTTCCATTCCTTCCTTCTCTATCTCTTCCTACACCTTTCTATTCCTTCCTTCTCTATCTCTTCCTACGCCTTTCTATTCCTTCCTTCTCTATCTCTTCCTACACTGTTCTATTCCTTCCTTCTCTATCTCTTCCTACGCCTTTCTATTCCTTCCTTCTCTATCTCTTCCTACGCCATTCTATTCCTCCTTCTCTATATTTTCCTACGCCTTTCCATTCCTTCCTTCTCTATCTCTTCCTACGCCTTTCCATTCCTTCCTTCTCTAACTCTTCCTACACCTTTCCATTCCTTCCTTCTCTATCTCTTCCTACGCCTTTCTATTCCTCCTTCTCTATCTCTTCCAACGCCTTTCCATTCCTTCCTTCTCTATCTCTTCCTACACCTTTCCATTCCTTCCTTCTCTATCTCTTCCTACGCCTTTCCATTACTTCCTTCTCTATCTCTTCCTACGCCTTTCTATTCCTTCCTTCTCTATCTCTTCCTATGCCTTTCCATTCCTTCCTTCTCTATCTCTTCCTACGCCTTTCCATTCCTTCCTTCTCTATCTCTCCCTACGCCTTTCCATTCCTTCCTTCTCTATCTCTTCCTACGCCTTTCTATTCCTTCCTTCTCTATCTCCCCCTACGCCTTTCCATTACTTCCTTCTCTATCTCTTCCTACACCTTTCCATTCCTTCCTTCTCTATCTCTTCCTACACCTTTCCATTCCTTCCTTCTCTATCTCTTCCTACGCCTTTCTATTCCTTCCTTCTCTATCTCTTCCTACGCCTTTCCATTCCTTCCTTCTCTATCTCTTCCTACGCCTTTCTATTCCTTCCTTGTCTATCTCTTCCTACGCCTTTCTATTCCTCCTTCTCTATCTCTTCCTACACCTTTCTATTCCTTCCTTCTCTATCTCTTCCTACGCCTTTCTATTCCTTCCTTCTCTATCTCTTCCTACGCATTTCTATTCCTTCCTTCTCTATCTCTTCCTATGCCTTTCCCTTCCTTGCTTCTCTATCTCTTCCTACGCCTTTCTATACCTTCCTTCTCTATCTCTTCCTACATCTTTCTATTCCTTCCTTCTCTATCTCTTCCTACGCCTTTCTATTCCTTCCTTCTCTATCTCTTCCTACGCATTTCTATTCCTTCCTTCTCTATCTCTTCCTACACCTTTCCCTTCCTTGCTTCTCTATCTCTTCCTACGCCTTTCTATACCTTTCTTCTCTATCTCTTCCTACACCTTTCTATTCCTTCCTTCTCTATCTCTTCCTAAGCCTTTCCATTCCTTCCTTCTCTATCTCTTCCTATGCCTTTCCATTCCTTCCTTCTCTATCTCTTCCTACGCCTTTCCATTCCTTGCTTCTCTATCTCTTCCTACGCCTTTCTATTCCTTCCTTCTCTATCTCTTCCTACGCCTTTCCATTCCTTCCTTCTCTAACTCTTCCTACGCCTTTCTATTCCTTCCTTCTCTATCACTTCCTACGCCTTTCCATTCCTTCCGTCTCTATCTCTTCCTATGCCTTTCCATTCCTTCCTTCTCAATCTCTTCCTACGCCTTTCCATTCCTTGCTTCTCTATCTCTTCCTACGCCTTTCTATTCCTTCCTTCTCTATCTCTTCCTATGCGTTTCCATTCATTCCTTCTATATCTCTTCCTACGTTTTCCTATTCCTTCCTTCTCTATCTCTTCCTAGGCAGTTCTATTACTTCCTACTCTATCTCTTCCTACGCCTTTCTATTCGTTCCTTCTCTATCTCTTCCTACGCCTTTCTATTCCTCCTTCTCTATCTCATCCTACGCCTTTCTATTACTTCCTTCTCTATCTCTTCCTACGCCTTTCTATACCTTCCTTCTCTATCTCTTCCTACGCCTTTCCATTCCTTCCTTCTCTCTCTCTTCCTACGCCTTTCCATTCCTTCCTTCTCTATCTCTTCCTACGCCTTTCTATTCCTCCTTCTCTATCTCTTCCTACGCCTTTCTATTCCTTCCTTCTCTATCTCTTCCTACGCCTTTCTATACCTTACTTCTCTATCTCTTCCTACACCTTTCTATTCCTTCCTTCTCTATCTCTTCCTAAGCCTTTCCATTCCTTCCTTCTCTATCTCTTCCTACACCTTTCCATTCCTTCCTTTTCTATCTCTTCCTACGCCTTTCCATTCCTTCCTTCTCTATCTCTTCCTACACCTTTCTATTCCTTCCTTCTCTATCTCTTCCTACGCCTTTCTATTCCTTCCTTCTCTATCTTTTCCTACGCCTTTCCATTCCTTCCTTCTCTATACTCTTCCTATACCTTTCCATTCCTTCCTTCTCTATCTCTTCCTACGCCTTTCTATTCCTCCTTCTCTATCTCTTCCTACGCCTTTCCATTCCTTCCTTCTCTATCTTTTCCTACGCCTTTCCATTCCTTCCTTCTCTAACTCTTCCTATACCTTTCCATTCCTTCCTTCTCTATCTCTTCCTACGCCTTTCTATTCCTCCTTCTCTATCTCTTCCTACGCCTTTCCATTCCTTCCTTCTCTATCTCTTCCTACGCCTTTCTATTCCTTCCTTCTCTATCTCTTTCTACGCCTTTCTATACCTTCCTTCTCTATCTCTTCCTACGCCTTTCCATTCCTTCCTTCTCTATCTCTTCCTACACATTTCTATTCCTTCCTTCTCTATCTCTTCCTACGCCTTTCTATTCCTTCCTTCTCTATCTCTTCCTACGCTGTTCTATTCTTTCCTTCTCTATCTCTTCCTACGCCTTTCTATTACTTCCTTCTCTATCTCTTCCTACGCCTTTCTATTCCTTCCTTCTCTATCTTTTCCTACGCCTTTCCATTCCTTCCTTCTCTAACTCTTCCTACACCTTTCCATTCCTTCCTTCACTATCTCTTCCTACGCCTTTCTATTCCTCCTTCTCTATCTCTTCCTACACCTTTCTATTCCTTCCTTCTCTATCTCTTCCTAAGCCTTTCCATTCCTTCCTTCTCTATCTCTTCCTATGCCTTTCCATTCCTTCCTTCTCTATCTCTTCCTACGCCTTTCCATTCCTTGCTTCTCTATCTCTTCCTACGCCTTTCTATATCTTCCTTCTCTATCTCTTCCTATGCCTTTCCATTCATTCCTTCTATATCTCTTCCTACGTTTTCCTATTCCTTCCTTCTCTATCTCTTCCTACACTGTTCTATTCCTTCCTTCTCTATCTCTTCCTACGCCTTTCTATTCCTTCCTTCTCTATCTCTTCCTACGCCTTTCTATTCCTCCTTCTCTATCTTTTCCTACGCCTTTCCATTCCTTCCTTCTCTATCTCTTCCTACGCCTTTCCATTCCTTCCTTCTCTAACTCTTCCTACACCTTTCCATTCCTTCCTTCTCTATCTCTTCCTACGCCTTTCTATTCCTCCTTCTCTATCTCTTCCTACGCCTTTCCATTCCTTCCTTCTCTATCTCTTCCTACACCTTTCCATTCCTTCCTTCTCTATCTCTTCCTACGCCTTTCCATTACTTCCTTCTCTATCTCTTCCTACACCTTTCCATTCCTTCCTTCTCTATCTCTTCCTACGCCTTTCCATTCCTTCCTCCTCTATCTCTTCCTACGCCTTTCTATTCCTTCCTTCTCTATCTCTTCCTACACCTTTCTATTCCTTCCTTCTCTATCTCTTCCTATGCCTTTCCATTCCTTCCTTCTCTATCTCTTCCTACGCCTTTCCATTCCTTCCTTCTCTATCTCTTCCTACGCCTTTCTATTCCTTCCTTCTCTATCTCCCCCTACGCCTTTCCATTACTTCCTTCTCTATCTCTTCCTACACCTTTCCATTCCTTCCTTCTCTATCTCTTCCTACACCTTTCCATTCCTTCCTTCTCTATCTCTTCCTACGCCTTTCTATTCCTTCCTTCTCTATCTCTTCCTACGCCTTTCCATTCCTTCCTTCTCTATCTCTTCCTACGCCTTTCTATTCCTTCCTTGTCTATCTCTTCCTACGCCTTTCTATTCCTCCTTCTCTATCTCTTCCTACACCTTTCTATTTCTTCCTTCTCTATCTCTTCCTACGCCTTTCTATTCCTTCCTTCTCTATCTCTTCCTACGCATTTCTATTCCTTCCTTCTCTATCTCTTCCTATGCCTTTCCCTTCCTTGCTTCTCTATCTCTTCCTACGCCTTTCTATACCTTCCTTCTCTATCTCTTCCTACACCTTTCTATTCCTTCCTTCTCTATCTCTTCCTACACATTTCTATTCCTTCCTTCTCTATCTCTTCCTACACCTTTCCATTCCTTCCTTCTCTATCTCTTCCTACACCTTTCTATTCCTTCCTTCTCTATCTTTTCCTATGCCTTTCCCTTCCTTGCTTCTCTATCTCTTCCTACGCCTTTCTATACCTTCCTTCTCTATCTCTTCCTACACCTTTCTATTCCTTCCTTCTCTATCTCTTCCTAAGCCTTTCCATTCCTTCCTTCTCTATCTCTTCCTATGCCTTTCCATTCCTTCCTTCTCTATCTCTTCCTACGCCTTTCCATTCCTTGCTTCTCTATCTCTTCCTACGCCTTTCTATTCCTTCCTTCTCTATCTCTTCCTACGCCTTTCCATTCCTTCCTTCTCTAACTCTTCCTACGCCTTTCTATTCCTTCCTTCTCTATCACTTCCTACGCCTTTCCATTCCTTCCTTCTCTATCTCTTCCTATGCCTTTCCATTCCTTCCTTCTCAATCTCTTCCTACGCCTTTCCATTCCTTGCTTCTCTATCTCTTCCTACGCCTTTCTATTTCTTCCTTCTCTATCTCTTCCTATGCGTTTCCATTCATTCCTTCTATATCTCTTCCTACGTTTTCCTATTCCTTCCTTCTCTATCTCTTCCTAGGCAGTTCTATTACTTCCTACTCTATCTCTTCCTACGCCTTTCTATTCGTTCCTTCTCTATCTCTTCCTACGCCTTTCTATTCCTCCTTCTCTATCTCATCCTACGCCTTTCTATTACTTCCTTCTCTATCTCTTCCTACGCCTTTCTATACCTTCCTTCTCTATCTCTTCCTACGCCTTTCCATTCCTTCCTTCTCCCTCTCTTCCTACGCCTTTCCATTCCTTCCTTCTCTATCTCTTCCTACGCCTTTCTATTCCTCCTTCTCTATCTCTTCCTACGCCTTTCTATTCCTCCTTCTCTATCTCTTCCTACGCCTTTCTATTCCTTCCTTCTCTATCTCTTCCTACGCCTTTCTATACCTTCCTTCTCTATCTCTTCCTACACCTTTCTATTCCTTCCTTCTCTATCTCTTCCTAAGCCTTTCCATTCCTTCCTTCTCTATCTCTTCCTACACCTTTCCATTCCTTCCTTTTCTATCTCTTCCTACGCCTTTCCATTCCTTCCTTCTCTATCTCTTCCTACGCCTTTCTATTCCTCCTTCTCTATCTCATCCTACGCCTTTCTATTACTTCCTTCTCTATCTCTTCCTACGCCTTTCTATACCTTCCTTCTCTATCTCTTCCTACGCCTTTCCATTCCTTCCTTCTCTCTCTCTTCCTACGCCTTTCCATTCCTTCCTTCTCTATCTCTTCCTACGCCTTTCTATTCCTCCTTCTCTATCTCTTCCTACGCCTTTCTATTCCTTCCTTCTCTATCTCTTCCTACGCCTTTCTATACCTTACTTCTCTATCTCTTCCTACACCTTTCTATTCCTTCCTTCTCTATCTCTTCCTAAGCCTTTCCATTCCTTCCTTCTCTATCTCTTCCTACACCTTTCCATTCCTTCCTTTTCTATCTCTTCCTACGCCTTTCCATTCCTTCCTTCTCTATCTCTTCCTACACCTTTCTATTCCTTCCTTCTCTATCTCTTCCTACGCCTTTCTATTCCTTCCTTCTCTATCTTTTCCTACGCCTTTCCATTCCTTCCTTCTCTATACTCTTCCTATACCTTTCCATTCCTTCCTTCTCTATCTCTTCCTACGCCTTTCTATTCCTCCTTCTCTATCTCTTCCTACGCCTTTCCATTCCTTCCTTCTCTATCTTTTCCTACGCCTTTCCATTCCTTCCTTCTCTAACTCTTCCTATACCTTTCCATTCCTTCCTTCTCTATCTCTTCCTACGCCTTTCTATTCCTCCTTCTCTATCTCTTCCTACGCCTTTCCATTCCTTCCTTCTCTATCTCTTCCTACGCCTTTCTATTCCTTCCTTCTCTATCTCTTTCTACGCCTTTCTATACCTTCCTTCTCTATCTCTTCCTACGCCTTTCCATTCCTTCCTTCTCTATCTCTTCCTACACATTTCTATTCCTTCCTTCTCTATCTCTTCCTACGCCTTTCTATTCCTTCCTTCTCTATCTCTTCCTACGCTGTTCTATTCTTTCCTTCTCTATCTCTTCCTACGCCTTTCTATTACTTCCTTCTCTATCTCTTCCTACGCCTTTCTATTCCTTCCTTCTCTATCTTTTCCTACGCCTTTCCATTCCTTCCTTCTCTAACTCTTCCTACACCTTTCCATTCCTTCCTTCACTATCTCTTCCTACGCCTTTCTATTCCTCCTTCTCTATCTCTTCCTACACCTTTCTATTCCTTCCTTCTCTATCTCTTCCTAAGCCTTTCCATTCCTTCCTTCTCTATCTCTTCCTATGCCTTTCCATTCCTTCCTTCTCTATCTCTTCCTACGCCTTTCCATTCCTTGCTTCTCTATCTCTTCCTACGCCTTTCTATATCTTCCTTCTCTATCTCTTCCTATGCCTTTCCATTCATTCCTTCTATATCTCTTCCTACGTTTTCCTATTCCTTCCTTCTCTATCTCTTCCTACACTGTTCTATTCCTTCCTTCTCTATCTCTTCCTACGCCTTTCTATTCCTTCCTTCTCTATCTCTTCCTACGCCTTTCTATTCCTCCTTCTCTATCTTTTCCTACGCCTTTCCATTCCTTCCTTCTCTATCTCTTCCTACGCCTTTCCATTCCTTCCTTCTCTAACTCTTCCTACACCTTTCCATTCCTTCCTTCTCTATCTCTTCCTACGCCTTTCTATTCCTCCTTCTCTATCTCTTCCTACGCCTTTCCATTCCTTCCTTCTCTATCTCTTCCTACACCTTTCCATTCCTTCCTTCTCTATCTCTTCCTACGCCTTTCCATTACTTCCTTCTCTATCTCTTCCTACACCTTTCCATTCCTTCCTTCTCTATCTCTTCCTACGCCTTTCCATTCCTTCCTCCTCTATCTCTTCCTACGCCTTTCTATTCCTTCCTTCTCTATCTCTTCCTACACCTTTCTATTCCTTCCTTCTCTATCTCTTCCTATGCCTTTCCATTCCTTCCTTCTCTATCTCTTCCTACGCCTTTCCATTCCTTCCTTCTCTATCTCTTCCTACGCCTTTCTATTCCTTCCTTCTCTATCTCCCCCTACGCCTTTCCATTACTTCCTTCTCTATCTCTTCCTACACCTTTCCATTCCTTCCTTCTCTATCTCTTCCTACACCTTTCCATTCCTTCCTTCTCTATCTCTTCCTACGCCTTTCTATTCCTTCCTTCTCTATCTCTTCCTACGCCTTTCCATTCCTTCCTTCTCTATCTCTTCCTACGCCTTTCTATTCCTTCCTTGTCTATCTCTTCCTACGCCTTTCTATTCCTCCTTCTCTATCTCTTCCTACACCTTTCTATTTCTTCCTTCTCTATCTCTTCCTACGCCTTTCTATTCCTTCCTTCTCTATCTCTTCCTACGCATTTCTATTCCTTCCTTCTCTATCTCTTCCTATGCCTTTCCCTTCCTTGCTTCTCTATCTCTTCCTACGCCTTTCTATACCTTCCTTCTCTATCTCTTCCTACACCTTTCTATTCCTTCCTTCTCTATCTCTTCCTACACATTTCTATTCCTTCCTTCTCTATCTCTTCCTACACCTTTCCATTCCTTCCTTCTCTATCTCTTCCTACACCTTTCTATTCCTTCCTTCTCTATCTTTTCCTATGCCTTTCCCTTCCTTGCTTCTCTATCTCTTCCTACGCCTTTCTATACCTTCCTTCTCTATCTCTTCCTACACCTTTCTATTCCTTCCTTCTCTATCTCTTCCTAAGCCTTTCCATTCCTTCCTTCTCTATCTCTTCCTATGCCTTTCCATTCCTTCCTTCTCTATCTCTTCCTACGCCTTTCCATTCCTTGCTTCTCTATCTCTTCCTACGCCTTTCTATTCCTTCCTTCTCTATCTCTTCCTACGCCTTTCCATTCCTTCCTTCTCTAACTCTTCCTACGCCTTTCTATTCCTTCCTTCTCTATCACTTCCTACGCCTTTCCATTCCTTCCTTCTCTATCTCTTCCTATGCCTTTCCATTCCTTCCTTCTCAATCTCTTCCTACGCCTTTCCATTCCTTGCTTCTCTATCTCTTCCTACGCCTTTCTATTTCTTCCTTCTCTATCTCTTCCTATGCGTTTCCATTCATTCCTTCTATATCTCTTCCTACGTTTTCCTATTCCTTCCTTCTCTATCTCTTCCTAGGCAGTTCTATTACTTCCTACTCTATCTCTTCCTACGCCTTTCTATTCGTTCCTTCTCTATCTCTTCCTACGCCTTTCTATTCCTCCTTCTCTATCTCATCCTACGCCTTTCTATTACTTCCTTCTCTATCTCTTCCTACGCCTTTCTATACCTTCCTTCTCTATCTCTTCCTACGCCTTTCCATTCCTTCCTTCTCCCTCTCTTCCTACGCCTTTCCATTCCTTCCTTCTCTATCTCTTCCTACGCCTTTCTATTCCTCCTTCTCTATCTCTTCCTACGCCTTTCTATTCCTCCTTCTCTATCTCTTCCTACGCCTTTCTATTCCTTCCTTCTCTATCTCTTCCTACGCCTTTCTATACCTTCCTTCTCTATCTCTTCCTACACCTTTCTATTCCTTCCTTCTCTATCTCTTCCTAAGCCTTTCCATTCCTTCCTTCTCTATCTCTTCCTACACCTTTCCATTCCTTCCTTTTCTATCTCTTCCTACGCCTTTCCATTCCTTCCTTCTCTATCTCTTCCTACACCTTTCTATTCCTTCCTTCTCTATCTCTTCCTACGCCTTTCTATTCCTTCCTTCTCTATCTTTTCCTACGCCTTTCCATTCCTTCCTTCTCTATACTCTTCCTATACCTTTCCATTCCTTCCTTCTCTATCTCTTCCTACGCCTTTCTATTCCTCCTTCTCTATCTCTTCCTACGCCTTTCCATTCCTTCCTTCTCTATCTTTTCCTACGCCTTTCCATTCCTTCCTTCTCTAACTCTTCCTATACCTTTCCATTCCTTCCTTCTCTATCTCTTCCTACGCCTTTCTATTCCTCCTTCTCTATCTCTTCCTACGCCTTTCCATTCATTCCTTCTCTATTTCTTCCTACACCTTTCTATTCCTTCCTTCTCTATCTCTTCCTACGCCTTTCTATTCCTCCTTCTCTATCTCTTCCTACGCCTTTCTATTCCTCCTTCTCTATCTCTTCCTACGCCTTTCTATTCCTTCCTTCTCTATCTCTTCCTACGCCTTTCTATACCTTCCTTCTCTATCTCTTCCTACACCTTTCTATTCCTTCCTTTTCTATCTCTTCCTACGCCTTTCTATTCCTTCCTTCTCTATCTCTTTCTACGCCTTTCTATACCTTCCTTCTCTATCTCTTCCTACGCCTTTCCATTCCTTCCTTCTCTATCTCTTCCTACACATTTCTATTCCTTCCTTCTCTATCTCTTCCTACGCCTTTCTATTCCTTCCTTCTCTATCTCTTCCTACGCTGTTCTATTCTTTCCTTCTCTATCTCTTCCTACGCCTTTCTATTACTTCCTTCTCTATCTCTTCCTACGCCTTTCTATTCCTTCCTTCTCTATCTTTTCCTACGCCTTTCCATTCCTTCCTTCTCTAACTCTTCCTACACCTTTCCATTCCTTCCTTCACTATCTCTTCCTACGCCTTTCTATTCCTCCTTCTCTATCTCTTCCTACACCTTTCTATTCCTTCCTTCTCTATCTCTTCCTAAGCCTTTCCATTCCTTCCTTCTCTATCTCCCCCTACGCCTTTCCATTACTTCCTTCTCTATCTCTTCCTACACCTTTCCATTCCTTCCTTCTCTATCTCTTCCTACACCTTTCCATTCCTTCCTTCTCTATCTCTTCCTACGCCTTTCTATTCCTTCCTTCTCTATCTCTTCCTACGCCTTTCCATTCCTTCCTTCTCTATCTCTTCCTACGCCTTTCTATTCCTTCCTTGTCTATCTCTTCCTACGCCTTTCTATTCCTCCTTCTCTATCTCTTCCTACACCTTTCTATTCCTTCCTTCTCTATCTCTTCCTACGCCTTTCTATTCCTTCCTTCTCTATCTCTTCCTACGCATTTCTATTCCTTCCTTCTCTATCTCTTCCTATGCCTTTCCCTTCCTTGCTTCTCTATCTCTTCCTACGCCTTTCTATACCTTCCTTCTCTATCTCTTCCTACACCTTTCTATTCCTTCCTTCTCTATCTCTTCCTACACCTTTCTATTCCTTCCTTCTCTATCTCT
Organism: Eledone cirrhosa; assembly: GCA_964016885.1. Lineage (NCBI taxonomy): Eukaryota > Metazoa > Mollusca > Cephalopoda > Octopoda > Eledonidae > Eledone > Eledone cirrhosa. The sequence continues at coordinate 95,963,330 of OZ024743.1, read as the reverse complement.
TCCTACACCTTTCCATTCCTTCCTTCTCTATCTCTTCCTACGCCTTTCTATTCCTTCCTTCTCTATCTCTTCCTATGCCTTTCCCTTCCTTGCTTCTCTATCTCTTCCTACGCCTTTCTATACCTTTCTTCTCTATCTCTTCCTACACCTTTCTATTCCTTCCTTCTCTATCTCTTCCTAAGCCTTTCCATTCCTTCCTTCTCTATCTCTTCCTATGCCTTTCCATTCCTTCCTTCTCTATCTCTTCCTACGCCTTTCCATTCCTTGCTTCTCTATCTCTTCCTACGCCTTTCTATTCCTTCCTTCTCTATCTCTTCCTACGCCTTTCCATTCCTTCCTTCTCTAACTCTTCCTACGCCTTTCTATTCCTTCCTTCTCTATCACTTCCTACGCCTTTCCATTCCTTCCGTCTCTATCTCTTCCTATGCCTTTCCATTCCTTCCTTCTCAATCTCTTCCTACGCCTTTCCATTCCTTGCTTCTCTATCTCTTCCTACGCCTTTCTATTCCTTCCTTCTCTATCTCTTCCTATGCGTTTCCATTCATTCCTTCTATATCTCTTCCTACGTTTTCCTATTCCTTCCTTCTCTATCTCTTCCTAGGCAGTTCTATTACTTCCTACTCTATCTCTTCCTACGCCTTTCTATTCGTTCCTTCTCTATCTCTTCCTACGCCTTTCTATTCCTCCTTCTCTATCTCATCCTACGCCTTTCTATTACTTCCTTCTCTATCTCTTCCTACGCCTTTCTATACCTTCCTTCTCTATCTCTTCCTACGCCTTTCCATTCCTTCCTTCTCTCTCTCTTCCTACGCCTTTCCATTCCTTCCTTCTCTATCTCTTCCTACGCCTTTCTATTCCTCCTTCTCTATCTCTTCCTACGCCTTTCTATTCCTCCTTCTCTATCTCTTCCTACGCCTTTCTATTCCTTCCTTCTCTATCTCTTCCTACGCCTTTCTATACCTTACTTCTCTATCTCTTCCTACACCTTTCTATTCCTTCCTTCTCTATCTCTTCCTAAGCCTTTCCATTCCTTCCTTCTCTATCTCTTCCTACACCTTTCCATTCCTTCCTTTTCTATCTCTTCCTACGCCTTTCCATTCCTTCCTTCTCTATCTCTTCCTACACCTTTCTATTCCTTCCTTCTCTATCTCTTCCTACGCCTTTCTATTCCTTCCTTCTCTATCTTTTCCTACGCCTTTCCATTCCTTCCTTCTCTATACTCTTCCTATACCTTTCCATTCCTTCCTTCTCTATCTCTTCCTACGCCTTTCTATTCCTCCTTCTCTATCTCTTCCTACGCCTTTCCATTCCTTCCTTCTCTATCTTTTCCTACGCCTTTCCATTCCTTCCTTCTCTAACTCTTCCTATACCTTTCCATTCCTTCCTTCTCTATCTCTTCCTACGCCTTTCTATTCCTCCTTCTCTATCTCTTCCTACGCCTTTCCATTCCTTCCTTCTCTATCTCTTCCTACGCCTTTCTATTCCTTCCTTCTCTATCTCTTTCTACGCCTTTCTATACCTTCCTTCTCTATCTCTTCCTACGCCTTTCCATTCCTTCCTTCTCTATCTCTTCCTACACATTTCTATTCCTTCCTTCTCTATCTCTTCCTACGCCTTTCTATTCCTTCCTTCTCTATCTCTTCCTACGCTGTTCTATTCTTTCCTTCTCTATCTCTTCCTACGCCTTTCTATTACTTCCTTCTCTATCTCTTCCTACGCCTTTCTATTCCTTCCTTCTCTATCTTTTCCTACGCCTTTCCATTCCTTCCTTCTCTAACTCTTCCTACACCTTTCCATTCCTTCCTTCACTATCTCTTCCTACGCCTTTCTATTCCTCCTTCTCTATCTCTTCCTACACCTTTCTATTCCTTCCTTCTCTATCTCTTCCTAAGCCTTTCCATTCCTTCCTTCTCTATCTCTTCCTATGCCTTTCCATTCCTTCCTTCTCTATCTCTTCCTACGCCTTTCCATTCCTTGCTTCTCTATCTCTTCCTACGCCTTTCTATATCTTCCTTCTCTATCTCTTCCTATGCCTTTCCATTCATTCCTTCTATATCTCTTCCTACGTTTTCCTATTCCTTCCTTCTCTATCTCTTCCTACACTGTTCTATTCCTTCCTTCTCTATCTCTTCCTACGCCTTTCTATTCCTTCCTTCTCTATCTCTTCCTACGCCTTTCTATTCCTCCTTCTCTATCTTTTCCTACGCCTTTCCATTCCTTCCTTCTCTATCTCTTCCTACGCCTTTCCATTCCTTCCTTCTCTAACTCTTCCTACACCTTTCCATTCCTTCCTTCTCTATCTCTTCCTACGCCTTTCTATTCCTCCTTCTCTATCTCTTCCTACGCCTTTCCATTCCTTCCTTCTCTATCTCTTCCTACACCTTTCCATTCCTTCCTTCTCTATCTCTTCCTACGCCTTTCCATTACTTCCTTCTCTATCTCTTCCTACACCTTTCCATTCCTTCCTTCTCTATCTCTTCCTACGCCTTTCCATTCCTTCCTCCTCTATCTCTTCCTACGCCTTTCTATTCCTTCCTTCTCTATCTCTTCCTACACCTTTCTATTCCTTCCTTCTCTATCTCTTCCTATGCCTTTCCATTCCTTCCTTCTCTATCTCTTCCTACGCCTTTCCATTCCTTCCTTCTCTATCTCTTCCTACGCCTTTCTATTCCTTCCTTCTCTATCTCCCCCTACGCCTTTCCATTACTTCCTTCTCTATCTCTTCCTACACCTTTCCATTCCTTCCTTCTCTATCTCTTCCTACACCTTTCCATTCCTTCCTTCTCTATCTCTTCCTACGCCTTTCTATTCCTTCCTTCTCTATCTCTTCCTACGCCTTTCCATTCCTTCCTTCTCTATCTCTTCCTACGCCTTTCTATTCCTTCCTTGTCTATCTCTTCCTACGCCTTTCTATTCCTCCTTCTCTATCTCTTCCTACACCTTTCTATTCCTTCCTTCTCTATCTCTTGCTACGCCTTTCTATTCCTTCCTTCTCTATCTCTTCCTACGCATTTCTATTCCTTCCTTCTCTATCTCTTCCTATGCCTTTCCCTTCCTTGCTTCTCTATCTCTTCCTACGCCTTTCTATACCTTCCTTCTCTATCTCTTCCTACACCTTTCTATTCCTTCCTTCTCTATCTCTTCCTACACATTTCTATTCCTTCCTTCTCTATCTCTTCCTACACCTTTCCATTCCTTCCTTCTCTATCTCTTCCTACGCCTTTCTATTCCTTCCTTCTCTATCTCTTCCTATGCCTTTCCCTTCCTTGCTTCTCTATCTCTTCCTACGCCTTTCTATACCTTCCTTCTCTATCTCTTCCTACACCTTTCTATTCCTTCCTTCTCTATCTCTTCCTAAGCCTTTCCATTCCTTCCTTCTCTATCTCTTCCTATGCCTTTCCATTCCTTCCTTCTCTATCTCTTCCTACGCCTTTCCATTCCTTGCTTCTCTATCTCTTCCTACGCCTTTCTATTCCTTCCTTCTCTATCTCTTCCTACGCCTTTCCATTCCTTCCTTCTCTAACTCTTCCTACGCCTTTCTATTCCTTCCTTCTCTATCACTTCCTACGCCTTTCCATTCCTTCCTTCTCTATCTCTTCCTATGCCTTTCCATTCCTTCCTTCTCAATCTCTTCCTACGCCTTTCCATTCCTTGCTTCTCTATCTCTTCCTACGCCTTTCTATTTCTTCCTTCTCTATCTCTTCCTATGCGTTTCCATTCATTCCTTCTATATCTCTTCCTACGTTTTCCTATTCCTTCCTTCTCTATCTCTTCCTAGGCAGTTCTATTACTTCCTACTCTATCTCTTCCTACGCCTTTCTATTCGTTCCTTCTCTATCTCTTCCTACGCCTTTCTATTCCTCCTTCTCTATCTCATCCTACGCCTTTCTATTACTTCCTTCTCTATCTCTTCCTACGCCTTTCTATACCTTCCTTCTCTATCTCTTCCTACGCCTTTCCATTCCTTCCTTCTCCCTCTCTTCCTACGCCTTTCCATTCCTTCCTTCTCTATCTCTTCCTACGCCTTTCTATTCCTCCTTCTCTATCTCTTCCTACGCCTTTCTATTCCTCCTTCTCTATCTCTTCCTACGCCTTTCTATTCCTTCCTTCTCTATCTCTTCCTACGCCTTTCTATACCTTCCTTCTCTATCTCTTCCTACACCTTTCTATTCCTTCCTTCTCTATCTCTTCCTACGCCTTTCCATTCCTTCCTTCTCTATCTCTTCCTACACCTTTCCATTCCTTCCTTTTCTATCTCTTCCTAAGCCTTTCCATTCCTTCCTTCTCTATCTCTTCCTACACCTTTCCATTCCTTCCTTTTCTATCTCTTCCTACGCCTTTCCATTCCTTCCTTCTCTATCTCTTCCTACACCTTTCTATTCCTTCCTTCTCTATCTCTTCCTACGCCTTTCTATTCCTTCCTTCTCTATCTTTTCCTACGCCTTTCCATTCCTTCCTTCTCTATACTCTTCCTATACCTTTCCATTCCTTCCTTCTCTATCTCTTCCTACGCCTTTCTATTCCTCCTTCTCTATCTCTTCCTACGCCTTTCCATTCCTTCCTTCTCTATCTTTTCCTACGCCTTTCCATTCCTTCCTTCTCTAACTCTTCCTATACCTTTCCATTCCTTCCTTCTCTATCTCTTCCTACGCCTTTCTATTCCTCCTTCTCTATCTCTTCCTACGCCTTTCCATTCATTCCTTCTCTATTTCTTCCTACACCTTTCTATTCCTTCCTTCTCTATCTCTTCCTACGCCTTTCTATTCCTCCTTCTCTATCTCTTCCTACGCCTTTCTATTCCTCCTTCTCTATCTCTTCCTACGCCTTTCTATTCCTTCCTTCTCTATCTCTTCCTACGCCTTTCTATACCTTCCTTCTCTATCTCTTCCTACACCTTTCTATTCCTTCCTTTTCTATCTCTTCCTACGCCTTTCTATTCCTTCCTTCTCTATCTCTTTCTACGCCTTTCTATACCTTCCTTCTCTATCTCTTCCTACGCCTTTCCATTCCTTCCTTCTCTATCTCTTCCTACACATTTCTATTCCTTCCTTCTCTATCTCTTCCTACGCCTTTCTATTCCTTCCTTCTCTATCTCTTCCTACGCTGTTCTATTCTTTCCTTCTCTATCTCTTCCTACGCCTTTCTATTACTTCCTTCTCTATCTCTTCCTACGCCTTTCTATTCCTTCCTTCTCTATCTTTTCCTACGCCTTTCCATTCCTTCCTTCTCTAACTCTTCCTACACCTTTCCATTCCTTCCTTCACTATCTCTTCCTACGCCTTTCTATTCCTCCTTCTCTATCTCTTCCTACACCTTTCTATTCCTTCCTTCTCTATCTCTTCCTAAGCCTTTCCATTCCTTCCTTCTCTATCTCTTCCTATGCCTTTCCATCCTTCCTTCTCTATCTCTTCCTACGCCTTTCCATTCCTTGGTTCTCTATCTCTTCCTACGCCTTTCTATATCTTCCTTCTCTATCTCTTCCTATGCCTTTCCATTCATTCCTTCTATATCTCTTCCTACGTTTTCCTATTCCTTCCTTCTCTATCTCTTCCTACACCTTTCTATTCCTTCCTTCTCTATCTCTTCCTACGCCTTTCTATTCCTTCCTTCTCTATCTCTTCCTACGCCTTTCTATTCCTCCTTCTCTATCTCTTCCTACGCCTTTCCATTCCTTCCTCCTCTATCTCTTCCTACGCCTTTCTATTCCTTCCTTCTCTATCTCTTCCTACACCTTTCTATTCCTTCCTTCTCTATCTCTTCCTATGCCTTTCCATTCCTTCCTTCTCTATCTCTTCCTACGCCTTTCCATTCCTTCCTTCTCTATCTCTTCCTACGCCTTTCTATTCCTTCCTTCTCTATCTCCCCCTACGCCTTTCCATTACTTCCTTCTCTATCTCTTCCTACACCTTTCCATTCCTTCCTTCTCTATCTCTTCCTACACCTTTCCATTCCTTCCTTCTCTATCTCTTCCTACGCCTTTCTATTCCTTCCTTCTCTATCTCTTCCTACGCCTTTCCATTCCTTCCTTCTCTATCTCTTCCTACGCCTTTCTATTCCTTCCTTGTCTATCTCTTCCTACGCCTTTCTATTCCTCCTTCTCTATCTCTTCCTACACCTTTCTATTCCTTCCTTCTCTATCTCTTGCTACGCCTTTCTATTCCTTCCTTCTCTATCTCTTCCTACGCATTTCTATTCCTTCCTTCTCTATCTCTTCCTATGCCTTTCCCTTCCTTGCTTCTCTATCTCTTCCTACGCCTTTCTATACCTTCCTTCTCTATCTCTTCCTACACCTTTCTATTCCTTCCTTCTCTATCTCTTCCTACACATTTCTATTCCTTCCTTCTCTATCTCTTCCTACACCTTTCCATTCCTTCCTTCTCTATCTCTTCCTACGCCTTTCTATTCCTTCCTTCTCTATCTCTTCCTATGCCTTTCCCTTCCTTGCTTCTCTATCTCTTCCTACGCCTTTCTATACCTTCCTTCTCTATCTCTTCCTACACCTTTCTATTCCTTCCTTCTCTATCTCTTCCTAAGCCTTTCCATTCCTTCCTTCTCTATCTCTTCCTATGCCTTTCCATTCCTTCCTTCTCTATCTCTTCCTACGCCTTTCCATTCCTTGCTTCTCTATCTCTTCCTACGCCTTTCTATTCCTTCCTTCTCTATCTCTTCCTACGCCTTTCCATTCCTTCCTTCTCTAACTCTTCCTACGCCTTTCTATTCCTTCCTTCTCTATCACTTCCTACGCCTTTCCATTCCTTCCTTCTCTATCTCTTCCTATGCCTTTCCATTCCTTCCTTCTCAATCTCTTCCTACGCCTTTCCATTCCTTGCTTCTCTATCTCTTCCTACGCCTTTCTATTTCTTCCTTCTCTATCTCTTCCTATGCGTTTCCATTCATTCCTTCTCTATCTCTTCCTACGTTTTCCTATTCCTTCCTTCTCTATCTCTTCCTAGGCAGTTCTATTACTTCCTACTCTATCTCTTCCTACGCCTTTCTATTCGTTCCTTCTCTATCTCTTCCTACGCCTTTCTATTCCTCCTTCTCTATCTCATCCTACGCCTTTCTATTACTTCCTTCTCTATCTCTTCCTACGCCTTTCTATACCTTCCTTCTCTATCTCTTCCTACGCCTTTCCATTCCTTCCTTCTCCCTCTCTTCCTACGCCTTTCCATTCCTTCCTTCTCTATCTCTTCCTACGCCTTTCTATTCCTCCTTCTCTATCTCTTCCTACGCCTTTCTATTCCTCCTTCTCTATCTCTTCCTACGCCTTTCTATTCCTTCCTTCTCTATCTCTTCCTACGCCTTTCTATACCTTCCTTCTCTATCTCTTCCTACACCTTTCTATTCCTTCCTTCTCTATCTCTTCCTAAGCCTTTCCATTCCTTCCTTCTCTATCTCTTCCTACACCTTTCCATTCCTTCCTTTTCTATCTCTTCCTACGCCTTTCCATTCCTTCCTTCTCTATCTCTTCCTACACCTTTCTATTCCTTCCTTCTCTATCTCTTCCTACGCCTTTCTATTCCTTCCTTCTCTATCTTTTCCTACGCCTTTCCATTCCTTCCTTCTCTATACTCTTCCTATACCTTTCCATTCCTTCCTTCTCTATCTCTTCCTACGCCTTTCTATTCCTCCTTCTCTATCTCTTCCTACGCCTTTCCATTCCTTCCTTCTCTATCTTTTCCTACGCCTTTCCATTCCTTCCTTCTCTAACTCTTCCTATACCTTTCCATTCCTTCCTTCTCTATCTCTTCCTACGCCTTTCTATTCCTCCTTCTCTATCTCTTCCTACGCCTTTCCATTCATTCCTTCTCTATTTCTTCCTACACCTTTCTATTCCTTCCTTCTCTATCTCTTCCTACGCCTTTCTATTCCTCCTTCTCTATCTCTTCCTACGCCTTTCTATTCCTCCTTCTCTATCTCTTCCTACGCCTTTCTATTCCTTCCTTCTCTATCTCTTCCTACGCCTTTCTATACCTTCCTTCTCTATCTCTTCCTACACCTTTCTATTCCTTCCTTTTCTATCTCTTCCTACGCCTTTCTATTCCTTCCTTCTCTATCTCTTTCTACGCCTTTCTATACCTTCCTTCTCTATCTCTTCCTACGCCTTTCCATTCCTTCCTTCTCTATCTCTTCCTACACATTTCTATTCCTTCCTTCTCTATCTCTTCCTACGCCTTTCTATTCCTTCCTTCTCTATCTCTTCCTACGCTGTTCTATTCTTTCCTTCTCTATCTCTTCCTACGCCTTTCTATTACTTCCTTCTCTATCTCTTCCTACGCCTTTCTATTCCTTCCTTCTCTATCTTTTCCTACGCCTTTCCATTCCTTCCTTCTCTAACTCTTCCTACACCTTTCCATTCCTTCCTTCACTATCTCTTCCTACGCCTTTCTATTCCTCCTTCTCTATCTTTTCCTACGCCTTTCCATTCCTTCCTTCTCTATCTCTTCCTACGCCTTTCCATTCCTTCCTTCTCTAACTCTTCCTACACCTTTCCATTCCTTCCTTCTCTATCTCTTCCTACGCCTTTCTATTCCTCCTTCTCTATCTCTTCCTACGCCTTTCCATTCCTTCCTTCTCTATCTCTTCCTACACCTTTCCATTCCTTCCTTCTCTATCTCTTCCTACGCCTTTCCATTACTTCCTTCTCTATCTCTTCCTACACCTTTCCATTCCTTCCTTCTCTATCTCTTCCTACGCCTTTCCATTCCTTCCTCCTCTATCTCTTCCTACGCCTTTCTATTCCTTCCTTCTCTATCTCTTCCTACACCTTTCTATTCCTTCCTTCTCTATCTCTTCCTATGCCTTTCCATTCCTTCCTTCTCTATCTCTTCCTACGCCTTTCCATTCCTTCCTTCTCTATCTCTTCCTACGCCTTTCTATTCCTTCCTTCTCTATCTCCCCCTACGCCTTTCCATTACTTCCTTCTCTATTTCTTCCTACACCTTTCCATTCCTTCCTTCTCTATCTCTTCCTACACCTTTCCATTCCTTCCTTCTCTATCTCTTCCTACGCCTTTCTATTCCTTCCTTCTCTATCTCTTCCTACGCCTTTCCATTCCTTCCTTCTCTATCTCTTCCTACGCCTTTCTATTCCTTCCTTGTCTATCTCTTCCTACGCCTTTCTATTCCTCCTTCTCTATCTCTTCCTACACCTTTCTATTCCTTCCTTCTCTATCTCTTGCTACGCCTTTCTATTCCTTCCTTCTCTATCTCTTCCTACGCATTTCTATTCCTTCCTTCTCTATCTCTTCCTATGCCTTTCCCTTCCTTGCTTCTCTATCTCTTCCTACGCCTTTCTATACCTTCCTTCTCTATCTCTTCCTACACCTTTCTATTCCTTCCTTCTCTATCTCTTCCTACACATTTCTATTCCTTCCTTCTCTATCTCTTCCTACACCTTTCCATTCCTTCCTTCTCTATCTCTTCCTACGCCTTTCTATTCCTTCCTTCTCTATCTCTTCCTATGCCTTTCCCTTCCTTGCTTCTCTATCTCTTCCTACGCCTTTCTATACCTTCCTTCTCTATCTCTTCCTACACCTTTCTATTCCTTCCTTCTCTATCTCTTCCTAAGCCTTTCCATTCCTTCCTTCTCTATCTCTTCCTATGCCTTTCCATTCCTTCCTTCTCTATCTCTTCCTACGCCTTTCCATTCCTTGCTTCTCTATCTCTTCCTACGCCTTTCTATTCCTTCCTTCTCTATCTCTTCCTACGCCTTTCCATTCCTTCCTTCTCTAACTCTTCCTACGCCTTTCTATTCCTTCCTTCTCTATCACTTCCTACGCCTTTCCATTCCTTCCTTCTCTATCTCTTCCTATGCCTTTCCATTCCTTCCTTCTCAATCTCTTCCTACGCCTTTCCATTCCTTGCTTCTCTATCTCTTCCTACGCCTTTCTATTTCTTCCTTCTCTATCTCTTCCTATGCGTTTCCATTCATTCCTTCTATATCTCTTCCTACGTTTTCCTATTCCTTCCTTCTCTATCTCTTCCTAGGCAGTTCTATTACTTCCTACTCTATCTCTTCCTACGCCTTTCTATTCGTTCCTTCTCTATCTCTTCCTACGCCTTTCTATTCCTCCTTCTCTATCTCATCCTACGCCTTTCTATTCCTTCCTTCTCTATCTCTTCCTACGCCTTTCTATACCTTCCTTCTCTATCTCTTCCTACGCCTTTCCATTCCTTCCTTCTCCCTCTCTTCCTACGCCTTTCCATTCCTTCCTTCTCTATCTCTTCCTACGCCTTTCTATTCCTCCTTCTCTATCTCTTCCTACGCCTTTCTATTCCTCCTTCTCTATCTCTTCCTACGCCTTTCTATTCCTTCCTTCTCTATCTCTTCCTACGCCTTTCTATACCTTCCTTCTCTATCTCTTCCTACACCTTTCTATTCCTTCCTTCTCTATCTCTTCCTAAGCCTTTCCATTCCTTCCTTCTCTATCTCTTCCTACACCTTTCCATTCCTTCCTTTTCTATCTCTTCCTACGCCTTTCCATTCCTTCCTTCTCTATCTCTTCCTACACCTTTCTATTCCTTCCTTCTCTATCTCTTCCTACGCCTTTCTATTCCTTCCTTCTCTATCTTTTCCTACGCCTTTCCATTCCTTCCTTCTCTATACTCTTCCTATACCTTTCCATTCCTTCCTTCTCTATCTCTTCCTACGCCTTTCTATTCCTCCTTCTCTATCTCTTCCTACGCCTTTCCATTCCTTCCTTCTCTATCTTTTCCTACGCCTTTCCATTCCTTCCTTCTCTAACTCTTCCTATACCTTTCCATTCCTTCCTTCTCTATCTCTTCCTACGCCTTTCTATTCCTCCTTCTCTATCTCTTCCTACGCCTTTCCATTCATTCCTTCTCTATTTCTTCCTACACCTTTCTATTCCTTCCTTCTCTATCTCTTCCTACGCCTTTCTATTCCTCCTTCTCTATCTCTTCCTACGCCTTTCTATTCCTCCTTCTCTATCTCTTCCTACGCCTTTCTATTCCTTCCTTCTCTATCTCTTCCTACGCCTTTCTATACCTTCCTTCTCTATCTCTTCCTACACCTTTCTATTCCTTCCTTTTCTATCTCTTCCTACGCCTTTCTATTCCTTCCTTCTCTATCTCTTTCTACGCCTTTCTATACCTTCCTTCTCTATCTCTTCCTACGCCTTTCCATTCCTTCCTTCTCTATCTCTTCCTACACATTTCTATTCCTTCCTTCTCTATCTCTTCCTACGCCTTTCTATTCCTTCCTTCTCTATCTCTTCCTACGCTGTTCTATTCTTTCCTTCTCTATCTCTTCCTACGCCTTTCTATTCCTTCCTTCTCTATCTCTTCCTACGCTGTTCTATTCTTTCCTTCTCTATCTCTTCCTACGCTGTTCTATTCTTTCCTTCTCTATCTCTTCCTACACCTTTCCATTCCTTCCTTCACTATCTCTTCCTACGCCTTTCTATTCCTCCTTCTCTATCTCTTCCTACACCTTTCTATTCCTTCCTTCTCTATCTCTTCCTAAGCCTTTCCATTCCTTCCTTCTCTATCTCTTCCTATGCCTTTCCATCCTTCCTTCTCTATCTCTTCCTACGCCTTTCCATTCCTTGGTTCTCTATCTCTTCCTACGCCTTTCTATATCTTCCTTCTCTATCTCTTCCTATGCCTTTCCATTCATTCCTTCTATATCTCTTCCTACGTTTTCCTATTCCTTCCTTCTCTATCTCTTCCTAGGCAGTTCTATTACTTCCTTCTCTATCTCTTCCTACGCCTTTCTATTCCTTCCTTCTCTATCTCTTCCTACGCCTTTCTATTCCTCCTTCTCTATCTATTCCTACGCCTTTCTATTCCTTCCTTCTCTATCTCTTCCTACGCCTTTCTATACCTTCCTTCTCTATCTCTTCCTACGCCTTTCCATTCCTTCCTTCTCTCTCTCTTCCTACGCCTTTCCATTCCTTCCTTCTCTATCTCTTCCTACGCCTTTCTATTCCTCCTTCTCTATCTCTTCCTACGCCTTTCTATTCCTCCTTCTCTATATATTCCTACGCCTTTCTATTCCTTCCTTCTCTATCTCTTCCTACGCCTTTCTATACCTTCCTTCTCTATCTCTTCCTACACCTTTCTATTCCTTCCTTCTCTATCTCTTCCTAAGCCTTTCCATTCCTTCCTTCTCTATCTCTTCCTACACCTTTCCATTCCTTCCTTTTCTATCACTTCCTACGCCTTTCCATTCCTTCCTTCTCTATCTCTTCCTACGCCTTTCTATTCCTTCCTTCTCTATCTCTTCCTACACCTTTCTATTCCTTCCTTCTCTATCTCTTCCTACGCCTTTCTATTCCTTCCTTCTCTATCTCTTCCTACGCCTTTCTATTCCTTCCTTCTCTATCTCTTCCTACACCTTTCTATTCCTTCCTTCTCTATCTCTTCCTACGCCTTTCTATTCCTTCCTTCTCTATCTCTTCCTACGCTGTTCTCTTCTTTCCTTCTCTATCTCTTCCTACGCCTTTCTATTACTTCCTTCTCTATCTCTTCCTAGGCCTTTCTATTCCTTCCTTCTCTATCTTTTCCTACGCCTTTCCATTCCTTCCTTCTCTAACTCTTCCTATACCTTTCCATTCCTTCCTTCTCTATCTCTTCCTACGCCTTTCTATTCCTCCTTCTCTATCTCTTCCTACGCCTTTCCATTTCTTCCTTCTCTATCTCTTCCTACGCCTTTCCATTCATTCCTTCTCTATTTCTTCCTACACCTTTCTATTCCTTCCTTCTCTATCTCTTCCTACGCCTTTCTATTCCTCCTTCTCTATCTCTTCCTACGCCTTTCTATTCCTTCCTTCTCTATCTCTTCCTACGCCTTTCTATTCCTTCCTTTTCTATCTCTTCCTACGCCTTTCTATACCTTCCTTCTCTATCTCTTCCTACACCTTTCTATTCCTTCCTTTTCTATCTCTTCCTACGCCTTTCTATTCCTTCCTTCTCTATCTCTTCCTACGCCTTTCTATACCTTCCTTCTCTATCTCTTCCTACACCTTTCTATTCCTTCCTTCTCTATCTCTTCCTAAGCCTTTCCATTCCTTCCTTTTCTATCTCTTCCTACGCCTTTCCATTCCTTCCTTCTCTATCTCTTCCTACACCTTTCCATTCCTTCCTTTTCTATCTCTTCCTCCGCCTTTCCATTCCTTCCTTCTCTATCTCTTCCTACACATTTCTATTCCTTCCTTCTCTATCTCTTCCTACGCCTTTCTATTCCTTCCTTCTCTATCTCTTCCTACGCTGTTCTATTCTTTCCTTCTCTATCTCTTCCTACGCCTTTCTATTACTTCCTTCTCTATCTCTTCCTACGCCTTTCTATTCCTTCCTTCTCTATCTTTTCCTACGCCTTTCCATTCCTTCCTTCTCTAACTCTTCCTACAACTTTCCATTCCTTCCTTCACTATCTCTTCCTACGCCTTTCTATTCCTCCTTCTCTATCTCTTCCTACACCTTTCTATTCCTTCCTTCTCTATCTCTTCCTAAGCCTTTCCATTCCTTCCTTCTCTATCTCTTCCTATGCCTTTCCATTCCTTCCTTCTCTATCTCTTCCTACGCCTTTCCATTCCTTGCTTCTCTATCTCTTCCTACGCCTTTCTATTCCTTCCTTCTCTATCTCTTCCTACGCCTTTCCATTCATTCCTTCTATATCTCTTCCTACGCCTTTCTATTCCTTCCTTCTCTATCACTTCCTACGCCTTTCCATTCCTTCCTTCTCAATCTCTTCCTACGCCTTTCCATTCCTTGCTTCTCTATCTCTTCCTACGCCTTTCTATTCCTTCCTTCTCTATCTCTTCCTATGCCTTTCCATTCATTCCTTCTATATCTCTTCCTACACCTTTCCATTCCTTCCTTTTCTATCTCTTCCTACGCCTTTCCATTCCTTCCTTCTCTATCTCTTCCTACACCTTTCTATTCCTTCCTTCTCTATCTCTTCCTACGCCTTTCTATTCCTTCCTTCTCTATCTCTTCCTACGCTGTTCTATTCTTTCCTTCTCTATCTCTTCCTACGCCTTTCTATTACTTCCTTCTCTATCTCTTCCTACGCCTTTCTATTCCTTCCTTCTCTATCTTTTCCTACGCCTTTCCATTCCTTCCTTCTCTAACTCTTCCTATACCTTTCCATTCCTTCCTTCTCTATCTCTTCCTACGCCTTTCTATTCCTCCTTCTCTATCTCTTCCTACGCCTTTCCATTCCTTCATTCTCTATCTCTTCCTACGCCTTTCTATTCCTTCCTTCTCTATCTCTTCCTATGCCTTTCCATTCATTCCTTCTATATCTCTTCCTACACCTTTCCATTCCTTCCTTTTCTATCTCTTCCTACGCCTTTCTATTCCTTCCTTCTCTATCTCTTCCTACGCCTTTCTATACCTTCCTTCTCTATCTCTTCCTACGCCTTTCCATTCCTTCCTTCTCTCTCTCTTCCTACGCCTTTCCATTCCTTCCTTCTCTATCTCTTCCTACGCCTTTCTATTCCTCCTTCTCTATCTCTTCCTACGCCTTTCTATTCCTTCCTTCTCTATCTCTTCCTACGCCTTTCTATACCTTCCTTCTCTATCTCTTCCTACACCTTTCTATTCCTTCCTTCTCTATCTCTTCCTAAGCCTTTCCATTCCTTCCTTCTCTATCTCTTCCTACACCTTTCCATTCCTTCCTTTTCTATCTCTTCCTACGCCTTTCCATTCCTTCCTTCTATATCTCTTCCTACACCTTTCTATTCCTTCCTTCTCTATCTCTTCCTACGCCTTTCTATTCCTTCCTTCTCTATCTCTTCCTACGCTGTTCTATTCTTTCCTTCTCTATCTCTTCCTACGCCTTTCTATTACTTCCTTCTCTATCTCTTCCTACGCCTTTCTATTCCTTCCTTCTCTATCTTTTCCTACGCCTTTCCATTCCTTCCTTCTCTAACTCTTCCTATACCTTTCCATTCCTTCCTTCTCTATCTCTTCCTACGCCTTTCTATTCCTCCTTCTCTATCTCTTCCTACGCCTTTCCATTCCTTCCTTCTCTATCTCTTCCTACGCCTTTCCATTCATTCGTTCTCTATTTCTTCCTACACCTTTCTATTCCTTCCTTCTCTATCTCTTCCTACGCCTTTCTATTCCTCCTTCTCTATCTCTTCCTACGCCTTTCTATTCCTTCCTTCTCTATCTCTTCCTACGCCTTTCTATTCCTTCCTTTTCTATCTCTTCCTACGCCTTTCTATACCTTCCTTCTCTATCTCTTCCTACACCTTTCTATTCCTTCCTTTTCTATCTCTTCCTACGCCTTTCTATTCCTTCCTTCTCTATCTCTTCCTACGCCTTTCTATACCTTCCTTCTCTATCTCTTCCTACACCTTTCTATTCCTTCCTTCTCTATCTCTTCCTAAGCCTTTCCATTCCTTCCTTTTCTATCTCTTCCTACGCCTTTCCATTCCTTCCTTCTCTATCTCTTCCTACACCTTTCCATTCCTTCCTTTTCTATCTCTTCCTACGCCTTTCCATTCCTTCCTTCTCTATCTCTTCCTACACATTTCTATTCCTTCCTTCTCTATCTCTTCCTACGCCTTTCTATTCCTTCCTTCTCTATCTCTTCCTACGCTGTTCTATTCTTTCCTTCTCTATCTCTTCCTACGCCTTTCTATTACTTCCTTCTCTATCTCTTCCTACGCCTTTCTATTCCTTCCTTCTCTATCTTTTCCTACGCCTTTCCATTCCTTCCTTCTCTAACTCTTCCTACAACTTTCCATTCCTTCCTTCACTATCTCTTCCTACGCCTTTCTATTCCTCCTTCTCTATCTCTTCCTACACCTTTCTATTCCTTCCTTCTCTATCTCTTCCTAAGCCTTTCCATTCCTTCCTTCTCTATCTCTTCCTATGCCTTTCCATTCCTTCCTTCTCTATCTCTTCCTACGCCTTTCCATTCCTTGCTTCTCTATCTCTTCCTACGCCTTTCTATTCCTTCCTTCTCTATCTCTTCCTACGCCTTTCCATTCATTCCTTCTATATCTCTTCCTACGCCTTTCTATTCCTTCCTTCTCTATCACTTCCTACGCCTTTCCATTCCTTCCTTCTCTATCTCTTCCTATGCCTTTCCATTCCTTCCTTCTCAATCTCTTCCTACGCCTTTCCATTCCTTGCTTCTCTATCTCTTCCTACGCCTTTCTATTCCTTCCTTCTCTATCTCTTCCTATGCCTTTCCATTCATTCCTTCTATATCTCTTCCTACACCTTTCCATTCCTTCCTTTTCTATCTCTTCCTACGCCTTTCCATTCCTTCCTTCTCTATCTCTTCCTACACCTTTCTATTCCTTCCTTCTCTATCTCTTCCTACGCCTTTCTATTCCTTCCTTCTCTATCTCTTCCTACGCTGTTCTATTCTTTCCTTCTCTATCTCTTCCTACGCCTTTCTATTACTTCCTTCTCTATCTCTTCCTACGCCTTTCTATTCCTTCCTTCTCTATCTTTTCCTACGCCTTTCCATTCCTTCCTTCTCTATCTCTTCCTACGCCTTTCCATTCATTCCTTCTCTATTTCTTCCTACACCTTTCTATTCCTTCCTTCTCTATCTCTTCCTACGCCTTTCTATTCCTCCTTCTCTATCTCTTCCTACGCCTTTCTATTCCTCCTTCTCTATCTCTTCCTACGCCTTTCTATTCCTTCCTTCTCTATCTCTTCCTACGCCTTTCTATACCTTCCTTCTCTATCTCTTCCTACACCTTTCTATTCCTTCCTTTTCTATCTCTTCCTACGCCTTTCTATTCCTCCTTCTCTATCTCTTCCTACGCCTTTCTATTCCTTCCTTCTCTATCTCTTCCTACGCCTTTCTATACCTTCCTTCTCTATCTCTTCCTACGCCTTTCCATTCCTTCCTTCTCACTCTCTTCCTACGCCTTTCCATTCCTTCCTTCTCTATCTCTTCCTACGCCTTTCTATTCCTCCTTCTCTATCTCTTCCTACGCCTTTCTATTCCTCCTTCTCTATCTCTTCCTACGCCTTTCTATTCCTTCCTTCTCTATCTCTTCCTACGCCTTTCTATACCTTCCTTCTCTATCTCTTCCTACACCTTTCTATTCCTTCCTTCTCTATCTCTTCCTAAGCCTTTCCATTCCTTCCTTCTCTATCTCTTCCTACACCTTTCCATTCCTTCCTTTTCTATCTCTTCCTCCGCCTTTCCATTCCTTCCTTCTCTATCTCTTCCTACACATTTCTATTCCTTCCTTCTCTATCTCTTCCTACGCCTTTCTATTCCTTCCTTCTCTATCTCTTCCTACGCTGTTCTATTCTTTCCTTCTCTATCTCTTCCTACGCCTTTCTATTACTTCCTTCTCTATCTCTTCCTACGCCTTTCTATTCCTTCCTTCTCTATCTTTTCCTACGCCTTTCCATTCCTTCCTTCTCTAACTCTTCCTACAACTTTCCATTCCTTCCTTCACTATCTCTTCCTACGCCTTTCTATTCCTCCTTCTCTATCTCTTCCTACACCTTTCTATTCCTTCCTTCTCTATCTCTTCCTAAGCCTTTCCATTCCTTCCTTCTCTATCTCTTCCTATGCCTTTCCATTCCTTCCTTCTCTATCTCTTCCTACGCCTTTCCATTCCTTGCTTCTCTATCTCTTCCTACGCCTTTCTATTCCTTCCTTCTCTATCTCTTCCTACGCCTTTCCATTCATTCCTTCTATATCTCTTCCTACGCCTTTCTATTCCTTCCTTCTCTATCACTTCCTACGCCTTTCCATTCCTTCCTTCTCAATCTCTTCCTACGCCTTTCCATTCCTTGCTTCTCTATCTCTTCCTACGCCTTTCTATTCCTTCCTTCTCTATCTCTTCCTATGCCTTTCCATTCATTCCTTCTATATCTCTTCCTACACCTTTCCATTCCTTCCTTTTCTATCTCTTCCTACACCTTTCTATTCCTTCCTTCTCTATCTCTTCCTACGCCTTTCTATTCCTTCCTTCTCTATCTCTTCCTACGCTGTTCTATTCTTTCCTTCTCTATCTCTTCCTACGCCTTTCTATTACTTCCTTCTCTATCTCTTCCTACGCCTTTCTATTCCTTCCTTCTCTATCTTTTCCTACGCCTTTCCATTCCTTCCTTCTCTAACTCTTCCTATACCTTTCCATTCCTTCCTTCTCTATCTCTTCCTACGCCTTTCTATTCCTCCTTCTCTATCTCTTCCTACGCCTTTCCATTCCTTCATTCTCTATCTCTTCCTACGCCTTTCTATTCCTTCCTTCTCTATCTCTTCCTATGCCTTTCCATTCATTCCTTCTATATCTCTTCCTACACCTTTCCATTCCTTCCTTTTCTATCTCTTCCTACGCCTTTCTATTCCTTCCTTCTCTATCTCTTCCTACGCCTTTCTATACCTTCCTTCTCTATCTCTTCCTACGCCTTTCCATTCCTTCCTTCTCTCTCTCTTCCTACGCCTTTCCATTCCTTCCTTCTCTATCTCTTCCTACGCCTTTCTATTCCTCCTTCTCTATCTCTTCCTACGCCTTTCTATTCCTTCCTTCTCTATCTCTTCCTACGCCTTTCTATACCTTCCTTCTCTATCTCTTCCTACACCTTTCTATTCCTTCCTTCTCTATCTCTTCCTAAGCCTTTCCATTCCTTCCTTCTCTATCTCTTCCTACACCTTTCCATTCCTTCCTTTTCTATCTCTTCCTACGCCTTTCCATTCCTTCCTTCTATATCTCTTCCTACACCTTTCTATTCCTTCCTTCTCTATCTCTTCCTACGCCTTTCTATTCCTTCCTTCTCTATCTCTTCCTACGCTGTTCTATTCTTTCCTTCTCTATCTCTTCCTACGCCTTTCTATTACTTCCTTCTCTATCTCTTCCTACGCCTTTCTATTCCTTCCTTCTCTATCTTTTCCTACGCCTTTCCATTCCTTCCTTCTCTAACTCTTCCTATACCTTTCCATTCCTTCCTTCTCTATCTCTTCCTACGCCTTTCTATTCCTCCTTCTCTATCTCTTCCT
Organism: Eledone cirrhosa; assembly: GCA_964016885.1. Classification (NCBI taxonomy): domain Eukaryota; kingdom Metazoa; phylum Mollusca; class Cephalopoda; order Octopoda; family Eledonidae; genus Eledone; species Eledone cirrhosa. The sequence goes on along the minus strand of OZ024743.1, from coordinate 95,944,376 downwards.
ACGCCTTTCCATTCCTTCCTTCTCTATCTCTTCCTACGCCTTTCCATTCATTCGTTCTCTATTTCTTCCTACACCTTTCTATTCCTTCCTTCTCTATCTCTTCCTACGCCTTTCTATTCCTCCTTCTCTATCTCTTCCTACGCCTTTCTATTCCTTCCTTCTCTATCTCTTCCTACGCCTTTCTATTCCTTCCTTTTCTATCTCTTCCTACGCCTTTCTATACCTTCCTTCTCTATCTCTTCCTACACCTTTCTATTCCTTCCTTTTCTATCTCTTCCTACGCCTTTCTATTCCTTCCTTCTCTATCTCTTCCTACGCCTTTCTATACCTTCCTTCTCTATCTCTTCCTACACCTTTCTATTCCTTCCTTCTCTATCTCTTCCTAAGCCTTTCCATTCCTTCCTTTTCTATCTCTTCCTACGCCTTTCCATTCCTTCCTTCTCTATCTCTTCCTACACCTTTCCATTCCTTCCTTTTCTATCTCTTCCTACGCCTTTCCATTCCTTCCTTCTCTATCTCTTCCTACACATTTCTATTCCTTCCTTCTCTATCTCTTCCTACGCTGTTCTATTCTTTCCTTCTCTATCTCTTCCTACGCCTTTCTATTACTTCCTTCTCTATCTCTTCCTACGCCTTTCTATTCCTTCCTTCTCTATCTTTTCCTACGCCTTTCCATTCCTTCCTTCTCTAACTCTTCCTACAACTTTCCATTCCTTCCTTCACTATCTCTTCCTACGCCTTTCTATTCCTCCTTCTCTATCTCTTCCTACACCTTTCTATTCCTTCCTTCTCTATCTCTTCCTAAGCCTTTCCATTCCTTCCTTCTCTATCTCTTCCTATGCCTTTCCATTCCTTCCTTCTCTATCTCTTCCTACGCCTTTCCATTCCTTGCTTCTCTATCTCTTCCTACGCCTTTCTATTCCTTCCTTCTCTATCTCTTCCTACGCCTTTCCATTCATTCCTTCTATATCACTTCCTACGCCTTTCCATTCCTTCCTTCTCTATCTCTTCCTATGCCTTTCCATTCCTTCCTTCTCAATCTCTTCCTACGCCTTTCCATTCCTTGCTTCTCTATCTCTTCCTACGCCTTTCTATTCCTTCCTTCTCTATCTCTTCCTATGCCTTTCCATTCATTCCTTCTATATCTCTTCCTACACCTTTCCATTCCTTCCTTTTCTATCTCTTCCTACACCTTTCTATTCCTTCCTTCTCTATCTCTTCCTACGCCTTTCTATTCCTTCCTTCTCTATCTCTTCCTACGCTGTTCTATTCTTTCCTTCTCTATCTCTTCCTACGCCTTTCTATTACTTCCTTCTCTATCTCTTCCTACGCCTTTCTATTCCTTCCTTCTCTATCTTTTCCTACGCCTTTCCATTCCTTCCTTCTCTAACTCTTCCTATACCTTTCCATTCCTTCCTTCTCTATCTCTTCCTACGCCTTTCTATTCCTCCTTCTCTATCTCTTCCTACGCCTTTCCATTCCTTCATTCTCTATCTCTTCCTACGCCTTTCCATTCATTCCTTCTCTATTTCTTCCTACACCTTTCTATTCCTTCCTTCTCTATCTCTTCCTACGCCTTTCTATTCCTCCTTCTCTATCTCTTCCTACGCCTTTCTATTCCTCCTTCTCTATCTCTTCCTACGCCTTTCTATTCCTTCCTTCTCTATCTCTTCCTACGCCTTTCTATACCTTCCTTCTCTATCTCTTCCTACACCTTTCTATTCCTTCCTTTTCTATCTCTTCCTACGCCTTTCTATTCCTCCTTCTCTATCTCTTCCTACGCCTTTCTATTCCTTCCTTCTCTATCTCTTCCTACGCCTTTCTATACCTTCCTTCTCTATCTCTTCCTACACCTTTCTATTCCTTCCTTTTCTATCTCTTCCTACGCCTTTCTATTCCTCCTTCTCTATCTCTTCCTACGCCTTTCTATTCCTTCCTTCTCTATCTCTTCCTACGCCTTTCTATACCTTCCTTCTCTATCTCTTCCTACGCCTTTCTATTCCTTCCTTCTCTAACTCTTCCTACGCTGTTCTATTCTTTCCTTCTCTATCTCTTCCTACGCCTTTCTATTCCTTCCTTCTCTATCTTTTCCTACGCCTTTCCATTCCTTCCTTCTCTAACTCTTCCTATACCTTTCCATTCCTTCCTTCTCTATCTCTTCCTACGCCTTTCTATTCCTCCTTCTCTATCTCTTCCTACGCCTTTCCATTCCTTCCTTCTCTATATCTTCCTACGCCTTTCCATTCATTCCTTCTCTATTTCTTCCTACACCTTTCTATTCCTTCCTTCTCTATCTCTTCCTACGCCTTTCTATTCCTCCTTCTCTATCTCTTCCTACGCCTTTCTATTCCTCCTTCTCTATCTCTTCCTCAGCCTTTCCATTCCTTCCTTTTCTATCTCTTCCTACGCCTTTCCATTCCTTCCTTCTCTATCTCTTCCTACACCTTTCCATTCCTTCCTTTTCTATCTCTTCCTACGCCTTTCCATTCCTTCCTTCTCTATCTCTTCCTACACATTTCTATTCCTTCCTTCTCTATCTCTTCCTACGCCTTTCTATTCCTTCCTTCTCTATCTCTTCCTACGCTGTTCTATTCTTTCCTTCTCTATCTCTTCCTACGCCTTTCTATTACTTCCTTCTCTATCTCTTCCTACGCCTTTCTATTCCTTCCTTCTCTATCTTTTCCTACGCCTTTCCATTCCTTCCTTCTCTAACTCTTCCTACACCTTTCCATTCCTTCCTTCACTATCTCTTCCTACGCCTTTCTATTCCTCCTTCTCCATCTCTTCCTACACCTTTCTATTCCTTCCTTCTCTATCTCTTCCTAAGCCTTTCCATTCCTTCCTTCTCTATCTCTTCCTATGCCTTTCCATTCCTTCCTTCTCTATCTCTTCCTATGCCTTTCCATTCCTTGCTTCTCTATCTCTTCCTACGCCTTTCTATTCCTTCCTTCTCTATCTCTTCCTACGCCTTTCATTCATTCCTTCTATATCTCTTCCTACGCCTTTCTATTCCTTCCTTCTCTATCACTTCCTACGCCTTTCCATTCCTTCCTTCTCTATCTCTTCCTATGCCTTTCCATTCCTTCCTTCTCAATCTCTTCCTACGCCTTTCCATTCCTTGCTTCTCTATCTCTTCCTACGCCTTTCTATTCCTTCCTTCTCTATCTCTTCCTATGCCTTTCCATTCCTTCCTTCTATATCTCTTCCTACGTTTTCCTATTCCTTCCTTCTCTATCTCTTCCTAGGCAGTTCTATTACTTCCTTCTCTATCTCTTCCTACGCCTTTCTATTCCTTCCTTCTCTATCTCTTCCTACGCCTTTCTATTCCTCCTTCTCTATCTCTTCCTACGCCTTTCTATTCCTTCCTTCTCTATCTCTTCCTACGCCTTTCTATTCCTCCTTCTCTATCTCTTCCTACGCCTTTCTATTCCTTCCTTCTCTATCTCTTCCTACGCCTTTCTATACCTTCCTTCTCTATCTCTTCCTACACCTTTCTATTCCTTCCTTCTCTATCTCTTCCTAAGCCTTTCCATTCCTTCCTTCTCTATCTCTTCCTACACCTTTCCATTCCTTCCTTTTCTATCTCTTCCTACGCCTTTCCATTCCTTCCTTCTCTATCTCTTCCTACACCTTTCTATTCCTTCCTTCTCTATCTCTTCCTACGCCTTTCTATTCCTTCCTTCTCTAACTCTTCCTACGCTGTTCTATTCTTTCCTTCTCTATCTCTTCCTACGCCTTTCTATTACTTCCTTCTCTATCTCTTCCTACGCCTTTCTATTCCTTCCTTCTCTATCTTTTCCTACGCCTTTCCATTCCTTCCTTCTCTAACTCTTCCTATACCTTTCCATTCCTTCCTTCTCTATCTCTTCCTACGCCTTTCTATTCCTCCTTCTCTATCTCTTCCTACGCCTTTCCATTCCTTCCTTCTCTATATCTTCCTACGCCTTTCCATTCATTCCTTCTCTATTTCTTCCTACACCTTTCTATTCCTTCCTTCTCTATCTCTTCCTACGCCTTTCTATTCCTCCTTCTCTATCTCTTCCTACGCCTTTCTATTCCTCCTTCTCTATCTCTTCCTCAGCCTTTCCATTCCTTCCTTTTCTATCTCTTCCTACGCCTTTCCATTCCTTCCTTCTCTATCTCTTCCTACACCTTTCCATTCCTTCCTTTTCTATCTCTTCCTACGCCTTTCCATTCCTTCCTTCTCTATCTCTTCCTACACATTTCTATTCCTTCCTTCTCTATCTCTTCCTACGCCTTTCTATTCCTTCCTTCTCTATCTCTTCCTACGCTGTTCTATTCTTTCCTTCTCTATCTCTTCCTACGCCTTTCTATTACTTCCTTCTCTATCTCTTCCTACGCCTTTCTATTCCTTCCTTCTCTATCTTTTCCTACGCCTTTCCATTCCTTCCTTCTCTAACTCTTCCTACACCTTTCCATTCCTTCCTTCACTATCTCTTCCTACGCCTTTCTATTCCTCCTTCTCCATCTCTTCCTACACCTTTCTATTCCTTCCTTCTCTATCTCTTCCTAAGCCTTTCCATTCCTTCCTTCTCTATCTCTTCCTATGCCTTTCCATTCCTTCCTTCTCTATCTCTTCCTATGCCTTTCCATTCCTTGCTTCTCTATCTCTTCCTACGCCTTTCTATTCCTTCCTTCTCTATCTCTTCCTACGCCTTTCATTCATTCCTTCTATATCTCTTCCTACGCCTTTCTATTCCTTCCTTCTCTATCACTTCCTACGCCTTTCCATTCCTCCCTTCTCTATCTCTTCCTATGCCTTTCCATTCCTTCCTTCTCAATCTCTTCCTACGCCTTTCCATTCCTTGCTTCTCTATCTCTTCCTACGCCTTTCTATTCCTTCCTTCTCTATCTCTTCCTATGCCTTTCCATTCCTTCCTTCTATATCTCTTCCTACGTTTTCCTATTCCTTCCTTCTCTATCTCTTCCTAGGCAGTTCTATTACTTCCTTCTCTATCTCTTCCTACGCCTTTCTATTCCTTCCTTCTCTATCTCTTCCTACGCCTTTCTATTCCTCCTTCTCTATCTCTTCCTACGCCTTTCTATTCCTTCCTTCTCTATCTCTTCCTACGCCTTTCTATACCTTCCTTCTCTATCTCTTCCTACGCCTTTCCATTCCTTCCTTCTCTCTCTCTTCCCACGCCTTTCCATTCCTTCCTTCTCTATCTCTTCCTACGCCTTTCTATTCCTCCTTCTCTATCTCTTCCTACGCCTTTCTATTCCTCCTTCTCTATCTCTTCCTACGCCTTTCTATACCTTCCTTCTCTATCTCTTCCTACACCTTTCTATTCCTTCCTTCTCTATCTCTTCCTAAGCCTTTCCATTCCTTCCTTCTCTATCTCTTCCTACACCTTTCCATTCCTTCCTTTTCTATCTCTTCCTACGCCTTTCCATTCCTTCCTTCTCTATCTCTTCCTACACCTTTCTATTCCTTCCTTCTCTATCTCTTCCTACGCCTTTCTATTCCTTCCTGATCTATCTCTTACTACGCTGTTCTATTCTTTCCTTCTCTATTTCTTCCTACGCCTTTCTATTACTTCCTTCTCTATCTCTTCCTACGCCTTTCTATTCCTTCCTTCTCTATCTTTTCCTACGCCTTTCCATTCCTTCCTTCTCTAACTCTTCCTATACCTTTCCATTCCTTCCTTCTCTATCTCTTCCTACGCCTTTCTATTCCTCCTTCTCTATCTCTTCCTACGCCTTTCCATTCCTTCATTCTCTATCTCTTCCTACGCCTTTCCATTCATTCCTTCTCTATTTCTTCCTACACCTTTCTATTCCTTCCTTCTCTATCTCTTCCTACGCCTTTCTATTCCTCCTTCTCTATCTCTTCCTACGCCTTTCTATTCCTCCTTCTCTATCTCTTCCTACGCCTTTCTATTCCTTCCTTCTCTATCTCTTCCTACGCCTTTCTATACCTTCCTTCTCTATCTCTTCCTACACCTTTCTATTCCTTCCTTTTCTATCTCTTCCTACGCCTTTCTATTCCTTCCTTCTCTATCTCTTCCTACGCCTTTCTATACCTTCCTTCTCTATCTCTTCCTACACCTTTCTATTCCTTCCTTCTCTATCTCTTCCTAAGCCTTTCCATTCCTTCCTTTTCTATCTCTTCCTACGCCTTTCCATTCCTTCCTTCTCTATCTCTTCCTACACCTTTCCATTCCTTCCTTTTCTATCTCTTCCTACGCCTTTCCATTCCTTCCTTCTCTATCTCTTCCTACACATTTCTATTCCTTCCTTCTCTATCTCTTCCTACGCCTTTCTATTCCTTCCTTCTCTATCTCTTCCTACGCTGTTCTATTCTTTCCTTCTCTATCTCTTCCTACGCCTTTCTATTACTTCCTTCTCTATCTCTTCCTACGCCTTTCTATTCCTTCCTTCTCTATCTTTTCCTACGCCTTTCCATTCCTTCCTTCTCTAACTCTTCCTACACCTTTCCATTCCTTCCTTCACTATCTCTTCCTACGCCTTTCTATTCCTCCTTCTCTATCTCTTCCTACGCCTTTCCATTCCTTCCTTCTCTATCTCTTCCTACACCTTTCTATTCCTTCCTTCTCTATCTCTTCCTAAGCCTTTCCATTCCTTCCTTCTCTATCTCTTCCTACACCTTTCTATTCCTTCCTTCTCTATCTCTTCCTACACCTTTCCATTCCTTCCTTCTCTATCTCTTCCTACGCCTTTCTATTCCTTCCTTCTCTATCTCTTCCTAAGCCTTTCCATTCCTTGCTTCTCTATCTCTTCCTACGCCTTTCTATTCCTTCCTTCTCTATCTCTTCCTACGCCTTTCTATTCCTTCCTTCTCTATCTCTTCCTACGCCTTTCTATTCCTTCCTTCTCTATCTCTTCCTACGCCTTTCTATTCCTTCCTTCTCTATCTCTTCCTAAGCCTTTCCATTCCTTGCTTCTCTATCTCTTCCTACGCCTTTCTATTCCTTCCTTCTCTATCTCTTCCTACGCCTTTCTATTCCTTCCTTCTCTATCTCTTCCTACGCCTTTCTATTCCTTCCTTCTCTATCTCTTCCTACGCCTTTCTATTCCTTCCTTCTCTATCTCTTCCTAAGCCTTTCCATTCCTTCCTTCTCTATCTCTTCCTACGCCTTTCTATTCCTTCCTTCTCTATCTCTTCCTACGCCTTTCCATTCCTTCCTTCTCTATCTCTTCCTACGCCTTTCTATTCCTTCCTTCTCTATCTCTTCCTACACTGTTCTATTCCTTCCTTCTCTATTTCTTCCTACGCCTTTCTATTCCTTCCTTCTCTATCTCTTCCTACGCCTTTCTATTCCTCCTTCTCTATCTTTTCCTACGCCTTTCCATTCCTTGCTTCTCTATCTCTTCCTACGCCTTTCCATTCCTTCCTTCTCTAACTCTTCCTACACCTTTCCATTCCTTCCTTCTCTATCTCTTCCTACGCCTTTCTATTCCTCCTTCTCTATCTCTTCCTACGCCTTTCCATTCCTTCCTTCTCTATCTCTTCCTACGCCTTTCTATTCCTCCTTCTCTATCTCTTCCTACGCCTTTCCATTCCTTCCTTCTCTATCTCTTCCTACACCTATCCATTCCTTCCTTCTCTATCTCTTCCTACGCCTTTCCATTACTTCCTTCTCTATCTCTTCCTACCCCTTTCTATTCCTTCCTTCGCTATCTCTTCCTACGCCTTTCCATTCCTTCCTCCTCTATCTCTTCCTACGCCTTTCTATTCCTTCCTTCTCTATCTCTTCCTACACCTTTCTATTCCTTCCTTCTCTATCTCTTCCTACGCCTTTCTATTCCTCCTTCTCTATCTCTTCCTATGCCTTTCCATTCCTTCCTTCTCTATCTCTTCCTACGCCTTTCCATTCCTTCCTTCTCTATCTCTTCCTACGCCTTTCTATTCCTTCCTTCTCTATCTCCTCCTACGCCTTTCCATTCCTTCCTTCTTTATCTCTTCCTACACCTTTCCATTCCTTCCTTCTCTATCTCTTCCTACACCTTTCTATTCCTTCCTTCTCTATCTCTTCCTATGCCTTTCCCTTCCTTGCTTCTCTATCTCTTCCTACGCCTTTCTATTCCTTCCTTCTCTATCACTTCCTACGCCTTTCCATTCCTTCCTTCTCTATCTCTTCCTATGCCTTTCCATTCATTCCTTCTGTATCTCTTCCTACGTTTTCCTATTCCTTCCTTCTCTATCTCTTCCTAGGCAGTTCTATTACTTCCTTCTCTATCTCTTCCTACGCCTTTCTATTCCTCCTCTCTATCTCTTCCTACGCCTTTCTATTCCACCTTCTCTATCTCTTCCTACGCCTTTCTAGACCTTCCTTCTCTATCTCTTCCTACACCTTTCTATTCCTTCCTTCTCTATCTCTTCCTAAGCCTTTCCATTCCTTCCTTCTCTATCTCTTACTACACCTTTCCATTCCTTCCTTTTCTATCTCTTCCTACCCCTTTCCATTCCTTCCTTCTCTATCTCTTCCTACACCTTTCTATTCCTTCCTTCTCTATCTCTTCCTACGCCTTTCTATTCCTTCCTTCTCTATCTCTTCCTATGCTGTTCTATTCTTTCCTTCTCTATCTCTTCCTACGCCTTTATATTCCTTCCTTCTCTATCTCTTCCTACGCCTTTCTATTCCTTCCTTCTCTAGCTTTTCCTACGCCTTTCCATTCCTTCCTTCTCTAACTCTTCCTATACCTTTCCATCCCTTCCTTCTCTATCTCTTCCTACGCCTTTCCATTCCTTGCTTCTCTATCTCTTCCTACGCCTTTCTATTCCTTCCTTCTCTATCTCTTCCTACGCCTTTCCATTCCTTGCTTCTCTATCTCTTCCTACGCCTTTCCATTCCTTGCTTCTCTATCTCTTCCTACGCCTTTCTATTCCTTCCTTCTCTATCTCTTCCTACGCCTTTCCATTCCTTGCTTCTCTATCTCTTCCTACGCCTTTCCATTCCTTCCTTCTCTATCTCTTCCTACGCCTTTCTATTCCTTCCTTCTCTATCTCTTCCTACGCCTTTCCATTCCTTGCTTCTCTATCTCTTGCTACGCCTTTATATTCCTTCCTTCTCTATCACTTCCTACGCCTTTCTATTCCTTCCTTCTCTATCTCTTCCTAGGCAGTTCTATTACTTCCTTCTCTATCACTTCCTACGCCTTTCCATTCCTTCCTTCTCTATCTCTTCCTACGCCTTTCTATTCCTCCTTCTCTATCTCTTCCTACGCCTTTCTATTCCTCCTTCTCTATCTCTTCCTACGCCTTTCAATTCCTTCCTTCTCTATCTCTTCCTACGCCTTTCCATTCCTTCCTTCTCTATCTCTTCCTACACCTTTCTATTCCTTCCTTCTCTATCTCTTCCTACGGCTTTCTATTCCTTCCTTCTCTATCTCTTCCTACACCTTTCCATTCCTTGCTTCTCTATCTCTTCCTACACCTTTCTATTCCTTCCTTCTCTATCTCTTCCTACGCTGTTCTGTTCTTTCCTTCTCTATCTCTTCTTACGCCTTTCTAGTACTTCCTTCTCTATCTCTTCCTACGCCTTTCTATACCTTCCTTCTCTATCTCTTCCTACACCTTTCTATTCCTTCCTTCTCTATCTCTTCCTACACCTTTCTATTCCTTCCTTCTCTATCTCTTCCTACACCTTTCCATTCCTTCCTTCTCTATCTCTTCCTACGCCTTTCTATTCCTTCCTTCTCTATCTCTTCCTATGCCTTTCCCTTCCTTGCTTTTCTATCTCTTCCTAAGCCTTTCCATTCCTTCCTTTTCTATCTCTTCCTACGCCTTTCCATTCCTTCCTTCTCTATCTCTTCCTACGCCTTTCTATTCCTTCCTTCTCTATCTCTTCCTATGCCTTTCCCTTCCTTGCTTCTCTATCTCTTCCTACGCCTTTCTATACCTTCCTCCTCTATCTCTTCCTACACCTTTCTATTCCTTCCTTCTCTATCTCTAACTAAGCCTTTCCATTCCTTCCTTCTCTATCTCTTCCTATGCCTTTCCATTCCTTCCTTCTCTATCTCTTCCTACGCCTTTCCATTCCTTGCTTCTCTATCTCTTCCTACGCCTTTCCATTCCTTCCTTCTCTATCTCTTCCCACGCCTTTCCATTCCTTGCTTCTCTATCTCTTCCTACGCCTTTCTATTCCTTCCTTCTCTATCTCTTCCTAAGCCTTTCCATTCCTTCCTTCTCTATCTCTTCCTAGGCAGTTCTATTACTTCCTTCTCTATCACATCCTACGCCTTTCCATTCCTTCCTTCTCTATCTCTTCCTACGCCTTTCTATTCCTCCTTCTCTATCTCTTCCTACGCCTTTCTATTCCTCCTTCTCTATCTCTTCCTACGCCTTTCTATTCCTTCCTTCTCTATCTCTTCCTACGCCTTTCTATACCTTCCTTCTCTATCTCTTCCTACACCTTTCTATTCCTTCCTTCTCTATCTCTTCCTAAGCCTTTCGATTCCTTCCTTCTCTATCTCTTCCTACACCTTTCCATTCCTTCCTTTTCTATCTTTTCCTACGCCTTTCCATTCCTTCCTTCTCTATCTCTTCCTACACCTTTCTATTCCTTCCTTCTCTATCTCTTCCTACGCCTTTCTATTCCTTCCTTCTCTATCTCTTCCTACGCTGTTCTATTCTTTCCTTCTCTATCTCTTCCTACGCCTTTCTAGTACTTCCTTCTCTATCTCTTCCCACGCCTTTCTATTCCTTCCTTCTCTATCTTTTCCTACGCCTTTCCATTCCTTCCTTCTCTAACTCTTCCTACACCTTTCCATTCCTTCCTTCTCTATCTCTTCCTAAGCCTTTCTATTCCTCCTTCTCTATCTCTTCCTACGCCTTTCCATTCCTTCCTTCTCTATCTCTTCCTACGCCTTTCCATTCCTTCCTTCTCTAACTCTTCCTACACCTTTCCATTCCTTCCTTCACCATCTCTTCCTACGCATTTCTATTCAGCCTTCTCTATCTCTTCCTACGCCTTTCCATTCCTTCCTTCTCTATCTCTTCCTACACCTTTCTATTCCTTCCTTCTCTAGCTCTTCCTAAGCCTTTCCATTCCTTCCTTCTCTATTCTCTTCCTACACCTTTCTATTCCTTCCTTCTCTATCTCTTCCTACACCTTTCCATTCCTTCCTTCTCTATCTCTTCCTACGCCTTTCTATTCCTTCCTTCTCTATCTCTTCCTAAGCCTTTCCACTCCTTGCTTCTCTATCTCTTCCTACGCCTTTCTATTCCTTCCTTCTCTATCTCTTCCTAAGCCTTTCCACTCCTTGCTTCTCTATCTCTTCCTACGCCTTTCCATTCCTTGCTTCTCTATCTCTTCCTACGCCTTTCTATTCCTCCTTCCCTATCTCTTCCTACGCCTTTCCATTCCTTCCTTCTTTATCTCTTCCTACACCTTTCTATTCCTTCCTTTTCTATCTCTTCCTTCGCCTTTCTATTCCTTCCTTCTCTATCTCTTCCTACACTGTTCTATTCCTTCCTTCTCTATCTCTTCCTACGCCTTTCTATTCCTTCCTTCTCTATCTCTTCCTACGCCTTTCCATTCCTTCCTTCTCTAACTCTTCCTACACCTTTCCATTCCTTCCTTCTCTATCTCTTCCTACGCCTTTCTATTCCTCCTTCCCTATCTCTTCCTACGCCTTTCCATTCCTTCCTTCTTTATCTCTTCCTACACCTTTCTATTCCTTCCTTTTCTATCTCTTCCTTCGCCTTTCTATTCCTTCCTTCTCTATCTCTTCCTACACTGTTCTATTCCTTCCTTCTCTATCTCTTCCTACGCCTTTCTATTCCTTCCTTCTCTATCTCTTCCTACACCTTTCTATTCCTTCCTTCTCTATCTCTTCCTACACCTTTCCATTCCTTCCTTCTCTATCTCTTCCTACGCCTTTCTATTCCTTCCTTCTCTATCTCTTCCTATGCCTTTCCCTTCCTTGCTTCTCTATCTCTTCCTACGCCTTTCTATACCTTCCTCCTCTATCTCTTCCTACACCTTTCTATTCCTTCCTTCTCTATCTCTAACTAAGCCTTTCCATTCCTTCCTTCTCTATCTCTTCCTATGCCTTTCCATTCCTTCCTTCTCTATCTCTTCCTACGCCTTTCCATTCCTTGATTCTCTATCTCTTCCTACGCCTTTCCATTCCTTCCTTCTCTATCTCTTCCCACGCCTTTCCATTCCTTGCTTCTCTATCTCTTCCTACGCCTTTCTATTCCTTCCTTCTCTATCTCTTCCTAAGCCTTTCCATTCATTCCTTCTATATCTCTTCCTACGTTTTCCTATTCCTTCCTTCTCTATCTCTTCCTAGGCAGTTCTATTACTTCCTTCTCTATCACATCCTACGCCTTTCCATTCCTTCCTTCTCTATCTCTTCCTACGCCTTTCTATTCCTCCTTCTCTATCTCTTCCTACGCCTTTCTATTCCTCCTTCTCTATCTCTTCCTACGCCTTTCTATTCCTTCCTTCTCTATCTCTTCCTACGCCTTTCTATACCTTCCTTCTCTATCTCTTCCTACACCTTTCTATTCCTTCCTTCTCTATCTCTTCCTAAGCCTTTCCATTCCTTCCTTCTCTATCTCTTCCTACACCTTTCCATTCCTTCCTTTTCTATCTTTTCCTACGCCTTTCCATTCCTTCCTTCTCTATCTCTTCCTACACCTTTCTATTCCTTCCTTCTCTATCTCTCCCTACGCCTTTCTATTCCTTCCTTCTCTATCTCTTCCTACGCTGTTCTATTCTTTCCTTCTCTATCTCTTCCTACGCCTTTCTAGTACTTCCTTCTCTATCTCTTCCTACGCCTTTCTATTTCTTCCTTCTCTATCTTTTCCTACGCCTTTCCATTCCTTCCTTCTCTAACTCTTCCTACACCTTTCCATTCCTTCCTTCTCTATCTCTTCCTAAGCCTTTCTATTCCTCCTTCTCTATCTCTTCCTACGCCTTTCCATTCCTTCCTTCTCTATCTCTTCCTACGCCTTTCCATTCCTTCCTTCTCTAACTCTTCCTACACCTTTCCATTCCTTCCTTCACCATCTCTTCCTACGCATTTCTATTCAGCCTTCTCTATCTCTTCCTACGCCTTTCCATTCCTTCCTTCTCTATCTCTTCCTACACCTTTCTATTCCTTCCTTCTCTAGCTCTTCCTAAGCCTTTCCATTCCTTCCTTCTCTATTCTCTTCCTACACCTTTCTATTCCTTCCTTCTCTATCTCTTCCTACACCTTTCCATTCCTTCCTTCTCTATCTCTTCCTACGCCTTTCTATTCCTTCCTTCTCTATCTCTTCCTAAGCCTTTCCACTCCTTGCTTCTCTATCTCTTCCTACGCCTTTCTATTCCTTCCTTCTCTATCTCTTCCTAAGCCTTTCCACTCCTTGCTTCTCTATCTCTTCCTACGCCTTTCCATTCCTTGCTTCTCTATCTCTTCCTACGCCTTTCTATTCCTCCTTCCCTATCTCTTCCTACGCCTTTCCATTCCTTCCTTCTTTATCTCTTCCTACACCTTTCTATTCCTTCCTTTTCTATCTCTTCCTTCGCCTTTCTATTCCTTCCTTCTCTATCTCTTCCTACACTGTTCTATTCCTTCCTTCTCTATCTCTTCCTACGCCTTTCTATTCCTTCCTTCTCTATCTCTTCCTACGCCTTTCCATTCCTTCCTTCTCTAACTCTTCCTACACCTTTCCATTCCTTCCTTCTCTATCTCTTCCTAAGCCTTTCCATTCCTTCCTTTTCTATCTCTTCCTACGCCTTTCCATTCCTTCCTTCTCTATCTCTTCCTACACCTTTCCATTCCTTCCTTTTCTATCTCTTCCTACGCCTTTCCATTCCTTCCTTCTCTATCTCTTCCTACACATTTCTATTCCTTCCTTCTCTATCTCTTCCTACGCCTTTCTATTCCTTCCTTCTCTATCTCTTCCTACGCTGTTCTATTCTTTCCTTCTCTATCTCTTCCTACGCCTTTCTATTACTTCCTTCTCTATCTCTTCCTACGCCTTTCTATTCCTTCCTTCTCTATCTTTTCCTACGCCTTTCCATTCCTTCCTTCTCTAACTCTTCCTACACCTTTCCATTCCTTCCTTCACTATCTCTTCCTACGCCTTTCTATTCCTCCTTCTCTATCTCTTCCTACGCCTTTCCATTCCTTCCTTCTCTATCTCTTCCAACACCTTTCTATTCCTTCCTTCTCTATCTCTTCCTAAGCCTTTCCATTCCTTCCTTCTCTATCTCTTCCTACACCTTTCTATTCCTTCCTTCTCTATCTCTTCCTACACCTTTCCATTCCTTCCTTCTCTATCTCTTCCTACGCCTTTCTATTCCTTCCTTCTCTATCTCTTCCTAAGCCTTTCCATTCCTTGCTTCTCTATCTCTTCCTACGCCTTTCTATTCCTTCCTTCTCTATCTCTTCCTTCGCCTTTCCATTCCTTCCTTCTCTATCTGTTCCTACGCCTTTCTATTCCTTCCTTCTCTATCTCTTCCTACACTGTTCTATTCCTTCCTTCTCTATCTCTTCCTACGCCTTTCTATTCCTTCCTTCTCTATCTCTTCCTACGCCTTTCTATTCCTCCTTCTCTATCTTTTCCTACGCCTTTCCATTCCTTCCTTCTCTATCTCTTCCTACGCCTTTCCATTCCTTCCTTCTCTAACTCTTCCTACACCTTTCCATTCCTTCCTTCTCTATCTCTTCCTACACCTTTCTATTCCTCCTTCTCTATCTCTTCCTACGCCTTTCTATTCCTTCCTTCTCTATCTCTTCCTACACCTTTCTATTCCTCCTTCTCTATCTTTTCCTACGCCTTTCCATTCCTTCCTTCTCTATCTCTTCCTACGCCTTTCCATTCCTTCCTTCTCTATCTCTTCCTACGCCTTTCCATTCCTTCCTTCTCTAACTCTTCCTACACCTTTCCATTCCTTCCTTCTCTATCTCTTCCTACACCTTTCTATTCCTCCTTCTCTATCTCTTCCTACGCCTTTCTATTCCTTCCTTCTCTATCTCTTCCTACACCTTTCTATTCCTCCTTCTCTATCTTTTCCTACGCCTTTCCATTCCTTCCTTCTCTATCTCTTCCTACGCCTTTCCATTCCTTCCTTCTCTATCTTTTCCTACGCCTTTCCATTCCTTCCTTCTCTATCTCTTCCTACGCCTTTCCATTCCTTCCTTCTCTAACTCTTCCTACACCTTTCCATTCCTTCCTTCTCTATCTCTTCCTACGCCTTTCTATTCCTTCCTTCTCTATCTCTTCCTACGACTTTCTATTCCTCCTTCTCTATCTCTTCCTACGCCTTTCCATTCCTTCCTTCTCTATCTCTTCCTACGACTTTCCATTCCTTCCTTCTCTAACTCTTCCTACACCTTTCCATTCCTTCCTTCTCTATCTCTTCCTACGCCTTTCCATTCCTTCCTTCTCTAACTCTTCCTACACCTTTCCATTCCTTCCTTCTCTATCTCTTCCTACGCCTTTCCATTCCTTCCTTCTCTATCTCTTCCTACGCCTTTCCATTCCTTCCTTCTCTAACTCTTCCTACACCTTTCCATTCCTTCCTTCTCTATCTCTTCCTACGCCTTTCTATTCCTTCCTTCTCTATCTCTTCCTACGACTTTCTATTCCTCCTTCTCTATCTCTTCCTACGCCTTTCTATTCCTTCCTTCTCTATCTCTTCCTACGACTTTCTATTCCTCCTTCTCTATCTCTTCCTACACCTATCCATTCCTTCCTTCTCTATCTCTTCCTACGCCTTTCCATTACTTCCTTCTCTATCTCTTCCTACGCCTTTCTATTCCTTCCTCCTCTATCTCTTCCTACGCCTTTCCATTCCTTCCTCCTCTATCTCTTCCTACGCCTTTCTATTCCTTCCTTCTCTATCTCTTCCTACACCTTTCTATTCCTTCCTTCTCTATCTCTTCCTACACCTTTCTATTCCTTCCTCCTCTATCTCTTCCTACGCCTTTCTATTCCTTCCTTCTCTATCTCCTCCTACGCCTTTCCATTCCTTCCTTCTCTATCTCTTCCTACACCTTTCCATTCCTTCCTTCTCTATCTCTTCCTACACCTTTCTATTCCTTCCTTCTCTATCTCTTCCTACACCTTTCTATTCCTTCCTTCTCTATCTCTTCCTACACCTTTCTATTCCTTCCTCCTCTATCTCTTCCTACGCCTTTCTATTCCTTCCTTCTCTATCTCCTCCTACGCCTTTCCATTCCTTCCTTCTCTATCTCTTCCTACGCCTTTCCATTCCTTCCTTCTCTATATCTTCCTACGCCTTTCTATTCCTTCCTTCTCTATCTCCTCCTACGCCTTTCCATTCCTTCCTTCTCTATCTCTTCCTACACCTTTCCATTCCTTCCTTCTCTATCTCTTCCTACACCTTTCTATTCCTTCCTTCTCTATCTCTTCCTATGCCTTTCCCTTCCCTGCTTCTCTATCTCTTCCTAGGCAGTTCTATTACTTCCTTCTCTATCTCTTCCTACGCCTTTCTATTCCTCCTTCCCTATCTCTTCCTACGCCTTTCCATTCCTTCCTTCTTTATCTCTTCCTACACCTTTCTATTCCTTCCTTTTCTATCTCTTCCATCGCCTTTCTATTCCTTCCTTCTCTATCTCTTCCTACACTGTTCTATTCCTTCCTTCTCTATCTCTTCCTACGCCTTTCTATTCCTTCCTTCTCTATCTTTTCCTACGCCTTTCCATTCCTTCCTTCTCTATCTCTTCCTACGCCTTTCCATTCCTTCCTTCTCTAACTCTTCCTACACCTTTCCATTCCTTCCTTCTCTATCTCTTCCTAAGCCTTTCCATTCCTTCCTTTTCTATCTCTTCCTACGCCTTTCCATTCCTTCCTTCTCTATCTCTTCCTACACCTTTCCATTCCTTCCTTTTCTATCTCTTCCTACGCCTTTCCATTCCTTCCTTCTCTATCTCTTCCTACACATTTCTATTCTTCCTTCTCTATCTCTTCCTACGCCTTTCTATTCCTTCCTTCTCTATCTCTTCCTACGCTGTTCTATTCTTTCCTTCTCTATCTCTTCCTACGCCTTTCTATTACTTCCTTCTCTATCTCTTCCTACGCCTTTCTATTCCTTCCTTCTCTATCTTTTCCTACGCCTTTCCATTCCTTCCTTCTCTAACTCTTCCTACACCTTTCCATTCCTTCCTTCACTATCTCTTCCTACGCCTTTCTATTCCTTCCTTCTCTATCTCTTCCTACGCCTTTCTATTCCTTCCTTCTCTATCTTTTCCTACGCCTTTCCATTCCTTCCTTCTCTAACTCTTCCTACACCTTTCCATTCCTTCCTTCACTATCTCTTCCTACGCCTTTCTATTCCTCCTTCTCTATCTCTTCCTACGCCTTTCTATACCTTCCTTCTCTATCTCTTCCTACACCTTTCTATTCCTTCCTTCTCTATCTCTTCCTAAGCCTTTCCATTCCTTCCTTCTCTATCTCTTCCTACACCTTTCCATTCCTTCCTTTTCTATCTTTTCCTACGCCTTTCCATTCCTTCCTTCTCTATCTCTTCCTACACCTTTCTATTCCTTCCTTCTCTATCTCTTCCTACGCCTTTCTATTCCTTCCTTCTCTATCTCTTCCTACGCTGTTCTATTCTTTCCTTCTCTATCTCTTCCTACGCCTTTCTAGTACTTCCTTCTCTATCTCTTCCTACGCCTTTCTATTCCTTCCTTCTCTATCTTTTCCTACGCCTTTCCATTCCTTCCTTCTCTAACTCTTCCTACACCTTTCCATTCCTTCCTTCTCTATCTCTTCCTAAGCCTTTCTATTCCTCCTTCTCTATCTCTTCCTACGCCTTTCCATTCCTTCCTTCTCTATCTCTTCCTACGCCTTTCCATTCCTTCCTTCTCTAACTCTTCCTACACCTTTCCATTCCTTCCTTCACCATCTCTTCCTACGCATTTCTATTCAGCCTTCTCTATCTCTTCCTACGCCTTTCCATTCCTTCCTTCTCTATCTCTTCCTACACCTTTCTATTCCTTCCTTCTCTAGCTCTTCCTAAGCCTTTCCATTCCTTCCTTCTCTATTCTCTTCCTACACCTTTCTATTCCTTCCTTCTCTATCTCTTCCTACACCTTTCCATTCCTTCCTTCTCTATCTCTTCCTACGCCTTTCTATTCCTTCCTTCTCTATCTCTTCCTAAGCCTTTCCACTCCTTGCTTCTCTATCTCTTCCTACGCCTTTCTATTCCTTCCTTCTCTATCTCTTCCTAAGCCTTTCCACTCCTTGCTTCTCTATCTCTTCCTACGCCTTTCCATTCCTTGCTTCTCTATCTCTTCCTACGCCTTTCTATTCCTCCTTCCCTATCTCTTCCTACGCCTTTCCATTCCTTCCTTCTTTATCTCTTCCTACACCTTTCTATTCCTTCCTTTTCTATCTCTTCCTTCGCCTTTCTATTCCTTCCTTCTCTATCTCTTCCTACACTGTTCTATTCCTTCCTTCTCTATCTCTTCCTACGCCTTTCTATTCCTTCCTTCTCTATCTCTTCCTACGCCTTTCCATTCCTTCCTTCTCTAACTCTTCCTACACCTTTCCATTCCTTCCTTCTCTATCTCTTCCTACGCCTTTCTATTCCTCCTTCCCTATCTCTTCCTACGCCTTTCCATTCCTTCCTTCTTTATCTCTTCCTACACCTTTCTATTCCTTCCTTTTCTATCTCTTCCTTCGCCTTTCTATTCCTTCCTTCTCTATCTCTTCCTACACTGTTCTATTCCTTCCTTCTCTATCTCTTCCTACGCCTTTCTATTCCTTCCTTCTCTATCTCTTCCTACACCTTTCTATTCCTTCCTTCTCTATCTCTTCCTACGCCTTTCTATTCCTTCCTTCTCTATCTCTTCCTACGCCTTTCTATTCCTTCCTTCTCTATCTCTTCCTACACCTTTCTATTCCTTCCTTCTCTATCTCTTCCTACGCCTTTCTATTCCTTCCTTCTCTATCTCTTCCTACACCTTTCTATTCCTTCCTTCTCTATCTCTTCCTACGCCTTTCTATTCCTTCCTTCTCTATCTCTTCCTACACCTTTCTATTCCTTCCTTCTCTATCTCTTCCTACGCCTTTCTATTCCTTCCTTCTCTATCTCTTCCTACACCTTTCTATTCCTTCCTTCTCTATCTCTTCCTACACCTTTCTATTCCTTCCTTCTCTATCTCTTCCTACGCCTTTCTATTCCTTCCTTCTCTATCTCTTCCTACACCTTTCTATTCCTTCCTTCTCTATCTCTTCCTACGCCTTTCTATTCCTTCCTTCTCTATCTCTTCCTACGCCTTTCTATTCCTTCCTTCTCTATCTCTTCCTACACCTTTCTATTCCTTCCTTCTCTATCTCTTCCTACGCCTTTCTATTCCTTCCTTCTCTATCTCTTCCTACACCTTTCTATTCCTTCCTTCTCTATCTCTTCCTACGCCTTTCTATTCCTTCCTTCTCTATCTCTTCCTACACCTTTCTATTCCTTCCTTCTCTATCTCTTCCTACGCCTTTCTATTCCTTCCTTCTCTATCTCTTCCTACACCTTTCTATTCCTTCCTTCTCTATCTCTTCCTACACCTTTCCATTCCTTCCTTCTCTATCTCTTCCTACGCCTTTCTATTCCTTCCTTCTCTATCTCTTCCTATGCCTTTCCCTTCCTTGCTTCTCTATCTCTTCCTACGCCTTTCTATACCTTCCTCCTCTATCTCTTCCTACACCTTTCTATTCCTTCCTTCTCTATCTCTAACTAAGCCTTTCCATTCCTTCCTTCTCTATCTCTTCCTATGCCTTTCCATTCCTTCCTTCTCTATCTCTTCCTACGCCTTTCCATTCCTTGCTTCTCTATCTCTTCCTACGCCTTTCCATTCCTTCCTTCTCTATCTCTTCCCACGCCTTTCCATTCCTTGCTTCTCTATCTCTTCCTACGCCTTTCTATTCCTTCCTTCTCTATCTCTTCCTAAGCCTTTCCATTCATTCCTTCTATATCTCTTCCTACGTTTTCCTATTCCTTCCTTCTCTATCTCTTCCTAGGCAGTTCTATTACTTCCTTCTCTATCACATCCTACGCCTTTCCATTCCTTCCTTCTCTATCTCTTCCTACGCCTTTCTATTCCTCCTTCTCTATCTCTTCCTACGCCTTTCTATTCCTCCTTCTCTATCTCTTCCTACGCCTTTCTATTCCTTCCTTCTCTATCTCTTCCTACGCCTTTCTATACCTTCCTTCTCTATCTCTTCCTACACCTTTCTATTCCTTCCTTCTCTATCTCTTCCTAAGCCTTTCCATTCCTTCCTTCTCTATCTCTTCCTACACCTTTCCATTCCTTCCTTTTCTATCTTTTCCTACGCCTTTCCATTCCTTCCTTCTCTATCTCTTCCTACACCTTTCTATTCCTTCCTTCTCTATCTCTTCCTACGCCTTTCTATTCCTTCCTTCTCTATCTCTTCCTACGCTGTTCTATTCTTTCCTTCTCTATCTCTTCCTACGCCTTTCTAGTACTTCCTTCTCTATCTCTTCCTACGCCTTTCTATTTCTTCCTTCTCTATCTTTTCCTACGCCTTTCCATTCCTTCCTTCTCTAACTCTTCCTACACCTTTCCATTCCTTCCTTCTCTATCTCTTCCTAAGCCTTTCTATTCCTCCTTCTCTGTCTCTTCCTACGCCTTTCCATTCCTTCCTTCTCTATCTCTTCCTACGCCTTTCCATTCCTTCCTTCTCTAACTCTTCCTACACCTTTCCATTCCTTCCTTCACCATCTCTTCCTACGCATTTCTATTCAGCCTTCTCTATCTCTTCCTACGCCTTTCCATTCCTTCCTTCTCTATCTCTTCCTACACCTTTCTATTCCTTCCTTCTCTAGCTCTTCCTAAGCCTTTCCATTCCTTCCTTCTCTATTCTCTTCCTACACCTTTCTATTCCTTCCTTCTCTATCTCTTCCTACACCTTTCCATTCCTTCCTTCTCTATCTCTTCCTACGCCTTTCTATTCCTTCCTTCTCTATCTCTTCCTAAGCCTTTCCACTCCTTGCTTCTCTATCTCTTCCTACGCCTTTCTATTCCTTCCTTCTCTATCTCTTCCTAAGCCTTTCCACTCCTTGCTTCTCTATCTCTTCCTACGCCTTTCCATTCCTTGCTTCTCTATCTCTTCCTACGCCTTTCTATTCCTCCTTCCCTATCTCTTCCTACGCCTTTCCATTCCTTCCTTCTTTATCTCTTCCTACACCTTTCTATTCCTTCCTTTTCTATCTCTTCCTTCGCCTTTCTATTCCTTCCTTCTCTATCTCTTCCTACACTGTTCTATTCCTTCCTTCTCTATCTCTTCCTACGCCTTTCTATTCCTTCCTTCTCTATCTCTTCCTACGCCTTTCCATTCCTTCCTTCTCTAACTCTTCCTACACCTTTCCATTCCTTCCTTCTCTATCTCTTCCTAAGCCTTTCCATTCCTTCCTTTTCTATCTCTTCCTACGCCTTTCCATTCCTTCCTTCTCTATCTCTTCCTACACCTTTCCATTCCTTCCTTTTCTATCTCTTCCTACGCCTTTCCATTCCTTCCTTCTCTATCTCTTCCTACACATTTCTATTCCTTCCTTCTCTATCTCTTCCTACGCCTTTCTATTCCTTCCTTCTCTATCTCTTCCTACGCTGTTCTATTCTTTCCTTCTCTATCTCTTCCTACGCCTTTCTATTACTTCCTTCTCTATCTCTTCCTACGCCTTTCTATTCCTTCCTTCTCTATCTTTTCCTACGCCTTTCCATTCCTTCCTTCTCTAACTCTTCCTACACCTTTCCATTCCTTCCTTCACTATCTCTTCCTACGCCTTTCTATTCCTCCTTCTCTATCTCTTCCTACGCCTTTCCATTCCTTCCTTCTCTATCTCTTCCAACACCTTTCTATTCCTTCCTTCTCTATCTCTTCCTAAGCCTTTCCATTCCTTCCTTCTCTATCTCTTCCTACACCTTTCTATTCCTTCCTTCTCTATCTCTTCCTACACCTTTCCATTCCTTCCTTCTCTATCTCTTCCTACGCCTTTCTATTCCTTCCTTCTCTATCTCTTCCTAAGCCTTTCCATTCCTTGCTTCTCTATCTCTTCCTACGCCTTTCTATTCCTTCCTTCTCTATCTCTTCCTTCGCCTTTCCATTCCTTCCTTCTCTATCTGTTCCTACGCCTTTCTATTCCTTCCTTCTCTATCTCTTCCTACACTGTTCTATTCCTTCCTTCTCTATCTCTTCCTACGCCTTTCTATTCCTTCCTTCTCTATCTCTTCCTACGCCTTTCTATTCCTCCTTCTCTATCTTTTCCTACGCCTTTCCATTCCTTCCTTCTCTATCTCTTCCTACGCCTTTCTATTCCTTCCTTCTCTATCTCTTCCTAAGCCTTTCCATTCCTTGCTTCTCTATCTCTTCCTACGCCTTTCTATTCCTTCCTTCTCTATCTCTTCCTTCGCCTTTCCATTCCTTCCTTCTCTATCTGTTCCTACGCCTTTCTATTCCTTCCTTCTCTATCTCTTCCTACACTGTTCTATTCCTTCCTTCTCTATCTCTTCCTACGCCTTTCTATTCCTTCCTTCTCTATCTCTTCCTACGCCTTTCTATTCCTCCTTCTCTATCTTTTCCTACGCCTTTCCATTCCTTCCTTCTCTAACTCTTCCTACACCTTTCCATTCCTTCCTTCTCTATCTCTTCCTACGCCTTTCTATTCCTCCTTCTCTATCTCTTCCTACGCCTTTCCATTCCTTCCTTCTCTATCTCTTCCTACGCCTTTCCATTCCTTCCTTCTCTATCTCTTCCTACGCCTTTCTATTCCTCCTTCTCTATCTCTTCCTACGCCTTTCCATTCCTTCCTTCTCTATCTCTTCCTACACCTATCCATTCCTTCCTTCTCTATCTCTTCCTACGCCTTTCCATTACTTCCTTCTCTATCTCTTCCTACCCCTTTCTATTCCTTCCTTCGCTATCTCTTCCTACGCCTTTCCATTCCTTCCTCCTCTATCTCTTCCTACGCCTTTCTATTCCTTCCTTCTCTATCTCTTCCTACACCTTTCTATTCCTTCCTTCTCTATCTCTTCCTATGCCTTTCCATTCCTTCCTTCTCTATCTCTTCCTACGCCTTTCCATTCCTTCCTTCTCTATATCTTCCTACGCCTTTCTATTCCTTCCTTCTCTATCTCCTCCTACGCCTTTCCATTCCTTCCTTCTCTATCTCTTCCTACACCTTTCCATTCCTTCCTTCTCTATCTCTTCCTACACCTTTCTATTCCTTCCTTCTCTATCTCTTCCTATGCCTTTCCCTTCCCTGCTTCTCTATCTCTTCCTACGCCTTTCTATTCCTTCCTTCTCTATCACTTCCTACGCCTTTCCATTCCTTCCTTCTCTATCTCTTCCTATGCCTTTCCATTCATTCCTTCTATATCTCTTCCTACGTTTTCCTATTCCTTCCTTCTCTATCTCTTCCTAGGCAGTTCTATTACTTCCTTCTCTATCTCTTCCTACGCCTTTCTATTCCTCCTTCCCTATCTCTTCCTACGCCTTTCCATTCCTTCCTTCTTTATCTCTTCCTACACCTTTCTATTCCTTCCTTTTCTATCTCTTCCTTCGCCTTTCTATTCCTTCCTTCTCTATCTCTTCCTACACTGTTCTATTCCTTCCTTCTCTATCTCTTCCTACGCCTTTCTATTCCTTCCTTCTCTATCTTTTCCTACGCCTTTCCATTCCTTCCTTCTCTATCTCTTCCTACGCCTTTCCATTCCTTCCTTCTCTAATTCTTCCTACACCTTTCCATTCCTTCCTTCTCTATCTCTTCCTAAGCCTTTCCATTCCTTCCTTTTCTATCTCTTCCTACGCCTTTCCATTCCTTCCTTCTCTATCTCTTCCTACACCTTTCCATTCCTTCCTTTTCTATCTCTTCCTACGCCTTTCCATTCCTTCCTTCTCTATCTCTTCCTACACATTTCTATTCTTCCTTCTCTATCTCTTCCTACGCCTTTCTATTCCTTCCTTCTCTATCTCTTCCTACGCTGTTCTATTCTTTCCTTCTCTATCTCTTCCTACGCCTTTCTATTACTTCCTTCTCTATCTCTTCCTACGCCTTTCTATTCCTTCCTTCTCTATCTTTTCCTACGCCTTTCCATTCCTTCCTTCTCTAACTCTTCCTACACCTTTCCATTCCTTCCTTCACTATCTCTTCCTACGCCTTTCTATTCCTCCTTCTCTATCTCTTCCTACGCCTTTCCATTCCTTCCTTCTCTATCTCTTCCAACACCTTTCTATTCCTTCCTTCTCTATCTCTTCCTAAGCCTTTCCATTCCTTCCTTCTCTATCTCTTCCTACACCTTTCTATTCCTTCCTTCTCTATCTCTTCCTACACCTTTCCATTCCTTCCTTCTCTATCTCTTCCTACGCCTTTCTATTCCTTCCTTCTCTATCTCTTCCTAAGCCTTTCCATTCCTTGCTTCTCTATCTCTTCCTACGCCTTTCTATTCCTTCCTTCTCTATCTCTTCCTTCGCCTTTCCATTCCTTCCTTCTCTATCTCTTCCTACGCCTTTCTATTCCTTCCTTCTCTATCTCTTCCTACACTGTTCTATTCCTTCCTTCTCTATCTCTTCCTACGCCTTTCTATTCCTTCCTTCTCTATCTCTTCCTACGCCTTTCTAATCCTCCTTCTCTATCTTTTCCTACGCCTTTCCATTCCTTCCTTCTCTATCTCTTCCTACGCCTTTCTATTCCTCCTTCGCTATCTCTTCCTACGCCTTTCCATTCCTTCCTTCTCTATCTCTTCCTACGCCTTTCTATTCCTCCTTCTCTATCTCTTCCTACGCCTTTCCATTCCTTCCTTCTCTATCTCTTCCTACGCCTTTCCATTCCTTCCTTCTCTAACTCTTCCTACACCTTTCCATTCCTTCCTTCTCTATCTCTTCCTACGCCTTTCTATTCCTCCTTCGCTATCTCTTCCTACGCCTTTCCATTCCTTCCTTCTCTATCTCTTCCTACGCCTTTCTATTCCTCCTTCTCTATCTCTTCCTACGCCTTTCCATTCCTTCCTTCTCTATCTCTTCCTACACCTATCCATTCCTTCCTTCTCTATCTCTTCCTACGCCTTTCCATTACTTCCTTCTCTATCTCTTCCTACCCCTTTCTATTCCTTCCTTCGCTATCTCTTCCTACGCCTTTCCATTCCTTCCTCCTCTATCTCTTCCTACGCCTTTCTATTCCTTCCTTCTCTATCTCTTCCTACACCTTTCTATTCCTTCCTTCTCTATCTCTTCCTATGCCTTTCCATTCCTTCCTTCTCTATCTCTTCCTACGCCTTTCCATTCCTTCCTTCTCTATATCTTCCTACGCCTTTCTATTCCTTCCTTCTCTATCTCCTCCTACGCCTTTCCATTCCTTCCTTCTCTATCTCTTCCTACACCTTTCCATTCCTTCCTTCTCTATCTCTTCCTACACCTTTCTATTCCTTCCTTCTCTATCTCTTCCTATGCCTTTCCCTTCCCTGCTTCTCTATCTCTTCCTACGCCTTTCTATTCCTTCCTTCTCTATCACTTCCTACGCCTTTCCATTCCTTCCTTCTCTATCTCTTCCTATGCCTTTCCATTCATTCCTTCTATATCTCTTCCTACGTTTTCCTATTCCTTCCTTCTCTATCTCTTCCTAGGCAGTTCTATTACTTCCTTCTCTATCTCTTCCTACGCCTTTCTATTCCTCCTCTCTATCTCTTCCTACGCCTTTCTATTCCTCCTTCTCTATCTCTTCCTACGCCTTTCTATTCCTTCCTTCTCTATCTCTTCCTACGCCTTTCTAGACCTTCCTTCTCTATCTCTTCCTACACCTTTCTATTCCTTCCTTTTCTATCTCTTCCTACGCCTTTCCATTCCTTCCTTCTCTATCTCTTCCTACACCTTTCTATTCCTTCCTTCTCTATCTCTTCCTACGCCTTTCTATTCCTTCCTTCTCTATCTCTTCCTACGCTGTTCTATTCTTTCCTTCTCTATCTCTTCCTACGCCTTTATATTCCTTCCTTCTATATCTCTTCCTACGCCTTTCTATTCCTTCCTTCTCTAGCTTTTCCTACGCCTTTCCATTCCTTCCTTCTCTAACTCTTCCTATACCTTTCCATCCCTTCCTTCTCTATCTCTTCCTACACCTTTCCATTCCTTCCTTTTCTATCTCTTCCTACGCCTTTCCATTCCTTCCTTCTCTATCTCTTCCTACACCTTTCTATTCCTTCCTTCTCTATCTCTTCCTACGCCTTTCTATTCCTTCCTTCTCTATCTCTTCCTACGCTGTTCTATTCTTTCCTTCTCTATCTCTTCCTACGCCTTTCTAGTACTTCCTTCTCTATCTCTTCCTACGCCTTTCTATTCCTTCCTTCTCTATCTTTTCCTACGCCTTTCCATTCCTTCCTTCTCTAACTCTTCCTACACCTTTCCATTCCTTCCTTCTCTATCTCTTCCTAAGCCTTTCTATTCCTCCTTCTCTATCTCTTCCTACGCCTTTCCATTCCTTCCTTCTCTATCTCTTCCTACGCCTTTCCATTCCTTCCTTCTCTAACTCTTCCTACACCTTTCCATTCCTTCCTTCACCATCTCTTCCTACGCCTTTCTATTAAGCCTTCTCTATCTCTTCCTACGCCTTTCCATTCCTTCCTTCTCTATCTCTTCCTACACCTTTCTATTCCTTCCTTCTCTAGCTCTTCCTAAGCCTTTCCATTCCTTCCTTCTCTATTCTCTTCCTACACCTTTCTATTCCTTCCTTCTCTATCTCTTCCTACACCTTTCCATTCCTTCCTTCTCTATCTCTTCCTACGCCTTTCTATTCCTTCCTTCTCTATCTCTTCCTAAGCCTTTCCACTCCTTGCTTCTCTATCTCTTCCTACGCCTTTCTATTCATTCCTTCTCTATCTCTTCCTAAGCCTTTCCACTCCTTGCTTCTCTATCTCTTCCTACGCCTTTCTATTCCTCCTTCCCTATCTCTTCCTACGCCTTTCCATTCCTTCCTTCTCTATCTCTTCCTACACCTTTCTATTCCTTCCTTTTCTATCTCTTCCTTCGCCTTTCTATTCCTTCCTTCTCTATCTCTTCCTACACTGTTCTATTCCTTCCTTCTCTATCTCTTCCTACGCCTTTCTATTCCTTCCTTCTCTATCTCTTCCTACGCCTTTCTATTCCTCCTTCTCTATCTTTTCCTACGCCTTTCCATTCCTTCCTTCTCTATCTCTTCCTACGCCTTTCCATTCCTTCCTTCTCTAACTCTTCCTACACCTTTCCATTCCTTCCTTCTCTATCTCTTCCTAAGCCTTTCCATTCCTTCCTTTTCTATCTCTTCCTACGCCTTTCCATTCCTTCCTTCTCTATCTCTTCCTACACCTTTCCATTCCTTCCTTTTCTATCTCTTCCTACGCCTTTCCATTCCTACCTTCTCTATCTCTTCCTACACATTTCTATTCCTTCCTTCTCTATCTCTTCCTACGCCTTTCTCTTCCTTCCTTCTCTATCTCTTCCTACGCTGTTCTATTCTTTCCTTCTCTATCTCTTCCTACGCCTTTCTATTACTTCCTTCTCTATCTCTTCCTACGCCTTTCTATTCCTTCCTTCTCTATCTTTTCCTACGCCTTTCCATTCCTTCCTTCTCTAACTCTTCCTACACCTTTCCATTCCTTCCTTCACTATCTCTTCCTACGCCTTTCTATTCCTCCTTCTCTATCTCTTTCTACGCCTTTCCATTCCTTCCTTCTCTATCTCTTCCAACACCTTTCTATTCCTTCCTTCTCTATCTCTTCCTAAGCCTTTCCATTCCTTCCTTCTCTATCTCTTCCTACACCTTTCTATTCCTTCCTTCTCTATCTCTTCCTACACCTTTCCATTCCTTCCTTCTCTATCTCTTCCTACACCTTTCTATTCCTTCCTTTTCTATCTCTTCCTACGCCTTTCCATTCCTTCCTTCTCTATCTCTTCCTACACCTTTCTATTCCTTCCTTCTCTATCTCTTCCTACGCCTTTCTATTCCTTCCTTCTCTATCTCTTCCTACGCTGTTCTATTCTTTCCTTCTCTATCTCTTCCTACGCCTTTATATTCCTTCCTTCTATATCTCTTCCTACGCCTTTCTATTCCTTCCTTCTCTAGCTTTTCCTACGCCTTTCCATTCCTTCCTTCTCTAACTCTTCCTATACCTTTCCATCCCTTCCTTCTCTATCTCTTCCTACACCTTTCCATTCCTTCCTTTTCTATCTCTTCCTACGCCTTTCCATTCCTTCCTTCTCTATCTCTTCCTACACCTTTCTATTCCTTCCTTCTCTATCTCTTCCTACGCCTTTCTATTCCTTCCTTCTCTATCTCTTCCTACGCTGTTCTATTCTTTCCTTCTCTATCTCTTCCTACGCCTTTCTAGTACTTCCTTCTCTATCTCTTCCTACGCCTTTCTATTCCTTCCTTCTCTATCTTTTCCTACGCCTTTCCATTCCTTCCTTCTCTAACTCTTCCTACACCTTTCCATTCCTTCCTTCTCTATCTCTTCCTAAGCCTTTCTATTCCTCCTTCTCTATCTCTTCCTACGCCTTTCCATTCCTTCCTTCTCTATCTCTTCCTACGCCTTTCCATTCCTTCCTTCTCTAACTCTTCCTACACCTTTCCATTCCTTCCTTCACCATCTCTTCCTACGCCTTTCTATTCAGCCTTCTCTATCTCTTCCTACGCCTTTCCATTCCTTCCTTCTCTATCTCTTCCTACACCTTTCTATTCCTTCCTTCTCTATCTCTTCCTACACCTTTCCATTCCTTCCTTCTCTATCTCTTCCTACGCCTTTCTATTCCTTCCTTCTCTATCTCTTCCTAAGCCTTTCCACTCCTTGCTTCTCTATCTCTTCCTACGCCTTTCTATTCCTTCCTTCTCTATCTCTTCCTAAGCCTTTCCACTCCTTGCTTCTCTATCTCTTCCTACGCCTTTCCATTCCTTGCTTCTCTATCTCTTCCTACGCCTTTCTATTCCTCCTTCCCTATCTCTTCCTACGCCTTTCCATTCCTTCCTTCTCTATCTCTTCCTACACCTTTCTATTCCTTCCTTTTCTATCTCTTCCTTCGCCTTTCTATTCCTTCCTTCTCTATCTCTTCCTACACTGTTCTATTCCTTCCTTCTCTATCTCTTCCTACGCCTTTCTATTCCTTCCTTCTCTATCTCTTCCTACGCCTTTCTATTCCTCCTTCTCTATCTTTTCCTACGCCTTTCCATTCCTTCCTTCTCTATCTCTTCCTACGCCTTTCCATTCCTTCCTTCTCTAACTCTTCCTACACCTTTCCATTCCTTCCTTCTCTATCTCTTCCTAAGCCTTTCCATTCCTTCCTTTTCTATCTCTTCCTACGCCTTTCCATTCCTTCCTTCTCTATCTCTTCCTACACCTTTCCATTCCTTCCTTTTCTATCTCTTCCTACGCCTTTCCATTCCTTCCTTCTCTATCTCTTCCTACACATTTCTATTCCTTCCTTCTCTATCTCTTCCTACGCCTTTCTCTTCCTTCCTTCTCTATCTCTTCCTACGCTGTTCTATTCTTTCCTTCTCTATCTCTTCCTACGCCTTTCTATTACTTCCTTCTGTATCTCTTCCTACGCCTTTCTATTCCTTCCTTCTATATCTTTTACTACGCCTTTCCATTCCTTCCTTCTCTAACTCTTCCTACACCTTACCATTCCTTCCTTCACTATCTCTTCCTACGCCTTTCTATTCCTCCTTCTCTATCTCTTTCTACGCCTTTCCATTCCTTCCTTCTCTATCTCTTCCAACACCTTTCTATTCCTTCCTTCTCTATCTCTTCCTAAGCCTTTCCATTCCTTCCTTCTCTATCTCTTCCTACACCTTTCTATTCCTTCCTTCTCTATCTCTTCCTACACCTTTCCATTCCTTCCTTCTCTATCTCTTCCTACGCCTTTCTATTCCTTCCTTCTCTATCTCTTCCTAAGCCTTTCCATTCCTTGCTTCTCTATCTCTTCCTACGCCTTTCTATTCCTTCCTTCTCTATCTCTTCCTTCGCCTTTCCATTCCTTCCTTCTCTATCTCTTCCTACGCCTTTCTATTCCTTCCTTCTCTATCTCTTCCTACACTGTTCTATTCCTTCCTTCTCTATCTCTTCCTACGCCTTTCTATTCCTTCCTTCTCTATCTCTTCCTACGCCTTTCTATTCCTCCTTCTCTATCTTTTCCTACACCTTTCCATTCCTTCCTTCTCTATCTCTTCCTACGCCTTTCCATTCCTTCCTTCTCTAACTCTTCCTACACCTTTCCATTCCTTCCTTCTCTATCTCTTCCTACGCCTTTCTATTCCTCCTTCTCTATCTCATCCTACGCCTTTCCATTCCTTCCTTCTCTATCTCTTCCTACGCCTTTCTATTCCTCCTTCTCTATCTCTTCCTACGCCTTTCCATTCCTTCCTTCTCTATCTCTTCCTACACCTATCCATTCCTTCCTTCTCTATCTCTTCCTACGCCTTTCCATTACTTCCTTCTCTATCTCTTCCTACCCCTTTCTATTCCTTCCTTCGCTATCTCTTCCTACTCCTTTCCATTCCTTCCTCCTCTATCTCTTCCTACGCCTTTCTATTCCTTCCTTCTCTATCTCTTCCTACACCTTTCTATTCCTTCCTTCTCTATCTCTTCCTATGCCTTTCCATTCCTTCCTTCTCTATCTCTTCCTACGCCTTTCCATTCCTTCCTTCTCTATCTCTTCCTACGCCTTTCTATTCCTTCCTTCTCTATCTCCTCCTACGCCTTTCCATTCCTTCCTTCTCTATCTCTTCCTACACCTTTCCATTCCTTCCTTCTCTATCTCTTCCTACACCTTTCTATTCCTTCCTTCTCTATCTCTTCCTATGCCTTTCCCTTCCCTGCTTCTCTATCTCTTCCTACGCCTTTCTATTCCTTCCTTCTCTATCACTTCCTACGCCTTTCCATTCCTTCCTTCTCTATCTCTTCCTATGCCTTTCCATTCATTCCTTCTATATCTCTTCCTACGTTTTCCTATTCCTTCCTTCTCTATCTCTTCCTAGGCAGTTCTATTACTTCCTTCTCTATCTCTTCCTACGCCTTTCTATTCCTCCTCTCTATCTCTTCCTACGCCTTTCTATTCCTCCTTCTCTATCTCTTCCTACGCCTTTCTATTCCTTCCTTCTCTATCTCTTCCTACACATTTCTATTCCTTCCTTCTCTATCTCTTCCTACGCCTTTCTATTCCTTCCTTCTCTATCTCTTCCTACGCTGTTCTATTCTTTCCTTCTCTATCTCTTCCTACGCCTTTATATTCCTTCCTTCTATATCTCTTCCTACGCCTTTCTATTCCTTCCTTCTCTAGCTTTTCCTACGCCTTTCCATTCCTTCCTTCTCTAACTCTTCCTATACCTTTCCATCCCTTCCTTCTCTATCTCTTCCTACGCCTTTCCATTCCTTGCTTCTCTATCTCTTCCTAAGCCTTTCCATTCCTTGCTTCTCTATCTCTTCCTACGCCTTTCTATTCCTTCCTTCTCTATCTCTTCCTACGCCTTTCCATTCCTTCCTTCTCTATCTCTTCCTACGCCTTTCTATTCCTTCATTCTCTATCTCTTCCTACACTGTTCTATTCCTTCCTTCTCTATCTCTTCCTACACCTTTCTATTCCTTCCTTCTCTATCTTTTCCTACGCCTTTCCATTCCTTCCTTCTCTAACTCTTCCTACACCTTTCCATTCCTTCCTTCTCTATCTCTTCCTAAGCCTTTCTATTCCTCCTTCTCTATCTCTTCCTACGCCTTTCCATTCCTTCCTTCTCTATCTCTTCCTACGCCTTTCCATTCCTTCCTTCTCTAACTCTTCCTACACCTTTCCATTCCTTCCTTCACCATCTCTTCCTACGCCTTTCTATTCAGCCTTCTCTATCTCTTCCTACGCCTTTCCATTCCTTCCTTCTCTATCTCTTCCTACACCTTTCTATTCCTTCCTTCTCTAGCTCTTCCTAAGCCTTTCCATTCCTTCCTTCTCTATTCTCTTCCTACACCTTTCTATTCCTTCCTTCTCTATCTCTTCCTACACCTTTCCATTCCTTCCTTCTCTATCTCTTCCTACGCCTTTCTATTCCTTCCTTCTCTATCTCTTCCTAAGCCTTTCCACTCCTTGCTTCTCTATCTCTTCCTACGCCTTTCTATTCCTTCCTTCTCTATCTCTTCCTAAGCCTTTCCACTCCTTGCTTCTCTATCTCTTCCTACGCCTTTCCATTCCTTGCTTCTCTATCTCTTCCTACGCCTTTCTATTCCTCCTTCCCTATCTCTTCCTACGCCTTTCCATTCCTTCCTTCTCTATCTCTTCCTACACCTTTCTATTCCTTCCTTTTCTATCTCTTCCTTCGCCTTTCTATTCCTTCCTTCTCTATCTCTTCCTACACTGTTCTATTCCTTCCTTCTCTATCTCTTCCTACGCCTTTCTATTCCTTCCTTCTCTATCTCTTCCTACGCCTTTCTATTCCTCCTTCTCTATCTTTTCCTACGCCTTTCCATTCCTTCCTTCTCTATCTCTTCCTACGCCTTTCCATTCCTTCCTTCTCTAACTCTTCCTACACCTTTCCATTCCTTCCTTCTCTATCTCTTCCTAAGCCTTTCCATTCCTTCCTTTTCTATCTCTTCCTACGCCTTTCCATTCCTTCCTTCTCTATCTCTTCCTACACCTTTCCATTCCTTCCTTTTCTATCTCTTCCTACGCCTTTCCATTCCTTCCTTCTCTATCTCTTCCTACACATTTCTATTCCTTCCTTCTCTATCTCTTCCTACGCCTTTCTCTTCCTTCCTTCTCTATCTCTTCCTACGCTGTTCTATTCTTTCCTTCTCTATCTCTTCCTACGCCTTTCTATTACTTCCTTCTCTATCTCTTCCTACGCCTTTCTATTCCTTCCTTCTCTATCTTTTCCTACGCCTTTCCATTCCTTCCTTCTCTAACTCTTCCTACACCTTACCATTCCTTCCTTCACTATCTCTTCCTACGCCTTTCTATTCCTCCTTCTCTATCTCTTTCTACGCCTTTCCATTCCTTCCTTCTCTATCTCTTCCAACACCTTTCTATTCCTTCCTTCTCTATCTCTTCCTAAGCCTTTCCATTCCTTCCTTCTCTATCTCTTCCTACACCTTTCTATTCCTTCCTTCTCTATCTCTTCCTACACCTTTCCATTCCTTCCTTCTCTATCTCTTCCTACGCCTTTCTATTCCTTCCTTCTCTATCTCTTCCTAAGCCTTTCCATTCCTTGCTTCTCTATCTCTTCCTACGCCTTTCTATTCCTTCCTTCTCTATCTCTTCCTTCGCCTTTCCATTCCTTCCTTCTCTATCTCTTCCTACGCCTTTCTATTCCTTCCTTCTCTATCTCTTCCTACACTGTTCTATTCCTTCCTTCTCTATCTCTTCCTACGCCTTTCTATTCCTTCCTTCTCTATCTCTTCCTACGCCTTTCTATTCCTCCTTCTCTATCTTTTCCTACACCTTTCCATTCCTTCCTTCTCTATCTCTTCCTACGCCTTTCCATTCCTTCCTTCTCTAACTCTTCCTACACCTTTCCATTCCTTCCTTCTCTATCTCTTCCTACGCCTTTCTATTCCTCCTTCTCTATCTCATCCTACGCCTTTCCATTCCTTCCTTCTCTATCTCTTCCTACGCCTTTCTATTCCTTCCTCCTCTAT
Source organism: Eledone cirrhosa (assembly GCA_964016885.1). Taxonomy (NCBI): domain Eukaryota; kingdom Metazoa; phylum Mollusca; class Cephalopoda; order Octopoda; family Eledonidae; genus Eledone; species Eledone cirrhosa. The sequence goes on along the minus strand of OZ024743.1, from coordinate 95,910,779 downwards.
CTCTTCCTACGCCTTTCTATTCCTTCCTTCTCTATCTCTTCCTACACCTTTCTATTCCTTCCTTCTCTATCTCTTCCTACACCTTTCCATTCCTTCCTTCTCTATCTCTTCCTACGCCTTTCTATTCCTTCCTTCTCTATCTCTTCCTACACCTTTCTATTCCTTCCTTCTCTATCTCTTCCTACACCTATCCATTCCTTCCTTCTCTATCTCTTCCTACGCCTTTCCATTCCTTCCTTCTCTATCTCTTCCTACGCCTTTCTATTCCTTCCTTCTCTATCTCCTCCTACGCCTTTCCATTCCTTCCTTCTCTATCTCTTCCTACACCTTTCCATTCCTTCCTTCTCTATCTCTTCCTACACCTTTCTATTCCTTCCTTCTTTATCTCTTCCTATGCCTTTCCCTTCCCTGCTTCTCTATCTCTTCCTACGCCTTTCTATTCCTTCCTTCTCTATCACTTCCTACGCCTTTCCATTCCTTCCTTCTCTATCTCTTCCTATGCCTTTCCATTCATTCCTTCTATATCTCTTCCTACGTTTTCCTATTCCTTCCTTCTCTATCTCTTCCTAGGCAGTTCTATTACTTCCTTCTCTATCTCTTCCTACGCCTTTCTATTCCTCCTCTCTATCTCTTCCTACGCCTTTCTATTCCTCCTTCTCTATCTCTTCCTACGCCTTTCTATTCCTTCCTTCTCTATCTCTTCCTACACATTTCTATTCCTTCCTTCTCTATCTCTTCCTACGCCTTTCTATTCCTTCCTTCTCTATCTCTTCCTACGCTGTTCTATTCTTTCCTTCTCTATCTCTTCCTACGCCTTTATATTCCTTCCTTCTATATCTCTTCCTACGCCTTTCTATTCCTTCCTTCTCTAGCTTTTCCTACGCCTTTCCATTCCTTCCTTCTCTAACTCTTCCTATACCTTTCCATCCCTTCCTTCTCTATCTCTTCCTACGCCTTTCCATTCCTTGCTTCTCTATCTCTTCCTACGCCTTTCTATTCCTTCCTTCTCTATCTTTTCCTACGCCTTTCTATTCCTCCCTTCTCTATCTCTTCCTACGCCTTTCCATTCCTTGCTTCTCTATCTCTTCCTACACCTTTATATTCCTTCCTCCTCTATCTCTTCCTAAGCCTTTCTATTCCTTCCTTCTCTATCTCTTCCTACGCCTTTCTATTCCTTCCTTCTCTATCTCTTCCTACGCCTTTCCATTCCTTGCTTCTCTATCTCTTCCTACGCCTTTATATTCCTTCCTTCTCTATCTCTTCCTACGCCTTTCCATTCATTCCTTCTATATCTCTTCCTACGCCTTTCTATTCCTTCCTTCTCAATCACTTCCTACGCCTTTCCATTCCTTCCTTCTCTATCTCTTCCTATGCCTTTCCATTCCTTCCTTCTCTATCTCTTCCTACGCCTTTCCATTCCTTGCTTCTCTATCTCTTCCTACACCTTTCTATTCCTTCCTTCTCTATCTCTTCCTAAGCCTTTCCATTCATTCCTTCTCTATCTCTTCCTACGTTTTCCTATTCCTCCTTCTCTATCTCTTCCTACGCCTTTCTATTCCTGCTTCTCTATCTCTTCCTACGCCTTTCCATTCCTTCCTTCTCTCTCTCTTCCTACGCCTTTCCATTCCTTCCTTCTCTATCTCTTCCTACGCCTTTCTATTCCTCCTTTTCTATCTCTTCCTACGCCTTTCTATTCCTCCTTCTCTATCTCTTCCTACACCTTTCCATTCCATCCTTCTCTATCTCTTCCTACGCCTTTCTATTCCTTCCTTCTCTATCTCTTCCTAAGCCTTTCCATTCCTTGCTTCTCTATCTCTTCCTACGCCTTTCTATTCCTTCATTCTCTATCTCTTCCTACACTGTTCTATTCCTTCCTTCTCTATCTCTTCCTACACCTTTCTATTCCTTCCTTCTCTATCTCTTCCTACGCCTTTCTATTCCTCCTTCTCTATCTTTTCCTACGCCTTTCCATTCCTTCCTTCTCTATCTCTTCCTACGCCTTTCCATTCCTTCCTTCTCTAACTCTTCCTACACCTTTCCATTCCTTCCTTCTCTATCTCTTCCTACGCCTTTCCATTCCTTCCTTCTCTATCTCTTCCTACGCCTTTCTATTCCTCCTTCTCTATCTCTTCCTACGCCTTTCCATTCCTTCCTTCTCTATCTCTTCCTACACCTATCCAATCCTTCCTTCTCTATCTCTTCCTACGCCTTTCCATTACTTCCTTCTCTATCTCTTCCTCCCCCTTTCTATTCCTTCCTTCGCTATCTCTTCCTACGCCTTTCCATTCCTTCCTCCTCTATCTCTTCCTACGCCTTTCTATTCCTTCCTTCTCTATCTCTTCCTACACCTTTCTATTCCTTCCTTCTCTAACTCTTCCTACGCCTTTCCATTCCTTCCTTCTCTATCTCTTCCTACACCTATCCAATCCTTCCTTCTCTATCTCTTCCTACGCCTTTCCATTACTTCCTTCTCTATCTCTTCCTCCCCCTTTCTATTCCTTCCTTCGCTATCTCTTCCTACGCCTTTCCATTCCTTCCTCCTCTATCTCTTCCTACGCCTTTCTATTCCTTCCTTCTCTATCTCTTCCTACGCCTTTCTATTCCTTCCTTCTCTATCTCTTCCTATGCCTTTCCCTTCCCTGCTTCTCTATCTCTTCCTACACCTTTCTATTCCTTCCTTCTCTAACTCTTCCTATGCCTTTCCATTCCTTCCTTCTCTATCTCTTCCTACACCTTTCCATTCCTTCCTTCTCTATCTCTTCCTACACCTTTCTATTCCTTCCTTCTCTATCTCTTCCTATGCCTTTCCCTTCCCTGCTTCTCTATCTCTTCCTACGCCTTTCTATTCCTTCCTTCTCTATCACTTCCTACGCCTTTCCATTCCTTCCTTCTCTATCTCTTCCTACGTTTTCCTATTCCTTCCTTCTCTATCTCTTCCTAGGCAGTTCTATTACTTCCTGCTCTATCTCTTCCTACGCCTTTCTATTCCTCCTCTCTATCTCTTCCTACGCCTTTCTATTCCTCCTTCTCTATCTCTTCCTACGCCTTTCTATTCCTTCCTTCTCTATCTCTTCCTACGCCTTTCTAGACCTTCCTTCTCTATCTCTTCCTACACCTTTCTATTCCTTCCTTTTCTATCTCTTCCTACGCCTTTCCATTCCTTCCTTCTCTATCTCTTCCTACACCTTTCTATTCCTTCCTTCTCTATCTCTTCCTACGCCTTTCTATTCCTTCCTTCTCTATCTCTTCCTACGCTGTTCTATTCTTTCCTTCTCTATCTCTTCCTACGCCTTTATATTCCTTCCTTCTATATCTCTTCCTACGCCTTTCTATTCCTTCCTTCTCTAGCTTTTCCTACGCCTTTCCATTCCTTCCTTCTCTAACTCTTCCTATACCTTTCCATCCCTTCCTTCTCTATCTCTTCCTACGCCTTTCCATTCCTTGCTTCTCTATCTCTTCCTACGCCTTTCTATTCCTTCCTTCTCTATCTTTTCCTACGCCTTTCTATTCCTCCCTTCTCTATCTCTTCCTACGCCTTTCCATTCCTTGCTTCTCTATCTCTTCCTACACCTTTATATTCCTTCCTCCTCTATCTCTTCCTAAGCCTTTCTATTCCTTCCTTCTCTATCTCTTCCTACGCCTTTCTATTCCTTCCTTCTCTATCTCTTCCTACGCCTTTCCATTCCTTGCTTCTCTATCTCTTCCTACGCCTTTATATTCCTTCCTTCTCTATCTCTTCCTACGCCTTTCTATTCCTTCCTTCTCTATCTCTTCCTACGCCTTTCCATTCATTCCTTCTATATCTCTTCCTACGCCTTTCTATTCCTTCCTTCTCTATCTCTTCCTATGCCTTTCCATTCCTTCCTTCTCTATCTCTTCCTACGCCTTTCCATTCCTTGCTTCTCTATCTCTTCCTACGCCTTTCTATTCCTTCCTTCTCTATCTCTTCCTAAGCCTTTCCATTCATTCCTTCTATATCTCTTCCTACGTTTTCCTATTCCTCCTTCTCTATCTCTTCCTACGCCTTTCTATTCCTCCTTCTCTATCTCTTCCTACGCCTTTCCATTCCTTCCTTCTCTCTCTCTTCCTACGCCTTTCCATTCCTTCCTTCTCTATCTCTTCCTACGCCTTTCTATTCCTCCTTTTCTATCTCTTCCTACGCCTTTCTATTCCTCCTTCTCCATCTCTTCCTACACCTTTCTATTCCTTCCTTCTCTATCTCTTCCTAAGCCTTTCCATTCCTTCCTTCTCTATCTCTTCCTATGCCTTTCCATTCCTTCCTTCTCTATCTCTTCCTACGCCTTTCCATTCCTTGCTTCTCTATCTCTTCCTACGCCTTTCTATTCCTTCCTTCTCTATCTCTTCCTACGCCTTTCATTCATTCCTTCTATATCTCTTCCTACGCCTTTCTATTCCTTCCTTCTCTATCACTTCCTACGCCTTTCCATTCCTTCCTTCTCTATCTCTTCCTATGCCTTTCCATTCCTTCCTTCTCAATCTCTTCCTACGCCTTTCCATTCCTTGCTTCTCTATCTCTTCCTACGCCTTTCTATTCCTTCCTTCTCTATCTCTTCCTATGCCTTTCCATTCATTCCTTCTATATCTCTTCCTACGTTTTCCTATTCCTTCCTTCTCTATCTCTTCCTAGAGAGTTCTATTACTTCCTTCTCTATCTCTTCCTACGCCTTTCTATTCCTTCCTTCTCTATCTCTTCCTACGCCTTTCTATTCCTCCTTCTCTATCTCTTCCTACGCCTTTCTATTCCTTCCTTCTCTATCTCTTCCTACGCCTTTCTATACCTTCCTTCTCTATCTCTTCCTACGCCTTTCCATTCCTTCCTTCTCTCTCTCTTCCTACGCCTTTCCATTCCTTCCTTCTCTATCTCTTCCTACGCCTTTCTATTCCTCCTTCTCTATCTCTTCCTACGCCTTTCTATACCTTCCTTCTCTATCTCTTCCTACACCTTTCTATTCCTTCCTTCTCTATCTCTTCCTAAGCCTTTCCATTCCTTCCTTCTCTATCTCTTCCTACACCTTTCCATTCCTTCCTTTTCTATCTCTTCCTACGCCTTTCCATTCCTTCCTTCTCTATCTCTTCCTACACCTTTCTATTCCTTCCTTCTCTATCTCTTCCTACGCCTTTCTATTCCTTCCTGATCTATCTCTTACTACGCTGTTCTATTCTTTCCTTCTCTATCTCTTCCTACGCCTTTCTATTACTTCCTTCTCTATCTCTTCCTACGCCTTTCTATTCCTTCCTTCTCTATCTTTTCCTACGCCTTTCCATTCCTTCCTTCTCTAACTCTTCCTATACCTTTCCATTCCTTCCTTCTCTATCTCTTCCTACGCCTTTCCATTCCTTCCTTCTCTATCTCTTCCTACACCTTTCCATTCCTTCCTTTTCTATCTCTTCCTACGCCTTTCCATTCCTTCCTTCTCTATCTCTTCCTACACCTTTCCATTCATTCCTTCTCTATTTCTTCCTACACCTTTCTATTCCTTCCTTCTCTATCTCTTCCTACGCCTTTCTATTCCTTCCTTCTCTATCTCTTCCTAAGCCTTTCCATTCCTTCCTTCTCTATCTCTTCCTACACCTTTCCATTCCTTCCTTTTCTATCTCTTCCTACGCCTTTCCATTCCTTCCTTCTCTATCTCTTCCTACACCTTTCCATTCATTCCTTCTCTATTTCTTCCTACACCTTTCTATTCCTTCCTTCTCTATCTCTTCCTACGCCTTTCTATTCCTCCTTCTCTATCTCTTCCTACACCTTTCTATTCCTCCTTCTCTATCTCTTCCTACGCCTTTCTATTCCTTCCTTCTCTATCTCTTCCTACGCCTTTCTATTCCTTCCTTCTCTATCTCTTCCTACGCCTTTCTATACCTTCCTTCTCTATCTCTTCCTACACCTTTCTATTCCTTCCTTCTCTATCTCTTCCTAAGCCTTTCCATTCCTTCCTTTTCTATCTCTTCCTACGCCTTTCCATTCCTTCCTTCTCTATCTCTTCCTACACCTTTCCATTCCTTCCTTTTCTATCTCTTCCTACGCCTTTCCATTCCTTCCTTCTCTATCTCTTCCTACGCCTTTCCATTCCTTGCTTCTCTATCTCTTCCTACGCCTTTCTATTCCTTCCTTCTCTATCTCTTCCTACGCCTTTCCATTCCTTCCTTCTCTCTCTCTTCATACGCCTTTCCATTCCTTCCTTCTCTATCTCTTCCTACGCCTTTCTATCCCTCCTTCTCTATCTCTTCCTACCCCTTTCTATTCCTCCTTCTCTATCTCTTCCTACGCCTTTCTATTCCAGCCTTCTCTATCTCTTCCTAAGCTGTTCTATTCTTTCCTTCTCTATCTCTTCCTACGCCTTTCTATTACTTCCTTCTCTATCTCTTCCTACGCCTTTCTATTCCTTCCTTCTCTATCTCTTCCTACGCCTTACCATTCCTTCCTTCTCTATCTCTTCCTACACCTTTCCATTCCTTCCTTCTCTATCTCTTCCCACGCCTTTCTATTCCTTCCTCCTCTATCTCTTCCTACGCCTTACCATTCCTTCCTTCTCTATCTCTTCCTACGCCTTTCCATTCCTTCCTTCTCTATCTCTTCCTACGCCTTTCTATTCCTTCCTCCTCTATCTCTTCCTACGCCTTTCTATTCCTTCCTTCTCTATCTCTTCCTACGCCTTTCCATTCCTTCCTTCTCTATCTCTTCCTACGCCTTTCTATTCCTCCTTCTCTATCTCTTCCTACGCCTTTCTATTCCTCCTTCTCTATCTCTTCCTACGCCTTTCTATTCCTCCTTCTCTATCTCTTCCTACGCCTTTCCCTTCCTTCCTTCTTTATCTCTTCCTACGCCTTTCTATTCCTTCCTTCTCTATCTCTTCCTACGCCTTTCCTTTCCTTCCATCTTTATCTCTTCTTACACCTTTCTATTCCTTCATTCTCTATCTCTTCCTACACCTTTCTATTCCTTCCTTCCCTATCTCTTCCTACGTCTTTCTATTCCTTCCTTCTCTATCTCTTCCTACACCTTTCTATTCCTTCCTTCTCTATCACTTCCTACGCCTTTCTATTCCTTCCTTCTCTATCTCTTCCTACGCTGTTCTATTCCTTCCTTCTCTATCTCTTCCTACACCTTTCTATTCCTTCCTTCTCTATCTCTTCCTACGCTGTTCTATTCCTTCCTTCTCTATCTCTTCCTAAGCCTTTCTATTCCTTCCTTCTCTATCTCTTCCTACACCTTTCCAAGCCTTCCTTCTCTATCTCTTCCTACGCCTTTCTATTCCTTCCTTCTCTATCTCTTCCTACGCCTTTCCATTCCTTCCTTCTCTATCTCTTCCTACACCTTTCTATTCCTTCCTTCTCTATCTCTTCCTACGCCTTTCCATTCCTTCCTTCTCTAACTCTTCCTACACCTTTCCATTCCTTCCTTCTCTATCTCTTCCTACGCCTTTCTATTCCTCCTTCTCTATCTCTTCCTACGCCTTTCCATTCCTTCCTTCTCTATCTCTTCCTACATCTTCCTATTCCTTCCATCTCTATCTCTTCCTACGCCTTTCCATTCCTTCCTTCTCTATCACTTCCTACGCCTTTCCATTCCTTCCTTCTCTATCTCTTCCTACATCTTCCTATTCCTTCCTTCTCTATCTCTTCCTACGCCTTTCCATTCCTTCCTTCTCTATCGCTTCCTACACCTTTCCAATCCTTCCTTCTCTATCTCTTCCTACGCCTTTCTATTCCTTCCTTCTCTATCTCTTCCTACGCCTTCCATTCCTTCCTTCTCTATCTCTTCCTACACCTTTCTATTCCTTCCTTCTCTATCTCTTCCTACGCCTTTCCATTCCTTCCTTCTCTAACTCTTCCTACACCTTTCTATTCCTTCCTTCTCTATCTCTTCCTACGCCTTTCCATTCCTTCCTTCTCTAACTCTTCCTACACCTTTCCATTCCTTCCTTCTCTATCTCTTCCTACGCCTTTCTATTCCTCCTTCTCTATCTCTTCCTACGCCTTTCCATTCCTTCCTTCTCTATCTCTTCCTACATCTTCCTATTCCTTCCATCTCTATCTCTTCCTACGCCTTTCCATTCCTTCCTTCTCTATCACTTCCTACGCCTTTCCATTCCTTCCTTCTCTATCTCTTCCTACATCTTCCTATTCCTTCCTTCTCTATCTCTTCCTACGCCTTTCCATTCCTTCCTTCTCTATCGCTTCCTACACCTTTCCATTCCTTCCTTCTCTATCTCTTCCTACATCTTCCTATTCCTTCCTTCTCTATCTCTTCCTACGCCTTTCCATTCCTTCCTTCTCTAACTCTTCCTACACCTTTCTATTCCTTCCTTCTCTATCTCTTCCTACGCCTTTCCATTCCTTCCTTCTCTAACTCTTCCTACACCTTTCTATTCCTTCCTTCTCTATCTCTTCCTACACCTTTCTATTCCTTCCTTCTCTATCTCTTCCTACACCTTTCTATTCCTTCCTTCTCTATCTCTTCCTACACCTTTCTATTCCTTCCTTCTCTATCTCTTCCTACGCCTTTCTATTCCTGCTTCTCTATCTCTTCCTACGCCTTTCCATTCCTTCCTTCTCTATCTCTTCCTACACCTTTCTATTCCTTCATTCTCTATCTCTTCCTACACCTTTCTATTCCTTCCTTCTCTATCTCTTCCTACGCCTTTCTATTCCTTCCTTCTCTATCTCTTCCTACGCCTTTCTATTCCTGCTTCTCTATCTCTTCCTACGCCTTTCCATTCCTTCCTTCTCTATCTCTTCCTACACCTTTCTATTCCTTCCTTCTCTATCTCTTCCTACACCTTTCTATTCCTTCCTTCTCTATCTCTTCCTACGCCTTTCTATTCCTTCCTTCTCTATCTCTTCCTACGCCTTTCCCTTCCTTCCTTCTTTATCTCTTCCTACACCTTTCTATTCCTTCATTCTCTATCTCTTCCTACGCCTTTCCATTCCTTCCTTCTCTATCTCTTCCTACGCCTTTCCATTCCTTCCTTCTCTATCTCTTCCTACACCTTTCCATTCCTTCCTTCTCTATCTCTTCCTACGCCTTTCCATTACTTCCTTCTCTATCTCTTCCTACACCTTTCCATTCCTTCCTTCTCTATCTCTTCCTACGCCTTTCTATTCCTTCCTTCTCTATCTCTTCCTACACCTTTCTATTCCTTCCTTCTCTATCTCTTCCTACGCCTTTCCCTTCCTTCCTTCTTTATCTCTTCCTACACCTTTCTATTCCTTCATTCTCTATCTCTTCCTATGCCTTTCCATTCCTTCCTTCTCTATCTCTTCCTACGCCTTTCTATTCCTTCCTTCTCTATCTCTTCCTACACCTTTCTATTCCTTCATTCTCTATCTCTTCCTACGCCTTTCCCTTCCTTCCTTCTTTATCTCTTCCTACACCTTTCTATTCCTTCATTCTCTATCTCTTCCTATGCCTTTCCATTCCTTCCTTCTCTATCTCTTCCTACGCATTTCTATTCCTTCCTTCTCTATCTCTTCCTACGCCTTTCTATTCCTTCCTTCTCTATCTCTTCCTACGCCTTTCCCTTCCTTCCTTCTTTATCTCTTCCTACACCTTTCTATTCCTTCATTCTCTATCTCTTCCTACGCCTTTCTATTCCTTCCTTCTCTATCTCTTCCTACGCCTTTCTATTCCTTCCTTCTCTATCTCCTCCTACGCCTTTCCATTACTTCCTTCTCTATATCTTCCTACACCTTTCCATTCCTTCCTTCTCTATCTCTTCCTACGCCTTTCCATTCCTTCCTTCTCTATCTCTTCCTACGCCTTTCTATTCCTTCCTTCTCTATCTCTTCCTACGCCTTTCTATTCCTTCCTTCTCTATCTCCTCCTACGCCTTTCCATTACTTCCTTCTCTATATCTTCCTACGCCTTTCCATTACTTCCTTCTATATCTCTTCCTACATTTTCCTATTCCTTCCTTCTCTATCTCTTCCTAGGCAGTTCTATTACTTCCTTCTCTATCTCTTCCTACACCTTTCTATTCCTTCCTTCTCTATCTCTTCCTACGCCTTTCTATTCCTCCTTCTCTATCTCTTCCTACACCTTTCTATTCCTCCTTCTCTATCTCTTCCTACGCCTTTCTATTCCTTCCTTCTCTATCTCTTCCTGCACCTTTCTATACCTTCCTTCTCTATCTCTTCCTACGCCTTTCTATTACTTCCTTCTCTATCTCTTCCTACGCCTTTCTATTACTTCCTTCTCTATCACTTCCTAGGCCTTTCCATTCCTTCCTTCTCTATCACTTCCTACGCCTTTCTATTCCTTCCTTCTCTATCTCTTCCTACGCCTTTCTATTCCTTCATTCTCTATCTCTTCCTACGCCTTTCCATTCCTTCCTTCTCTATCTCTTCCTACACCTTTCTATTCCTTCATTCTCTATCTCTTCCTACGCCTTTCTATTCCTTCCTTCTCTATCACTTCCTACACCTTTCTATTCCTTCCTTCTCTATCTCTTCCTACGTCTTTCTATTCCTTCCTTCTCTATCTCTTCCTACGCAGTTCTATTACTTCCTTCTCTATCACTTCCTACGCCTTTCTATTCCTTCCTTCTCTATCTCTTCCTACGCCTTTCTATTCCTTCCTTCTCTATCTCTTCCTACGCCTTTCTATTCCTTCCTTCTCTATCTTTTCCTACACTGTTCTATTCCTTCCCTCTCTATCTCTTCCTACGCCTTTCTATTCCTCCTACTCTATCTCTTCCTACGCCTTTCTATTCCTTCCTTCTCTATCACTTCCTACGCCTTTCCATTCCTTCCTTCTCTATCTCTTCCTATGCCTTTTCATTCCTTCCTTCACTATCTCTTCCTACGCCTTTCTCTTCCTCCTTCTCTATCTCTTCCTACGCCTTTCCATTCCTTCCTTCTCTATCTCTTCCTACACCTTTCTATTCCTTCCTTCTCTATCTCTTCCTAAGCCTTTCCATTCCTTCCTTCTCTATCTCTTCCTACACCTTTCTATTCCTTCCTTCTCTATCTCTTCCTACACCTTTCCATTCCTTCCTTCTCTATCTCTTCCTACGCCTTTCTATTCCTTCCTTCTCTATCTCTTTCTAAGCCTTTCCATTCCTTGCTTCTCTATCTCTTCCTACGCCTTTCTATTCCTCCTTCTCTATCTCTTCCTACGCCTTTCCATTCCTTCTTTCTCTATCTCTTCCTACGCCTTTCTATTCCTTCCTTCTCTATATCTTCCTACGCCTTTCTATTCCTCCTTCTCTATCTCTTCCTACACCTTTCTATTCCTTCCTTCTCTATCTCTTCCTACGCCTTTCTATTCCTTCCTTCTCTATCTCTTCCTACGCCTTTCTATTCCTTCCTTCTCTATCTCTTCCTACGCCTTTCCATTCCTTCCTTCTCTATCTCTTCCTACACCTTTCTATTCCTTCATTCTCTATCTCTTCCTACGCCTTTCTATTCCTTCCTTCTCTATCACTTCCTACACCTTTCTATTCCTTCCTTCTCTATCTCTTCCTACGTCTTTCTATTCCTTCCTTCTCTATCTCTTCCTACGCAGTTCTATTACTTCCTTCTCTATCACTTCCTACGCCTTTCTATTCCTTCCTTCTCTATCTCTTCCTACGCCTTTCTATTCCTTCCTTCTCTATCTCTTCCTACGCCTTTCTATTCCTTCCTTCTCTATCTTTTCCTACACTGTTCTATTCCTTCCTTCTCTATCTCTTCCTACGCCTTTCTATTCCTCCTACTCTATCTCTTCCTACGCCTTTCTATTCCTTCCTTCTCTATCACTTCCTACGCCTTTCCATTCCTTCCTTCTCTATCTCTTCCTATGCCTTTTCATTCCTTCCTTCACTATCTCTTCCTACGCCTTTCTCTTCCTCCTTCTCTATCTCTTCCTACGCCTTTCCATTCCTTCCTTCTCTATCTCTTCCTACACCTTTCTATTCCTTCCTTCTCTATCTCTTCCTAAGCCTTTCCATTCCTTCCTTCTCTATCTCTTCCTACACCTTTCTATTCCTTCCTTCTCTATCTCTTCCTACACCTTTCCATTCCTTCCTTCTCTATCTCTTCCTACGCCTTTCTATTCCTTCCTTCTCTATCTCTTTCTAAGCCTTTCCATTCCTTGCTTCTCTATCTCTTCCTACGCCTTTCTATTCCTCCTTCTCTATCTCTTCCTACGCCTTTCCATTCCTTCTTTCTCTATCTCTTCCTACGCCTTTCTATTCCTTCCTTCTCTATATCTTCCTACGCCTTTCTATTCCTCCTTCTCTATCTCTTCCTACACCTTTCTATTCCTTCCTTCTCTATCTCTTCCTACGCCTTTCTATTCCTTCCTTCTCTATCTCTTCCTACGCCTTTCTATTCCTTCCTTCTCTATCTCTTCCTATGCCTTTCCCTTCCTTGCTTCTCTATCTCTTCCTACGCCTTTCTATTCCTTCCTCCTCTATCACTTCCTACGCCTTTCCATTCCTTCCTTCTCTATCTCTTCCTATGCCTTTTCATTCCTTCCTTCTCTATCTCTTCCTAAGCCTTTCCATTCCTTGCTTCTCTATCTCTTCCTACGCCTTTCTATTCCTCCTTCTATGTCTCTTCCTACGCCTTTCCATTCCTTCCTTCTCTATCTCTTCCTACGCCTTTCTATTCCTCCTTCTCTATCTCTTCCTACGCCTTTCCATTCCTTCCTTCTCTATCTCTTCCTACACCTTTCCATTACTTCCTTCTCTATCTCTTCCTACACCTTTCCATTCCTTCATTCTCTATCTCTTCCTACACCTTTCCATTCCTTCCTTCACTATCTCTTCCTACGCCTTTCTATTCCTCCTTCTCTATCTCTTCCTACGCCTTTCCATTCCTTCCTTCTTTATCTCTTCCTACACCTTTCTATTCCTTCCTTCTCTATCTCTTCCTAAGCCTTTCCATTCCTTCCTTCTCTATCTCTTCCTACGCCTTTCTATTCCTTCCTTCTCTATCTCTTTCTAAGCCTTTCCATTCCTTGCTTCTCTATCTCTTCCTACGCCTTTCTATTCCTTCCTTCTCTATCTCTTCCTACGCCTTTCCATTCATTCCTTCTATATATCTTCCTACGCCTTTCTATTCCTTCCTTCTCTATCACTTCCTACGCCTTTCCATTCCTTCCTTCTCTATCTCTTCCTATGCCTTTCCATTCCTTCCTTCTCTATCTCTTCCTACGCCTTTCTATTCCTTCCTTCTCTATCTCTTTCTAAGCCTTTCCATTCCTTGCTTCTCTATCTCTTCCTAAGCCTTTCTATTCCTTCCTTCTCTATCTCTTCCTATGCCTTTCCCTTCCTTGCTTCTCTATCTCTTCCTACGCCTTTCTATTCCTCCTTCTCTATCTCTTCCTACGCCTTTCCATTCCTTCTTTCTCTATCTCTTCCTACGCCTTTCTATTCCTTCCTTCTCTATCTCTTCCTACGCCTTTCTATTCCTCCTTCTCTATCTCTTCCTACACCTTTCTATTCCTTCCTTCTCTATCTCTTCCTACGCCTTTCTATTCCTTCCTTCTCTATCTCTTCCTAAGCCTTTCTATTCCTTCCTTCTCTATCTCTTCCTATGCCTTTCCCTTCCTTGCTTCTCTATCTCTTCCTACGCCTTTCTATTCCTTCCTTCTCTATCACTTCCTACGCCTTTCCATTCCTTCCTTCTCTATCTCTTCCTATGCCTTTCCATTCCTTCCTTCTCTATCTCTTCCTACGCCTTTCCATTCCTTGCTTCTCTATCTCTTCCTACGCCTTTCTATTCCTTCCTTCTCTATCTCTTCCTACGCCTTTCCATTCATTCCTTCTATATATCTTCCTACGCCTTTCTATTCCTTCCTTCTCTATCACTTCCTACGCCTTTCCATTCCTTCCTTCTCTATCTCTTCCTATGCCTTTCCATTCCTTCCTTCTCTATCTCTTCCTACGCCTTTCCATTCCTTGCTTCTCTATCTCTTCCTACGCCTTTCTATTCCTTCCTTCTCTATCTCTTCCTATGCCTTTCCATTCATTCCTTCTATATCTCTTCCTACGTTTTCCTATTCCTTCCTTCTCTATCTCTTCCTAGGCAGTTCTATTACTTCCTTCTCTATCACTTCCTACGCCTTTCCATTCCTTCCTTCTCTATCTCTTCCTACGCCTTTCTATTCCTCCTTCTCTATCTCTTCCTACGCCTTTCTATTCCTCCTTCTCTATCTCTTCCTACGCCTTTCTATTCCTTCCTTCTCTATCTCTTCCTACGCCTTTCTATTCCTTCCTTCTCTATCTCTTCCTACACTGTTCTATTACTTCCTTCTCTATCACTTCCTACGCCTTTCCATTCCTTCCTTCTCTATCACTTCCTACGCCTTTCCATTCCTTCCTTCTCTATCTCTTCCTACGCCTTTCTATTCCTCCTTCTCTATCTCTTCCTACGCCTTTCTATTCCTCATTCTCTATCTCTTCCTACACCTTTCTATTCCTTCCTTCTCTATCTCTTCCTACACCTTTCTATTCCTCCTTCTCTATCTCTTCCTACGCCTTTCTATTCCTTCCTTCTCTATCTCTTCCTACACCTTTCTATTCCTTCCTTCTCTATCTCTTCCTACACCTTTCTATTCCTTCCTTCTCTATCTCTTCCTACACCTTTCCATTCCTTCCTTCTCTATCTCTTCCTACGCCTTTCTATTCCTTCCTTCTCTATCTCTTTCTAAGCCTTTCCATTCCTTGCTTCTCTATCTCTTCCTACGCCTTTCTATTCCTCCTTCTCTATTTCTTCCTACGCCTTTCCATTCCTTCTTTCTCTATCTCTTCCTACGCCTTTCTATTCCTTCCTTCTCTATCTCTTCCTACGCCTTTCTATTCCTCCTTCTCTATCTCTTCCTATGCCTTTCCATTCCTTCCTTCTCTATCTCTTCCTACGCCTTTCCATTCCTTGCTTCTCTATCTCTTCCTACGCCTTTCTATTCCTTCCTTCTCTATCTCTTCCTATGCCTTTCCATTCATTCCTTCTCTATCTCTTCCTACACCTTTCTATTCCTTCCTTCTCTATCTCTTCCTACACCTTTCCATTCCTTCCTTCTCTATCTCTTCCTACGTTTTCCTATTCCTTCCTTCTCTATCTCTTCCTACGCCTTTCTATTCCTCCTTCTCTATCTCTTCCTACGCCTTTCTATTCCTCCTTCTCTATCTCTTCCTACGCCTTTCTATTCCTCCTTCTCTATCTCTTCCTACGCCTTTCTATTCCTCCTTCTCTATCTCTTCCTACGCCTTTCCATTCCTTCCTTCTCTATCTCTTCCTACACCTTTCTATTCCTTCCTTCTCTATCTCTTCCTACACCTTTCTATTCCTTCCTTCTCTATCTCTTCCTACACCTTTCCATTCCTTCCTTCTCTATCTCTTCCTACGCCTTTCTATTCCTTCCTTCTGTATCTCTTTCTAAGCCTTTCCATTCCTTGCTTCTCTATCTCTTCCTACGCCTTTCTATTCCTCCTTCTCTATCTCTTCCTACGCCTTTCCATTCCTTCCTTCTCTATCTCTTCCTACACCTTTCTATTCCTTCCTTCTCTATCTCTTCCTACACCTTTCTATTCCTTCCTTCTCTATCTCTTCCTACACCTTTCCATTCCTTCCTTCTCTATCTCTTCCTACGCCTTTCTATTCCTTCCTTCTCTATCTCTTTCTAAGCCTTTCCATTCCTTGCTTCTCTATCTCTTCCTACGCCTTTCTATTCCTCCTTCTCTATCTCTTCCTATGCCTTTCCATTCCTTCCTTCTCTATCTCTTCCTACGCCTTTCCATTCCTTGCTTCTCTATCTCTTCCTACGCCTTTCTATTCCTTCCTTCTCTATCTCTTCCTACATTTTCCTATTCCTTCCTTCTCTATCTCTTCCTAGGCAGTTCTATTACTTCCTTCTCTATCACTTCCTAGGCCTTTCCATTCCTTCCTTCTCTATCTCTTCCTACGCCTTTCTATTCCTCCTTCTCTATCTCTTCCTACGCCTTTCTATTCCTCCTTCTCTATCTCTTCCTACGCCTTTCTATTAATTCCTTCTCTATCTCTTCCTACGCCTTTCCATTCCTTCCTTCTCTATCTCTTCCTACACCTTTCTATTCCTTCATTCTCTATCTCTTCCTACGCCTTTCTATTCCTTCCTTCTCTATCACTTCCTACACCTTTCTATTCCTTCCTTCTCTATCTCTTCCTACGTCTTTCTATTCCTTCCTTCTCTATCTCTTCCTACGCAGTTCTATTACATCCTTCTCTATCACTTCCTACGCCTTTCCATTCCTTCCTTCTCTATCTCTTCCTACGCCTTTCTATTCCTTCCTTCTCTATCTCTTCCTACGCCTTTCTATTCCTTCCTTCTCTATCTTTTCCTACACTGTTCTATTCCTTCCTTCTCTATCTCTTCCTACGCCTTTCTATTCCTCCTACTCTATCTCTTCCTACGCCTTTCTATTCCTTCCTTCTCTATCACTTCCTACGCCTTTCCATTCCTTCCTTCTCTATCTCTTCCTATGCCTTTTCATTCCTTCCTTCACTATCTCTTCCTACGCCTTTCTCTTCCTCCTTCTCTATCTCTTCCTACGCCTTTCCATTCCTTCCTTCTCTATCTCTTCCTACACCTTTCTATTCCTTCCTTCTCTATCTCTTCCTAAGCCTTTCCATTCCTTCCTTCTCTATCTCTTCCTACACCTTTCTATTCCTTCCTTCTCTATCTCTTCCTACACCTTTCCATTCCTTCCTTCTCTATCTCTTCCTACGCCTTTCTATTCCTTCCTTCTCTATCTCTTTCTAAGCCTTTCCATTCCTTGCTTCTCTATCTCTTCCTACGCCTTTCTATTCCTCCTTCTCTATCTCTTCCTACGCCTTTCCATTCCTTCTTTCTCTATCTCTTCCTACGCCTTTCTATTCCTTCCTTCTCTATATCTTCCTACGCCTTTCTATTCCTCCTTCTCTATCTCTTCCTACGCCTTTCTATTCCTTCCTTCTCTATCTCTTCCTACGCCTTTCTATTCCTTCCTTCTCTATCTCTTCCTACGCCTTTCTATTCCTTCCTTCTCTATCTCTTCCTATGCCTTTCCCTTCCTTGCTTCTCTATCTCTTCCTACGCCTTTCTATTCCTTCCTCCTCTATCACTTCCTACGCCTTTCCATTCCTTCCTTCTCTATCTCTTCCTATGCCTTTCCATTCCTTCCTTCTCTATCTCTTCCTAAGCCTTTCCATTCCTTGCTTCTCTATCTCTTCCTACGCCTTTCTATTCCTTCCTTCTCTATCTCTTCCTATGCCTTTCCATTCCTTCCTTCTCTATCTCTTCCTACGCCTTTCCATTCCTTGCTTCTCTATCTCTTCCTACGCCTTTCTATTCCTCCTTCTCTATCTCTTCCTACGCCTTTCTATTCCTCCTTCTCTATCTCTTCCTACGCCTTTCTATTCCTTCCTTCTCTATCTCTTCCTACGCCTTTCTATTCCTTCCTTCTCTATCTCTTCCTACACTGTTCTATTACTTCCTTCTCTATCACTTCCTACGCCTTTCCATTCCTTCCTTCTCTATCACTTCCTACGCCTTTCCATTCCTTCCTTCTCTATCTCTTCCTACGCCTTTCTATTCCTCCTTCTCTATCTCTTCCTACGCCTTTCTATTCCTCCTTCTCTATCTCTTCCTACACCTTTCTATTCCTTCCTTCTCTATCTCTTCCTACACCTTTCTATTCCTCCTTCTCTATCTCTTCCTACGCCTTTCTATTCCTTCCTTCTCTATCTCTTCCTACACCTTTCTATTCCTTCCTTCTCTATCTCTTCCTACACCTTTCTATTCCTTCCTTCTCTATCTCTTCCTACACCTTTCCATTCCTTCCTTCTCTATCTCTTCCTACGCCTTTCTATTCCTTCCTTCTCTATCTCTTTCTAAGCCTTTCCATTCCTTGCTTCTCTATCTCTTCCTACGCCTTTCTATTCCTCCTTCTCTATCTCTTCCTACGCCTTTCCATTCCTTCTTTCTCTATCTCTTCCTACGCCTTTCTATTCCTTCCTTCTCTATCTCTTCCTACGCCTTTCTATTCCTCCTTCTCTATCTCTTCCTACGCCTTTCTATTCCTCCTTCTCTATCTCTTCCTACGCCTTTCTATTAATTCCTTCTCTATCTCTTCCTACGCCTTTCCATTCCTTCCTTCTCTATCTCTTCCTACACCTTTCTATTCCTTCATTCTCTATCTCTTCCTACGCCTTTCTATTCCTTCCTTCTCTATCACTTCCTACACCTTTCTATTCCTTCCTTCTCTATCTCTTCCTACGTCTTTCTATTCCTTCCTTCTCTATCTCTTCCTACGCAGTTCTATTACTTCCTTCTCTATCACTTCCTACGCCTTTCCATTCCTTCCTTCTCTATCTCTTCCTACGCCTTTCTATTCCTTCCTTCTCTATCTCTTCCTACGCCTTTCTATTCCTTCCTTCTCTATCTTTTCCTACACTGTTCTATTCCTTCCTTCTCTATCTCTTCCTACGCCTTTCTATTCCTCCTACTCTATCTCTTCCTACGCCTTTCTATTCCTTCCTTCTCTATCACTTCCTACGCCTTTCCATTCCTTCCTTCTCTATCTCTTCCTATGCCTTTTCATTCCTTCCTTCACTATCTCTTCCTACGCCTTTCTCTTCCTCCTTCTCTATCTCTTCCTACGCCTTTCCATTCCTTCCTTCTCTATCTCTTCCTACACCTTTCTATTCCTTCCTTCTCTATCTCTTCCTAAGCCTTTCCATTCCTTCCTTCTCTATCTCTTCCTACACCTTTCTATTCCTTCCTTCTCTATCTCTTCCTACACCTTTCCATTCCTTCCTTCTCTATCTCTTCCTACGCCTTTCTATTCCTTCCTTCTCTATCTCTTTCTAAGCCTTTCCATTCCTTGCTTCTCTATCTCTTCCTACGCCTTTCTATTCCTCCTTCTCTATCTCTTCCTACGCCTTTCCATTCCTTCTTTCTCTATCTCTTCCTACGCCTTTCTATTCCTTCCTTCTCTATATCTTCCTACGCCTTTCTATTCCTCCTTCTCTATCTCTTCCTACACCTTTCTATTCCTTCCTTCTCTATCTCTTCCTACGCCTTTCTATTCCTTCCTTCTCTATCTCTTCCTACGCCTTTCTATTCCTTCCTTCTCTATCTCTTCCTATGCCTTTCCCTTCCTTGCTTCTCTATCTCTTCCTACGCCTTTCTATTCCTTCCTCCTCTATCACTTCCTACGCCTTTCCATTCCTTCCTTCTCTATCTCTTCCTATGCCTTTCCATTCCTTCCTTCTCTATCTCTTCCTAAGCCTTTCCATTCCTTGCTTCTCTATCTCTTCCTACGCCTTTCTATTCCTCCTTCTATGTCTCTTCCTACGCCTTTCCATTCCTTCCTTCTCTATCTCTTCCTACGCCTTTCTATTCCTCCTTCTCTATCTCTTCCTACGCCTTTCCATTCCTTCCTTCTCTATCTCTTCCTACACCTTTCCATTACTTCCTTCTCTATCTCTTCCTACACCTTTCTATTCCTCCTTCTCTATCTCTTCCTACGCCTTTCCATTCCTTCTTTCTCTATCTCTTCCTACACCTTTCTATTCCTTCCTTCTCTATATCTTCCTACGCCTTTCTATTCCTCCTTCTCTATCTCTTCCTACACCTTTCTATTCCTTCCTTCTCTATCTCTTCCTACGCCTTTCTATTCCTTCCTTCTCTATCTCTTCCTACGCCTTTCTATTCCTCCTTCTCTATCTCTTCCT
Organism: Eledone cirrhosa; assembly: GCA_964016885.1. NCBI lineage: Eukaryota > Metazoa > Mollusca > Cephalopoda > Octopoda > Eledonidae > Eledone > Eledone cirrhosa. The sequence goes on along the minus strand of OZ024743.1, from coordinate 95,891,078 downwards.
ACGCCTTTCCATTCCTTCCTTCTTTATCTCTTCCTACACCTTTCTATTCCTTCCTTCTCTATCTCTTCCTAAGCCTTTCCATTCCTTCCTTCTCTATCTCTTCCTAAGCCTTTCTATTCCTTCCTTCTCTATCTCTTCCTATGCCTTTCCCTTCCTTGCTTCTCTATCTCTTCCTACGCCTTTCTATTCCTCCTTCTCTATCTCTTCCTACGCCTTTCCATTCCTTCTTTCTCTATCTCTTCCTACGCCTTTCTATTCCTTCCTTCTCTATCTCTTCCTACGCCTTTCTATTCCTCCTTCTCTATCTCTTCCTACACCTTTCTATTCCTTCCTTCTCTATCTCTTCCTACGCCTTTCTATTCCTTCCTTCTCTATCTCTTCCTAAGCCTTTCTATTCCTTCCTTCTCTATCTCTTCCTATGCCTTTCCCTTCCTTGCTTCTCTATCTCTTCCTACGCCTTTCTATTCCTTCCTTCTCTATCACTTCCTACGCCTTTCCATTCCTTCCTTCTCTATCTCTTCCTATGCCTTTCCATTCCTTCCTTCTCTATCTCTTCCTACGCCTTTCCATTCCTTGCTTCTCTATCTCTTCCTACGCCTTTCTATTCCTTCCTTCTCTATCTCTTCCTACGCCTTTCCATTCATTCCTTCTATATATCTTCCTACGCCTTTCTATTCCTTCCTTCTCTATCACTTCCTACGCCTTTCCATTCCTTCCTTCTCTATCTCTTCCTATGCCTTTCCATTCCTTCCTTCTCTATCTCTTCCTACGCCTTTCCATTCCTTGCTTCTCTATCTCTTCCTACGCCTTTCTATTCCTTCCTTCTCTATCTCTTCCTATGCCTTTCCATTCATTCCTTCTATATCTCTTCCTACGTTTTCCTATTCCTTCCTTCTCTATCTCTTCCTAGGCAGTTCTATTCCTTCCTTCTCTATCACTTCCTACGCCTTTCCATTCCTTCCTTCTCTATCTCTTCCTACGCCTTTCTATTCCTCCTTCTCTATCTCTTCCTACGCCTTTCTATTCCTCCTTCTCTATCTCTTCCTACGCCTTTCTATTCCTTCCTTCTCTATCTCTTCCTACGCCTTTCTATTCCTTCCTTCTCTATCTCTTCCTACACTGTTCTATTCCTTCCTTCTCTATCTCTTCCTACGCCTTTCTATTCCTTCCTTCTCTATCTCTTCCTACGCCTTTCTATTCCTCCTACTCTATCTCTTCCTACGCCTTTCCATTCCTTCCTTCTCTATCTCTTCCTACGCCTTTCCATTCCTTCCTTCTCTAACTCTTCCTACACCTTTCCATTCCTTCCTTCTCTATCTCTTCCTACGCCTTTCTATTCCTCCTTCTCTATCTCTTCCTACGCCTTTCCATTCCTTCCTTCTCTATCTCTTCCTACGCCTTTCTATTCCTCCTTCTCTATCTCTTCCTACGCCTTTCCATTCCTTCCTTCTCTATCTCTTCCTACACCTTTCCATTCCCTCCTTCTCTATCTCTTCCTACGCCTTTCTATTCCTCCTTCTCTATCTCTTCCTACGCCTTTCCATTACTTCCTTCTCTATCTCTTCCTACACCTTTCCATTCCTTCCTTCTCTATCTCTTCCTACACCTTTCTATTCCTTCCTCCTCTATCTCTTCCTACGCCTTGCCATTCCTTCCTTCTCTATCTCTTCCTACACCTTTCCATTCCTTCCTTCTCTATCTCTTCCTACGCCTTTCCATTACTTCCTTCTCTATCTCTTCCTACGCCTTTCTATTCCTTCCTTCTCTATCTCTTCCTACGCTGTTCTATTCCTTCCTTCTCTATCTCATCCTAAGCCTTTATATTCCTTCCTTCTCTATCTCCTCCTACGCCTTTCTATTCCTCCTTCTCTATCTCATCCTAAGCCTTTCTATTCCTTCCTTCTCTATCTCTTCCTACACCTTTCCATTCCTTCCTTCTCTATCTCTTCCTACACCTTTCTATTCCTTCCTTCTCTATCTTTTCCTACGCCTTTCCGTTCCTTCCTTCTCTATCTCTTCCTACACCTTTCTATTCCTTCCTTCTCTATCTCTTCCTACGCCTTTCCATTCCTTCCTTCTCTAACTCTTCCTACACCTTTCCATTCCTTCCTTCTCTATATCTTCCTACGCCTTTCTATTCCTCCTTCTCTATCTCTTCCTACGCCTCTCCCTTCCCTCCTTCTTTATCTCTTCCTACACCTTTCTATTCCTTCATTCTCTATCTCTTCCTACGCCTTTCTATTCCTTCCTTCTCTATCTCTTCCTACTCCTTTCTATTCCTTCCTTCTCTATCTCTTCCTACGCCTTTCTATTCCTTCCTTCTCTATCTCTTCCTACGCCTTTCCCTTCCTTCAATCTTTATCTCTTCCTATACCTTTCTATTCCTTCATTCTCTATCTCTTCCTACACCTTTCTATTCCTTCCTTCTCTATCTCTTCCTACGCCTTTCTATTCCTCCTTCTCTATCTCTTCCTACGCCTTTCCCTTCCTTCCTTCTTTATCTCTTCCTACACCTTTCTATTCCTTCATTCTCTATCTCTTCCTACGACTTTCTATTCCTTCCTTCTCTATCTCTTCCTACGCCTTTCTATTCCTTCCTTCTCTATCTCTTCCTACGCCTTTCCATTCCTTCCTTCTCTATCTCTTCCTACGCCTTTCTATTCCTTACTTCTCTATCTCCTCCTACGCCTTTCCATTACTTCCTTCTCTATCTCTTCCTACACCTTTCCATTCCTTCCTTCTCTATGTCTTCCTACACCTTTCCATTCCTTCCTTCTCTATCTCTTCCTACACCTTTCTATTCCTTCCTTCTCTATCACTTCCTACGCTGTTCTATTCCTTCCTTCTCTATCTCTTCCTACGCCTTTCTATTCCTTCCTTCTCTATCTCTTCCTACGCCTTTCTATTCCTTCCTTCTCTATCTCTTCCTACACCTTTCTATTCCTTCCTTCTCTATCACTTCCTACGCTGTTCTATTCCTTCCTTCTCTATCTCTTCCTACGCCTTTCTATTCCTTCCTTCTCTATCTCTTCCTACACCTTTCTATTCCTTCCTTCTCTATCTCTTCCTACACCTTTCTATTCCTTCCTTCTCTATCTCTTCCTACGCCTTTCCATTCCTTCCTTCTCTATCTCTTCCTACGCCTTTCTATTCCTCCTTCTCTATCTCTTCCTACGCCTTTCCATTCCTTCCTTCTCTATCTCTTCCTACATCTTCCTATTCCTTCCTTCTCTATCTCTTCCTACGCCTTTCTCATTCCTTCCTTCTCTATCACTTCCTACACCTTTCTATTCCTTCCTTCTCTATCTCTTCCTACGCCTTTCTATTCCTTCCTTCTCTATCTCTTCCTACGCCTTTCCCTTCCTTCCTTCTTTATCTCTTCCTACGCCTTTCTATTCCTTCATTCTCTATCTCTTCCTACGCCTTTCTATTCCTTCCTTCTCTAGCTCTTCCTACGCCTTTCTATTCCTTCCTTCTCTATCTCTTCCTACGCCTTTCCTTTCCTTCCTTCTTTATCTCTTCCTACACCTTTCCATTCCTTCCTTCTCTATCTCTTCCTACGCCTTTCTATTCCTTCCTTCTCTATCTCTTCCTACGCCTTTCCCTTCCTTCCTTCTTTATCTCTTCCTACACCTTTCTATTCCTTCATTCTCTATCTCTTCCTACGCCTTTCTATTCTTTCCTTCTCTATCTCTTTCTACGTCTTTCTATTCCTTCCTTCTCTATCTCTTCCTACACCTTTCTATTCCTTCCTTCTCTATCTCTTCCTACGTCTTTCTATTCCTTCCTTCTCTATCTCTTCCTACACCTTTCTATTCCTTCCTTCTCTATCTCTTCCTACGCCTTTCCCTTCCTTCAATCTTTATCTCTTCCTACACCTTTCTATTCCTTCATTCTCTATCTCTTCCTACACCTTTCTATTCCTTCCTTCTCTATCTCTTCCTACGCCTTTCTATTCCTCCTTCTCTATCTCTTCCTACGCCTTTCTATTCCTTCCTTCTTTAACTCTTCCTACACCTTTCTATTCCTTCATTCTCTATCTCTTCCTACGCCTTTCCATTCCTTCCTTCTCTATCTTTTCCTACACCTTTCTATTCCTTCCTTCTCTATCTCTTCCTACGCTGTTCTAATCCTTCCTTCTCTATCTCTTCCTACGCCTTTCTATTCCTTCCTTCTCTATCTCTTCCTACGCCTTTCTATTCCTTCCTTCTCTATCTCTTCCTACACCTTTCTATTCCTTCCTTCTCTATCTCTTCCTACGCCTTTCCATTCCTTCCTTCTCTAACTCTTCCTACACCTTTCCATTCCTTCCTTCTCTATCTCTTCCTACGCCTTTCTATTCCTCCTTCTCTATCTCTTCCTACGCCTTTCCATTCCTTCCTTCTCTATCTCTTCCTACATCTTCCTATTCCTTCCTTCTCTATCTCTTCCTACGCCTTTCTCATTCCTTCCTTCTCTATCACTTCCTACACCTTTCTATTCCTTCCTTCTCTATCTCTTCCTACGCCTTTCTATTCCTTCCTTCTCTATCTCTTCCTACGCCTTTCCCTTCCTTCCTTCTTTATCTCTTCCTACACCTTTCTATTCCTTCATTCTCTATCTCTTCCTACGCCTTTCTATTCCTTCCTTCTCTAACACTTCCTACGCCTTTCTATTCCTTCCTTCTCTATCTCTTCCTACGCCTTTCCATTCCTTCCTTCTTTATCTCTTCCTACACCTTTCTATTCCTTCCTTCTCTATCTCTTCCTACGCCTTTCCCTTCCTTCCTTCTTTATCTCTTCCTACACCTTTCTATTCCTTCCTTCTCTATCTCTTCCTACGTCTTTCTATTCCTTCCTTCTCTATCTCTTCCTACGCCTTTCTATTCCTTCCTTCTCTATCTCTTCCTACACCTTTCCATTCCTTCCTTCTCTATCTCTTCCTACACCTTTCTATTCCTTCCTTCTCTATCTCTTCCTACGTCTTTCTATTCCTTCCTTCTCTATCTCTTCCTACGCCTTTCTATTCCTTCCTTCTCTATCTCTTCCTACGCCTTTCCCTTCCTTCCTTCTTTATCTCTTCCTACACCTTTCTATTCCTTCCTTCTCTATCTCTTCCTACGCCTTTCCATTCCTTCCTTCTCTATCTCTTCCTACGCCTTTCTATTCCTTCCTTCTCTATACCTTCCTACACCTTTCTATTCCTTCCTTCACCATCTCTTCCTACGCCTTTCTATTCCTTCCTTCTCTATCTCTTCCTACGCCTTTCTATTCCTTCCTTCTCTATCTCTTCCTACGCCTTTCCCTTCCTTCCTTCGTTATCTCTTCCTACACCTTTCTATTCCTTCCTTCTCTATCTCTTCCTACGCCTTTACATTCCTTCCTTCTCTATCTCTTCCTACACCTTTCTATTCCTTCCTTCTGTATCTCTTCCTACGTCTTTCTATTCCTTCCTTCTCTATCTCTTCCTACGCCTTTCTATTCCTTCCTTCTCTATCTCTTCCTACGCCTTTCCCTTCCTTCCTTCTTTATCTCTTCCTACACCTTTCTATTCCTTCCTTCTCTATCTTTTCCTACACCTTTCTATTCCTTCCTTCTCTATCTCTTCCTACACCTTTCTATTCCCTCCTTCTCCATCTCTTCCTACGCCTTTCTATTCCTTCCTTCTCTATCTCTTCCTACGCCTTTCTATTCCTTCCTTCTCCATCTCTTCCTACGCCTTTCTATTCCTTCCTTCTCTATCTCTTCCTACGCCTTTCTATTCCTTCCTTCTCTATCTCTTCCTACACCTTTCCATTCCTTCCTTCTCTATCTCTTCCTACGCCTTTCTATTCCTCCTTCTCTATCTCTTCCTACGCCTTTCTATTCTTTCCTTCTCTATCTCTTCCTACGTCTTTCTATTCCTTCCTTCTCTATCTCTTCCTACGCCTTTCCCTTCCTTCCTTCTTTATCTCTTCCTACACCTTTCTATTCCTTCCTTCTCTATCTCTTCCTACGCCTTTCTATTCCTCCTTCTCTATCTCTTCCTACGCCTTTCTATTCTTTCCTTCTCTATCTCTTCCTACGTCTTTCTATTCCTTCCTTCTCTATCTCTTCCTACACCTTTCTATTCCTTCCTTCTCTATCTCTTCCTACGTCTTTCTATTCCTTCCTTCTCTATCTCTTCCTACGCCTTTCTATTCCTTCCTTCTCTATCTCTTCCTACACCTTTCCATTCCTTCCTTCTCTATCTCTTCCTACACCTTTCTATTCCTTCCTTCTCTATCTCTTCCTACGTCTTTCTATTCCTTCCTTCTCTATCTCTTCCTACGCCTTTCTATTCCTTCCTTCTCTATCTCTTCCTACGCCTTTCCCTTCCTTCCTTCTTTATCTCTTCCTACACCTTTCTATTCCTTCCTTCTCTATCTCTTCCTACGCCTTTCCATTCCTTCCTTCTCTATCTCTTCCTACGCCTTTCTATTCCTTCCTTCTCTATCTCTTCCTACGCCTTTCCATTCCTTCCTTCTCTATCTCTTCCTACGCCTTTCTATTCTATCCTTCTCTATCTCTTCCTATGTCTTTCTATTCCTTCCTTCTCTATCTCTTCCAACACCTTTCTATTCCTTCCTTCTCTATCTCTTCCTACGTCTTTCTATTCCTTCCTTCTCTATCTCTTCCTACGCCTTTCTATTCCTTCCTTCTCTATACCTTCCTACACCTTTCTATTCCTTCCTTCTCTCTCTTCCTACGCCTTTCCATTCCTTCCTTCTCTATCTCTTCCTACGCCTTTCTATTCCTTCCTTCACCATCTCTTCCTACGCCTTTCTATTCCTTCCTTCTCTATCTCTTCCTACGCCTTTCTATTCCTTCCTTCTCTATCTCTTCCTACACCTTTCTATTCTTTCCTTCTCCATCTCTTCCTACGCCTTTCTATTCCTTCCTTCTCTATCTCTTCCTATGCCTTTCTATTCCTTCCTTCTCTATCTCTTCCTACGCTGTTCAATTCCTTCCTTCTCTATCTCTTCCTAAGCCTTTCTATTCCTTCCTTCTCTATCTCTTCCTACACCTTTCCATTCCTTCCTTCTCTATCTCTTCCTACGACTTTCTATTCCTTCCTTCTCTATTTCTTCCTACGCCTTTCCATTCCTTCCTTCTCAATCTCTTCCTACACCTTTCTATTCCTTCCTTCTCTATCTCTTCCTACGCCTTCCCATTCCTTCCTTCTCTAACTCTTCCTACACCTTTCCATTCCTTCCTTCTCTATCTCTTCCTACGCCTTTCTATTCCTCCTTCTCTATCTCTTCCTACGCCTTTCCATTCCTTCCTTCTCTATCTCTTCCTACATCTTCCTATTCCTTCCTTCTCTATCTCTTCCTACGCCTTTCCATTCCTTCCTTCTCTATCTCTTCCTACACCTTTCTATTCCTTCCTTCTCTATCTCTTCCTACACCTTTCTATTCCTTCCTTCTCTATCTCTTCCTACAACTTTCTATTCCTTCCTTCTCTATCTCTTCCTACGCCTTTCCCTACCTTCCTACTTTATCTCTTCCTACACCTTTCTATTCCTTCATTCTCTATCTCTTCCTACGCCTTTCTATTCCTTCCTTCTCTATCTCTTCCTACGCCTTTCTATTCCTTCCTTCTCTATCTCTTCCTACGTCTTTCTATTCCTTCCTTCTCTATCTCTTCCTACACCTTTCTATTCCTTCCTTCTCCATCTCTTCCTACGCCTTTCTATTCCTTCCTTCTCCATCTCTTCCTACGTCTTTCCATTCCTTCCTTCTCTATCTCTTCCCACGCCTTTCTATTCCTCCTTCTCTATCTCTTCCTACGCCTTTCCATTCCTTCCTTCTCTATCTCTTCCTACACCTTTCTATTCCTTCCTTCTCTATCTCTTCCTACGCCTTTCCATTCCTTGCTTCTCTATCTCTTCCTACGCCTTTCTATTCCTTACTTCTCTATCTCTTCCTATGCCTTTCCATTCATTCCTTCTATATCTCTTCCTACGTTTTCCTATTCCTTCCTTCTCTATCTCTTCCTAGGCAGTTCTATTACTTCCTTCTCTATCACTTCCTACGCCTTTCCATTCCTTCCTTCTCTATCTCTTCCTACGCCTTTCTATTCCTCCTTCTCTATCTCTTCCTACGCCTTTCTATTCCTCCTTCTCTATCTCTTCCTACGCCTTTCTATTCCTTCCTTCTCTATCTCTTCCTACGCCTTTGCATTCCTTCCTTCTCTATCTCTTCCTACCACTTTCTATTCCTTCATTCTCTATCTCTTCCTACGCCTTTCTATTCCTTCCTTCTCTATCACTTCCTACACCTTTCTATTCCTTCCTTCTCTATCTCTTCCTACGCAGTTCTATTACTTCCTTCTCTATCTCTTCCTACGCCTTTCTATTCCTTCCTTCTCTATCTCTTCCTACGCCTTTCTATTCCTTCCTTCTCTATCTCTTCCTACACTGTTCTATTCCTTCCTTCTCTATCTCTTCCTACGCCTTTCTATTCCTTCCTTCTCTATCTCTTCCTACGCCTTTCTATTCCTCCTACTCTATCTTTTCCTACGCCTTTCCATTCCTTCCTTCTCTATCTCTTCCTACGCCTTTCCATTTCTTCCTTCTCTAACTCTTCCTACACCTTTCCATTCCTTCCTTCTCTATCTCTTCCTACGCCTTTCTATTCCTCCTTCTCTATCTCTTCCTACGCCTTTCCATTCCTTCCTTCTTTATCTCTTCCTACACCTTTCTATTCCTTCCTTCTCTATCTCTTCCTAAGCCTTTCCATTCCTTCCTTCTCTATCTCTTCCTACGCCTTTCTATTCCTTCCTTCTCTATCTCTTTCTAAGCCTTTCCATTCCTTGCTTCTCTATCTCTTCCTACGCCTTTCTATTCTTCCTTCTCTATCTCTTCCTACGCCTTTCCATTCCTTCTTTCTCTATCTCTTCCCACGCCTTTCTATTCCTTCCTTCTCTATCTCTTCCTACGCCTTTCTATTCCTCCTTCTCTATCTCTTCCTACACCTTTCTATTCCTTCCTTCTCTATCTCTTCCTACGCCTTTCTATTCCTTCCTTCTCTATCTCTTCCTAAGCCTTTCTATTCCTTCCTTCTCTATCTCTTCCTATGCCTTTCCCTTCCTTGCTTCTCTATCTCTTCCTACGCCTTTCTATTCCTTCCTTCTCTATCACTTCCTACGCCTTTCCATTCCTTCCTTCTCTATCTCTTCCTATGCCTTTCCATTCCTTCCTTCTCTATCTCTTCCTACGCCTTTCCATTCCTTGCTTCTCTATCTCTTCCTACGCCTTTCTATTCCTTCCTTCTCTATCTCTTCCTACGCCTTTCCATTCATTCCTTCTATATCTCTTCCTATGCCTTTCTATTCCTTCCTTCTCTATCACTTCCTATGCCTTTCCATTCCTTCCTTCTCTATCTCTTCCTATGCCTTTCCATTCCTTCCTTCTCTATCTCTTCCTACGCCTTTCCATTCCTTGCTTCTCTATCTCTTCCTACGCCTTTCTATTCCTTCCTTCTCTATCTCTTCCTATGCCTTTCTATTCCTTCCTTCTCTATCTCTTCCTATTCCTTCTATATCTCTTCCTACGTTTTCCTATTCCTTCCTTCTCTATCTCTTCCTAGGCAGTTCTATTACTTCCTTCTCTATCACTTCCTACGCCTTTCCATTCCTTCCTTCTCTATCTCTTCCTACGCCTTTCTATTCCTCCTTCTCTATCTCTTCCTACGCCTTTCTATTCCTCCTTCTCTATCTCTTCCTACGCCTTTCTATTCATTCCTTCTCTATCTCTTCCTACGCCTTTCCATTCCTTCCTTCTCTATCTCTTCCTACACCTTTCTATTCCTTCATTCTCTATTTCTTCCTACGCCTTTCTATTCCTTCCTTCTCTATCACTTCCTACACCTTTCTATTCCTTCCTTCTCTATCTCTTCCTACGTCTTTCTATTCCTTCCTTCTCTATCTCTTCCTACGCAGTTCTATTACTTCCTTCTCTATCTCTTCCTACGCAGTTCTATTACTTCCTTCTCTATCACTTCCTACGCCTTTCCATTCCTTCCTTCTCTATCTCTTCCTACGCCTTTCTATTCCTTCCTTCTCTATCTCTTCCTACGCCTTTCTATTCCTTCCTTCTCTAACTCTTCCTACACTGTTCTATTCCTTCCTTCTCTATCTCTTCCTACGCCTTTCTATTCCTTCCTTCTCTATCTCTTCCTACGCCTTTCTATTCCTTCCTTCTCTAACTCTTCCTACACTGTTCTATTCCTTCCTTCTCTATCTCTTCCTACGCCTTTCCATTCCTTCCTTCTCTATCTCTTCCTACGCCTTTCCATTCCTTCCTTCTCTAACTCTTCCTACACCTTTCCATTCCTTCCTTCTCTATCTCTTCCTACGCCTTTCTATTCCTCCTTCTCTATCTCTTCCTACGCCTTTCCATTCCTTCCTTCTCTATCTCTTCCTACGCCTTTCTATTCCTCCTTCTCTATCTCTTCCTACGCCTTTCCATTCCTTCCTTCTCTATCTCTTCCTACACCTTTCCATTCCTTCCTTCTCTATCTCTTCCTACGCCTTTCTATTCCTCCTTCTCTATCTCTTCCTACGCCTTTCCATTACTTCCTTCTCTATCTCTTCCTACACCTTTCCATTCCTTCCTTCTCTATCTCTTCCTACACCTTTCTATTCCTTCCTCCTCTATCTCTTCCTACGCCTTTCCATTCCTTCCTTCTCTATCTCTTCCTACACTTTTCCATTCCTTCCTTCTCTATCTCTTCCTACGCCTTTCTATTCCTTCCTTCTCTATCTCTTCCTACGCTGTTCTATTCCTTCCTTCTCTTTCTCATCCTAAGCCTTTCTATTCCTTCCTTCTCTATCTCTTCCTACGCTGTTCTATTCCTTCCTTCTCTATCTCATCCTAAGCCTTTCTATTCCTTCCTTCTCTATCTCTTCCTACGCCTTTCCATTACTTCCTTCTCTATCTCTTCCTACGCCTTTCTATTCCTTCCTTCTCTATCTCTTCCTACGCTGTTCTATTCCTTCCTTCTCTATCTCATCCTAAGCCTTTCTATTCCTTCCTTCTCTATCTCTTCCTACGCCTTTCTATTCCTTCCTTCTCTATCTCTTCCTACACCTTTCTATTCCTTCCTTCTCTATCTCTTCCTACGCTGTTCTATTCCTTCCTTCTCAATCTCTTCCTAAGCCTTTCTATTCCTTCCTTCTCTATCTCTTCCTACACCTTTCCATTCCTTCCTTCTCTATCTCTTCCTACGCCTTTCCATTCCTTGCTTCTCTATCTCTTCCTACACCTTTCTATTCCTTCCTTCTCTATCTTTTCGTACGCCTTTCCATTCCTTCCTTCTCTATCTCTTCCTACACCTTTCTATTCCTTCGTTCTCTATCTCTTCCTACGCCTTTCCATTCCTTCCTTCTCTAACTCTTCCTACACCTTTCCATTCCTTCCTTCTCTATCTCTTCCTACGCCTTTCTATTCCTCCTTCTCTATCTCTTCCTACGCCTTTCCCTTCCTTCCTTCTTTATCTCTTCCTACACCTTTCTATTCCTTCATTCTCTATCTCTTCCTACGCCTTTCTATTCCTTCCTTCTCTATCTCTTCCTACTCCTTTCTATTCCTTCCTTCTCTATCTCTTCTTACGCCTTTCTATTCCTTCCTTCTCTATCTCTTCCTACGCCTTTCCCTTCCTTCAATCTTTATCTCTTCCTATACCTTTCTATTCCTTCATTCTCTATCTCTTCCTACACCTTTCTATTCCTTCCTTCTCTATCTCTTCCTACGCCTTTCTATTCCTCCTTCTCTATCTCTTCCTACGCCTTTCCCTTCCTTCCTTCTTTATCTCTTCCTACACCTTTCTATTCCTTCATTCTCTATCTCTTCCTACGCCTTTATATTCCTTCCTTCTCTATCTCTTCCTACGCCTTTCTATTCCTTCCTTCTCTATCTCTTCCTACGCCTTTCCATTCCTTCCTTCTCTATCTCTTCCTACGCCTTTCTATTCCTTCCTTCTCTATCTCCTCCTACGCCTTTCTATTCCTTCCTTCTCTATCTCTTCCTACGCCTTTCTATTCCTTCCTTCTCTATCTCTTCCTACGCCTTTCCATTCCTTCCTTCTCTATCTCTTCCTACGCCTTTCTATTCCTTCCTTCTCTATCTCCTCCTACGCCTTTCTATTCCTTCCTTCTCTATCTCTTCCTACGCCTTTCTATTCCTTCCTTCTCTATCTCTTCCTACACTGTTCTATTCCTTCCTTCTCTATCTCTTCCTACGCCTTTCTATTCCTTCCTTCTCTATCTCTTCCTACGCCTTTCTATTCCTCCTACTCTATCTTTTCCTACGCCATTCCATTCCTTCCTTCTCTATCTCTTCCTACGCCTTTCCATTTCTTCCTTCTCTAACTCTTCCTACACCTTTCCATTCCTTCCTTCTTTATCTCTTCCTACACCTTTCTATTCCTTCCTTCTCTATCTCTTCCTACGCCTTTACATTCCTTCCTTCTCTATCTCTTCCTACACCTTTCTATTCCTTCCTTCTGTATCTCTTCCTACGTCTTTCTATTCCTTCCTTCTCTATCTCTTCCTACGCCTTTCTATTCCTTCCTTCTCTATCTCTTCCTACGCCTTTCCCTTCCTTCCTTCTTTATCTCTTCCTACACCTTTCTATTCCTTCCTTCTCTATCTTTTCCTACACCTTTCTATTCCTTCCTTCTCTATCTCTTCCTACACCTTTCTATTCCCTCCTTCTCCATCTCTTCCTACGCCTTTCTATTCCTTCCTTCTCTATCTCTTCCTACGCCTTTCTATTCCTTCCTTCTCCATCTCTTCCTACGCCTTTCTATTCCTTCCTTCTCTATCTCTTCCTACGCCTTTCTATTCCTTCCTTCTCTATCTCTTCCTACACCTTTCCATTCCTTCCTTCTCTATCTCTTCCTACGCCTTTCTATTCCTCCTTCTCTATCTCTTCCTACGCCTTTCTATTCTTTCCTTCTCTATCTCTTCCTACGTCTTTCTATTCCTTCCTTCTCTATCTCTTCCTACGCCTTTCCCTTCCTTCCTTCTTTATCTCTTCCTACACCTTTCTATTCCTTCCTTCTCTATCTCTTCCTACGCCTTTCTATTCCTCCTTCTCTATCTCTTCCTACGCCTTTCTATTCTTTCCTTCTCTATCTCTTCCTACGTCTTTCTATTCCTTCCTTCTCTATCTCTTCCTACACCTTTCTATTCCTTCCTTCTCTATCTCTTCCTACGTCTTTCTATTCCTTCCTTCTCTATCTCTTCCTACGCCTTTCTATTCCTTCCTTCTCTATCTCTTCATACACCTTTCCATTCCTTCCTTCTCTATCTCTTCCTACACCTTTCTATTCCTTCCTTCTCTATCTCTTCCTACGTCTTTCTATTCCTTCCTTCTCTATCTCTTCCTACGCCTTTCTATTCCTTCCTTCTCTATCTCTTCCTACGCCTTTCCCTTCCTTCCTTCTTTATCTCTTCCTACACCTTTCTATTCCTTCCTTCTCTATCTCTTCCTACGCCTTTCCATTCCTTCCTTCTCTATCTCTTCCTACGCCTTTCTATTCCTTCCTTCTCTATCTCTTCCTACGCCTTTCCATTCCTTCCTTCTCTATCTCTTCCTACGCCTTTCTATTCTATCCTTCTCTATCTCTTCCTATGTCTTTCTATTCCTTCCTTCTCTATCTCTTCCTACACCTTTCTATTCCTTCCTTCTCTATCTCTTCCTACGTCTTTCTATTCCTTCCTTCTCTATCTCTTCCTACGCCTTTCTATTCCTTCCTTCTCTATACCTTCCTACACCTTTCTATTCCTTCCTTCTCTCTCTTCCTACGCCTTTCCATTCCTTCCTTCTCTATCTCTTCCTACGCCTTTCTATTCCTTCCTTCACCATCTCTTCCTACGCCTTTCTATTCCTTCCTTCTCTATCTCTTCCTACGCCTTTCTATTCCTTCCTTCTCTATCTCTTCCTACACCTTTCTATTCTTTCCTTCTCCATCTCTTCCTACGCCTTTCTATTCCTTCCTTCTCTATCTCTTCCTATGCCTTTCTATTCCTTCCTTCTCTATCTCTTCCTACGCTGTTCAATTCCTTCCTTCTCTATCTCTTCCTAAGCCTTTCTATTCCTTCCTTCTCTATCTCTTCCTACACCTTTCCATTCCTTCCTTCTCTATCTCTTCCTACGACTTTCTATTCCTTCCTTCTCTATTTCTTCCTACGCCTTTCCATTCCTTCCTTCTCAATCTCTTCCTACACCTTTCTATTCCTTCCTTCTCTATCTCTTCCTACGCCTTCCCATTCCTTCCTTCTCTAACTCTTCCTACACCTTTCCATTCCTTCCTTCTCTATCTCTTCCTACGCCTTCCCATTCCTTCCTTCTCTAACTCTTCCTACACCTTTCTATTCTTTCCTTCTCCATCTCTTCCTACGCCTTTCCATTCCTTCCTTCTCTATCTCTTCCTACGACTTTCTATTCCTTCCTTCTCTATCTCTTCCTACGCCTTCCCATTCCTTCCTTCTCTAACTCTTCCTACACCTTTCCATTCCTTCCTTCTCAATCTCTTCCTACGCCTTTCTATTCCTCCTTCTCTATCTCTTCCTACGCCTTTCCATTCCTTCCTTCTCTATCTCTTCCTACATCTTCCTATTCCTTCCTTCTCTATCTCTTCCTACGCCTTTCCATTCCTTCCTTCTCTATCTCTTCCTACACCTTTCTATTCCTTCATTCTCTATCTCTTCCTACGCCTTTCTATTCCTTCCTTCTCTATCTCTTCCTACGCCTTTCTATTCCTTCCTTCTCTATCTCTTCCTACGTCTTTCTATTCCTTCCTTCTCTATCTCTTCCTACACCTTTCTATTCCTTCCTTCTCCATCTCTTCCTACGCCTTTCTATTCCTTCCTTCTCCATCTCTTCCTACGTCTTTCCATTCCTTCCTTCTCTATCTCTTCCCACGCCTTTCTATTCCTCCTTCTCTATCTCTTCCTACGCCTTTCCATTCCTTCCTTCTCTATCTCTTCCTACACCTTTCTATTCCTTCCTTCTCTATCTCTTCCTACGCCTTTCCATTCCTTGCTTCTCTATCTCTTCCTACGCCTTTCTATTCCTTACTTCTCTATCTCTTCCTATGCCTTTCCATTCATTCCTTCTATATCTCTTCCTACGTTTTCCTATTCCTTCCTTCTCTATCTCTTCCTAGGCAGTTCTATTACTTCCTTCTCTATCACTTCCTACGCCTTTCCATTCCTTCCTTCTCTATCTCTTCCTACGCCTTTCTATTCCTCCTTCTCTATCTCTTCCTACGCCTTTCTATTCCTCCTTCTCTATCTCTTCCTACGCCTTTCTATTCCTTCCTTCTCTATCTCTTCCTACGCCTTTGCATTCCTTCCTTCTCTATCTCTTCCTACCACTTTCTATTCCTTCATTCTCTATCTCTTCCTACGCCTTTCTATTCCTTCCTTCTCTATCACTTCCTACACCTTTCTATTCCTTCCTTCTCTATCTCTTCCTACGCAGTTCTATTACTTCCTTCTCTATCTCTTCCTACGCCTTTCTATTCCTTCCTTCTCTATCTCTTCCTACGCCTTTCTATTCCTTCCTTCTCTATCTCTTCCTACACTGTTCTATTCCTTCCTTCTCTATCTCTTCCTACGCCTTTCTATTCCTTCCTTCTCTATCTCTTCCTACGCCTTTCTATTCCTCCTACTCTATCTTTTCCTACGCCTTTCCATTCCTTCCTTCTCTATCTCTTCCTACGCCTTTCCATTTCTTCCTTCTCTAACTCTTCCTACACCTTTCCATTCCTTCCTTCTCTATCTCTTCCTACGCCTTTCTATTCCTCCTTCTCTATCTCTTCCTACGCCTTTCCATTCCTTCCTTCTTTATCTCTTCCTACACCTTTCTATTCCTTCCTTCTCTATCTCTTCCTAAGCCTTTCCATTCCTTCCTTCTCTATCTCTTCCTACGCCTTTCTATTCCTTCCTTCTCTATCTCTTTCTAAGCCTTTCCATTCCTTGCTTCTCTATCTCTTCCTACGCCTTTCTATTCTTCCTTCTCTATCTCTTCCTACGCCTTTCCATTCCTTCTTTCTCTATCTCTTCCCACGCCTTTCTATTCCTTCCTTCTCTATCTCTTCCTACGCCTTTCTATTCCTCCTTCTCTATCTCTTCCTACACCTTTCTATTCCTTCCTTCTCTATCTCTTCCTACGCCTTTCTATTCCTTCCTTCTCTATCTCTTCCTAAGCCTTTCTATTCCTTCCTTCTCTATCTCTTCCTATGCCTTTCCCTTCCTTGCTTCTCTATCTCTTCCTACGCCTTTCTATTCCTTCCTTCTCTATCACTTCCTACGCCTTTCCATTCCTTCCTTCTCTATCTCTTCCTATGCCTTTCCATTCCTTCCTTCTCTATCTCTTCCTACGCCTTTCCATTCCTTGCTTCTCTATCTCTTCCTACGCCTTTCTATTCCTTCCTTCTCTATCTCTTCCTACGCCTTTCCATTCATTCCTTCTATATCTCTTCCTATGCCTTTCTATTCCTTCCTTCTCTATCTCTTCCTACGCCTTTCTATTCCTTCCTTCTCTATCTCTTCCTACGCCTTTCCATTCATTCCTTCTATATCTCTTCCTATGCCTTTCTATTCCTTCCTTCTCTATCTCTTCCTACGCCTTTCTATTCCTCCTTCTCTATCTCTTCCTACGCCTTTCCATTCCTTCCTTCTCTATCTCTTCCTACGCCTTTCTATTCCTCCTTCTCTATCTCTTCCTACGCCTTTCCATTCCTTCCTTCTCTATCTCTTCCTACACCTTTCCATTCCTTCCTTCTCTATCTCTTCCTACGCCTTTCTATTCCTCCTTCTCTATCTCTTCCTACGCCTTTCCATTACTTCCTTCTCTATCTCTTCCTACACCTTTCCATTCCTTCCTTCTCTATCTCTTCCTACACCTTTCTATTCCTTCCTCCTCTATCTCTTCCTACGCCTTTCCATTCCTTCCTTCTCTATCTCTTCCTACACTTTTCCATTCCTTCCTTCTCTATCTCTTCCTACGCCTTTCTATTCCTTCCTTCTCTATCTCTTCCTACGCTGTTCTATTCCTTCCTTCTCTTTCTCATCCTAAGCCTTTCTATTCCTTCCTTCTCTATCTCTTCCTACGCTGTTCTATTCCTTCCTTCTCTATCTCATCCTAAGCCTTTCTATTCCTTCCTTCTCTATCTCTTCCTACGCCTTTCCATTACTTCCTTCTCTATCTCTTCCTACGCCTTTCTATTCCTTCCTTCTCTATCTCTTCCTACGCTGTTCTATTCCTTCCTTCTCTATCTCATCCTAAGCCTTTCTATTCCTTCCTTCTCTATCTCTTCCTACGCCTTTCTATTCCTTCCTTCTCTATCTCTTCCTACACCTTTCTATTCCTTCCTTCTCTATCTCTTCCTACGCTGTTCTATTCCTTCCTTCTCAATCTCTTCCTAAGCCTTTCTATTCCTTCCTTCTCTATCTCTTCCTACACCTTTCCATTCCTTCCTTCTCTATCTCTTCCTACGCCTTTCCATTCCTTGCTTCTCTATCTCTTCCTACACCTTTCTATTCCTTCCTTCTCTATCTTTTCGTACGCCTTTCCATTCCTTCCTTCTCTATCTCTTCCTACACCTTTCTATTCCTTCGTTCTCTATCTCTTCCTACGCCTTTCCATTCCTTCCTTCTCTAACTCTTCCTACACCTTTCCATTCCTTCCTTCTCTATCTCTTCCTACGCCTTTCTATTCCTCCTTCTCTATCTCTTCCTACGCCTTTCCCTTCCTTCCTTCTTTATCTCTTCCTACACCTTTCTATTCCTTCATTCTCTATCTCTTCCTACGCCTTTCTATTCCTTCCTTCTCTATCTCTTCCTACTCCTTTCTATTCCTTCCTTCTCTATCTCTTCTTACGCCTTTCTATTCCTTCCTTCTCTATCTCTTCCTACGCCTTTCCCTTCCTTCAATCTTTATCTCTTCCTATACCTTTCTATTCCTTCATTCTCTATCTCTTCCTACACCTTTCTATTCCTTCCTTCTCTATCTCTTCCTACGCCTTTCTATTCCTCCTTCTCTATCTCTTCCTACGCCTTTCCCTTCCTTCCTTCTTTATCTCTTCCTACACCTTTCTATTCCTTCATTCTCTATCTCTTCCTACGCCTTTATATTCCTTCCTTCTCTATCTCTTCCTACGCCTTTCTATTCCTTCCTTCTCTATCTCTTCCTACGCCTTTCCATTCCTTCCTTCTCTATCTCTTCCTACGCCTTTCTATTCCTTCCTTCTCTATCTCCTCCTACGCCTTTCTATTCCTTCCTTCTCTATCTCTTCCTACGCCTTTCTATTCCTTCCTTCTCTATCTCTTCCTACGCCTTTCCATTCCTTCCTTCTCTATCTCTTCCTACGCCTTTCTATTCCTTCCTTCTCTATCTCCTCCTACGCCTTTCTATTCCTTCCTTCTCTATCTCTTCCTACGCCTTTCTATTCCTTCCTTCTCTATCTCTTCCTACACTGTTCTATTCCTTCCTTCTCTATCTCTTCCTACGCCTTTCTATTCCTTCCTTCTCTATCTCTTCCTACGCCTTTCTATTCCTCCTACTCTATCTTTTCCTACGCCATTCCATTCCTTCCTTCTCTATCTCTTCCTACGCCTTTCCATTTCTTCCTTCTCTAACTCTTCCTACACCTTTCCATTCCTTCCTTCTCTATCTCTTCCTACGCCTTTCTATTCCTCCTTCTCTATCTCTTCCTACGCCTTTCCATTCCTTCCTTCTCTATCTCTTCCTACGCCTTTCTATTCCTCCTTCTCTATCTCTTCCTACGCCTTTCCATTCCTTCCTTCTCTATCTCTTCCTACACCTTTCCATTACTTCCTTCTCTATCTCCTCCTACACCTTTCCATTCCTTCCTTCTCTATCTCTTCCTACACCTTTCCATTCCTTCCTTCACTATCTCTTCCTACGCCTTTCTATTCCTCCTTCTCTATCTCTTCCTACGCCTTTCCATTCCTTCCTTCTTTATCTCTTCCTACACCTTTCTATTCCTTCCTTCTCTATCTGTTCCTAAGCCTTTCCATTCCTTCCTTCTCTATCTCTTCCTACGCCTTTCTATTCCTTCTTTCTCTATCTCTTCCTACGCCTTTCTATTCCTTCATTCTCTATCTCTTCCTACGCCTTTCTATTCCTCCTTCTCTATCTCTTCCTACACCTTTCTATTCCTTCCTTCTCTATCTCTTCCTACGCCTTTCTATTCCTTCCTTCTCTATCTCTTCCTAAGCCTTTCTATTCCTTCCTTCTCTATCTCTTCCTATGCCTTTCCCTTCCTTGCTTCTCTATCTCTTCCTACGCCTTTCTATTCCTTCCTTCTCTATCTCTTCCTAAGCCTTTCTATTCCTTCCTTCTCTATCTCTTCCTATGCCTTTCCCTTCCTTGCTTCTCTATCTCTTCCTACGCCTTTCTATTCCTCCTTCTCTATCTCTTCCTACACCTTTCTATTCCTTCCTTCTCTATCTCTTCCTACGCCTTTCTATTCCTTCCTTCTCTATCTCTTCCTAAGCCTTTCTATTCCTTCCTTCTCTATCTCTTCCTATGCCTTTCCCTTCCTTGCTTCTCTATCTCTTCCTACGCCTTTCTATTCCTTCCTTCTCTATCTCTTCCTAAGCCTTTCTATTCCTTCCTTCTCTATCTCTTCCTATGCCTTTCCCTTCCTTGCTTCTCTATCTCTTCCTACGCCTTTCTATTCCTTCCTTCTCTATCTCTTCCTAAGCCTTTCTATTCCTTCCTTCTCTATCTCTTCCTATGCCTTTCCCTTCCTTGCTTCTCTATCACTTCCTACGCCTTTCCATTCCTTCCTTCTCTATCTCTTCCTATGCCTTTCCATTCCTTCCTTCTCTATCTCTTCCTATGCCTTTCCATTCCTCCTTCTCTATCTCTTCCTACGCCTTTCCATTCCTTGCTTCTCTATCTCTTCCTACGCCTTTCTATTCCTTCCTTCTCTATCTCTTCCTATGCCTTTCCATTCATTCCTTCTATATCTCTTCCTACGTTTTCCTATTCCTTCCTTCTCTATCTCTTCCTAGGCAGTTCTATTACTTCCTTCTCTATCACTTCCTACGCCTTTCCATTCCTTCCTTCTCTATCTCTTCCTACGCCTTTCTATTCCTCCTTCTCTATCTCTTCCTACGCCTTTCTATTCCTCCTTCTCTATCTATTCCTACGCCTTTCTATTCCGTCCTTCTCTATCTCTTCCTACGCCTTTCCATTCCTTCCTTCTCTATCTCTTCCTACACCTTTCTATTCCTTCATTCTCTATCTCTTCCTACGCCTTTCTATTCCTTCCTTCTCTATCACTTCCTACACCTTTCTATTCCTTCCTTCTCTATCTCTTCCTACGTTTTTCTATTCCTTCCTTCTCTATCTCTTCCTACGCAGTTCTATTACTTCCTTCTCTATCACTTCCTACGCCTTTCCATTCCTTCCTTCTCTATCTCTTCCTACGCCTTTCTATTCCTTCCTTCTCTATCTCTTCCTACGCCTTTCTATTCCTTCCTTCTCTATCTCTTCCTACACTGTTCTATTCCTTCCTTCTCTATCTCTTCCTACGCCTTTCTATTCCTTCCTTCTCTATCTCTTCCTATTCCTTCTATATCTCTTCCTACGGTTTCCTATTCCTTCCTTCTCTATCTCTTCCTAGGCAGTTCTATTACTTCCTTCTCTATCACTTCCTACGCCTTTCTATTCCTTCCTTCTCTATCTCTTCCTACGCCTTTCTATTCCTCCTTCTCTATCTCTTCCTACGCCTTTCTATTCCTCCTTCTCTATCTCTTCCTACGCCTTTCTATTCATTCCTTCTCTATCTCTTCCTACGCCTTTCCATTCCTTCCTTCTCTATCTCTTCCTACACCTTTCTATTCCTTCATTCTCTATCTCTTCCTACGCCTTTCTATTCCTTCCTTCTCTATCACTTCCTACACCTTGCTATTCCTTCCTTCTCTATCTCTTCCTACGTCTTTCTATTCCTTCCTTCTCTATCTCTTCCTACGCAGTTCTATTACTTCCTTCTCTATCACTTCCTACGCCTTTCCATTCCTTCCTTCTCTATCTCTTCCTACGCCTTTCTATTCCTTCCTTCTCTATCTCTTCCTACGCCTTTCTATTCCTTCCTTCTCTAACTCTTCCTACACTGTTCTATTCCTTCCTTCTCTATCTCTTCCTACGCCTTTCTATTCCTTCCTTCTCTATCTCTTCCTACGCCTTTCTATTCCTCCTACTCTATATTTTCCTACGCCTTTCCATTCCTTCCTTCTCTATCTCTTCCTACGCCTTTCCATTCCTTCCTTCTCTAACTCTTCCTACACCTTTCCATTCCTTCCTTCTCTATCTCTTCCTACGCCTTTCTATTCCTCCTTCTCTATCTCTTCCTACGCCTTTCCATTCCTTCCTTCTCTATCTCTTCCTACGCCTTTCTATTCCTCCTTCTCTATCTCTTCCTACGCCTTTCCATTCCTTCCTTCTCTATCTCTTCCTACACCTTTCCATTCCTTCCTTCTCTATCTCTTCCTACGCCTTTCTATTCCTCCTTCTCTATCTCTTCCTACGCCTTTCCATTACTTCCTTCTCTATCTCTTCCTACACCTTTCCATTCCTTCCTTCTCTATCTCTTCCTACACCTTTCTATTCCTTCCTCCTCTATCTCTTCCTACGCCTTTCCATTCCTTCCTTCTCTATCTCTTCCTACACCTTTCCATTCCTTCCTTCTCTATCTCTTCCTACGCCTTTCTATTCCTTCCTTCTCTATCTCTTCCTACGCTGTTCTATTCCTTCCTTCTCTTACTCATCCTAAGCCTTTCTATTCCTTCCTTCTCTATCTCTTCCTACGCTGTTCTATTCCTTCCTTCTCTATCTCATCCTAAGCCTTTCTATTCCTTCCTTCTCTATCTCTTCCTACGCCTTTCCATTACTTCCTTCTCTATCTCTTCCTACGCCTTTCTATTCCTTCCTTCTCTATCTCTTCCTACGCTGTTCTATTCCTTCCTTCTCTATCTCATCCTAAGCCTTTCTATTCCTTCCTTCTCTATCTCTTCCTACGCCTTTCTATTCCTTCCTTCTCTATCTCTTCCTACACCTTTCTATTCCTTCCTTCTCTATCTCTTCCTACGCTGTTCTATTCCTTCCTTCTCAATCTCTTCCTAAGCCTTTCTATTCCTTCCTTCTCTATCTCTTCCTACACCTTTCCATTCCTTCCTTCTCTATCTCTTCCTACGCCTTTCCATTCCTTGCTTCTCTATCTCTTCCTACACCTTTCTATTCCTTCCTTCTCTATCTTTTCGTACGCCTTTCCATTCCTTCCTTCTCTATCTCTTCCTACACCTTTCTATTCCTTCGTTCTCTATCTCTTCCTACGCCTTTCCATTCCTTCCTTCTCTAACTCTTCCTACACCTTTCCATTCCTTCCTTCTCTATCTCTTCCTACGCCTTTCTATTCCTCCTTCTCTATCTCTTCCTACGCCTTTCCCTTCCTTCCTTCTTTATCTCTTCCTACACCTTTCTATTCCTTCATTCTCTATCTCTTCCTACGCCTTTCTATTCCTTCCTTCTCTATCTCTTCCTACTCCTTTCTATTCCTTCCTTCTCTATCTCTTCTTACGCCTTTCTATTCCTTCAATCTTTATCTCTTCCTATACCTTTCTATTCCTTCATTCTCTATCTCTTCCTACACCTTTCTATTCCTTCCTTCTCTATCTCTTCCTACGCCTTTCTATTCCTCCTTCTCTATCTCTTCCTACGCCTTTCCCTTCCTTCCTTCTTTATCTCTTCCTACACCTTTCTATTCCTTCATTCTCTATCTCTTCCTACGCCTTTCTATTCCTTCCTTCTCTATCTCTTCCTACGCCTTTCTATTCCTTCCTTCTCTATCTCTTCCTACGCCTTTCCATTCCTTCCTTCTCTATCTCTTCCTACGCCTTTCTATTCCTTC
Organism: Eledone cirrhosa; assembly: GCA_964016885.1. Classification (NCBI taxonomy): domain Eukaryota; kingdom Metazoa; phylum Mollusca; class Cephalopoda; order Octopoda; family Eledonidae; genus Eledone; species Eledone cirrhosa. The sequence continues at coordinate 95,868,124 of OZ024743.1, read as the reverse complement.
CTTCTCTATCTCCTCCTACGCCTTTCTATTCCTTCCTTCTCTATCTCTTCCTACGCCTTTCTATTCCTTCCTTCTCTATCTCTTCCTACGCCTTTCCATTCCTTCCTTCTCTATCTCTTCCTACGCCTTTCTATTCCTTCCTTCTCTATCTCCTCCTACGCCTTTCTATTCCTTCCTTCTCTATCTCTTCCTACGCCTTTCTATTCCTTCCTTCTCTATCTCTTCCTACACTGTTCTATTCCTTCCTTCTCTATCTCTTCCTACGCCTTTCTATTCCTTCCTTCTCTATCTCTTCCTACGCCTTTCTATTCCTCCTACTCTATCTTTTCCTACGCCATTCCATTCCTTCCTTCTCTATCTCTTCCTACGCCTTTCTATTCCTTCCTTCTCTATCTCTTCCTACACTGTTCTATTCCTTCCTTCTCTATCTCTTCCTACGCCTTTCTATTCCTTCCTTCTCTATCTCTTCCTACGCCTTTCTATTCCTCCTACTCTATCTTTTCCTACGCCTTTCCATTCCTTCCTTCTCTATCTCTTCCTACGCCTTTCCATTTCTTCCTTCTCTAACTCTTCCTACACCTTTCCATTCCTTCCTTCTCTATCTCTTCCTACGCCTTTCTATTCCTCCTTCTCTATCTCTTCCTACGCCTTTCCATTCCTTCCTTCTTTATCTCTTCCTACACCTTTCTATTCCTTCCTTCTCTATCTCTTCCTAAGCCTTTCCATTCCTTCCTTCTCTATCTCTTCCTACGCCTTTCTATTCCTTCCTTCTCTATCTCTTTCTAAGCCTTTCCATTCCTTGCTTCTCTATCTCTTCCTACGCCTTTCTATTCTTCCTTCTCTATCTCTTCCTACGCCTTTCCATTCCTTCTTTCTCTATCTCTTCCTACGCCTTTCTATTCCTTCCTTCTCTATCTCTTCCTACGCCTTTCTATTCCTCCTTCTCTATCTCTTCCTACACCTTTCTATTCCTTCCTTCTCTATCTCTTCCTACGCCTTTCTATTCCTTCCTTCTCTATCTCTTCCTAAGCCTTTCTATTCCTTCCTTCTCTATCTCTTCCTATGCCTTTCCCTTCCTTGCTTCTCTATCTCTTCCTACGCCTTTCTATTCCTTCCTTCTCTATCACTTCCTACGCCTTTCCATTCCTTCCTTCTCTATCTCTTCCTATGCCTTTCCATTCCTTCCTTCTCTATCTCTTCCTACGCCTTTCCATTCCTTGCTTCTCTATCTCTTCCTACGCCTTTCTATTCCTTCCTTCTCTATCTCTTCCTACGCCTTTCCATTCATTCCTTCTATATCTCTTCCTATGCCTTTCTATTCCTTCCTTCTCTATCACTTCCTATGCCTTTCCATTCCTTCCTTCTCTATCTCTTCCTATGCCTTTCCATTCCTTCCTTCTCTATCTCTTCCTACGCCTTTCCATTCCTTGCTTCTCTATCTCTTCCTACGCCTTTCTATTCCTTCCTTCTCTATCTCTTCCTATGCCTTTCTATTCCTTCCTTCTCTATCTCTTCCTATTCCTTCTATATCTCTTCCTACGTTTTCCTATTCCTTCCTTCTCTATCTCTTCCTAGGCAGTTCTATTACTTCCTTCTCTATCACTTCCTACGCCTTTCCATTCCTTCCTTCTCTATCTCTTCCTACGCCTTTCTATTCCTCCTTCTCTATCTCTTCCTACGCCTTTCTATTCCTCCTTCTCTATCTCTTCCTACGCCTTTCTATTCATTCCTTCTCTATCTCTTCCTACGCCTTTCCATTCCTTCCTTCTCTATCTCTTTCTACACCTTTCTATTCCTTCATTCTCTATTTCTTCCTACGCCTTTCTATTCCTTCCTTCTCTATCACTTCCTACACCTTTCTATTCCTTCCTTCTCTATCTCTTCCTACGTCTTTCTATTCCTTCCTTCTCTATCTCTTCCTACGCAGTTCTATTACTTCCTTCTCTATCACTTCCTACGCCTTTCCATTCCTTCCTTCTCTATCTCTTCCTACGCCTTTCTATTCCTTCCTTCTCTATCTCTTCCTACGCCTTTCTATTCCTTCCTTCTCTAACTCTTCCTACACTGTTCTATTCCTTCCTTCTCTATCTCTTCCTACGCCTTTCTATTCCTTCCTTCTCTATCTCTTCCTACGCCTTTCTATTCCTCCTACTCTATCTTTTCCTACGCCTTTCCATTCCTTCCTTCTCTATCTCTTCCTACGCCTTTCCATTCCTTCCTTCTCTAACTCTTCCTACACCTTTCCATTCCTTCCTTCTCTATCTCTTCCTACGCCTTTCTATTCCTCCTTCTCTATCTCTTCCTACGCCTTTCCATTCCTTCCTTCTCTATCTCTTCCTACGCCTTTCTATTCCTCCTTCTCTATCTCTTCCTACGCCTTTCCATTCCTTCCTTCTCTATCTCTTCCTACACCTTTCCATTCCTTCCTTCTCTATCTCTTCCTACGCCTTTCTATTCCTCCTTCTCTATCTCTTCCTACGCCTTTCCATTACTTCCTTCTCTATCTCTTCCTACACCTTTCCATTCCTTCCTTCTCTATCTCTTCCTACACCTTTCTATTCCTTCCTCCTCTATCTCTTCCTACGCCTTTCCATTCCTTCCTTCTCTATCTCTTCCTACACCTTTCCATTCCTTCCTTCTCTATCTCTTCCTACGCCTTTCTATTCCTTCCTTCTCTATCTCTTCCTACGCTGTTCTATTCCTTCCTTCTCTTTCTCATCCTAAGCCTTTCTATTCCTTCCTTCTCTATCTCTTCCTACGCTGTTCTATTCCTTCCTTCTCTATCTCATCCTAAGCCTTTCTATTCCTTCCTTCTCTATCTCTTCCTACGCCTTTCCATTACTTCCTTCTCTATCTCTTCCTACGCCTTTCTATTCCTTCCTTCTCTATCTCTTCCTACGCTGTTCTATTCCTTCCTTCTCTATCTCATCCTAAGCCTTTCTATTCCTTCCTTCTCTATCACTTCCTTCGCCTTTCTATTCCTTCCTTCTCTATCTCTTCCTACACCTTTCTATTCCTTCCTTCTCTATCTCTTCCTACGCTGTTCTATTCCTTCCTTCTCAATCTCTTCCTAAGCCTTTCTATTCCTTCCTTCTCTATCTCTTCCTACACCTTTCCATTCCTTCCTTCTCTATCTCTTCCTACGCCTTTCCATTCCTTGCTTCTCTATCTCTTCCTACACCTTTCTATTCCTTCCTTCTCTATCTTTTCGTACGCCTTTCCATTCCTTCCTTCTCTATCTCTTCCTACACCTTTCTATTCCTTCGTTCTCTATCTCTTCCTACGCCTTTCCATTCCTTCCTTCTCTAACTCTTCCTACACCTTTCCATTCCTTCCTTCTCTATCTCTTCCTACGCCTTTCTATTCCTCCTTCTCTATCTCTTCCTACGCCTTTCCCTTCCTTCCTTCTTTATCTCTTCCTACACCTTTCTATTCCTTCATTCTCTATCTCTTCCTACGCCTTTCTATTCCTTCCTTCTCTATCTCTTCCTACTCCTTTCTATTCCTTCCTTCTCTATCTCTTCTTACGCCTTTCTATTCCTTCCTTCTCTATCTCTTCCTACGCCTTTCCCTTCCTTCAATCTTTATCTCTTCCTATACCTTTCTATTCCTTCATTCTCTATCTCTTCCTACACCTTTCTATTCCTTCCTTCTCTATCTCTTCCTACGCCTTTCTATTCCTCCTTCTCTATCTCTTCCTACGCCTTTCCCTTCCTTCCTTCTTTATCTCTTCCTACACCTTTCTATTCCTTCATTCTCTATCTCTTCCTACGCCTTTCTATTCCTTCCTTCTCTATCTCTTCCTACGCCTTTCTATTCCTTCCTTCTCTATCTCTTCCTACGCCTTTCCATTCCTTCCTTCTCTATCTCTTCCTACGCCTTTCTATTCCTTCCTTCTCTATCTCCTCCTACGCCTTTCTATTCCTTCCTTCTCTATCTCTTCCTACGCCTTTCTATTCCTTCCTTCTCTATCTCTTCCTACGCCTTTCCATTCCTTCCTTCTCTATCTCTTCCTACGCCTTTCTATTCCTTCCTTCTCTATCTCCTCCTACGCCTTTCTATTCCTTCCTTCTCTATCTCTTCCTACGCCTTTCTATTCCTTCCTTCTCTATCTCTTCCTACACTGTTCTATTCCTTCCTTCTCTATCTCTTCCTACGCCTTTCTATTCCTTCCTTCTCTATCTCTTCCTACGCCTTTCTATTCCTCCTACTCTATCTTTTCCTACGCCATTCCATTCCTTCCTTCTCTATCTCTTCCTACGCCTTTCCATTTCTTCCTTCTCTAACTCTTCCTACACCTTTCCATTCCTTCCTTCTCTATCTCTTCCTACGCCTTTCTATTCCTCCTTCTCTATCTCTTCCTACGCCTTTCCATTCCTTCCTTCTCTATCTCTTCCTACGCCTTTCTATTCCTCCTTCTCTATCTCTTCCTACGCCTTTCCATTCCTTCCTTCTCTATCTCTTCCTACACCTTTCCATTACTTCCTTCTCTATCTCCTCCTACACCTTTCCATTCCTTGCTTCTCTATCTCTTCCTACGCCTTTCTATTCCTCCTTCTCTATCTCTTCCTACGCCTTTCCATTCCTTCCTTCTCTATCTCTTCCTACACCTTTCCATTACTTCCTTCTCTATCTCCTCCTACACCTTTCCATTCCTTGCTTCTCTATCTCTTCCTACGCCTTTCTATTCCTCCTTCTCTATCTCTTCCTACGCCTTTCCATTCCTTCCTTCTCTATCTCTTCCTACACCTTTCCATTACTTCCTTCTCTATCTCCTCCTACACCTTTCCATTCCTTGCTTCTCTATCTCTTCCTACGCCTTTCTATTCCTCCTTCTCTATCTCTTCCTACGCCTTTCCATTCCTTCCTTCTCTATCTCTTCCTACACCTTTCCATTACTTCCTTCTCTATCTCCTCCTACACCTTTCCATTCCTTGCTTCTCTATCTCTTCCTACGCCTTTCTATTCCTCCTTCTCTATCTCTTCCTACACCTTTCCATTCCTTCCTTCACTATCTCTTCCTACGCCTTTCTATTCCTCCTTCTCTATCTCTTCCTACGCCTTTCCATTCCTTCCTTCTTTATCTCTTCCTACACCTTTCTATTCCTTCCTTCTCTATCTGTTCCTAAGCCTTTCCATTCCTTCCTTCTCTATCTCTTCCTACGCCTTTCTATTCCTTCTTTCTCTATCTCTTCCTACGCCTTTCTATTCCTTCATTCTCTATCTCTTCCTACGCCTTTCTATTCCTCCTTCTCTATCTCTTCCTACACCTTTCTATTCCTTCCTTCTCTATCTCTTCCTACGCCTTTCTATTCCTTCCTTCTCTATCTCTTCCTAAGCCTTTCTATTCCTTCCTTCTCTATCTCTTCCTATGCCTTTCCCTTCCTTGCTTCTCTATCTCTTCCTACGCCTTTCTATTCCTTCCTTCTCTATCACTTCCTATGCCTTTCCATTCCTTCCTTCTCTATCTCTTCCTACGCCTTTCCATTCCTTGCTTCTCTATCTCTTCCTACGCCTTTCTATTCCTTCCTTCTCTATCTCTTCCTACGCCTTTCCATTCATTCCTTCTATATCTCTTCCTACGCCTTTCTATTCCTTCCTTCTCTATCACTTCCTATGCCTTTCCATTCCTTCCTTCTCTATCTCTTCCTACGCCTTTCCATTCCTTGCTTCTCTATCTCTTCCTACGCCTTTCTATTCCTTCCTTCTCTATCACTTCCTACGCCTTTCCATTCCTTCCTTCTCTATCTCTTCCTATGCCTTTCCATTCCTTCCTTCTCTATCTCTTCCTACGCCTTTCCATTCCTTGCTTCTCTATCTCTTCCTACGCCTTTCTATTCCTTCCTTCTCTATCTCTTCCTATGCCTTTCCATTCATTCCTTCTATATCTCTTCCTACGCCTTTCTATTCCTTCCTTCTCTATCTCTTCCTACGCCTTTCTATTCCTCCTTCTCTATCTCTTCCTACGCCTTTCTATTCCTCCTTCTCTATCTCTTCCTACACCTTTCTATTCCTTCCTTCTCTATCTCTTCCTACGCCTTTCTATTCCTTCCTTCTCTATCTCTTCCTACGCCTTTCCATTCCTTCCTTCTTTATCTCTTCCTACACCTTTCTATTCCTTCCTTCTCTATCTCTTCCTAAGCCTTTCCATTCCTTCCTTCTCTATCTCTTCCTACGCCTTTCTATTCCTTCCTTCTCTATCTCTTTCTAAGCCTTTCCATTCCTTGCTTCTCTATCTCTTCCTACGCCTTTCTATTCTTCCTTCTCTATCTCTTCCTACGCCTTTCCATTCCTTCTTTCTCTATCTCTTCCTACGCCTTTCTATTCCTTCCTTCTCTATCTCTTCCTACGCCTTTCTATTCCTCCTTCTCTATCTCTTCCTACACCTTTCTATTCCTTCCTTCTCTATCTCTTCCTACGCCTTTCTATTCCTTCCTTCTCTATCTCTTCCTAAGCCTTTCTATTCCTTCCTTCTCTATCTCTTCCTATGCCTTTCCCTTCCTTGCTTCTCTATCTCTTCCTACGCCTTTCTATTCCTTCCTTCTCTATCACTTCCTACGCCTTTCCATTCCTTCCTTCTCTATCTCTTCCTATGCCTTTCCATTCCTTCCTTCTCTATCTCTTCCTACGCCTTTCCATTCCTTGCTTCTCTATCTCTTCCTACGCCTTTCTATTCCTTCCTTCTCTATCTCTTCCTACGCCTTTCTATTCCTTCCTTCTCTATCTCTTCCTATGCCTTTCTATTCCTCCTACTCTATATTTTCCTACGCCTTTCCATTCCTTCCTTCTCTATCTCTTCCTACGCCTTTCCATTCCTTCCTTCTCTAACTCTTCCTACACCTTTCCATTCCTTCCTTCTCTATCTCTTCCTACGCCTTTCTATTCCTCCTTCTCTATCTCTTCCTACGCCTTTCCATTCCTTCCTTCTCTATCTCTTCCTACGCCTTTCTATTCCTCCTTCTCTATCTCTTCCTACGCCTTTCCATTCCTTCCTTCTCTATCTCTTCCTACACCTTTCCATTCCTTCCTTCTCTATCTCTTCCTACGCCTTTCTATTCCTCCTTCTCTATCTCTTCCTACGCCTTTCCATTACTTCCTTCTCTATCTCTTCCTACACCTTTCCATTCCTTCCTTCTCTATCTCTTCCTACACCTTTCTATTCCTTCCTCCTCTATCTCTTCCTACGCCTTTCCATTCCTTCCTTCTCTATCTCTTCCTACACCTTTCCATTCCTTCCTTCTCTATCTCTTCCTACGCCTTTCTATTCCTTCCTTCTCTATCTCTTCCTACGCTGTTCTATTCCTTCCTTCTCTTTCTCATCCTAAGCCTTTCTATTCCTTCCTTCTCTATCTCTTCCTACGCTGTTCTATTCCTTCCTTCTCTATCTCATCCTAAGCCTTTCTATTCCTTCCTTCTCTATCTCCAACTACGCCTTTCCATTACTTCCTTCTCTATCTCTTCCTACGCCTTTCTATTCCTTCCTTCTCTATCTCTTCCTACGCTGTTCTATTCCTTCCTTCTCTATCTCATCCTAAGCCTTTCTATTCCTTCCTTCTCTATCTCTTCCTACGCCTTTCTATTCCTTCCTTCTCTATCTCTTCCTACACCTTTCTATTCCTTCCTTCTCTATCTCTTCCTACGCTGTTCTATTCCTTCCTTCTCAATCTCTTCCTAAGCCTTTCTATTCCTTCCTTCTCTATCTCTTCCTACACCTTTCCATTCCTTCCTTCTCTATCTCTTCCTACGCCTTTCCATTCCTTGCTTCTCTATCTCTTCCTACACCTTTCTATTCCTTCCTTCTCTATCTTTTCGTACGCCTTTCCATTCCTTCCTTCTCTATCTCTTCCTACACCTTTCTATTCCTTCGTTCTCTATCTCTTCCTACGCCTTTCCATTCCTTCCTTCTCTAACTCTTCCTACACCTTTCCATTCCTTCCTTCTCTATCTCTTCCTACGCCTTTCTATTCCTCCTTCTCTATCTCTTCCTACGCCTTTCCCTTCCTTCCTTCTTTATCTCTTCCTACACCTTTCTATTCCTTCATTCTCTATCTCTTCCTACGCCTTTCTATTCCTTCCTTCTCTATCTCTTCCTACTCCTTTCTATTCCTTCCTTCTCTATCTCTTCTTACGCCTTTCTATTCCTTCCTTCTCTATCTCTTCCTACGCCTTTCCCTTCCTTCAATCTTTATCTCTTCCTATACCTTTCTATTCCTTCATTCTCTATCTCTTCCTACACCTTTCTATTCCTTCATTCTCTATCTCTTCCTACGCCTTTCTATTCCTTCCTTCTCTATCTCTTCCTACGCCTTTCTATTCCTTCCTTCTCTATCTCTTCCTACGCCTTTCCATTCCTTCCTTCTCTATCTCTTCCTACGCCTTTCTATTCCTTCCTTCTCTATCTCCTCCTACGCCTTTCTATTCCTTCCTTCTCTATCTCTTCCTACGCCTTTCTATTCCTTCCTTCTCTATCTCTTCCTACGCCTTTCCATTCCTTCCTTCTCTATCTCTTCCTACGCCTTTCTATTCCTTCCTTCTCTATCTCCTCCTACGCCTTTCTATTCCTTCCTTCTCTATCTCTTCCTACGCCTTTCTATTCCTTCCTTCTCTATCTCTTCCTACACTGTTCTATTCCTTCCTTCTCTATCTCTTCCTACGCCTTTCTATTCCTTCCTTCTCTATCTCTTCCTACGCCTTTCTATTCCTCCTACTCTATCTTTTCCTACGCCATTCCATTCCTTCCTTCTCTATCTCTTCCTACGCCTTTCCATTTCTTCCTTCTCTAACTCTTCCTACACCTTTCCATTCCTTCCTTCTCTATCTCTTCCTACGCCTTTCTATTCCTCCTTCTCTATCTCTTCCTACGCCTTTCCATTCCTTCCTTCTCTATCTCTTCCTACGCCTTTCTATTCCTCCTTCTCTATCTCTTCCTACGCCTTTCCATTCCTTCCTTCTCTATCTCTTCCTACACCTTTCCATTACTTCCTTCTCTATCTCTTCCTACACCTTTCCATTCCTTCCTTCTCTATCTCTTCCTACACCTTTCCATTCCTTCCTTCACTATCTCTTCCTACGCCTTTCTATTCCTCCTTCTCTATCTCTTCCTACGCCTTTCCATTCCTTACTTCTTTATCTCTTCCTACACCTTTCTATTCCTTCCTTCTCTATCTGTTCCTAAGCCTTTCCATTCCTTCCTTCTCTATCTCTTCCTACGCCTTTCTATTCCTCCTTCTCTATCTCTTCCTACGCCTTTCCATTCCTTCTTTCTCTATCTCTTCCTACGCCTTTCCATTCCTTCTTTCTCTATCTCTTCCTACGCCTTTCTATTCCTTCCTTCTCTATCTCTTCCTACACCTTTCTATTCCTTCGTTCTCTATCTCTTCCTACGCCTTTCCATTCCTTCCTTCTCTAACTCTTCCTACACCTTTCCATTCCTTCCTTCTCTATCTCTTCCTACGCCTTTCTATTCCTCCTTCTCTATCTCTTCCTACGCCTTTCCCTTCCTTCCTTCTTTATCTCTTCCTACACCTTTCTATTCCTTCATTCTCTATCTCTTCCTACGCCTTTCTATTCCTTCCTTCTCTATCTCTTCCTACTCCTTTCTATTCCTTCCTTCTCTATCTCTTCTTACGCCTTTCTATTCCTTCCTTCTCTATCTCTTCCTACGCCTTTCCCTTCCTTCAATCTTTATCTCTTCCTATACCTTTCTATTCCTTCATTCTCTATCTCTTCCTACACCTTTCTATTCCTTCCTTCTCTATCTCTTCCTACGCCTTTCTATTCCTCCTTCTCTATCTCTTCCTACGCCTTTCCCTTCCTTCCTTCTTTATCTCTTCCTACACCTTTCTATTCCTTCATTCTCTATCTCTTCCTACGCCTTTCTATTCCTTCCTTCTCTATCTCTTCCTACGCCTTTCTATTCCTTCCTTCTCTATCTCTTCCTACGCCTTTCCATTCCTTCCTTCTCTATCTCTTCCTACGCCTTTCTATTCCTTCCTTCTCTATCTCCTCCTACGCCTTTCTATTCCTTCCTTCTCTATCTCTTCCTACGCCTTTCTATTCCTTCCTTCTCTATCTCTTCCTACGCCTTTCCATTCCTTCCTTCTCTATCTCTTCCTACGCCTTTCTATTCCTTCCTTCTCTATCTCCTCCTACGCCTTTCTATTCCTTCCTTCTCTATCTCTTCCTACGCCTTTCTATTCCTTCCTTCTCTATCTCTTCCTACACTGTTCTATTCCTTCCTTCTCTATCTCTTCCTACGCCTTTCTATTCCTTCCTTCTCTATCTCTTCCTACGCCTTTCTATTCCTCCTTCTCTATCTCTTCCTACGCCTTTCCCTTCCTTCCTTCTTTATCTCTTCCTACACCTTTCTATTCCTTCATTCTCTATCTCTTCCTACGCCTTTCTATTCCTTCCTTCTCTATCTCTTCCTACGCCTTTCTATTCCTTCCTTCTCTATCTCTTCCTACGCCTTTCCATTCCTTCCTTCTCTATCTCTTCCTACGCCTTTCTATTCCTTCCTTCTCTATCTCCTCCTACGCCTTTCTATTCCTTCCTTCTCTATCTCTTCCTACGCCTTTCTATTCCTTCCTTCTCTATCTCTTCCTACGCCTTTCCATTCCTTCCTTCTCTATCTCTTATTACGCCTTTCTATTCCTTCCTTCTCTATCTCCTCCTACGCCTTTCTATTCCTTCCTTCTCTATCTCTTCCTACGCCTTTCTATTCCTTCCTTCTCTATCTCTTCCTACACTGTTCTATTCCTTCCTTCTCTATCTCTTCCTACGCCTTTCTATTCCTTCCTTCTCTATCTCTTCCTACGCCTTTCTATTCCTTCCTTCTCTATCTCTTCCTACACCTTTCTATTCCTCCTTCTCTATCTTTTCCTACGCCATTCCATTCCTTCCTTCTCTATCTCTTCCTACGCCTTTCCATTTCTTCCTTCTCTAACTCTTCCTACACCTTTCCATTCCTTCCTTCTCTATCTCTTCCTACGCCTTTCTATTCCTCCTTCTCTATCTCTTCCTACGCCTTTCCATTCCTTCCTTCTCTATCTCTTCCTACGCCTTTCTATTCCTCCTTCTCTATCTCTTCCTACGCCTTTCCATTCCTTCCTTCTCTATCTCTTCCTACACCTTTCCATTACTTCCTTCTCTATCTCTTCCTACACCTTTCCATTCCTTCCTTCTCTATCTCTTCCTACACCTTTCCATTCCTTCCTTCACTATCTCTTCCTACGCCTTTCTATTCCTCCTTCTCTATCTCTTCCTACGCCTTTCCATTCCTTACTTCTTTATCTCTTCCTACACCTTTCTATTCCTTCCTTCTCTATCTGTTCCTAAGCCTTTCCATTCCTTCCTTCTCTATCTCTTCCTACGCCTTTCTATTCCTCCTGCTCTATCTCTTCCTACGCCTTTCCATTCCTTCCTTCTCTATCTCTTCCTACGCCTTTCTATTCCTTCATTCTCTATCTCTTCCTACGCCTTTCTATTCCTCCTTCTCTATCTCTTCCTACACCTTTCTATTCCTTCCTTCTCTATCTCTTCCTACGCCTTTCTATTCCTTCCTTCTCTATCTCTTCCTAAGCCTTTCTATTCCTTCCTTCTCTATCTCTTCCTATGCCTTTCCCTTCCTTGCTTCTCTATCTCTTCCTACGCCTTTCTATTCCTTCCTTCTCTATCACTTCCTACGCCTTTCCATTCCTTCCTTCTCTATCTCTTCCTATGCCTTTCCATTCCTTCCTTCTCTATCTCTTCCTACGCCTTTCCATTCCTTGCTTCTCTATCTCTTCCTACGCCTTTCTATTCCTTCCTTCTCTATCTCTTCCTACGCCTTTCCATTCATTCCTTCTATATCTCTTCCTACGCCTTTCTATTCCTTCCTTCTCTATCACTTCCTACGCCTTTCCATTCCTTCCTTCTCTATCTCTTCCTATGCCTTTCCATTCCTTCCTTCTCTATCTCTTCCTACGCCTTTCCATTCCTTGCTTCTCTATCTCTTCCTACGCCTTTCTATTCCTTCCTTCTCTATCTCTTCCTATGCCTTTCCATTCATTCCTTCTATATCTCTTCCTACGTTTTCCTATTCCTTCCTTCTCTATCTCTTCCTAGGCAGTTCTATTCCTTCCTTCTCTATCTCTTCCTACGCCTTTCTATTCCTCCTTCTCTATCTCTTCCTACGCCTTTCTATTCCTCCTTCTCTATCTCTTCCTACGCCTTTCTATTCCGTCCTTCTCTATCTCTTCCTACGCCTTTCCATTCCTTCCTTCTCTATCTCTTCCTACACCTTTCTATTCCTTCATTCTCTATCTCTTCCTACGCCTTTCTATTCCTTCCTTCTCTATCACTTCCTACACCTTTCTATTCCTTCCTTCTCTATCTCTTCCTACGTTTTTCTATTCCTTCCTTCTCTATCTCTTCCTACGCAGTTCTATTACTTCCTTCTCTATCACTTCCTACGCCTTTCCATTCCTTCCTTCTCTATCTCTTCCTACGCCTTTCTATTCCTTCCTTCTCTATCTCTTCCTACGCCTTTCTATTCCTTCCTTCTCTATCTCTTCCTACGCCTTTCTATTCCTCCTACTCTATCTTTTCCTACGCCTTTCCATTCCTTCCTTCTCTATCTCTTCCTACGCCTTTCCATTCCTTCCTTCTCTAACTCTTCCTACACCTTTCCATTCCTTCCTTCTCTATCTCTTCCTACGCCTTTCTATTCCTCCTTCTCTATCTCTTCCTACCCCTTTCCATTCCTTCCTTCTCTATCTCTTCCTACGCCTTTCTATTCCTCCTTCTCTATCTCTTCCTACGCCTTTCCATTCCTTCCTTCTCTATCTCTTCCTACACCTTTCCATTCCTTCCTTCTCTATCTCTTCCTACGCCTTTCTATTCCTCCTTCTCTATCTCTTCCTACGCCTTTCCATTACTTCCTTCTCTATCTCTTCCTACACCTTTCCATTCCTTCCTTCTCTATCTCTTCCTACACCTTTCTATTCCTTCCTCCTCTATCTCTTCCTACGCCTTTCCATTCCTTCCTTCTCTATCTCTTCCTACACCTTTCCATTCCTTCCTTCTCTATTTCTTCCTACGCCTTTCCATTACTTCCTTCTCTATCTCTTCCTACGCCTTACTATTCCTTCCTTCTCTATCTCTTCCTACGCTGTTCTATTCCTTCCTTCTCTATCTCATCCTAAGCCTTTCTATTCCTTCCTTCTCTATCTCTTCCTACGCCTTTCTATTCCTTCCTTCTCTATCTCTTCCTACACCTTTCTATTCCTTCCTTCTCTATCTCTTCCTACGCTGTTCAATTCCTTCCTTCTCTATCTCTTCCTACACCTTTCTATTCCTTCCTTCTCTATCTCTTCCTACGCTGTTCTATTCCTTCCTTCTCAATCTCTTCCTAAGCCTTTCTATTCCTTCCTTCTCTATCTCTTCCTACACCTTTCCATTCCTTCCTTCTCTATCTCTTCCTACACCTTTCTATTCCTTCCTTCTCTATCTTTTCCTACGCCTTTCCATTCCTTCCTTCTCTATCTCTTCCTACACCTTTCTATTCCTTCCTTCTCTATCTCTTCCTACGCCTTTCCATTCCTTCCTTCTCTAACTCTTCCTACACCTTTCCATTCCTTCCTTCTCTATCTCTTCCTACGCCTTTCTATTCCTCCTTCTCTATCTCTTCCTACGCCTTTCTATTCCTCCTTCTCTAACTCTTCCTACACCTTTCCATTCCTTCCTTCTCTATCTCTTCCTACGCCTTTCTATTCCTCCTTCTCTATCTCTTCCTACACCTTTCTATTCCTTCCTTCTCTATCTCTTCCTACACCTTTCCATTCCTTCATTCTCTATCTCTTCCTACGCCTTTCCCTTCCTTCCTTCTTTATCTCTTCCTACACCTTTCTATTCCTTCATTCTCTATCTCTTCCTACGCCTTTCTATTCCTTCCTTCTCTATCTCTTCCTACTCCTTTCTATTCCTTCCTTCTCTATCTCTTCCTACGCCTTTCTATTCCTTCCTTCTCTATCTCTTCCTACGCCTTTCCCTTCCTTCAATCTTTATCTCTTCCTATACCTTTCTATTCCTTCATTCTCTATCTCTTCCTACACCTTTCTATTCCTTCCTTCTCTATCTCTTCCTACGCCTTTCTATTCCTCCTTCTCTATCACTTCCTACGCCTTTCCCTTCCTTCCTTCTTTATCTCTTCCTACACCTTTCTATTCCTTCATTCTCTATCTCTTCCTACGCCTTTCTATTCCTTCCTTCTCTATCTCTTCCTACGCCTTTCTATTCCTTCCTTCTCTATCTCTTCCTACGCCTTTCCATTCCTTCCTTCTCTATCTCTTCCTACGCCTTTCTATTCCTTCCTTCTCTATCTCCTCCTACGCCTTTCCATTACTTCCTTCTCTATCTCTTCCTACACCTTTCCATTCCTTCCTTCTCTATCTCTTCCTACACCTTTCCATTCCTTCCTTCTCTATCTCTTCCTACACCTTTCTATTCCTTCCTTCTCTATCACTTCCTACGCTGTTCTATTCCTTCCTTCTCTATCTCTTCCTACGCCTTTCTATTCCTTCCTTCTCTATCTCTTCCTACGCCTTTCTATTCCTTCCTTCTCTATCTCTTCCTACACCTTTCTATTCCTTCCTTCTCTATCTCTTCCTACGCCTTTCCATTCATTCCTTCTATATCTCTTCCTACGTTTTCCTATTCCTTCCTTCTCTATCTCTTCCTAGGCAGTTCTATTACTTCCTTCTCTATCACTTCCTACGCCTTTCCATTCCTTCCTTCTCTATCTCTTCCTACGCCTTTCTATTCCTCCTTCTCTATCTCTTCCTACGCCTTTCTATTCCTTCTTCTCTATCTCTTCCTACGCCTTTCTATTCCGTCCTTCTCTATCTCTTCCTACGCCTTTCCATTCCTTCCTTCTCTATCTCTTCCTACACCTTTCTATTCCTTCATTCTCTATCTCTTCCTACGCCTTTCTATTCCTTCCTTCTCTATCACTTCCTACACCTTTCTATTCCTTCCTTCTCTATCTCTTCCTACGTTTTTCTATTCCTTCCTTCTCTATCTCTTCCTACGCAGTTCTATTACTTCCTTCTCTATCACTTCCTACGCCTTTCCATTCCTTCCTTCTCTATCTCTTCCTACGCCTTTCTATTCCTTCCTTCTCTATCTCTTCCTACGCCTTTCTATTCCTTCCTTCTCTATCTCTTCCTACACTGTTCTATTCCTTCCTTCTCTATCTCTTCCTACGCCTTTCTATTCCTCCTACTCTATCTTTTCCTACGCCTTTCCATTCCTTCCTTCTCTATCTCTTCCTACGCCTTTCCATTCCTTCCTTCTCTAACTCTTCCTACACCTTTCCATTCCTTCCTTCTCTATCTCTTCCTACGCCTTTCTATTCCTCCTTCTCTATCTCTTCCTACGCCTTTCTATTCCTCCTTCTCTATCTCTTCCTACGCCTTTCCCTTCCTTCCTTCTTTATCTCTTCCTACACCTTTCTATTCCTTCATTCTCTATCTCTTCCTACGCCTTTCTATTCCTTCCTTCTCTATCTCTTCCTACTCCTTTCTATTCCTTCCTTCTCTATCTCTTCTTACGCCTTTCTATTCCTTCCTTCTCTATCTCTTCCTACGCCTTTCCCTTCCTTCAATCTTTATCTCTTCCTATACCTTTCTATTCCTTCATTCTCTATCTCTTCCTACACCTTTCTATTCCTTCCTTCTCTATCTCTTCCTACGCCTTTCTATTCCTCCTTCTCTATCTCTTCCTACGCCTTTCCCTTCCTTCCTTCTTTATCTCTTCCTACACCTTTCTATTCCTTCATTCTCTATCTCTTCCTACGCCTTTCTATTCCTTCCTTCTCTATCTCTTCCTACGCCTTTCTATTCCTTCCTTCTCTATCTCTTCCTACGCCTTTCCATTCCTTCCTTCTCTATCTCTTCCTACGCCTTTCTATTCCTTCCTTCTCTATCTCCTCCTACGCCTTTCTATTCCTTCCTTCTCTATCTCTTCCTACGCCTTTCTATTCCTTCCTTCTCTATCTCTTCCTACGCCTTTCTATTCCTTCCTTCTCTATCTCCTCCTACGCCTTTCTATTCCTTCCTTCTCTATCTCTTCCTACGCCTTTCTATTCCTTCCTTCTCTATCTCTTCCTACACTGTTCTATTCCTTCCTTCTCTATCTCTTCCTACGCCTTTCTATTCCTTCCTTCTCTATCTCTTCCTACGCCTTTCTATTCCTCCTACTCTATCTTTTCCTACGCCATTCCATTCCTTCCTTCTCTATCTCTTCCTACGCCTTTCCATTTCTTCCTTCTCTAACTCTTCCTACACCTTTCCATTCCTTCCTTCTCTATCTCTTCCTACGCCTTTCTATTCCTTCCTTCTCTATCTCCTCCTACGCCTTTCTATTCCTTCCTTCTCTATCTCTTCCTACGCCTTTCTATTCCTTCCTTCTCTATCTCTTCCTACACTGTTCTATTCCTTCCTTCTCTATCTCTTCCTACGCCTTTCTATTCCTCCTTCTCTATCTCTTCCTACGCCTTTCCATTCCTTCCTTCTCTATCTCTTCCTACGCCTTTCTATTCCTTCCTTCTCTATCTCTTCCTACGCCTTTCTATTCCTCCTTCTCTATCTCTTCCTACGCCTTTCTATTCCTTCCTTCTTTATCTCTTCCTACACCTTTCTATTCCTTCCTTCTCTATCTGTTCCTAAGCCTTTCCATTCCTTCCTTCTCTATCTCTTCCTACGCCTTTCTATTCCTCCTGCTCTATCTCTTCCTACGCCTTTCCATTCCTTCCTTCTCTATCTCTTCCTACGCCTTTCTATTCCTTCATTCTCTATCTCTTCCTACGCCTTTCTATTCCTCCTTCTCTATCTCTTCCTACACCTTTCTATTCCTTCCTTCTCTATCTCTTCCTACGCCTTTCCATTCCTTCCTTCTCTATCTCTTCCTACGCCTTTCTATTCCTTCCTTCTCTATCTCCTCCTACGCCTTTCTATTCCTTCCTTCTCTATCTCTTCCTACGCCTTTCTATTCCTTCCTTCTCTATCTCTTCCTACGCCTTTCTATTCCTTCCTTCTCTATCTCCTCCTACGCCTTTCTATTCCTTCCTTCTCTATCTCTTCCTACGCCTTTCTATTCCTTCCTTCTCTATCTCTTCCTACACTGTTCTATTCCTTCCTTCTCTATCTCTTCCTACGCCTTTCTATTCCTTCCTTCTCTATCTCTTCCTACGCCTTTCTATTCCTCCTACTCTATCTTTTCCTACGCCATTCCATTCCTTCCTTCTCTATCTCTTCCTACGCCTTTCCATTTCTTCCTTCTCTAACTCTTCCTACACCTTTCCATTCCTTCCTTCTCTATCTCTTCCTACGCCTTTCTATTCCTTCCTTCTCTATCTCCTCCTACGCCTTTCTATTCCTTCCTTCTCTATCTCTTCCTACGCCTTTCTATTCCTTCCTTCTCTATCTCTTCCTACACTGTTCTATTCCTTCCTTCTCTATCTCTTCCTACGCCTTTCTATTCCTCCTTCTCTATCTCTTCCTACGCCTTTCCATTCCTTCCTTCTCTATCTCTTCCTACGCCTTTCTATTCCTTCCTTCTCTATCTCTTCCTACGCCTTTCTATTCCTTCCTTCTCTATCTGTTCCTAAGCCTTTCCATTCCTTCCTTCTCTATCTCTTCCTACGCCTTTCTATTCCTTCCTTCTCTATCTCTTCCTACGCCTTTCTATTCCTCCTTCTCTATCTCTTCCTACGCCTTTCTATTCCTTCCTTCTTTATCTCTTCCTACACCTTTCTATTCCTTCCTTCTCTATCTGTTCCTAAGCCTTTCCATTCCTTCCTTCTCTATCTCTTCCTACGCCTTTCTATTCCTCCTGCTCTATCTCTTCCTACGCCTTTCCATTCCTTCCTTCTCTATCTCTTCCTACACCTTTCTATTCCTTCATTCTCTATCTCTTCCTACGCCTTTCTATTCCTTCCTTCTCTATCACTTCCTACACCTTTCTATTCCTTCCTTCTCTATCTCTTCCTACGTTTTTCTATTCCTTCCTTCTCTATCTCTTCCTACGCAGTTCTATTACTTCCTTCTCTATCACTTCCTACGCCTTTCCATTCCTTCCTTCTCTATCTCTTCCTACGCCTTTCTATTCCTTCCTTCTCTATCTCTTCCTACGCCTTTCTATTCCTTCCTTCTCTATCTCTTCCTACGCCTTTCTATTCCTCCTACTCTATCTTTTCCTACGCCTTTCCATTCCTTCCTTCTCTATCTCTTCCTACGCCTTTCCATTCCTTCCTTCTCTAACTCTTCCTACACCTTTCCATTCCTTCCTTCTCTATCTCTTCCTACGCCTTTCTATTCCTCCTTCTCTATCTCTTCCTACCCCTTTCCATTCCTTCCTTCTCTATCTCTTCCTACGCCTTTCTATTCCTCCTTCTCTATCTCTTCCTACGCCTTTCCATTCCTTCCTTCTCTATCTCTTCCTACACCTTTCCATTCCTTCCTTCTCTATCTCTTCCTACGCCTTTCTATTCCTCCTTCTCTATCTCTTCCTACGCCTTTCCATTACTTCCTTCTCTATCTCTTCCTACACCTTTCCATTCCTTCCTTCTCTATCTCTTCCTACACCTTTCTATTCCTTCCTCCTCTATCTCTTCCTACGCCTTTCCATTCCTTCCTTCTCTATCTCTTCCTACACCTTTCCATTCCTTCCTTCTCTATTTCTTCCTACGCCTTTCCATTACTTCCTTCTCTATCTCTTCCTACGCCTTACTATTCCTTCCTTCTCTATCTCTTCCTACGCTGTTCTATTCCTTCCTTCTCTATCTCATCCTAAGCCTTTCTATTCCTTCCTTCTCTATCTCTTCCTACGCCTTTCTATTCCTTCCTTCTCTATCTCTTCCTACACCTTTCTATTCCTTCCTTCTCTATCTCTTCCTACGCTGTTCAATTCCTTCCTTCTCTATCTCTTCCTACACCTTTCTATTCCTTCCTTCTCTATCTCTTCCTACGCTGTTCTATTCCTTCCTTCTCAATCTCTTCCTAAGCCTTTCTATTCCTTCCTTCTCTATCTCTTCCTACACCTTTCCATTCCTTCCTTCTCTATCTCTTCCTACACCTTTCTATTCCTTCCTTCTCTATCTTTTCCTACGCCTTTCCATTCCTTCCTTCTCTATCTCTTCCTACACCTTTCTATTCCTTCCTTCTCTATCTCTTCCTACGCCTTTCCATTCCTTCCTTCTCTAACTCTTCCTACACCTTTCCATTCCTTCCTTCTCTATCTCTTCCTACGCCTTTCTATTCCTCCTTCTCTATCTCTTCCTACGCCTTTCCCTTCCTTCCTTCTTTATCTCTTCCTACACCTTTCTATTCCTTCATTCTCTATCTCTTCCTACGCCTTTCTATTCCTTCCTTCTCTATCTCTTCCTACTCCTTTCTATTCCTTCCTTCTCTATCTCTTCCTACGCCTTTCTATTCCTTCCTTCTCTATCTCTTCCTACGCCTTTCTATTCCTTCCTTCTTTATCTCTTCCTACACCTTTCTATTCCTTCATTCTCTATCTCTTCCTACGCCTTTCTATTCCTTCCTTCTCTATCTCTTCCTACTCCTTTCTATTCCTTCCTTCTCTATCTCTTCCTACGCCTTTCTATTCCTTCCTTCTCTATCTCTTCCTACGCCTTTCTATTCCTTCCTTCTTTATCTCTTCCTACACCTTTCTATTCCTTCATTCTCTATCTCTTCCTACGCCTTTCCCTTCCTTCCTTCTTTATCTCTTCCTACACCTTTCTATTCCTTCATTCTCTATCTCTTCCTACGCCTTTCTATTCCTTCCTTCTCTATCTCTTCCTACTCCTTTCTATTCCTTCCTTCTCTATCTCTTCCTACGCCTTTCTATTCCTTCCTTCTCTATCTCTTCCTACGCCTTTCCCTTCCTTCAATCTTTATCTCTTCCTATACCTTTCTATTCCTTCATTCTCTATCTCTTCCTACACCTTTCTATTCCTTCCTTCTCTATCTCTTCCTACGCCTTTCTATTCCTCCTTCTCTATCACTTCCTACGCCTTTCTATTCCTTCCTTCTCTATCTCTTCCTACGCTGTTCTATTCCTTCCTTCTCTATCTCTTCCTACATCTTCCTATTCCTTCCTTCTCTATCTCCTCCTACGCCTTTCTATTCCTTACTTCTCTATCTCTTCCTACGCCTTTCCCTTCCTTCCTTCTTTATCTCTTCCCACACCTTTCTATTCCTTCATTCTCTATCTCTTCCTACGCCTTTCTATTCCTTCCTTCTCTATCTCTTCCTACGCCTTTCTATTCCTTCCTTCTCTATCTCTTCCTACGCCTTTCCTTTCCTTCCTTCTTTATCTCTTCCTACACCTTTCCATTCCTTCCTTCTCTATCTCTTCCTACGCCTTTCTATTCCTTCCTTCTCTATCTCTTCCCACGCTTTTCCCTTCCTTCCTTCTTTATCTCTTCCTACACCTTTCTATTCCTTCATTCTCTATCTCTTCCTACGGCTTTCTATTCTTTCCTTCTCTATCTCTTCCTACGTCTTTCTATTCCTTCCTTCTCTATCTCTTCCTACACTGTTCTATTCCTTCCTTCTCTATCTCTTCCTACGCCTTTCTATTCCATCCTTCTCTATCTCTTCCTACGCCTTTCTATTCCTCCTACTCTATCTTTTCCTACGCCTTTCCATTCCTTCCTTCTCTATCTCTTCCTACGCCTTTCCATTCCTTCCTTCTCTAACTCTTCCTACACCTTTCCATTCCTTCCTTCTCTATCTCTTCCTACGCCTTTCTATTCCTCCTTCTCTATCTCTTCCTACGCCTTTCCATTCCTTCCTTCTCTATCTCTTCCTACGCCTTTCTATTCCTCCTTCTCTATCTCTTCCTACGCCTTTCCATTCCTTCCTTCTCTATCTCTTCCTACACCTTTCCATTCCTTCCTTCTCTATCTCTTCCTACGCCTTTCTATTCCTCCTTCTCTATCTCTTCCTACGCCTTTCCATTACTTCCTTCTCTATCTTTTCCTACACCTTTCCATTCCTTCCTTCTCTATCTCTTCCTACACCTTTCTATTCCTTCCTCCTCTATCTCTTCCTACGCCTTTCCATTCCTTCCTTCTCTATCTCTTCCTACACCTTTCCATTCCTTCCTTCTCTATCTCTTCCTACGCCTTTCCATTACTTCCTTCTCTATCTCTTCCTACGCCTTTCTATTCCTTCCTTCTCTATCTCTTCCTACGCTGTTCTATTCCTTCCTTCTCTATCTCATCCTAAGCCTTTCTATTCCTTCCTTCTCTATCTCTTCCTACGCCTTTCTATTCCTTCCTTCTCTATCTCTTCCTACACCTTTCTATTCCTTCCTTCTCTATCTCTTCCTACGCTGTTCAATTCCTTCCTTCTCTATCTCTTCCTACACCTTTCTATTCCTTCCTTCTCTATCTCTTCCTAAGCTGTTCTATTCCTTCCTTCTCAATCTCTTCCTAAGCCTTTCTATTCCTTCCTTCTCTATCTCTTCCTACACCTTTCCATTCCTTCCTTCTCAATCTCTTCCTAAGCCTTTCTATTCCTTCCTTCTCTATCTCTTCCTACACCTTTCCATTCCTTCCTTCTCTATCTCTTCCTACACCTTTCTATTCCTCCCTTTCTCTATCTCTTCCTACACCTTTCCATTCCTTCTTTCTGTATCTCTTGCTACGCCTTTCCATTCCTTCCTTCTCTATCTCTTCCTACACCTTTCTATTCCTTCCTTCTCTATCTCTACCTACGCCTTTCCATTCCTTCCTTCTCTAACTCTTCCTACACCTTTCCATTCCTTCCTTCTCTATCTCTTCCTACGCCTTTCTATTCCTCCTTCTCTATCTCTTCCTACGCCTTTCCCTTCCTTCCTTCTTTATCTCTTCCTACACCTTTCTATTCCTTCATTCTCTATCTCTTCCTACGCCTTTCTATTCCTTCCTTCTCTATCTCTTCCTACTCCTTTCTATTCCTTCCTTCTCTATCTCTTCCTACGCCTTTCTATTCCTTCCTTCTCTATCTCTTCCTACGCCTTTCCCTTCCTTCAATCTTTATCTCTTCCTATACCTTTCTATTCCTTCATTCTCTATCTCTTCCTACACCTTTCTATTCCTTCCTTCTCTATCTCTTCCTACGCCTTTCTATTCCTCCTTCTCTATCACTTCCTATGCCTTTCCCTTCCTTCCTTCTTTATCTCTTCCTACACCTTTCTATTCCTTCATTCTCTATCTCTTCCTACGCCTTTCTATTCCTTCCTTCTCTATCTCTTCCTACGCCTTTCTATTCCTTCCTTCTCTATCTCTTCCTACGACTTTCCATTCCTTCCTTCTCTATCTCTTCCTACGCCTTTCTATTCCTTCCTTCTCTATCTCCTCCTACGCCTTTCCATTACTTCCTTCTCTATCTCCTCCTACACCTTTCCATTCCTTCCTTCTCTATCTCTTCCTACACCTTTCCATTCCTTCCTTCTCTATCTCTTCCTACACCTTTCTATTCCTTCCTTCTCTATCACTTCCTACGCTGTTCTATTCCTTCATTCTCTATCTCTTCCTACGCCTTTCTATTCCTTCCTTCTCTATCTCTTCCTACGCCTTTCTATTCCTTCCTTCTCTATCTCTTCCTACGCCTTTCCTTTCCTTCCTTCTTTATCTCTTCCTACACCTTTCCATTCCTTCCTTCTCTATCTCTTCCTACGCCTTTCTATTCCATCCTTCTCTATCTCTTCCTACGCCTTTCTATTCCTCCTACTCTATCTTTTCCTACGCCTTTCCATTCCTTCCTTCTCTATCTCTTCCTACGCCTTTCCATTCCTTCCTTCTCTAACTCTTCCTACACCTTTCCATTCCTTCCTTCTCTATCTCTTCCTACGCCTTTCTATTCCTCCTTCTCTATCTCTTCCTACGCCTTTCCATTCCTTCCTTCTCTATCTCTTCCTACGCCTTTCTATTCCTCCTTCTCTATCTCTTCCTACGCCTTTCCATTCCTTCCTTCTCTATCTCTTCCTACACCTTTCCATTCCTTCCTTCTCTATCTCTTCCTACGCCTTTCTATTCCTCCTTCTCTATCTCTTCCTACGCCTTTCCATTACTTCCTTCTCTATCTCTTCCTACACCTTTCCATTCCTTCCTTCTCTATCTCTTCCTACACCTTTCTATTCCTTCCTCCTCTATCTCTTCCTACGCCTTTCCATTCCTTCCTTCTCTATCTCTTCCTACACCTTTCCATTCCTTCCTTCTCTATCTCTTCCTACGCCTTTCCATTACTTCCTTCTCTATCTCTTCCTACGCCTTTCTATTCCTTCCTTCTCTATCTCTTCCTACGCTGTTCTATTCCTTCCTTCTCTATCTCATCCTAAGCCTTTCTATTCCTTCCTTCTCTATCTCTTCCTACGCCTTTCTATTCCTTCCTTCTCTATCTCTTCCTACACCTTTCTATTCCTTCCTTCTCTATCTCTTCCTACGCTGTTCAATTCCTTCCTTCTCTATCTCTTCCTACACCTTTCTATTCCTTCCTTCTCTATCTCTTCCTAAGCTGTTCTATTCCTTCCTTCTCAATCTCTTCCTAAGCCTTTCTATTCCTTCCTTCTCTATCTCTTCCTACACCTTTCCATTCCTTCCTTCTCAATCTCTTCCTAAGCCTTTCTATTCCTTCCTTCTCTATCTCTTCCTACACCTTTCCATTCCTTCCTTCTCTATCTCTTCCTACACCTTTCTATTCCTCCCTTTCTCTATCTCTTCCTACACCTTTCCATTCCTTCTTTCTGTATCTCTTGCTACGCCTTTCCATTCCTTCCTTCTCTATCTCTTCCTACACCTTTCTATTCCTTCCTTCTCTATCTCTACCTACGCCTTTCCATTCCTTCCTTCTCTAACTCTTCCTACACCTTTCCATTCCTTCCTTCTCTATCTCTTCCTACGCCTTTCTATTCCTCCTTCTCTATCTCTTCCTACGCCTTTCCCTTCCTTCCTTCTTTATTTCTTCCTACACCTTTCTATTCCTTCATTCTCTATCTCTTCCTACGCCTTTCTATTCCTTCCTTCTCTATCTCTTCCTACTCCTTTCTATTCCTTCCTTCTCTATCTCTTCCTACGCCTTTCTATTCCTTCCTTCTCTATCTCTTCCTACGCCTTTCCCTTCCTTCAATCTTTATCTCTTCCTATACCTTTCTATTCCTTCATTCTCTATCTCTTCCTACACCTTTCTATTCCTTCCTTCTCTATCTCTTCCTACGCCTTTCTATTCCTCCTTCTCTATCACTTCCTATGCCTTTCCCTTCCTTCCTTCTTTATCTCTTCCTACACCTTTCTATTCCTTCATTCTCTATCTCTTCCTACGCCTTTCTATTCCTTCCTTCTCTATCTCTTCCTACGCCTTTCTATTCCTTCCTTCTCTATCTCTTCCTACGACTTTCCATTCCTTCCTTCTCTATCTCTTCCTACGCCTTTCTATTCCTTCCTTCTCTATCTCCTCCTACGCCTTTCCATTACTTCCTTCTCTATCTCCTCCTACACCTTTCCATTCCTTCCTTCTCTATCTCTTCCTACACCTTTCCATTCCTGCCTTCTCTATCTCTTCCTACACCTTTCTATTCCTTCCTTCTCTATCACTTCCTACGCTGTTCTATTCCTTCATTCTCTATCTCTTCCTACGCCTTTCTATTCCTTCCTTCTCTATCTCTTCCTACGCCTTTCTATTCCTTCCTTCTCTATCTCTTCCTACGCCTTTCCTTTCCTTCCTTCTTTATCTCTTCCTACACCTTTCCATTCCTTCCTTCTCTATCTCTTCCTACGCCTTTCTATTCCTTCCTTCTCTATCTCTTCCTACGCCTTTCCCTTCCTTCCTTCTTTATCTCTTTCTACACCTTTCTATTCCTTCATTCTCTATCTCTTCCTACGCCTTTCTATTCTTTCCTTCTCTATCTCTTCCTACGTCTTTCTATTCCTTCCTTCTCTATCTCTTCCTACACCTTTCTATTCGTTCCTTCTCTATCTCTTCCTACGTCTTTCTATTCCTTCCTTCTCTATCTCTTCCTACGCCTTTCTATTCCTTCCTTCTCTATCTCTTCCTACGCCTTTCCCTTCCTTCGATCTTTATCTCTTCCTACACCTTTCTATTCCTTCATTCTCTATCTCTTCCTACACCTTTCTATTCCTTCCTTCTCTATCTCTTCCTACGCCTTTCTATTCCTCCTTCTCTATCTCTTCCTACGCCTTTCTATTCCTTCCTTCTTTAACTCTTCCTACACCTTTCTATTCCTTCATTCTATATCTCTTCCTACGCCTTTCTATTCCTTCCTTCTCTATCTCTTCCTACGCCTTTCTATTCCTTCCTTCTCTATCTCTTCCTACACCTTTCCATTCCTTCCTTCTCTATCTCTTCCTACACCTTTCCATTCCTTCCTTCTCTATCTCTTCCTACACCTTTCCATTCCTTCCTTCTCTATCTTTTCCTACACCTTTCTATTCCTTCCTTCTCTATCTCTTCCTACGCTGTTCTATTCCTTCCTTCTCTATCTCTTCCTACGCCTTTCTATTCCTTCCTTCTCTATCTCTTCCTACGCCTTTCTATTCCTTCCTTCTCTATCTCTTCCTACGCCTTTCCCTTCCTTCAATCTTTATCTCTTCCTATACCTTTCTATTCCTTCATTCTCTATCTCTTCCTACACCTTTCTATTCCTTCCTTCTCTATCTCTTCCTACGCCTTTCTATTCCTCCTTCTCTATCACTTCCTACGCCTTTCCCTTCCTTCCTTCTTTATCTCTTCCTACACCTTTCTATTCCTTCATTCTCTATCTCTTCCTACGCCTTTCTATTCCTTCCTTCTCTATCTCTTCCTACGCCTTTCTATTCCTTCCTTCTCTATCTCTTCCTACGCCTTTCCATTCCTTCCTTCTCTATCTCTTCCTACACCTTTCCATTCCTTCCTTCTCTATCTCTTCCTACACCTTTCTATTCCTTCCTTCTCTATCACTTCCTACGCTGTTCTATTCCTTCCTTCTCTATCTCTTCCTACGCCTTTCTATTCCTTCCTTCTCTATCACTTCCTACGATGTTCTATTCCTTCCTTCTCTATCTCTTCCTACACCTTTCTATTCCTTCCTTCTCTATCACTTCCTACGCTGTTCTATTCCTTCCTTCTCTATCTCCTCCTACGCCTTTCCATTACTTCCTTCTCTATCTCTTCCTACACCTTTCCATTCCTTCCTTCTCTATCTCTTCCTACACCTTTCCATTCCTTCCTTCTCTATCTCTTCCTACACCTTTCTATTCCTTCCTTCTCTATCACTTCCTACGCTGTTCTATTCCTTCCTTCTCTATCTCTTCCTACGCCTTTCTATTCCTTCCTTCTCTATCTCTTCCTACGCCTTTCTATTCCTTCCTTCTCTATCTCTTCCTACACCTTTCTATTCCTTCCTTCTCTATCTCTTCCTACGCCTTTCCATTCCTTCCTTCTCTATCTCTTCCTACGCCTTTCTATTCCTCCTTCTCTATCTCTTCCTACGCCTTCCTATTCCTTCCTTCTCTATCTCTTCCTACGCCTTTCTCATTCCATCCTTCTCTATCACTTCCTACACCTTTCTATTCCTTCCTTCTCTATCTCTTCCTACGCCTTTCTATTCCTTCCTTCTCTATCTCTTCCTACGCCTTTCCCTTCCTTCCTTCTTTATCTCTTCCTACACCTTTCTATTCCTTCATTCTCTATCTCTTCCTACGCCTTTCTATTCCTTCCTTCTCTATCTCTTCCTACGCCTTTCTATTCCTTCCTTCTCTATCTCTTCCTACGCCTTTCCTTTCCTTCCTTCTTTATCTCTTCATACACCTTTCCATTCCTTCATTCTCTATCTCTTCCTACGCCTTTCTATTCCTCCTTCTCTATCTCTTCCTACGCCTTTCTATTCTTTCCTTCTCTATCTCTTCCTACGTCTTTCTATTCCTTCCTTCTCTATCTCTTCCTACACCTTTCTATTCCTTCCTTCTCTATCTCTTCCTACGTCTTTCTATTCCTTCCTTCTCTATCTCTTCCTACGCCTTTCTATTCCTTCCTTCTCTATCTCTTCCTACGCCTTTCCCTTCCTTCCTTCTTTATCTCTTCCTACACCTATCCATTCCTTCCTTCTCTATCTCTTCCTACACCTTTACATTCCTTCCTTCTCTATCTCTTCCTACACCTTTCTATTCCTTCCTTCTCTATCTCTTCCTACGCCTTTCCATTCCTTCCTTCTCTATCTCTTCCTACGCCTTTCCATTCCTTCCTTCTCTATCTCTTCCTACACCTTTCTATTCCTTCCTTCTCTATCTCTTCCTACGCCTTTCTATTCTTTCCTTCTCTATCTCTTCCTACGTCTTTCTATTCCTTCCTTCTCTATCTCTTCCTACACCTTTCTATTCCTCCTTCTCTATCTCTTCCTACGCCTTTCTATTCTTTCCTTCTCTATCTCTTCCTACGTCTTTCTATTCCTTCCTTCTCTATCTCTTCCTACACCTTTCTATTCCTTCCTTCTCTATCTCTTCCTACGTCTTTCTATTCCTTCCTTCTCTATCTCTTCCTACGCCTTTCTATTCCTTCCTTCTCTATCTCTTCCTACGCCTTTCCCTTCCTTCCTTCTTTATCTCTTCCTACACCTATCCATTCCTTCCTTCTCTATCTCTTCCTACACCTTTCCATTCCTTCCTTCTCTATCTCTTCCTACACCTTTCTATTCCTTCCTTCTCTATCTCTTCCTACGCCTTTCCATTCCTTCCTTCTCTATCTCTTCCTACGCCTTTCTATTCCTTCCTTCTCTATCTCTTCCTACACCTTTCTATTCTTTCCTTCTCCATCTCTTCCTACGCCTTTCTATTCCTTCCTTCTCTATCTCTTCCTACGCCTTTCTATTCCTTCCTTCTCTATCTCTTCCTACACCTTTCTATTCCTTCCTTCTCTATCTCTTCCTACGCTGTTCAATTCCTTCCTTCTCTATCTCTTCCTAAGCCTTTCTATTCCTTCCTTCTCTATCTCTTCCTACACCTTTCCATTCCTTCCTTCTCTATCTCTTCCTACGACTTTCTATTCCTTCCTTCTCTATTTCTTCCTACGCCTATCCATTCCTTCCTTCTCAATCTCTTCCTACACCTTTCTATTCCTTCCTTCTCTATCTCTTCCTACGCCTTCCCATTCCTTCCTTCTCTAACTCTTCCTACACCTTTCCATTCCTTCCTTCTCTATCTCTTCCTACACCTTTCTATTCCTTCCTTCTCTATCTCTTCCTACGCTGTTCAATTCCTTCCTTCTCTATCTCTTCCTACGCCTTTCCATTCCTTCCTTCTCTATCTCTTCCTACATCTTCCTATTCCTTCCTTCTCTATCTCTTCCTACGCCTTTCCATTCCTTCCTTCTCTATCTCTTCCTACACCTTTCTATTCCTTCCTTCTCTATCTCTTCCTACACCTTTCTATTCCTTCCTTCTCTATCTCTTCCTACAACTTTCTATTCCTTCCTTCTCTATCTCTTCCTACGCCTTTCCCTACCTTCCTTCTTTATCTCTTCCTACGCCTTTCTATTCCTTCCTTCTCTATCTCTTCCTACACCGTTCTATTCCTTCCTTCTCTATCTCTTCCTACGCTGTTCAATTCCTTCCTTCTCTATCTCTTCCTAAGCCTTTCTATTCCTTCCTTCTCTATCTCTTCCTACACCTTTCCATTCCTTCCTTCTCTATCTCTTCCTACGCCTTTCTATTCCTTCATTCTCTATCT
The DNA here is from genome assembly GCA_964016885.1 of Eledone cirrhosa. Lineage (NCBI taxonomy): Eukaryota > Metazoa > Mollusca > Cephalopoda > Octopoda > Eledonidae > Eledone > Eledone cirrhosa. The sequence continues at coordinate 95,839,377 of OZ024743.1, read as the reverse complement.
CTTCCTACACCTTTCTATTCCTTCATTCTCTATCTCTTCCTACACCTTTCTATTCCTTCCTTCTCTATCTCTTCCTACGCCTTTCTATTCCTTCCTTCTCTATCTCTTCCTACGCTTTTCTATTCCTTCCTTCTCTATCTCTTCCTACGTCTTTCTATTACTTCCTTCTCTATCTCTTCCTACACCTTTCTATTCCTTCCTTCTCTATCTCTTCCTACACCTTTCTATTCCTTCCTTCTCCATCTCTTCCTACGCCTTTCTATTCCTTCCTTCTCCATCTCTTCCTACGCCTTTCCATTCCTTCCTTCTCTATCTCTTCCTACACCTTTCTATTCCTCCTTCTCTATCTCTTCCTACGCCTTTCCATTCCTTCCTTCTCTATCTCTTCCTACGCCTTTCTATTCCTTCCTTCTCCATCTCTTCCTACGCCTTTCCATTCCTTCCTTCTCTATCTCTTCCTACGCCTTTCTATTCCTCCTTCTCTATCTCTTCCTACGCCTTTCCATTCCTTCCTTCTCTACCTCTTCCGACATCTTCCTATTCCTTCCTTCTCTATCTCTTCCTACGCCTTTCTCATTCCTTCCTTCTCTATCACTTCCTACACCTTTCTATTCCTTCCTTCTCTATCTCTTCCTACACCTTTCTATTCCTTCCTTCTCTATCTCTTCGTACACCTTTCTATTCCTTCATTCTCTATCTCTTCCTACGCCTTTCTATTCCTTCCTTCTCTATCTCTTCCTACGCCTTTCCTTTCCTTCCTTCTTTATCTCTTCCTACACCTTTCCATTCCTTCATTCTCTATCTCTTCCTACACCTTTCTATTCCTTCCTTCTCTATCTCTTCCTTCGTCTTTCTACTCCTTCCTTCTCTATCTCTTCCTACACCTTTCTATTCCTTCCTTCTCTATCTCTTCCTACGTCTTTCTATTCCTTCCTTCTCTATCTCTTCCTACGCCTTTCTATTCCTTCCTTCTCTATCTCTTCCTACGCCTTTCCCTTCCTTCATTCTTTATCTCTTCCTACACCTTTCTATTCCTTCCTTCTCTATCTCTTCCTACACCTTTCTATTCCTTCCTTCTCCATCTCTTCCTACGCCTTTCTATTCCTTCCTTCTCTATCTCTTCCTACGCCTTTCTATTCCTTCCTTCTCTATCTCTTCCTACGCCTTTCCCTTCCTTCCTTCTTTATCTCTTCCTACACCTTTCTATTCCTTCCTTCTCTATCTCTTCCTACGCCTTTCTATTCCTCCTTCTCTATCTCTTCCTACGCCTTTCTATTCTTTCCTTCTCTATCTCTTCCTACGTCTTTCTATTCCTTCCTTCTCTATCTCTCCCTACACCTTTCTATTCCTTCCTTCTCTATCTCTTCCTACGTCTTTCTATTCCTTCCTTCTCTATCTCTTCCTACGCCTTTCTATTCCTTCCTTCTCTATCTCTTCCTACGCCTTTCCCTTCCTTCCTTCTTTATCTCTTCCTACACCTTTCTATTCCTTCCTTCTCTATCTCTTCCTACGCCTTTCCATTCCTTCCTTCTCTATCTCTTCCTACGCCTTTCTATTCCTTCCTTCTCTATCTCTTCCTACACCTTTCTATTCCTTCCTACTCTATCTCTTCCTACGCCTTTCCATTCCTTCCTTCTCTATCTCTTCCTACGCCTTTCTATTCCTTTCTTCTCCATCTCTTCCTACGCCTTTCTATTCGTTCCTTCTCTATCTCTTCCTACGCCTTTCTATTCCTTCCTTCTCTATTTCTTCCTACACCTTTCTATTCCTTCCTTCTCCACCTCTTCCTACGCCTTTCTATTCCTTCCTTCTCTATCTCTTCCTACGCCTTTCTATTCCTTCCTTCTCTATCTCTTCCTACGCCTTTCTATTCCTTCCTTCTCTATCTCTTCCTACACCTTTCTATTCCTTCCCTCTCTATCTCTTCCTACGCTGTTCTATTCCTTCCTTCTCTATCTCTTCCTAAGCCTTTCTATTCCTTCCTTCTCTATCTCTTCCTACACCTTTCCATTCCTTCCTTCTCTATCTCTTCCTACGCCTTTCAATTCCTTCCTTCTCTATTTCTTCCTACGCCTTTCCATTCCTTCCTTCTCTATCTCTTCCTACACCTTTCTATTCCTTCCTTCTCTATCTCTTCCTACGCCTTCCCATTCCTTCCTTCTCTAACTCTTCCTACACCTTTCCATTCCTTACTTCTCTATCTCTTCCTACGCCTTTCTATTCCGCCTTCTCTATCTCTTCCTACGCCTTTCCATTCCTTCCTTCTCTATCTCTTCCTACATCTTCCTATTCCTTCCTTCTCTATCTCTTCCTACGCCTTTCCATTCCTTCCTTCTCTATCTCTTCCTACACCTTTCTATTCCTTCCTTCTCTATCTCTTCCTACACCTTTCTATTCCTTCCTTCTCTGTCTCTTCCTACACCTTTCTATTCCTTCCTACTCTATCTCTTCCTACGCCTTTCCCTTCCTTCCTTCTTTATCTCTTCCTACACCTTTCTATTCCTTCATTCTCTATCTCTTCCTACGCCTTTCTATTCCTTCCTTCTCTGTCTCTTCCTACACCTTTCCTTTCCTTCCTTCTTTATCTCTTCCTACACCTTTCTATTCCTTCATTCTCTATCTCTTCCTACGCCTTTCTATTCCTTCCTACTCTATCTCTTCCTACGCCATTCCCTTCCTTCCTTCTTTATCTCTTCCTACACCTTTCTATTCCTTCATTCTCTATCTCTTCCTACGTCTTTCTATTCCTTCCTTCTCTATCTCTTCCTACGCCTTTCCTTTCCTTCCTTCTTTATCTCTTCCTACACCTTTCTATTCCTTCCTTCTCTATCTCTTCCTACGTCTTTCTATTCCTTCCTTCTCTATCTCTTCCTACACCTTTCTATTCCTTCCTTCTCTATCTCTTCCTACACCTTTCTATTCCTTCCTTCTCCATCTCTTCCTACGCCTTTCTATTCCTTCCTTCTCCATCTCTTCCTACGTCTTTCTATTCCTTCCTTCTCTATCTCTTCCTACACCTTTCTATTCCTTCCTTCTCTATCTCTTCCTACGTCTTTCTATACCTTCCTTCTCTATCTCTTCCTACGCCTTTCTATTCCTTCCTTCTCTATCTCTTCCTACGCCTTTCCCTTCCTTCCTTCTTTATCTCTTCCTACACCTTTCTATTCTTTCCTTCTCTAACTCTTCCTACGCCTTTCCCTTCCTTCCTTCTTTATCTCTTCCTACACCTTTCTATTCCTTCCTTCTCTAACTCTTCCTACGCCTTTCTATTCCTTCCTTCTCCATCTCTTCCTACGCCTTTCTATTCCTTCCTTCTCTATCTCTTCCTACGCATTTCCCTTCCTTCCTTCTTTATCTCTTCCTACACCTTTCTATTCTTTCCTTCTCTAACTCTTCCTACGCCTTTCCCTTCCTTCCTTCTTTATCTCTTCCTACACCTTTCTATTCCTTCCTTCTCTAACTCTTCCTACGCCTTTCTATTCCTTCCTTCTCCATCTCTTCCTACGCCTTTCTATTCCTTCCTTCTCTATCTCTTCCTACGCCTTTCTATTTCTTCCTTCTCTATCTCTTCCTACGCCTTTCTATTTCTTCCTTCTCTATCTCTTCCTACGCCTTTCTATTCCTTCCTTCTTTATCTCTTCCTACACCTTTCTATTCCTTCCTTCTCTATCTCTTCCTACGCCTTTCTATTCCTTCATTCTCTATCTCTTCCTACGCCTTTCTATTCCTTCCTTCTCTATCTCTTCCTACGCCTTTCTATTCCTTCCTTCTCTATCTCTTCCTACGCCTTTCCTTTCCTTCCTTCTTTATCTCTTCCTACACCTTTCCATTCCTTCATTCTCTATCTCTTCCTACACCTTTCTATTCCTTCCTTCTCTATCTCTTCCTTCGTCTTTCTACTCCTTCCTTCTCTATCTCTTCCTACACCTTTCTATTCCTTCCTTCTCTATCTCTTCCTACGTCTTTCTATTCCTTCCTTCTCTATCTCTTCCTACGCCTTTCTATTCCTTCCTTCTCTATCTCTTCCTACGCCTTTCCCTTCCTTCATTCTTTATCTCTTCCTACACCTTTCTATTCCTTCCATCTCTATCTCTTCCTACACCTTTCTATTCCTTCCTTCTCCATCTCTTCCTACGCCTTTCTATTCCTTCCTTCTCTATCTCTTCCTACGTCTTTCTATTCCTTCCTACTCTATCTCTTCCTACGCCTTTCTATTCCTTCCTTCTCAATCTCTTCCTACGCCTTTCCCTTCCTTCCTTCTTTATCTCTTCCTACACCTTTCTATTCCTTCCTTCTCTATCTCTTCCTACGCCTTTCTATTCCTCCTTCTCTATCTCTTCCTACACCTTTCTATTCCTTCCTTCTCTATCTCTTCCTACGCCTTTCTATTCTTTCCTTCTCTATCTCTTCCTACGTCTTTCTATTCCTTCCTTCTCTATCTCTTCCTACACCTTTCTATTCCTTCCTTCTCTATCTCTTCCTACGTCTTTCTATTCCTTCCTTCTCTATCTCTTCCTACGCCTTTCTATTCCTTCCTTCTCTATCTCTTCCTACGCCTTTCCCTTCCTTCCTTCTTTATCTCTTCCTACACCTTTCTATTCCTTCCTTCTCTATCTCTTCCTACGCCTTTCCATTCCTTCCTTCTCTATCTCTTCCTACGCCTTTCTATTCCTTCCTTCTCTATCTCTTCCTACGCCTTTCCCTTCCTTCCTTCTTTATCTCTTCCTACACCTTTCTATTCCTTCCTTCTGTATCTCTTCCTACGCCTTTCCATTCCTTCCTTCTCTATCTCTTCCTACGCCTTTCTATTCCTTTCTTCTCCATCTCTTCCTACGCCTTTCTATTCGTTCCTTCTCTATCTCTTCCTACGCCTTTCTATTCCTTCCTTCTCTATCTCTTCCTACACCTTTCTATTCCTTCCCTCTCTATCTCTTCCTACGCTGTTCTATTCCTTCCTTCTCTATCTCTTCCTAAGCCTTTCTATTCCTTCCTTCTCTATCTCTTCCTACGCCTTTCCATTCCTTCCTTCTCTATCTCTTCCTACACCTTTCTATTCCTTCCTTCTCTATCTCTTCCTACGCCTTCCCATTCCTTCCTTCTCTAACTCTTCCTACACCTTTCCATTCCTTCCTTCTCTATCTCTTCCTACGCCTTTCTATTCCTCCTTCTCTATCTCTTCCTACGCCTTTCCATTCCTTCCTTCTCTATCTCTTCCTACATCTTCCTATTCCTTCCTTCTCTATCTCTTCCTACGCCTTTCCATTCCTTCCTTCTCTATCTCTTCCTACACCTTTCTATTCCTTCCTTCTCTATCTCTTCCTACACCTTTCTATTCCTTCCTTCTCTATCTCTTGCTACACCTTTCTATTCCTTCCTACTCTATCTCTTCCTACGCCTTTCCCTTCCTTCCTTCTTTATCTCTTCCTACACCTTTCTATTCCTTCATTCTCTATCTCTTCCTCCGCCTTTCTATTACTTCCTTCTCTATCTCTTCCTACGCCTTTCCTTTCCTTCCTTCTTTATCTCTTCCTACACCTTTCTATTCCTTCATTCTCTATCTCTTCCTACACCTTTCTATTCCTTCCTTCTCTATCTCTTCCTACGTCTTTCTATTCCTTCCTTCTCTATCTCTTCCTACACCTTTCTATTCCTTCCTTCTCTATCTCTTCCTACGTCTTTCTATTCCTTCCTTCTCTATCTCTTCCTACACCTTTCTATTCCTTCCTTCTCTATCTCTTCCTTCACCTTTCTATTCCTTCCTTCTCCATCTCTTCCTACGCCTTTCTATTCCTTCCTTCTCCATCTCTTCCTACGCCTTTCCCTTCCTTCCTTCTTTATCTCTTCCTACACCTTTCTATTCTTTCCTTCTCTAACTCTTCCTACGCCTTTCCCTTCCTTCCTTCTTTATCTCTTCCTACACCTTTCTATTCCTTCCTTCTCTAACTCTTCCTACGCCTTTCTATTCCTTCCTTCTCCATCTCTTCCTACGCCTTTCTATTCCTTCCTTCTCTATCTCTTCCTACGCCTTTCTATTTCTTCCTTCTCTATCTCTTCCTACACCTTTCTATTCCTTCCTTCTCTATCTCTTCCTACGTCTTTCTATTCCTTCCTTCTCTATCTCTTCCTACGCCTTTCTATTACTTCCTTCTCTATCTCTTCCTACGCCTTTCTATTCCTTCCTTCTTTATCTCTTCCTACACCTTTCTATTCCTTCCTTCTCTATCTCTTCCTACGCCTTTCTATTCCTTCCTTCTCTATCTCTTCCTACGCCTTTCTATTCCTTCCTTCTCCATCTCTTCCTACGTCTTTCTATTCCTTCCTTCTCTATCTCTTCCTACGCCTTTCTATTCCTTCCTTCTCTATCTCTTCCTACGCCTTTCTATTCCTTCCTTCTCTATCTCTTCCCACGCCTTTCTATTCGTTCCTTCTCTATCTCTTCCTACGCCTTTCCCTGCCTTCCTCCTTTACCTCTTCCTACACCTTTCTATTCCTTCCTTCTCTATCTCTTCCTACGCCTTTCTATTCCTTCCTTCTCCATCTCTTCCTACGCTTTCCTATTCCTTCCTTCTCTATCTCTTCCTACGCAGTTCTATTACTTCCTTCTCCATCACTTCCTACGCCTTTCTATTCCTCCTTCTCTATCTCTTCCTACGCCTTTCTATTCCTTCCTTCTCTATCTCTTCCTACGCCTTTCTATACCTTCCTTCTCTAACTCTTCCTACGCCTTTCCATTCCTTCCTTCTCTATCTCTTCCTAAGCCTTCCTATACCTTCCTTCTCTATCTCTTCCTACGCTATTCCATTCCTTCCTTCTCTATCTCTTCCTACGCCTTTCCATTCCTTCCTTCTCTATCTCTTCCTACACCTTTCTATTCCTTCCTTCTCTATATCTTCCTATGCCTTTCTATTCCTTCCTTCTCTATCTCTTCCTACACCTTTCAATTCCTTCTTTCTCTATCTCTTCCTACGCCTATCCATTCTTTCCTTCTCTATCTCTTCCTACGCCTTTCTATTCCTTCCTTCTCTATCTCTTCCTACGCCTTTCCATTCCTTCCTTCTCTATCTCTTCCTACGCCTTTCTATTCCTTCTTTCTCTATCTCTTCCTACGCCTTTCCCTTCCTTCCTTCTCTATCTCTTCCTACACCTTTCTATTCCTTCCTTCTCTATCTCTTCCTACGCCTTTCTATTCCTCCTTCTCTATCTCTTCCTACACCTTTCTATTCCTTCCTTCTCTATCTCTTCCTACGCCTTTCTATTCTTTCCTTCTCTATCTCTTCCTACGTCTTTCTATTCCTTCCTTCTCTATCTCTTCCTACACCTTTCTATTCCTTCCTTCTCTATCTCTTCCTACGTCTTTCTATTCCTTCCTTCTCTATCTCTTCCTACGCCTTTCTATTCCTTCCTTCTCTATCTCTTCCTACGCCTTTCCCTTCCTTCCTTCTTTATCTCTTCCTACACCTTTCTATTCCTACCTTCTCTATCTCTTCCTACGCCTTTCCATTCCTTCCTTCTCTATCTCTTCCTACGCCTTTCTATTCCTTCCTTCTCTATCTCTTCCTACACCTTTCTATTCCTTCCTTCTGTATCTCTTCCTACGCCTTTCCATTCCTTCCTTCTCTATCTCTTCCTACGCCTTTCTATTCCTTTCTTCTCCATCTCTTCCTACGCCTTTCTATTCGTTCCTTCTCTATCTCTTCCTACGCCTTTCTATTCCTTCCTTCTCTATCTCTTCCTACACCTTTCTATTCCTTCCCTCTCTATCTCTTCCTACGCTGTTCTATTCCTTCCTTCTCTATCTCTTCCTAAGCCTTTCTATTCCTTCCTTCTCTATCTCTTCCTGCACCTTTCTATTCCTTCCTTCTCTATCTCTTCCTACGCCTTCCCATTCCTTCCTTCTCTAACTCTTCCTACACCTTTCCATTCCTTCCTTCTCTATCTCTTCCTACGCCTTTCTATTCCTCCTTCTCTATCTCTTCCTACGCCTTTCCATTCCTTCCTTCTCTATCTCTTCCTACATCTTCCTATTCCTTCCTTCTCTATCTCTTCCTACGCCTTTCCATTCCTTCCTTCTCTATCTCTTCCTACACCTTTCTATTCCTTCCTTCTCTATCTCTTCCTACACCTTTCTATTCCTTCCTTCTCTATCTCTTCCTACACCTTTCTATTCCTTCCTACTCTATCTCTTCCTACGCCTTTCCCTTCCTTCCTTCTTTATCTCTTCCTACACCTTTCTATTCCTTCATTCTCTATCTCTTCCTCCGCCTTTCTATTACTTCCTTCTCTATCTCTTCCTACGCCTTTCCTTTCCTTCCTTCTTTATCTCTTCCTACACCTTTCTATTCCTTCATTCTCTATCTCTTCCTACACCTTTCTATTCCTTCCTTCTCTATCTCTTCCTACGTCTTTCTATTCCTTCCTTCTCTATCTCTTCCTACACCTTTCTATTCCTTCCTTCTCTATCTCTTCCTACGTCTTTCTATTCCTTCCTTCTCTATCTCTTCCTACACCTTTCTATTCCTTCCTTCTCTATCTCTTCCTTCACCTTTCTATTCCTTCCTTCTCCATCTCTTCCTACGCCTTTCTATTCCTTCCTTCTTTATCTCTTCCTACACCTTTCTATTCTTTCCTTCTCTAACTCTTCCTACGCCTTTCCCTTCCTTCCTTCTTTATCTCTTCCTACACCTTTCTATTCCTTCCTTCTCTAACTCTTCCCACGCCTTTCTATTCCTTCCTTCTCCATCTCTTCCTACGCCTTTCTATTCCTTCCTTCTCTATCTCTTCCTACGCCTTTCTATTTCTTCCTTCTCTATCTCTTCCTACACCTTTCTATTCCTTCCTTCTCTATCTCTTCCTACGTCTTTCTATTCCTTCCTTCTCTATCTCTTCCTACGCCTTTCTATTACTTCCTTCTCTATCTCTTCCTACGCCTTTCTATTCCTTCCTTCTTTATCTCTTCCTACACCTTTCTATTCCTTCCTTCTCTATCTCTTCCTACGCCTTTCTATTCCTTCCTTCTCTATCTCTTCCTACGCCTTTCTATTCCTTCCTTCTCCATCTCTTCCTACGTCTTTCTATTCCTTCCTTCTCTATCTCTTCCTACGCCTTTCTATTCCTTCCTTCTCTATCTCTTCCTACGTCTTTCTATTCCTTCCTTCTCTATCTCTTCCTACGCCTTTCCCTTCCTTCCTTCTCTATCTCTTCCTACACCTTTCTATTCCTTCCTTCTCTATCTCTTCCTACGCCTTCCTATACCTTCCTTCTCTATCTCTTCCTACGCCTTTCTATTCCTTCCTTCTCTATCTCTTCCCACGCCTTTCTATTCGTTCCTTCTCTATCTCTTCCTACGCCTTTCCCTGCCTTCCTCCTTTACCTCTTCCTACACCTTTCTATTCCTTCCTTCTCTATCTCTTCCTACGCCTTTCTATTCCTTCCTTCTCCATCTCTTCCTACGCTTTCCTATTCCTTCCTTCTCTATCTCTTCCTACGCAGTTCTATTACTTCCTTCTCCATCACTTCCTACGCCTTTCTATTCCTCTTTCTCTATCTCTTCCTACGCCTTTCTATTCCTTCCTTCTCTATCTCTTCCTACGCCTTTCTATACCTTCCTTCTCTAACTCTTCCTACGCCTTTCCATTCCTTCCTTCTCTATCTCTTCCTAAGCCTTCCTATACCTTCCTTCTCTATCTCTTCCTACGCTATTCCATTCCTTCCTTCTCTATCTCTTCCTACGCCTTTCCATTCCTTCCTTCTCTATCTCTTCCTACACCTTTCTATTCCTTCCTTCTCTATATCTTCCTATGCCTTTCTATTCCTTCCTTCTCTATCTCTTCCTACTCCTTTCAATTCCTTCTTTCTCTATCTCTTCCTACGCCTATCCATTCTTTCCTTCTCTATCTCTTCCTACGCCTTTCTATTCCTTCCTTCTCTATCTCTTCCTACGCCTTTCCATTCCTTCCTTCTCTATCTCTTCCTACGCCTTTCTATTCCTTCTTTCTCTATCTCTTCCTACGCCTTTCCCTTCCTTCCTTCTCTATCTCTTCCTACACCTTTCTATTCCTTCCTTCTCTATCTCTTCCTACGCCTTTCTATTCCTTCCTTCTCTATCTCTTCCTACGCTGTTCTATTCCTTCCTTCTCTATCTCTTCCTACGCCTTTCTATTCCTTCCTTCTCTATCTTTTCCTACGCCTTTCCATTCCTTCCTTCTCTATCTCTTCCTACGCCTTTCTATTCCTTCCTTCTCTATCTCTTCCTACACCTTTCTATTCCTTCCTTCTCTATCTCTTCCTACACCTTTCCATTCCTTCCTTCTCTATCTCTTCCTAAACCTTTCTATTCCTTCCTTCTGTATCTCTTCCTACACCTTTCTATTCCTTCCTTCTCTATCTCTTCCTACACCTTTCCATTCCTTCCTTCTCTATCTCTTCCTACAACTTTCTATTCCTCCTTCTCTATCTATTCCTACGTCTTTCTATTCCTTCCTTCTCTATCACTTCCTACACCTTTCTATTCCTTCCTTCTCTATCACTTCCTACACCTTTCTATTCCTTCCTTCTCTATCTCTTCCTACGTCTTTCTATTCCTTCCTTCTCTATCTCTTGCTACGCAGTTCTATTACTTCCTTCTCTATCACTTCCTACGCCTTTCCATTCCTTCCTTCTCTATCTCTTCCTACGCCTTTCTATCCCTCCTTCTCTATCTCTTCCTACGCCTTTCTATTCCTTCCTTCTCTATCTCTTCCTACGCCTTTCTATTCCTTCCTTCTCTATCTCTTCCTACGCCTTTCTATTCCTTCCTTCTCTATGTCTTCCTACACCTTTCTATTCCTTCCTTCTCTATCTCTTCCTACGCCTTTCTATACCTTCCTTCTCTATTTCTTCCTACACCTTTCTATTCCTTCCTTCTCTATCTCTCCCTAAGCCTTTCTATTCCTTCCTTCTCTATCTCTTCCTACACCTTTCTATTCCTTCCTTCTCTATCTCTTCCTAAGCCTTTCCATTCCTTACTTCTCTATCTCTTCCTACACCTTTCCATTCCTTCCTTCTCTATCTCTTCCTACGCCTTTCCATTCCTTCCTTCTCTATCTCTTCCTACGCCTTTCTATTCCTTCCTTCTCTATCTCTTCCTACGCTATTCCATTCCTTCCTTCTCTATCTCTTCCTACGCCTTTCCATTCCTTCCTTCTCTATCTCTTCCTACACCTTTCTATTCCTTCCTTCTCTATCTCTTCCTATGCCTTTCTATTCCTTCCTTCTCTATCTCTTCCTACACCTTTCAATTCCTTCTTTCCCTATCTCTTCCTACGCCTATCCATTCTTTCCTTCTCTATCTCTTCCTACGCCCTTTCTATTCCTTCCTTCTCTATCTCTTCCTACGCCTTTCCATTCCTTCCTTCTCTATCTCTTCCTACGCCTTTCCATTCCTTCCTTCTCTATCTCTTCCTACGCCTTTCTATTCCTTCCTTCTCTATCTCTTCCTACGCCTTTCCATTCCTTCCTTCTCTATCTCTTCCTACGCCTTTCCATTCCTTCCTTCTCTATCTCTTCCTACGCCTTTCTATTCCTTCCTTCTCTATCTCTTCCTACGCCTTTCCATTCCTTCCTTCTCTATCTCTTCCTACGCCTTTCTATTCCTTCCTTCTCTATCTCTTCCTACACCCTTCTATTCCTTCCTTCTCTATCTCTTCCTACGCCTTTCCATTCCTTCCTTCTCTATCTCTTCCTACGCCTTTCTATTCCTTCCTTCTCTATCTCTTCCTACGCCTTTCCATTCCTTCCTTCTCTATCTCTTCCTACGCCTTTCCATTCCTTCCTTCTCTATCTCTTCCTACGCCTTTCCATTCCTTCCTTCTCTATCTCTTCCTACGCCTTTCTATTCCTTCCTTCTCTATCTCTTCCTACACCCTTCTATTCCTTCCTTCTCTATCTCTTCCTACGCCTTTCCATTCCTTCCTTCTCTATCTCTTCCTACGCCTTTCTATTCCTTCCTTCTCTATCTCTTCCTACGCCTTTCCATTCCTTCCTTCTCTATCTCTTCCTACGCCTTTCCATTCCTTCCTTCTCTATCTCTTCCTACGCCTTTCCATTCCTTCCTTCTCTATCTCTTCCTACACCTTTCCATTCCTTCCTTCTCTATCTCTTCCTACGCCTTTCCATTACTTCCTTCACTATCTCTTCCTACACCTATCTATTCCTTCCTTCTTTATCTCTTCCTACACCTTTCTATTCCTTCCTTCTCTATCTCTTCCTACGCCTTTCTATTCCTTCCTTCTCTATCTCTTCTTACGCTGTTCTATTCCTTGCTTCTCTATCTCTTCCTACACCTTTCTATTCCTTCCTTCTCTATCTCTTCCTACGCCTTTCTCTTCCTTCCTTCTCTATCTTTTCCTACGCCTTTCCATTCCTTCCTTCTCTATCTCTTCCTACGCCTTCCTATACCTTCCTTCTCTATCTCTTCCTACGCTTTTCCATTCCTTCCTTCTCTATCTCTTCCTACGCTGTTCTATTCCTTCCATCTCTATCTCTTCTTAAGCCTTTCTATTCCTTCCTTCTCTATCTCTTCATACGCCTTTCTATTCCTTCCTTCTCTATCTCTTCCTACGCCTTTCTATTCCTTCCTTCTCTATCTCTTCATACACTTTCCTATACCTTCCTTCTCCGATCTCTTCCTACGCCTTTCTATTCCTTCCTTCTCTATCTCTTCCTACGCCTTTCCATTCCTTCCTTCTCTATCTCTTCCTACGCCTTTCTATTCCTTCCTTCTCTATCTCTTCCTACGCCTTTCCATTCCTTCCTTCTCTATCTCTTCCTACGCCTTTCCATTCCTTTCTTCTCTATCTCTTCCTACGCCTTTCCATTCCTTCCTTCTCTATCTCTTCCTACGCCTTTCTATTCCTTCCTTCTCTATCTCTTCCTACACCCTTCTATTCCTTCCTTCTCTATCTCTTCCTACGCCTTTCCATTCCTTCCTTCTCTATCTCTTCCTACGCCTTTCTATTCCTTCCTTCTCTATCTCTTCCTACGCCTTTCCATTCCTTCCTTCTCTATCTCTTCCTACGCCTTTCCATTCCTTCCTTCTCTATCTCTTCCTACGCCTTTCCATTCCTTCCTTCTCTATCTCTTCCTACACCTTTCCATTCCTTCCTTCTCTATCTCTTCCTACGCCTTTCCATTACTTCCTTCACTATCTCTTCCTATACCTATCTATTCCTTCCCTCTTTATCTCTTCCTACACCTTTCTATTCCTTCCTTCTCTATCTCTTCCTACGCCTTTCTATTCCTTCCTTCTCTATCTCTTCTTACGCTGTTCTATTCCTTGCTTCTCTATCTCTTCCTACACCTTTCTATTCCTTCCTTCTCTATCTCTTCCTACGCCTTTCTCTTCCTTCCTTCTCTATCTTTTCCTACGCCTTTCCATTCCTTCCTTCTCTAACTCTTCCTACGCCTTCCTATACCTTCCTTCTCTATCTCTTCCTACGCTTTTCCATTCCTTCCTTCTCTATCTCTTCCTACGCTGTTCTATTCCTTCCATCTCTATCTCTTCTTACGCCTTTCTATTCCTTCCTTCTCTATCTCTTCATACGCCTTTCTATTCCTTCCTTCTCTATCTCTTCCTACACCTTTCTATTCCTTCCTTCTCTATCTCTTCATACACTTTCCTATACCTTCCTTCTCCGATCTCTTCCTACGCCTTTCTATTCCTTCCTTCTCTATCTCTTCCTACGCCTTTCCCTTCCTTGCTTCTCTATCTCTTCCTACACCTTTCTATTCCTTCCTTCTCTATCTCTTCCTACTCCTTTCCATTCCTTCCTTCTCTATCTCTTCCTACGCTGTTCTATTCCTGCCTTCTCTATCTCTTCCTACGCCTTTCCATTCCTTCCTTCTCTAACTCTTCCTACGCCTTTCCATTCCTTCCTTCTCTATCTCTTCCTACGCCTTTCCATTCCTTCCTTCTCTATCTCTTCCTACACCTTTCTATTCCTTCCTTCTCTATCTCTTCCTACACCTTTCTATTCCTTCCTTCTCTATCTCTTCCTACAACTTTCTATTCCTTCCTTCTCTATCTCTTCCTACGCCTTTCCCTACCTTCCTTCTTTATCTCTTCCTACACCTTTCTATTCCTTCATTCTCTATCTCTTTCTACGACCTTCTCTTCCTTCCTTCTCTATCTCTTCCTACGCCTTTCTATTCCTCCCTTCTCTATCTCTTCCTACACCTTTCTATTCCTTCCTTCTCTATATCTTCCTACGCCTTTCCATTCCTTCCTTCTCTATCTCTTCCTACGCCTTTCCATTCCTTCCTTCTCTATCTCTTCCTACGCTGTTCTATTCCTTCCTTCTCTATCTCTTCCTACGCCTTTCCATTCCTTCCTTCTCTATCTCTTCCTACACCTTTCCATTCCTTCCTTCTCTATCTCTTCCTACGCCTTTCCATTACTTCCTTCACTATCTCTTCCTACACCTATCTATTCCTTCCTTCTTTATCTCTTCCTACACCTTTCTATTCCTCCCTTCTCTATCTCTTCCTACGCCTTTCTATTCCTTCCTTCTCTATCTCTTCTTACGCTGTTCTATTCCTTGCTTCTCTATCTCTTCCTACACCTTTCTATTCCTTCCTTCTCTATCTCTTCCTACGCCTTTCTCTTCCTTCCTTCTCTATCTTTTCCTACGCCTTTCCATTCCTTCCTTCTCTATCTCTTCCTACGCCTTCCTATACCTTCCTTCTCTATCTCTTCCTACGCTTTTCCATTCCTTCCTTCTCTATCTCTTCCTACGCTGTTCTATTCCTTCCATCTCTATCTCTTCTTACGCCTTTCTATTCCTTCCTTCTCTATCTCTTCATACGCCTTTCTATTCCTTCCTTCTCTATCTCTTCCTACGCCTTTCTATTCCTTCCTTCTCTATCTCTTCATACACTTTCCTATACCTTCCTTCTCCGATCTCTTCCTACGCCTTTCTATTCCTTCCTTCTCTATCTCTTCCTACGCCTTTCCATTCCTTCCTTCTCTATCTCTTCCTACGCCTTTCTATTCCTTCCTTCTCTATCTCTTCCTACGCCTTTCCATTCCTTCCTTCTCTATCTCTTCCTACGCCTTTCCATTCCTTCCTTCTCTATCTCTTCCTACGCCTTTCCATTCCTTCCTTCTCTATCTCTTCCTACGCCTTTCTATTCCTTCCTTCTCTATCTCTTCCTACACCCTTCTATTCCTTCCTTCTCTATCTCTTCCTACGCCTTTCCATTCCTTCCTTCTCTATCTCTTCCTACGCCTTTCTATTCCTTCCTTCTCTATCTCTTCCTACGCCTTTCCATTCCTTCCTTCTCTATCTCTTCCTACGCCTTTCCATTCCTTCCTTCTCTATCTCTTCCTACGCCTTTCCATTCCTTCCTTCTCTATCTCTTCCTACACCTTTCCATTCCTTCCTTCTCTATCTCTTCCTACGCCTTTCCATTACTTCCTTCACTATCTCTTCCTATACCTATCTATTCCTTCCCTCTTTATCTCTTCCTACACCTTTCTATTCCTTCCTTCTCTATCTCTTCCTACGCCTTTCTATTCCTTCCTTCTCTATCTCTTCTTACGCTGTTCTATTCCTTGCTTCTCTATCTCTTCCTACACCTTTCTATTCCTTCCTTCTCTATCTCTTCCTACGCCTTTCTCTTCCTTCCTTCTCTATCTTTTCCTACGCCTTTCCATTCCTTCCTTCTCTAACTCTTCCTACGCCTTCCTATACCTTCCTTCTCTATCTCTTCCTACGCTTTTCCATTCCTTCCTTCTCTATCTCTTCCTACGCTGTTCTATTCCTTCCATCTCTATCTCTTCTTACGCCTTTCTATTCCTTCCTTCTCTATCTCTTCATACGCCTTTCTATTCCTTCCTTCTCTATCTCTTCCTACACCTTTCTATTCCTTCCTTCTCTATCTCTTCATACACTTTCCTATACCTTCCTTCTCCGATCTCTTCCTACGCCTTTCTATTCCTTCCTTCTCTATCTCTTCCTACGCCTTTCCCTTCCTTGCTTCTCTATCTCTTCCTACACCTTTCTATTCCTTCCTTCTCTATCTCTTCCTACTCCTTTCCATTCCTTCCTTCTCTATCTCTTCCTACGCTGTTCTATTCCTTCCTTCTCTATCTCTTCCTACGCCTTTCCATTCCTTCCTTCTCTAACTCTTCCTACGCCTTTCCATTCCTTCCTTCTCTATCTCTTCCTACGCCTTTCCATTCCTTCCTTCTCTATCTCTTCCTACACCTTTCTATTCCTTCCTTCTCTATCTCTTCCTACACCTTTCTATTCCTTCCTTCTCTATCTCTTCCTACAACTTTCTATTCCTTCCTTCTCTATCTCTTCCTACGCCTTTCCCTACCTTCCTTCTTTATCTCTTCCTACACCTTTCTATTCCTTCATTCTCTATCTCTTTCTACGACCTTCTCTTCCTTCCTTCTCTATCTCTTCCTACGCCTTTCTATTCCTCCCTTCTCTATCTCTTCCTACACCTTTCTATTCCTTCCTTCTCTATATCTTCCTACGCCTTTCCATTCCTTCCTTCTCTATCTCTTCCTACGCCTTTCCATTCCTTCCTTCTCTATCTCTTTCTACGACCTTCTATTCCTTCCTTCTCTATCTCTTTCTACGCCTTTCTATTCCTTCCTTCTTTATCTCTTCCTACGCCTTTCCATTCATTCCTTCTCTATCTCTTCCTACGCCTTTCCCTTCCTTCCTTCTTTATCTCTTCCTACGCCTTTCCATTCATTCCTTCTCTATCTCTTCCTACGCCTTTCCATTCCGTCCTTCTCTATCTCTTCCTACGCCTTTCCATTCCTTCCTTCTCTATCTCTTCCTACGCTGTTCTATTCCTTCCTTCTCTATCTCTTCCTACGCCTTTCCATTCCTTCCTTCTCTATCTCTTCCTTCGCCTTTCCATTCATTCCTTCTCTATCTCTTCCTACACCTTTCTATTCCTTCCTTCTCTATCTCTTCCTACGCTTTTCTACTCCTTCCTTCTCTATCTCTTCCTACGCCTTTCCATACCTTCCTTCTCTATCTCTTCCTACGCCTTTCTATTCCTTCCTTCTCTATCTCTTCCTACGCCTTTCCATTCCTTCCTTCTCTATCTCTTCCTACACCTTTCTATTCCCTCCTTCTCTATCTCTTCCTACGCCTTTCTATTCCTTCCTTCTCTATCTCTTCCTACGCCTTTCCATTCCTTCCTTCTCTATCTCTTCCTACGCTTTTCCATTCCTTCCTTCTCTATCTCTTCCTACACCTTTCTATTCCTTCCTTCTCGATCTCTTCCTACGCCTTTCTATTCCTTCCTTCTCTATCTCTTCCTACGCCTTTCCATTCCTTCCTTCTCTATCTCTTCCTACGCCTTTCTATTCCTTCCTTCTCTATCTCTTCCTACACCTTTCTATTCCTTCCTTCTCTATCTCTTCCTACGCCTTTCTATTCCTTCCTTCTCTATCTCTTCCTACGCCTTTCCATTCCTTCCTTCTCTATCTCTTCCTACACCTTTCTATTCCTTCCTTCTCTATCTCTTTCTTCGACCTTCTATTCCTTCCTTCTCTATCTCTTCCTACGCCTTTATATTCCTTCCTTCTCTATCTCTTCCAACGCCTTTCCATTCCTTCCTTCTCTATCTCTTCCTACGCTTTTCCATTCCTTCCTTCTCTATCTCTTCCTACGCCTTTCCATTCCTTCCTTCTCTATCTCTTCCTACGCCTTTCCATTCCTTCCATCTCTATCTCTTTCTACGACCTTCTATTCCTTCCTTCTCTATCTCTTCCTACGCCTTTCTATTCCTTCCTTCTCTATCTCTTCCTACGCCTTTCTATTCCTTCCTTCTCTATCTCTTCCTACGCCTTTCTATTCCTTCCTTCTCTATCTTTTCCTACGCCTTTCCATTCATTCCTTCTCTATCTCTTCCTACACCTTTCTATTCCTTCCTTCTCTATCTCTTCCTACGCCTTTCCATTCCTTCCTTCTCTATCTCTTCCTACACCTTTCTATTCCTTCCTTCTCTATCTCTTCCTACGCCTTTCCATTCATTCCTTCTCTATCTCTTCCTACGCCTTTCCATTCATTCCTTCTCTATCTCTTCCTACACCTTTCCATTCCTCCCTTCTCTATCTCTTCCTACACCTTTCTATTCCTCCCTTTCGCTATCTCTTCCTACACCTTTCCATTCCTTCTTTCTGTATCTCTTCCTACGCCTTTCCATTCCTTCGATCTCTATCTCTTGCTACACCTTTCTATTCCTCCCTTTCGCTATCTCTTCCTACGCCTTTCCATTCCTTCCTTCTCTAACTCTTCCTACGCCTTTCCATCCCTTCCTTCTCTATCTCTTCCTACGCCTTTCCATCCCTTCCTTCTCTATCTCTTCCTACGCCTTTCCATTCCTTCCTTCTCTATCTCTTCCTACACCTTTCTATTCCTTCCTTCTCTATCTCTTCCTACGCTGTTCTATTCCTTGCTTCTCTATCTCTTCCTACGCCTTTCCATTCCCTCCTTCTCTATCTCTTCCTACGCCTTTCCATTCCTTCCTTCTCTATCTCTTCCTACGCCTTTCCATTCCTTCCTTCTCTATCTCTTCCTACGCCTTTCCATTCCTTCCTTCTCTATCTCTTCCTACGCCTTTCCATTCCTTCCTTCTCTATCTCTTCCTACGCCTTTCCATTCCTTCCTTCTCTATCTCTTCCTACACCTTTCTATTCCTTCCTTCTCTATCTCTTCCTACGCCTTTCCATTCCTTCCTTCTCTATCTCTTCCTATACCTTTCTATTCCTTCCTTCTCTATCTCTTCCTACGCTTTCCATTCATTCCTTCTCTATCTCTTCCTACGCCTTTCCATTCCTTTCTTTCTCTATCTCTTCCTACGCCTTTCCATTCCTTCCTTCTCTATCTCTTCCTACACCTTTCTATTCCTTCCTTCTCTCTCTCTTCCTACGCCTTTCCATTCATTCCTTCTCTATCTCTTCCTACACCTTTCTATTCCTTCCTTCTCTATCTCTTCCTACGCCTTTCCATTCATTCCTTCTCTATCTCTCCCTACACCTTTCCATTCATTTCTTTCTCTATCTCTTGCTACGCCTTTCCATTCCTTCTTTCTCTCTCTCTTCCTACGCCTTTCCATTCATTCCTTCTCTATCTCTTCCTACACCTTTCTATTCCTTCCTTCTCTATCTCTTCCTACGCCTTTATATTCCTTCCTTCTCTACGTCTTCCTACACCTTTCCATTCCTTCCTTCTCTATCTCTTCCAACGCCTTTCCATTCCTTCCTTTTCTATCTCTTCCTACGCCTTTCCATTCCTTCCTTCTCTATCTCTTCCTACGCCTTTATATTCCTTCCTTCTCTATCTCTTCCTACACCTTTCTATTCCTTCCTTCTCTATCTCTTCCTACGCCTTTCTATTCCTTCCTCCTCTATCTCTTCCTACGCCTTTCTATTCCTTCCTTCTCTATCTCTTCCTACGCCTTTCCATTCCTTCCTTCTCTATCTCTTTCTACGCCTTTATATTCCTTCCTTCTCTATCTCTTCCTACACCTTTCTCTTCCTTCCTTCTCTATCTCTTCCTACACCTTTCTATTCCTTCCTTCTCTATCTCTTCCTACGCTTTTCTATTCCTTCCTTCTCTATCTCTTCCTACGCCTTGCCATTCCTTCCTTCTCTATCTCTTCCTACGCCTTTCTATTCCTTCCTTCTCTATCTCTTCCTACGCCTTTCCATTCCTTGCTTCTCTATCTCTTCCTACGCCTTTCCATTCCTTCCTTCTCTATCTCTTCCTACACCTTTCTATTCCTTCCTTCTCTATCTCTTCCTACACCTTTCTATTCCTTCCTTCTCTATCTCTTCCTACGCCTTTCTATTCCTTCCTTCTCTATCTCTTCCTACGCCTTTCCATTCCTTCCTTCTCTATCTCTTCCTACACCTTTCTATTCCTTCCTTTCTATCTCTTCCTACGCCTTTCTATTCCTTCCTTGTCTATCTCTTCCTACGCCTTTCCATTCCTTGCTTCTCTATCTCTTCCTACACCTTTCTACTCCTTCCTTCTCTATCTCTTCCTACGCCTTTCTATTCCTTCCTTCTCTATCTCTTCCTACACCTTTCTTTTCCTTCCTTCTCTATCTCTTCCTACGTTTTTCTATTCCTTCCTTCTCTATCTCTTCCTACGCATTTCTATTCCTTCCTTCTCTATCTCTTTCTACGCCTTTCTATTCCTTCCTTCTCTATCTCTTCCTACGTCTTTCCATTCCTTCCTTCTCTATCTTTTCCTACACCTTCCTATACCTTCCTTCTCTATCTCTTCCTACGCTTTTCTATTCCTTCCTTCTCTAACTCTTCCTACGTCTTTCCATTCCTTCCTTCTCTATCTTTTCCTACACCTTCCTATACCTTCCTTCTCTATCTCTTCCTACACCTTTCCATTCCTTCCTTCTCTATCTCTTCCTACGCCTTTCCATTCCTTCCTTCTCTATCTCTTCCTACGCCTTTCCATTCCTTCCTTCTCTATCTCTTTCTACGCCTTTCTATTCCTTCCTTCTCTATCTCTTCCTACGTCTTTCCATTCCTTCCTTCTCTATCTTTTCCTACACCTTCCTATACCTTCCTTCTCTATCTCTTGCTACACCTTTCTATTCCTCCTTCTCTATCTCTTCCTACGCCTTTCTATTCCTTCCTTCTCTATCTCTTCCTACGCCTTTCTATTCCTCCCTTCTCTATCTCTTCCTACGCCTTTCCATTCCTTCCTTCTCTATCTCTTCCTACGCCTTTCTATTCCTTCCTTCTCTATCTCTTCCCACGCCTTTCTATTCCTTCCTTCTCTATCTCTTCCTACACCTTTCTATTCCTTCCTTCTCTATCTCTTCCTACGCCTTTCTATTCCTCCCTTCTCTATCTCTTCCTACGCCTTTCCATTCCTTCCTTCTCTATCTCTTCCTACGCCTTTCTATTCCTTCCTTCTCTATCTCTTCCTACGCCTTTCTATTCCTTCCTTCTCTATCTCTTCCTACGTCTGTCTATTCCTCCCTTCTCTATCTCTTCCTACGGCTTTCTATTCCTTCCTTCTCTATCTCTTCCTACGCCTTTCTATACCTTCCTTCTCTATCTCTTCATACGCCTTCCTATACCTTCCTTCTCTATCTCTTCCTACGCCTTTCCATTCCTTCCTTCTCTATCTCTTCCTACACCTTTCCATTCCTTCCTTCTCTATCTCTTCCTACGCCTTTATATTCCTTCCTTCTCTACGTCTTCCTACACCTTTCCATTCCTTCCTTCTCTATCTCTTCCAACGCCTTTCCATTCCTTCCTTTTCTATCTCTTCCTACGCCTTTCCATTCCTTCCTTCTCTATCTCTTCCTACGCCTTTATATTCCTTCCTTCTCTATCTCTTCCTACGCCTTTCCATTCCTTCCTTCTCTATCTCTTCCTACGCCTTTATATTCCTTCCTTCTCTATCTCTTCCTACACCTTTCTATTCCTTCCTTCTCTATCTCTTCCTACGCCTTTCTATTCCTTCCTTCTCTATCTCTTCCTACGCCTTTCTATTCCTTCCTTCTCTATCTCTTCCTACGCCTTTCCATTCCTTCCTTCTCTATATCTTCCTACGCCTTTATATTCCTTCCTTCTCTATCTCTTCCTACACCTTTCTATTCCTTCCTTCTCTATCTCTTCCTACACCTTTCTATTCCTTCCTTCTCTATCTCTTCCTACGCTTTTCTATTCCTTCCTTCTCTATCTCTTCCTACGCCTTGCCATTCCTTCCTTCTCTATCTCTTCCTACGCCTTTCTATTCCTTTCTTCTCTATCTCTTCCTACGCCTTTCCATTCCTTGCTTCTCTATCTCTTCCTACGCCTTTCCATTCCTTCCTTCTCTATCTCTTCCTACACCTTTCTATTCCTTCCTTCTCTATCTCTTCCTACACCTTTCTATTCCTTCCTTCTCTATCTCTTCCTACGCCTTTCTATTCCTTCCTTCTCTGTCTCTTCCTACGCCTTTCCATTCCTTCCTTCTCTATCTCTTCCTACACCTTTCTATTCCTTCCTTCTCTATCTCTTCCTACGCCTTTCTATTCCTTCCTTGTCTATCTCTTCCTACGCCTTTCCATTCCTTGCTTCTCTATCTCTTCCTACACCTTTCTACTCCTGCCTTCTCTATCTCTTCCTACTCCTTTCTATTCCTTCCTTCTCTTTCTCTTCCTACACCTTTCTTTTCCTTCCTTCTCTATCTCTTCCTACGTTTTTCTATTCCTTCCTTCTCTATCTCTTCCTACGCATTTCTATTCCTTCCTTCTCTATCTCTTTCTACGCCTTTCTATTCCTTCCTTCTCTATCTCTTCCTACGTCTTTCCATTCCTTCCTTCTCTATCTTTTCCTACACCTTCCTATACCTTCCTTCTCTATCTCTTCCTACGCTTTTCTATTCCTTCCTTCTCTAACTCTTCCTACACCTTTCCATTCCTTCCTTCTCTATCTTTTCCTACACCTTCCTATACCTTCCTTCTCTATCTCTTCCTACACCTTTCCATTCCTTCCTTCTCTATCTCTTCCTACGCCTTTCCATTCCTTCCTTCTCTATCTCTTCCTACGCCTTTCCATTCCTTCCTTCTCTATCTCTTTCTACCCCTTTCTA
>OZ024743.1:95801755-95811755 GCA_964016885.1 Eledone cirrhosa | reverse complement strand
TTGCTCAATGAATGACTGGGACAGACCAATTCAGTTTGAACTAGACTGAACCAGTATCAGAGTTAAAAATACATTATGAAGAGAGAAGAAACATTTAGATATAATTAGTAATAAAATGTATCATACCTAAACTGTTCCTAAATTCCTCGACTACGTAGTTTCGTGGCATAAACAAAAACAATATATCAAAGATATAGAGTCCTTGCGAGGTCTGCCGACTTATCAAGAGGATACCTCATTTTACTAGTCTCAAGAACGCGTCTACACGACGTGAGAAAGAATCCCAAAAGGCGGAGGGGGAGATAGTCACGCGATATAACGGTCGAGAAACAGAGCTAAGCCTCTTATAACCACGAAGAAAACACCACGGAGGCGGAGGGGGTATTCATATCGAGGCCGTAGAAGAGGTAGTGAAGAAGGCGAGAAGTATGAGTAATGGAAGCTTTCCAGTTGTCCCCACACTTCAAAGATTGCTCGACCAGAGGGAGTTATTAATATATTTAAAAACACACAGATACATGCGGACACACACATATATACATGAATGCATCCGCACCCAACTGTGAGTTAAGGGTGAGTTAAGGGTGCCAACTTCTTTTATACTATATATATATATATATATATATATATATATATATATATATATATATATATATATATATATATATATAGTATAAAAGAGAAAACACAGGTAAGCATTAAGAGAAGGATTTTATCCAGGTATTTACGACCGTTTCATTGGTAAGTGCAACCTTATATTGCTATACTGTAAATTGTTGTTCACGTCCAAATTTTCAAAATAGTGAGTAAGTTACTCTTGAAATACTTCTTAATATATAGAGAAAAACATTTTTTTGGAATTGTATTTACTAGTATAGAGAGAGACGAAGAGGAATTAGAAAGTGAGGGGACAAACGGAATAGTATAGAAAGAGAGGAAGGGGGAGAAGAGTTAGGAAGTAGAGTGACAAACTGAGATGGAGGTAGGGGTAGAGGTGGAAGGATTCCTTGATCAGTTTTGATACGTAGACTTCATGTCGTCGAATGTAGTGAGTTAAAGAGAATTAAATTGGTCATAGTGGGAGGGATGGAGAGAGATATATATAGAGAGAGAGGGGGGGGGGGGATATAAAGAGATAAGTATATATATAAAAAATAAAGATAAAAATAATAATGATAAAAATAAAAGTAAAGAAGGGGGGAGAAAGAAGAAAAGAAAAGATAGACAAAAAGGGGGTGGGGGGAGAAAGGAAGAAAACGAAGAAATAGAAGAGGAATGAAGGAGAAGGTAGGGATATAGGTATTGGTTTTTGTGGGTAATTAAAGGGGTTAGATACAATAAGAGGGTATAAAGTCTAAGTATATGCAGTTTGTCAGTTGGTAGTAAGAGGTTAAGGGTTCGATTTGCACTTGTAGTGCGAAAACCTTTCTTTGAGTCTATGGTTACAATAAATTGATCTTTCGATTTTATTGTTGAGTAACTTATTCTTCGAACTCAAAATGTGGAACAGCTCAAGTTCACAATCGACAGCTTCTCATACCACACTGATAAGGGGCGCGTTCGATAATTTTTTCCACTTCAGGGTGTATTGATGGTTACTTTCCCTCAGTTGCCAGGTCTTGTTTGCAAGGGTAGTTACATAACGATGTGGGGAATGTTTCATTGCGTAACGGTGTGTATACCAACGGGCTTTAAATGTATTCCCGGTCGCTCCGATGTAATACCATTTCTGGTTGTCTGATTCCACTGTGCATTGGTAAACTTTTATTTTTATCTTTATTTTTTATATATATACTTATCTCTTTATACCCCCCTCTCTCTCCATCCCTCCCACTATGATCAATTTAATTCTCTTTAACTCACTACATTCGACGACATGAAGTCGACATATCAAAACTGATCAATGAATCCTTCCACCTCTACCCCTCCCTCCATCTCAGTTTGTCACTCTACTTCCTAACTCTTCTCCCCCTTCCTCTCTCTCTATACTATTCCGTTTGTCCCCTCACTTTCTAATTCCTCTTCCTCTCTCTCTATACTAGTAAATACAATTCCCAAAAAATGTTTTTCTCTATATATTAAGAACTATTTCAAGAGTAATTTACTCACTATTTTGAAAATTTGGACGTGAACAACAATTATAATTGAGCGGCTGCTATTTGCAGTATAGCAATATAAGGTTGCACTTACCAATGAAACGGTCGTAAATACCTGGATAAAATCCTTCTCTTAATGCTTACCTGTGTTTTCTCTTTTATACTTTACACTCCAAGATTGAACGGAATTCTTACAAACTTGTGGAGTTACCGCTAACCGTACGTTGAAACCGTCCATGAAACTGGCTTTCTTAACCACGAACTGGATCACAATAAGCAATTTTCTGCTTCCCTAACTATATGTATACATATACATATATATATATATATATATATATATATATATATATATATATATATATATATATATATATATATATATATATATATATATATATATATAACGGATATAAGTATATAAGTTGTGGTAAGGAACCAGATGGACCATAACGCACCAGGGTACTCAATACTTAGGGTAGTAGAGTGGGTAATAGGAGAAAGTATGACCCGACGGCAGAGCTCAAGCCGTTTCGACGGCTATTTCTGGACTAAACTTTAGTCCAGAAATAGCCGCCGAAACGGCTTGAGCTCTGCCGTCGGGGTCATACTTTCTCCTATATATATATATATATATATATATATTTATGTGAAAATTAGTCAGTAATATACATTACATCTTAACATAATAATGTAACTCAACATCGTTCGTGGGGGATGAAAATGTCTATATATGCAGATACACATATTACCATACAGCTCCTACAGCCCACAAATACTGGTTTCTCCTCACCCCGAGCGGATAAATCTTTCGCCTTTTACAGCCTACAAATACTAACACGTGTACACTTTCACTATTTCAAATTTACATTTTGGAGTTATTTCCCTTTGTTGTAATACATTTTTCGTAAACTACTGTTTTAGCACGCATTACTCTTAACGGTATCTTATAGACTATTATAAGCACCTGAAGATTAGGGTACAATCTTGATCCTTCTTACATTCTGTGGATATAGTCACTATTCGTCCTTGAAACATTAGGTAGCGCCTTTGTTCCGTGTAATAACACACACACAATATATTTATATATATAAAGAATTAATATCTAGTAACATATATATACATACAGATGCATATCAATGCTAGCAAATATATAGGTTTTGTCTTAGTAACTTTGTGGTTCAATGCATGGGGTTTCAGAACAATAATATGAGAGACGTAAAATAAGAAAATTATAAAATTAACTTACTTACTAAAATTTCACTCCCAACTAATTAGTTTCTGAAATGGAATAAATATACTTTCCGAAGAAAGTACAGAGAAGCATTTCGTCGTCAGGGAAGACTATTCTCAGCTAAGTATCCAGGCAAAGCGAGGACTCTGGAAACTTATACAAAAATAATTCAGTGGATAGAAAATAGCAAAGCGTGGACTGAATTCCTAGCCATTGAGAAAATCACTGCCTCTGCGTCGGTGGCAAATTCAAAAAGAATCAATCACGTGACATCGAGGTCAATCAGTGGAAAGTGGTTTGTTAGTAAGACAGCGGCCTGCCTGCTACCATAGCAGCAGTCTTGGCCAATATTGCTCGACAAATAATTTGGAGATAATTATAAAGAATTAATATCTAGTAACATATATATACATACAGATGCATATCAATGGTAGCAAATATATAGGTTTTGTCTTAGTAACTTTGTGGTTCAATGCATGGGGTTGCAGAACAATAATATGAGAGACGTAAAATAAGAAAATTATAAACATTCTCTGTACTTTCTTCGGAAAGAATATTTATTCCATTTCAGAAACTAATTAGTTGGGAGTGAAATTTTAGTACGTAAGTTAATTTTATAATTTTCTTATTTTACGTCTCTCATATATATATATATATATATATATATATATATATATATATATATATATATATATATATATATATATATATATATATATATATAGTAATAATTATAAATTTGAAGACTAAAATCCAAAGAGGGCTCGATAAGGATAAATATATATCAAATACGGATAAGAACGGTGTAGTAAATCGATAATATAGGTTTTTGTAGGAAAAGTAGCTTAAAAAAAACAATATATATATATATATATATATATATATATATATATATATATATATATATATATATATATATATATATATATATGATTATATATATATATACATATATATATATATATGTATATATATATATATATATGTGTGTGTGTGTGTGTGTGTGTGTGTGTGCGTGCATATATATATATATATATATATATATATATATATATATATATATATATATATATATATATATATATATATATATATATATATACATATATATATACACACGCACATATATATATATATATATATATATATAAAAACAAAAACAAATGAAAACAAATGACGAAACGAAATTAAATTTCGTTTCGTTTGTAACTCACTTTTGTATGACTTTTGTATGAAACTAGTTCAATATTCCTTGTCTGGCTTTCTGGAGAATAGAGGGAAGGTGTTCCCTCAAAAACCAGTATGACTCTAAAAACCGGTTTGTCTGTGTGTTTACATACAGAATAGCTGGGTGCTCACAGTAAAGCAACCAGTGAAAGACTTGTTACATATACATATGTATACGTGTGTGTATTCATATACACACTAGTATTTCAGTATGCATATGTAGATGTAATTTTTAACTTAATTGTTTAAGCGTCAGTCATACAAAAGTGAGTTACAAACGAAACGAAATTTAATTTCGTTTCGTCATTTGTTTTTATCGTCTCCGCTGAACCGGTGCGTACTCACACTCTATGCAAATTAGTCTGCCCACTACTAATTTTCATAGAAAAAGCATATAACGATATGTGCTTTTACAATTCTCCAGAAAGGCCGGTAGATAGGTAAATATTGCTGATGAGTTGTAACAACAACGAAACTAGTTCAATATTCCTTGTCTGGCTTTCTGGAAAATAGAGGGAAGGTGTTCCCTCAAAAACCGGTTTGTCTGTGTGTTTACATACAGAATAGCTGGGTGCTCACAGTAAAGCAACCAGTGAAAGACTTGTTACATATACATATGTATACGTGTGTGTATTCATATACACACTAGTATTTCAGTATGCATATGTAGATGTAATTTTTAACTTAATTGTTTATATATATATATATATATATATATATTGTTTTTTTAAGCTACTTTTCCTACAAAAACCTATATTATCGATTTACTACACCGTCCTTATTCGTAACATTGCTGCCTGTAAATATACTTATAATTATGCAGCATCGAATTGCTTGTTAGGAAGGTTACGTTTAATTATACAACAGCATAAGTAATAATTAAATGTTATTGACTTTTATCTGATATTATTCATTGAGGTAATCCACTATCAATTTCAAACCTTCTCTTTCTTTTTATGAATGTCTTTAAAGAAGAATGTTCGCTGTTCGTCGTCACATTTGCTAAGTCTTAACTTCAATTTCATACATTTTTGAGCCTTCACTATAGAAGTTATCTACCATATATAATATTGACAAAATATTTATATTGATAATAGCCAACAGAACCGAGATACTTATATGTAATACGAAATATCTTTAACATTCGATCCATGAAACATTCGATATATGACAATTGTGTGTCGGTATGAAATTAACAGATATATGAAAATATGTATTGTGTGTCGGAGAAAGCAATTGTATATGTAACTGATCTTTGATATTATTGTCTTCCAATACCGGTTTGACTGTTGTAACAACATTGCATAATTCCTACGAGGAACATGGGAGTTACTTGGTTGATAAACACTTCCAGTAAATAGACACTGGCCCTGTGTTTAAAATGTTTGTTTTACAGTATGTGATTTAGAGTTGTATTTCAACGTTAGATGTATCAAGTACCATAGTTTTTGGTCGACCAATAAGTGGAATGTAGTAGACGGAAATTATGCGGAGGTTAATTGTATTTACGTTCAGACATAAATAAAGTATTTTGCTCAAGAACGCAACTCGCCACCTATACCAGAATTCGAGATAACTATTTCCCGAACGCTGGATTTCATTAAAATGTCTATAAGTTGCACTAGGATGACCCAAATAAGGAAATATATGCATTCAACATGGCAAAAATCTGAAGCAGATTGAAGCAGAAATAATTGAAAAATAAGAATTAATAGGGGAGATGAAAACAGGGAAGAGGATAATGGAGAGGATGAGGTGGAATTGTGTGGGGTGTTGATAAAAGAGAGAAAATAAAGGATAGAATGAAAATAAGAAATAATTAGTCGTTAAAAAATTCCATTTAAAATAAATGAAGACAATGTTATCGGAAAAAGCAGATTAATTGTGAGAAAGTATTTTAATTTCCTATTTTGTCTTTGAAATTGACTTCTAAATTCCATTTCTAACAGTGTAATAAGCAAATGTGGCTATGTGAAATTGACTTCTAAATTTCATTTCTAACAGCAGATGTAATTATCAATTCTTTAAATAATGGAACATGTGTTTCTTAATTTAATTAGTGTGGAGAAAAGGATTGTACCCACAACCTTCACACACCCTTTGAAATTGGGGAGATTGGTGTTGTTAACGTTACACTTCGACTGGGCCAATCATTTGCATAGGAAGAGAACTCCAGAGAATCGACATTCTGAAGAGGGGGGGGGGCTAGGAGGTATGGCTAGGAAAGTGTTTGGTGGAGAGAAACAATCTGAGTGATAAGAGATAGAGACACGAGTGAATTGAGAATGCCTGAGTGGAGAAGACACGAGGCCAGAGACCTTCGAGAAAAAGAGTTACAGTGATCAACATCATCATCATCATTTTACGCGCGCTTTTCCCTACTTGCAATGGTGGGGCGGGTGCTATTCAGCACTGCATCTCTCACGGTCCTTCGTCATCTCCACCGTGAGCTTCAGCGATATTAGTATAAAGATCAGAAAGAGGAGACAATCTGTCAAACGCTGTATTGTGTCTGTGAGCGACTTCATACCAATCGACCCATATTAGATATAGTTTAGGATGAGAGCAGAAGTAGTACCATCTAAGCTTTGTAGAGGGTTGGTACTTGTCAGAGGTTGAAGTATTTTACGGTGTGGAATAGGTTTTTCTTTTTAAGTCTGTCTCGTGCACGGAAGTTCACCAGGCCGGGACTTAACCCAGTTTCTGTGGCGTGAAGTGACTCTCACTACAAGACAACACCCTGGAAAAGACGCGAGTCCATCGCAAGGTTGATTCCCCCCAGCTAATGGTGTTGGTACTCATTTTAGCTGAGTATACTGGAACAACGTGAAATGTAGTGTTTTGCTAAATCTAGAAATTGAACCCATGATATTATGACTGTAAAACCAACACCGTCACCACTAGGTCATATACCTCCATATTGAAAGAGGAAGGACAATATTTAAGCTATCGCTTTTGTTATGTTTAGGATGGTGTTCTCTGACGTAATACCTTCAAAGTTTGTAAGAAATAAGATTTTAAACGATCATGAAGGTTCTAGTTACAGGCTGCTCATGTTTATGCTGGGCAAAGCACGAAAATATTTTCTTTATGTGTAATGATGTTTTTTCATAAAATACTTGTAGTCGTTATTCATGACTATAATGCTGATAAGACGTGAAGGATTATATCTGAATGATGCCTGAGTGCAGAGAGTTAAGAAGATATGAGAAGTGGTATCATTTCCAAAAGAGTAAGTACTGTTGAAGTTGATAGCATGTGGGTCGTTGTTGTAAAGGAGAACAAGTATTGGGGACAAATCAAAACCTGGGGTACACCATCTTTAATAGAGTGTGTCAGAAAGATCTCGATCAGCATACGCTACGATAGTGTTATCTGCCAGAAATCTAATGATCTAAGGGACGTGAAACGGATGAAGCACACAAGCGGCCAATTCCAATGAGATATTCGCATGCCAGACATTGTTGATGTTGAGAGAAACAACACATCTTTCACCGAATTTTCAGACCTAGAGCCATCTTGTGAATGAATTAGGAAAGCAGGTCTCTGGTAGATTTATCTTTATAATACCTGTATTGACTGCTCATGGAATTGTCGTGGTTGACAGGTGGATGGAAGAAATATTTCGGTAAGCTGGAAGAAATCTATTTCGAATAGGTCGAAAAGGTCGGTTACACTTTGGGAAATAATAGAGGCTTCTTTCGAGATGATGGTTCTACAGAAGTGGTGCTGGTACTGTGGTGGGTCAGTTCCTCCAGTTAATCCAATTTGTTTTGTTTTTGTTTTAACAGAATAAAAATGAAGAGGAGATAGAAAAGGTGAAATTGTTATTAAGGTCAAAGAATGTGTGAGAAAAGAGCTTTGATAATTTATTAACCACAAGGCTGCTGAACTAATCGAAGAATGGATAACTTACTTAGCGAATAATGGTTTCTGATTTAGGCACAAGGCAAACACATTTCGGGGAGAGGAAAGTCAATTTAATGGACCACAGTGCATTACTTGTACTTTATTTTATCAACCCAGTGTTTGTGTTTTTATCGGTCGCACCACTCTCCCAAATTAAAAATAATCTGTTTCAACACATGATTTCATATAAAGAGCCTTACAAAACAAATACAAAAACCAAGTTTCTATGCTTGTTTGTTATTCTTCCATGATTTGTGTATTATTCTCACTTATGTAATTCATTCGTCTCTTAATAATGACATATTAGGAGTTGAGTTGACGTTTTCATGTCTATGCTGGTTTTTAATTGGCATAATTTCATACAAAAATTACTTTGGAACTACTTGAATGCTGGTGAGAATTGTTTTAGATTCTGGGTTGATTTCCAGCTTTCAGAATCTTTCTTTTGTTTAGTTTAGAATGTTTAATCTATTACACCGTATTTATCTTTATGCACAAGAGATATTCCATGATGGCAGAAATATTTCTCTATGTGACAGCAATACTTGATGCATATGACAGAATTGCTTCCACACTTCTAAGTCATTTTAGTGGTGCCTTTTTCAGACGTTTACTTGGTTTAGCTATATTTAGGAGAGAGTCATTATGCCAGAAAACTACACGCACCATTCTACCATTACGAAATATTTCTTGCGAATAAAAACATATACAGAGCAATAGCTTAAACATTCTAAACTAAATCCCAAACAGGAAATACATAATTATATAAATTAATATTTTTGACAATGTTTTTGAAGACATTGGTTGCTTATGTCATTCTCAATCATATTTCATGTCTAGTGTTTACTTCTCTATCCATACACCATGCAAGATATTTGAAAATTCCCTTAATATATTTATTTGAATCTTCATTTGAGATCAATATAAATGTCCCCTGAAGATTTTTCTGTTTGATTCCGCCACTTCATTTTGTTTTTCCATATTTGCTGCAAAGTTTTACAGTTTTCAATATGGCTAGTTTTTCTCAGAATCTTTTTTTTAAAATTATTATTATGGAATCGACTTGCGTCAGTTCCGACGATGAGTCTTCCAGTTTTTCATGAAATGAGTGTGTAAACGGCTGAGTATTCCATTCTTAACGTAAGTGTGTGTGTATGACAGCTCACACCTATGGAGATTTAGCTGGCCTCTTCCAAGGTATATCTCGTTGGAGGTGTCTTGGGTAATTTAATGAGAGGGATCCCAGTCCTATCATCTCATTTCCACAGCTGAGTAAACTGGAGCAACGTGAAATAAAGTCATGCTAAGGAAACAACACATCGCTCGGTCCGAGAATTGAACTCGCAACCTTTCGATTGCAAGCCCAATGCTCTAACCACTAAGCCATGTGCCTTGACGTAAGGATGAAAATAAATCATTATTTTCTCCTAACCCATGCTTTTACAAAGATAAACAAAATAAAATAATATAAAAGAAGAAGCAAAAAAACGTTGTTGGAGCTCCATTATTCATATATAGAGTAGAGCCATATATAGAG
>OZ024743.1:95746755-95796755 GCA_964016885.1 Eledone cirrhosa | reverse complement strand
TTGCAGCATAGAGTTACGGTCCTTTATGGTCTGAGTTTTAATCCCGTCGAGGTTAGCTTTGCCTTTCATCATTACGGGGTCGATAATCGATAATATAAAGCACCAGTAACACACTGGGTCGATTTGATTGATTTTCTCCATCCTCCAAAATGGTTGACTTTGTGCTTAAATCAGAAACCATATATATATATATATATATATATATATATATATATATATATTAGAAAGTGAGGTTTTTTTTACAAAATGAAAAATAACCGAGGTGTCCTACACGAGTGAAAGTATAAAGAAAAAAAGATGAAATCGAAAATGCAACTGGAGTCTTATATAAAAAAAAATATGATGGAGGGTCTGTGGTTTTTCTCACATCTAATGTGGGAAAAACATCAATTTATTATAATACTTCAATTTATTATAAAACATCAATTTATTATAATACTTCAATTTATTATAAAACTTCAATGTATTATTATAAATTTATAATAAATTTATAAATTTATAAATTTCTGGTTGGTTGGTTGGTTCCACAACCAGATAGTTGTTTATATATAGTCATAGTTCTTTCGTCATACACTCTGTGACCTCTTCAGTGACTGGGGATTCCTTTCTTTGTTTCTGTGCCTCTCCTTTGTTCTGTCCTACGCCATTTTGTTTCTGTGTGTGTGTTGTGTGCTCAGTCTGCGCATGCGCCACATCCGGGAGTCTGTGTGTGTTTATGTTCATTTATTTATTTGTTTATTTACATGTTACTGGTTGGTTGTTTGTTCTATGTGTGTGTGTGTTTTCATTTTGTCCTTAATTGTAAGTTGTGATGTTGCTGTTCAACTCATATTTTCTATTTAATTTTGGTTGTAATTCTTTTATGTTTATTGCCTCTGTAATTTGTCTAAACATTGCGTCTTTTCTGTGTGTAGATTCTATTTTTATTTCTATGTTCTCTAATTTACCCTTGTGTTCTATTTTAGCATGTTGGTAGAGTACAGATGATTCTTTATTATCTTGAAGGTTTTGCCAGTGTTCATTTATCCGTTCCCCTACACTACGAGCTGTCTCACCTATGTACACTATATTTTTGTCTCTACATTGTCCTTCAGTACATCTTATGCTATACACTACATTTCTAGTTTTACAGTTAATATGGGGGCTTATTTTACAGGTTATAAATTTCTTATCTATACATGAGGGTCTTTGAAAAGGGTATGTCTTGCTAATAAGTGTTTTTACGGAGGTACTTGGTCTTTCTACTATCTTAATATTGAGTTTATGTTTATTTAGGGCCCTTCTAAATTTGTAAGCTAATTCACCACTAGGGATTGTATCGATGAACATTACACTCTGGTATTTATTGCTATCATAACCATGAGTTTATTCTATTAGCCTTGTTCCTAGTTCTTTCTATTCTATTCCAAAATTTGCTCCTATACAAGGTGCAGGTCCCATTTATGTCATTATTTACCATTTTTTCCCATTTGGTTCTGGCTCCTCTATAAACTCTGATTTTATCTCTCTGATTGTAGCCAGAGAACTGCATAAGGTGGATGAAGTGTTGTATGTGTCTCTCTAGTTCTTCGGGGTTGCACATGCGGGACACATTTCTCATCACCCGTACCAAATCCGCAATCAGTATGTTGATTTTGGTATGGTCCGAAACGGCCGAGTCTCGGTGGATCAGATGTTTGGAAGTCATGGGTTTGGCATAATGGGAATGTAGGATTTGTTTTTTGTTGTTAATGGTATCTAACCAGAGCTCTGTGTCTAGTACAGGTAATCGATGGTTGGGGTGTTTGCTTGGGTAGTCTATAGTAACTCTAATACTCTGGTGGATGGAGTTTGCTATTTGCTGGATGCTTTCCATTGTGTTTTTCTCTAGTTCCTGACTGTTCTCTAGTGGGGGTGTCTTAACTACGATGTTTATATCATCTACGTAGCGGGAGTACATTATCAGGGTTAAGGGGTCTTCTAATTGTTCTTTAAGTTTAAGTTTAAGTTTACTGTCCCACCATACCATGAATAAGTTAGCTATGTCGCCTGCAATGTTAACACCAATGGCTGCTCCTTCCTCTTGGGCATATGTTTTTCCATTAAATTTGAACATATGTTCCTTAAGGGTTAGTTTTATGCTGGCCTCTACCGCATGTGCAATCATTTTCTTCAGTTCATCGTGGTTTTCGGGTGTCCGTATGGCTCTGGTCCACCCGTTCCATCTATCTGTGTGGGTTTTCTTGGCCATTGAGATAATGGTAGGTGGTCTGCCTCTTGCTGGTCTTGTAGGGCACAGGTTGCTAAGGTCATATGTGTCTAGGTAATTATTACTATAGGTAAGCTTAAGTAGGAGTCCCAGCTCACTGGTATCAATCCCACATAACTCAACCTTGCTCTCACTGATCATTTCTACGCATTTCTCCACAGCAAAATCCACGTCAATAGATGGATACAGGGACACAACATCCATACTGCCTATTATGCAGTTTGTTAGGTCCCCAGATCGGTTACTCACGCCGATTCTGCTGAGGAGGTCCTCCGTGCTGTCACATACATCTGGGGACATTTCAATGATGGGGCGTATGGTCAGGGAGAGGAAGTAGGACAGTCTGTAGTTACTAGCAATGTTAGCTCCACAGACTGGCCGTGTTGGTGGTCCCGCGACAGGGTCACAGCCCGTTTTATGGTATTTTCGAAGCCCATACAACGCCGGTACGTCATTGTTCCAGGCCTGGAAGTTGTTGGCAGTCCTTTTGTTGGGCTGCATTATATTCGTCCACATCACCATATGGGCATTGAGGGCTTTTTCTCTATCCTCATGCTCCTGTGGTGTTACCTCTCTTGTGTTAGTGATGTGGGGTTGCAATGCAATGCCTGGATGTAGTTTGGCAGGCTGTCAACCGACATTCTGCCAGACTTGTCTGTTGGAAAGCATGCTATCTCTCCATTACGTGAGCGCTGCATGAGCTTACGCAAGCCATTTGCAGATTTTTCTCCCAGTTGCTGGGCCTCCATTCTATTATGCTTCTTGCTATACTGTTCTATAATATTTCTAAGTTCGGATCTAGCTATACTAAATTGTGCTTCTGTTTGTTCATCGACCTGCGACGGCAATTGCGTGCGTTTGTTAAATGGTAAAGTCGTGGCGTGGACTCATCGCAGGTCGAATGATTTATCGGAGTGATTCTAAAACGTAGAGTTCCAGGCTGCTGCTTTATGTGTACTAGTGCTATTGTTATTGTTAGTTGTGTTGTTTCTATTTCTATTTCCACCAACAGCCTCATGGTTGTTTCTATGTCTCTCACAATTACTCCTGTCTCTTTCCACTGGCTCATTGTTGTTATCTACCCTATTTTGTGTGTCTGTGTGTTCGTCTTGGTTATTCTCTTTGTCCTTAGTCTCCCTTCTCTTTTTAATCCTATTACTTTCCTTTATTTCTGTGATTTCTGTGCTACTGTCATTACTTGTTTTCTGTGTCTGTGTGTTTGTTAAGATTGTGGTGGTGGTGAGAGGCATTGAATGTGTGTGTGTTGTTGTTGTTGATGTGTGCTGTTGTCGATGTGTGTTGTTGTTGTCTCCGTGTGTGTTATTGTTGTTGTGTGTGTTGTTATTGTTGTTTGTGTCTGCGTGTCTTTTGTTGTTGTTTCTGGGTATGTTGTTATTGTTGTTGTTGTTGGTGTGTGTGTTGTTGTTATTGTTGTTTGTGTCTGTGTGTCTGTTGTTGTTGGGATGTGTGTTGTATATGTGTGTGCGTATATTGTTGCTTTTGTTTTTGTTTTTGTTTTTGAGGCTCCAGCGTAGTTTTGTAAATTATTTTTCTATTTCTGACAGACAACTAATCATATTTACCTTCTTGAATGTCTCAAATTTCGGGGGTAAACATAACACAGACATCTCATCGTCATCTATTCTTGTGTTACCGTATATATTTGTGTTGTTGTTGTTGTTGAACTCTTCTGTTAATGAGGTGTCGGCCATATTTATACCGTCAATTTTGTCGGGATATCTATTGGTATTCTCTATAGTATCCTGATTTAGCTTTATCTGCTTAAGCCACTTTAGTTTCTTGTTAAAGTGCTTATCACATTCTTGAGTAATGTACTGTTCTTCAGGGCGTATAAGGCTTATAAACATTAGTTTCTCTCTTGGTGTGGTGATCCTAGCTATTTCTTGTATTAGGTTACGCTTATGTTTTTCTTGATAACTTAATTCTCTATAGATCTTCTTTTTTTATGTTTAGAATTAATGTTCGTTTTAGCCTATCTGCTTGTTTTTTGGTGAGTTGTAATCTTCTAACGACGGTGTTGATGGTGTTGGTGTAAACTCGGGATGAGTCCACGCCACGACTTTACCATTTAACAAACGCACGCAATTGCCGTCGCAGGTCGATGAACAAACAGAAGCACAATTTAGTATAGCTAGATCCGAACTTAGAAATATTATAGAACAGTATAGCAAGAAGCATAATAGAATGGAGGCCCAGCAACTGGGAGAAAAATCTGCAAATGGCTTGCGTAAGCTCATGCAGCGCTCACGTAATGGAGAGATAGCATGCTTTCCAACAGACAAGTCTGGCAGAATGTCGGTTGACAGCCTGCCAAACTACATCCAGGCAATGCAACCCCACATCACTAACACAAGAGAGGTAACACCACAGGAGCATGAGGATAGAGAAAAAGCCCTCAATGCCCATATGGTGATGTGGACGAATATAATGCAGCCCAACAAAAGGACTGCCAACAACTTCCAGGCCTGGAACAATGACGTGCCGGCGTTGTATGGGCTTCGAAAAGACTATAAAACGGGCTGTAACCCTGTCGCGGGACCACCAACACGGCCAGTCTGTGGAGCTAACATTGCTAGTAACTACAGACTGTCCTACTTCCTCTCCCTGATCATGCGCCCCATCATTGAAATGTCCCCAGATGTATGTGACAGCACGGAGGACCTCCTCAGCAGAATCGGCGTGAGTAACCGATCTGGGGACCTAACAAACTGCATAATAGGCAGTATGGATGTTGTGTCCCTGTATCCATCTATTGACGTGGATTTTGCTGTGGAGAAATGCGTAGAAATGATCAGTGAGAGCAAGGTTGAGTTCCGTGGGATTGATACCAGTGAGCTGGGACTCCTACTTAAGCTTACCTATAGTAATAATTACCTAGACACATATGACCTTAGCAACCTGTGCCCTACAAGACCAGCAAGAGGCAGACCACCTACCATTACCTCAATGGCCAAGAAAACCCACACAGATAGATGGACGGGTGGACCAGAGCCATACGGACACCCGAAAACCACGATGAACTGAAGAAAATGATTGCACATGCGGTAGGGGCCAGCATAAAACTAACCCTTAAGGAACATATGTTCAAATTTAATGGAAAAACATATGCCCAAGAGGAAGGAGCAGCCATTGGTGTTAGCATTGCAGGCGACATAGCTAACTTATTCATGGTATGGTGGGACAGTAGACTTAAACTTAAACTTAAAGAACAATTAGAAGACCCCTTAACCCTGATAATGTACTCCCGCTACGTAGATGATATAAACATCGTAGTTAAGACACCCCCACTAGAGAACTGTCAGGAACTAGAGAAAAACACAATGGAAAGCATCCAGCAAATAGCAAACTCCATCCACCAGAGCATTAGAGTTACTATAGACTACCCAAGTAAACACTCCAACCATCGATTACCTGTACTAGACACAGAGCTCTGGTTAGATACCATTAACAACAAAAAACAAATCCTACATTCCCATTATGCCAAACCCATGACTTCCAAACATCTGATCCACCGAAACTCGGCCGTTTCGGACCATACCAAAATCAACATACTGATTGCGGATTTGGTACGGGTGATGAGAAATGTGTCCCGTATGTGCAACCCCGAAGAACTAGAGAGACACATACAACACTTCATCCACCGTATGCAGTTCTCTGGCTACAATCAGAGAGATAAAATCAGAGTGTATAGAGGAGCCAGAACCAAATGGAAAAAAATGGTAAATAATGACATAAATGGGATCTGCCCCTTGTATAGGAGCAAATTTTGGAATAGAATAGAAAGAACTAGGAACAAGGCTAATAGAATAAACTCATGGTATGATAGCAATAAATACCAGAGTGTAATGTTCATCGATACAACCCCTAGAGGTGAATTAGCTTACAAATTTAGAAGGGCCCTAAATAAATATAAACTCAATATTAAGATAGTAGAAAGACCAGGTACCTCTGTAAAAACACTTATTAGCAAGACATACCCTTTTCAAAGACCCTCATGTATAGATAAGAAATGTATAACCTGTAAAATAAGCCCCCATATTAACTGTAAAACTAGAAATGTAGTGTATAGCATAAGATGTACTGAAGGACAATGTAGAGACAAAAATATAGTGTACATAGGTGAGACAGCTCGTAGTGTAGGGGAACGGATAAATGAACACTGGCGAGACCTTCAAGATAATAAAGAATCATCTGTACTCTACCAACATGCTAAAATAGAACACAAGGGTAAATTAGACCGTCCATAAATCACAAATCAAACTTTAAAATTTCCCCCATTTACAAATTCATAGACAACGTTCCTTTCATCCATCGTACCAATAAGGAAACGTATTTCATTAACAAATTCCAACCTCTATTTAATGCATTAAACTTCGGAATAAACTAATACTGGAACGAAAATGAAACATTTACAAATACCTGTCTCTCTAAAGAATTACCTCCCTTACACCCTACCTAATCCTTTTTACTTAAATTAAATATCATCCAGCATGAATTACAGCCCCCTGCATATTAACTCTCTAAAATGGGAAATCATATCAAACCCCAGTCCACCATTTGCCTCCATCATGGATCAACTAAGCACTCTTGCTATATTAACACATTTTGATCTGCTTATCTTCAAGAACTATGCCTGTAAATAACATTATTTTTTCTTTCGCATTGCCTTATTATGCTCCACATTACACCTCTTTTTTTCTTTTTTCTTTTCACTTCATAAACCTTGTTTGTAAATAACATTATTCTTTCTGCACCATTTCTTTAACATGTCCAACACCACCATTCTACACCAATATATATTATTATCATTTGATAATGCATAAAAATGCTGAAACCGGTAATAGACAGTTATTAAATATATAAATAAATTAATAAATGCCATTGTTAATTAATAAATAAATCAACTAATACCTCAATACTTCACACAAAGTAAAATATTTCGTTTTAATCATTTTCTAACCCAGAAAAAAGAGAAAAAAAATAAGAAGGGAAAACAATATATTTTTCTTCCTAATAATCGTCTTTTTCTCCCTGTTTTCACACACACACACACACACACACACACACACACACACACACACACGCACACACACACACACACACACACACACACACACACACACACACACACACACACACACACACACACACACACACACACACACACACACACAAATATATATATATATATGGATTTGTATGTGTGGATGTGTGTGTGTGACTGTGGGGTGGGTGTGAGTGTATGTGCAAGTCAACCAACATAAGTCTTTTTATATGTAAACTTTCTAAGTATTTAACTCTAACCATAATTTTCAGTATTACCACCCCACCTAAATTCCTCAATTTGTATGTGTGGATGTGTGTGTGTGACTGTGGGGGTGGGTGTGAGTGTATGTGCAAGTCAACAAACATAAGTCTTTTTATATGTAAACTTTCTAAGTATTTGACTCTTACCATAATTTTCAGTAGTACCACCCCACATAAATTCCTTAATTTAAGAATGACCTGTAGTATCGAATTTCATACTATAAACCTCAATTGAATATATATCTGAGCAGGAATGCTTTTTGTGAAAATCAGTCATATGGAACTATTGTCATCTTGCCTGA
Organism: Eledone cirrhosa; assembly: GCA_964016885.1. Classification (NCBI taxonomy): domain Eukaryota; kingdom Metazoa; phylum Mollusca; class Cephalopoda; order Octopoda; family Eledonidae; genus Eledone; species Eledone cirrhosa. Next base: position 95,788,877 of record OZ024743.1, on the reverse strand, counting down.
CGGTTTGAAATTTACAACACCACCGACCTCTTTGAGGCCAAATACCAATCCTACTAGCATCTACAAACTGACCAATGACAATTAGGTTTATTCCTGCTGACAACAGTAAATTATCCCTAACAAGCTCATATGTCCCAAGGCTCTGAAACCATCAACACCAAAAACACTGGCATATCTAAGAACTGACTAACTGCCTGACGAGGTCATAGCCATACAATGGCTATCATCGAAATATATATAGCAGTAAATAAAGGATTATGAGTTCATGCAATTGACTTATGTTTCGTCACTATATTTATATATATATATATATATATACAAAATTAAGATAAATCAAAATGAATTTAATCTAAATCAAAATTATGGGTGTCATGCCAGAAAGCCATGCGCTATATCACCCATAAAATAAGCTCCAAGATTCTAATGAATAGGTCCGAGCATTTTATAACAACTAGAAATTGATTAACATATAAATAAACATATGAAACAATCACGGGGGATAATTTTTACAAGTGTATAAGCACACTTGTTAGGCTCCTTAATTGATAGGCTCCTTAATTGTTGAGCTAACTCTGTTGGAAGGACTTGACTGCTATTTTTAGTTGTCGATAACCCTATTCACGCCACTGGGACAAAGCTGGTATGATGTGTGTATTTTTAGTAGATACAGCACGTGTTACTGGCCAGTCGCTGATTTGAACTTAATGCGTAAACACAGATCGCTGGACTTCTTCCTTGTTGAAAATCCAAGTATCGGCCTCCGTCGTTTACCATTCGATTAATTGGTGAAATATATTTCTTTTATGGAATATATACAGAGAAGATTAATCATATTATAAGGTATATTTTTGAAGTTCTAGTTAACTTTATTTAGTTACCTACCTAGCTATGTGTGCTTACACACTTGTAAAGATTATCCCCCGTGATAGTTTCATATGTTTATTTATATGTTAATCAATTTCTAGTTGTTATATATATATATATATATGTGTGTGTGTACATATATATATATATATATATATATATATATATATATGTATGTATATATATGGTTTTATAAATATAGTTTCCATTTATTAATATATTGTGTATTTACCCCACACATTGTTGAGTGCTTTATATAAGTTATAAACATTTTTATGCTGGTTGAATCCCAACAAATTAAATATAACCTGTACACACACACACACACACACACACACACACACACACACACACACACACACACACACACACACACACACACCACACACACAGACACACACACACACACACATATATATATATATATATATATATATATATATATATATATATATATATATATATATATATATATATATATATATATGTACAGGTTATATTTAATTTGTTGGGATTCAACCAGCTTAAAAATGTTTATAACTGATATAAAGCACTCAACAATGAGTGGGGTAAATACACAATATATTAATAAATGGAAACTATATTTATAAAACCATATTTATTTTATTATACATATTTCAAGGGCAACCAAGGCAAATTATGGTGCGCTTTCATCAGATAAAATACACATTTGTTTTATAAATAAATATTGAAATACCCGGAAAAAAGACAACCTTAAGGGTTGGAGCTTCCTGGATAGTGGAGATAATACTTTATTGAGGGTAATACAAATTTATGAGTGAGTATGCAAATGAGTGTCCAAAAGGTTAAAAAGATAACGGTCAATTTAAATTAAACTGTTGGAAGAAGATGATATGTAAGGGAGAGAGAAAAAAGAAAGAAAGAAAAAAAAGGAGAAAGGGAGAAGAGGAAAGAAAGAACGATTATACATATTGATATTTAACTAGCAATGAAATGCACATTATCTTAACTGCACGTAAAACATTAATTAAATTTAGCAACCACCTTTGGTCTAGAGCAGATAGGGATAACAATTTCGATGTCACTATGGGGTCATCGGACTCGGCGCAATTAACGGATCTTGTGTGGCTTTTTATTAACAATACTTTACATAGGAAAATACCGGAGATGACCGCTGGTTTATATCGTAACGATATGCTATTGCTTATTGAAAATAATAATAATTGTGAAATAAATAGCAAAACAAAAGAAATTATACTATTTTTTAATAGCGTTAATCTTAAAGTAGAAGTAGAGAATAATTATAAAATAGTTAATTTTTTAGATGTAACTTTAAACCTTAATACTGGTCTTTATTATCCATTTCATAAAATAAATGAGAATTTAAACTATGTTAACTTTAATTCCAATCACCCCAGATCCATTAAAAACACTATTGTAAATTCTGTGCAGCAACGTATTTCTAGAATTTCAGCGAATAAAATATATTTGAAGATAAGGCACAATATTATAACGAAGCGTTAAGTAGAGCAGGCTATAGTAATGAAATTAAATACATTGACAATAAGGATGTGCCAATTAACCATAACTATAAATATAATAGGAAACCTTGCACTAACTCGAAAATCAAAAGAAAAATAGAACTAGAAATATATTATGGTTCGCTCCCCCTTTCTCATTAAGTATTAAAACTCCTATAGCTAAATTATTTTTTAAAGCTCTAGATAAGTGCTTTCCTAAGACACACAGATATTACTCAATCTTTAATAGACATACTATTAAACTCTCATATTCCACCACTATGAATTTAGCGCAGAATATTAATAGAATTAATAATAGAAACTTAAAACCTAACCAGAATAGCATTAATACCTCTAGCAATATCCAATATAATGTTACGTCTCCCAATAATATAAATTCAGATAAATGTAATTGTAGAAATAAATCTAACTGTCCTCTAAATAATAACTGTTTAGTTAAAAATATAGTATACAATTGTAATGTCAAAACAAATGAAAACTTCTTTAACTATGTCGGCTCTACTTCCACAGACTTCAAATATCGTTTTAATAACCATAAATGTTCCTTTACGAATATTGGTAAAAAATCTTCAACTTCTCTATCTAACTTATGGAATTTAAAATCCAAGAATATTAACTATTCTTTATTTTGGAAAATTATCTCCAAAGCTCCTTCATACACTGCTCTATCCAAAAATTGCTCACTTTGCGTTGAAGAAATATTCTTTATACTAAAAAGTAAGAACTCTATTAATTTGCGAAATAATTTATTTAGTTCTTGTAAACATCGTTTAAACTCAACTTTTAAATATATATATAAAATGTAATATATGGTTAATCTCCTTTACATAATGTTTTCTATATCTATATATGATTCATATATATTTAATTTACTTTCTATTATCTCTACTTTATATTATTACACCTATCAATAGATTATAAACTTTTTTTTTATATGACTGCTTGAAACTCTTTTAAAAACATTTTTTCTTGAAAAACTTACGGAAGGTTTTAGAAAATTCTTTGAAAGTTCCTTTGAAAGATATAGAAAAACCATTATTTTCATATCTTCCAATATTTTTATATCTTTAAACGTTTTTAATATATGTATCCAAATATTTATATATATGTGGAATAACATATGATTTTTATATATAGGTTTTTTATATATATGTGGAATAACCTATGGTTTATGTTTTAACTATATTCTTAAGATACATTTAAAAAAAAAACTTTATAGCAAGTATGACTTTTTATAAAATAACCTATGGTTTATGTTTTAATTATATTCTTAAGATAAATTTATGACTTCGTATAAAATAACATATGGTTTACGTTTTAATTATATTCTTAAAATAAAATTTGTAACTTTATAACATTTAATCCTTGGAGTCATTTGAGATCTTAAAACATCACTTCTAACTTCCTTTACACTTCCTTACTGTTTTTATAATATAATCAAGTAGTTATTCCTTTGTAAACTCTCGTAAATCTTTCATAAATTTAGAATTATTTGGATGTTTAAATTTTGACTTACAACTATTAATAAATATAATTTTGCCAAACTTACTTTAATAAAATAAACTATACTAGATTTTCTCTAATGTAAAATATTATATATTTATTTAAATAATTTAAAATCCTTTACATACACATCTAAACCAATATATTATTACTAATACATCTTAATATAATATAAATACTTCTGTTTTAATTTTAATTTTAATTTTAATTTTTTATTTTTTATTTTTAATTCTTAATTTTAATTTTTAATTTTTAATTTTTAATATTAATATTAAATTATTAAATTAAATCTTTAATATTAAGGCAAATTTTAATCTTTAATTTTGATTTCTAATTTTTAATTTTAATCTATTTTTTCAACCTATCATAAATATTATAATCACAACGTAATGAACCCTACATTATAAATATTATTCGTCCACGTTAATCTTATTTCTTCTTTCACTTCTTCTTTCACTTAGATATATTTACGCTATATTTACGCTATGTATATTTCTCCATTGAAACTTATTTCTTCATTCACTCTATCTTCACTATCAATATGTATAATCGTTCTTTCTTTCCTCTTCTCTCTTTCTACTTTCTTTTTTTCTTTTTTTTCTCTCTCTCTTACATATCATCTTCTTCCAACTGTTTAATTTAAATAAACCGTTATCTTTTCAACCTTTCGGACACTCATTTGCATACTCACTCATAACTTTGTATTACCCCCAATAAAGTATTATCTCCACTATCCAGGAAGCTCCAACCGTTAAGGTTGTCTTTTTTCCGGGTATGTCAATATTTATTTATAAAACAAATCTGTATTTTATCTGATGAAAGCGCACCATAATTTGTCTTGGTTGCCCTTGAAATATGTATAATAAAATAAATATGGTTTTATAAATATAGTTTCCATTTATTAATATATTGTATATATATATATATATATATATATATATATATATATATATATATATATTGAAGTTTGCTTGAAGCATTCTGGAATAATAAGGTAAATTTCTTTAAGTCGTTTGGAAGCCTCGACAATGCAGATGGGTAAATCTCCGGGTAACAAGATCCGGTGGTGGAGAGACGGTGGTGGAGAAAGGTGCGAAACATGTCCTCCGCTGTTCGTTGTTTTGAATATTCAAAACAACGAACAGCGGAGGACACGTTTCGCATCTTTCCGACAGACAACCTCCCCCCACCCCTCGGAAAAAACCCCCAGTTGATGGATGTGAATCCGAAATATATAGGGACAATTAAATCTCTCCCAAGGTAACTCTTTTTCGTGTTGTTATTTTTATTTTTATCCTTTACGCTCTTTCCTTCATTCCTCAACACGTTACAGTTTTATACACGCCACGCATCTCAACGTACACCCACTTTCATCTCTCTCTCCACCACCGGATCTTGTTACCCGGAGATTTACCCAGCTGCATTGTCGAGGCTTCCAAACAACTTAAATATATATATATATATATATATATATATATATATATATATATATATATATATATATATATATATATATATATATATATATTTACAACAGCTCTGGCTAGCAGAATATGGGATTTGAAAGACCAAGGTATCCAATATAAATTGGATTGGTCAATTTTGAACCAATCTAAAGAATATGCAAGAGGAACAAGAAGATGCACACTCTGCATAAGTGAAAAATATTGGATTTTACAGAATCTTAAATCACCGAAAACCTGCCTAAATGCAAAAACAGAAATTTTCACCAGTTGCCCACACATGAAATCACACTTGCTTTCCAGCTCATATAAACTTAACTCACTTTCAGATACTTATCCTCCATAAACTCTTGTTCTTCACTTTCCTTTAATTATCCTCTTTACAGACTTCTCTTTCTGATATATTTATTTTTACTTCACATCCACCAGTACCCCGCCCCCCTACTTTTTGATTCACTTACCTAATATCTTCACAATTCCACATTTTACTTCCCCATTTTCTTTCACAACCTGTTATCACATGTTACTTGCGATTTCAACTCCAGATATATTCTGTTGCTTCGCAGCCGCTTTTATATTTGTACTCATTTATTCATACGGCTGGTTTATAATTTGTATCTATGCGCGTGAGTGTGCATGTATGTGTATGCGTTATGTATATGTATACGAACGCCTCCGTATGTGTGCGTGTGTGTGTGTATATATGTGTGTGTATGTGTGTTTTTATATCTATGTTTTTACACACTTATATATACGTGTGTGTGTGTGTGTGTATGGGTGAATGTATGTGAATATGCATGTATATATATATATGTATGTGTATGAATGTGTGTATATGTATATATATATATATTCGCGTATGTACGTGTGATTAGATATACATGTGCCGATATATATATGTGCTTCGTGTGTACGTATGAACCTATGTTTGTTTTGTTTTTTCTAGTGTTAATTTATAATTGATAACCCCTCCCTCTTACTTTCTCTTTGATTTATAATTTTTATTCTCTTATATTGTTTCATTTTTATATGTATCGAGCCTCAGACTGACACCCTTTTGGCTGATACTACTCCCTTCCCTCTATACATCACTCGCATGTGTGTGATCGTGTGTATGTGTTTATACGCGTGCTTTCATACTTGTATGTGTGTATATTTCATTCCTTAATACCTGTATCTGGATGTACGTTGACTTTATTATCTTACAATTCCTTTTTCAACATATATTATATACGTATTTGTGGTCACACATACACTGATATGCTTGCCCTCATATATATACTTACGCACATATTTTTTCACTATACACATGCATTTGTATATACACACATATGTACATTTGTGAGTGAATATACACACATTTATACACATATCCTAACTATATTTCCTTATTTTTTTTATATATCTCTTGCATTACTTTTATTTATATTTTTTTTTGCCCGTTAAACTTTTGCCTTTCTTGAGGAGATTTTTCAAATATTTCACTGTTTTAAATTGCCTTATCCGACGAACGAATGAGGACGTTTTTCGTATTCGCCTTATTCGGGAAACCTCTGGTAATGAGGTAATTATATTATATTGTTTATTATACATTATATATCAATTATTTTCTTTGTTGTAGTGCACCTGAGCACTGTACACAATAATTTTCATTCTAGATGTCGGCCCTTGTGGCCAATAAATGAAATCATTATTATTATTATTATTATTATTGTTGTTATTCCTTGAATCTCAGTCATTGATGTTGGTTAACTGGAAAGTCCGTTGGAATGAATATCAAGCCACTACCTGCAGCCTCAGATATTCAGGACGTATCGGAGGGTTCTTGCTGTTCCAAGCAAGCATGCCTTTTGAAGCGTTCCAAAAAGCGTGAAGGGGCCGATTTTCTTTAACCATCCCTGGAAACTTTTGGAGATAGTCCCCAGTGCGCCTATGACAATCGGGATCACTTTGACTTCATGGCAGTTCGAAATCCTTTTCACCTCCCACTTTAGGTCCTGGTATCGGTTAATTTTCTCCCTCTCCTTCTCTTGCACTCTCGTGTCGAACGGGCAGGCCACATCCACAATCAGACACGATCTTTTTTCTTTGTCCACAACCACCAGGTCAGGTCTATTGTGTTCCAGTTTTTTGTCCGTCTGTATCCTAAAATCCCACAGCACCTTCACCTGATTGTTCTCCATCACCGCCTCCGGCCTATGCTCATACCATTTCTCAGAATGTGGTAAATTGTTTACTTTGCACAGGTGCCAGTGGATCACCCTGCCCATCACATCGTGTCTCCAGCCCTTATAATGGGTCTGGGCTAGGTGTTTACACTCGGACACAATGTGAGCCACAGTCTCCTCTCTCTCTCTCCACAGATCCTGCACAGTGGGCTAGCCTCCTCCTTGTAAATATGGTGCTTCAACCACTTCGTTTTGAGGGCCTGCTCCTGCGCAGCCATTATCATTCCTTCTGTAGCCTTTTTGAGGTCTCCTCTTCTCAACCAGTTCCATGTCTGTGGATCTCTAAATTCAGTTTTCTCAAAGAAGGTACTATGAAGGGATTTTCCCTTAAGGCTGCTCTTCCTCCTTGATGTTATTTCCTCCTTGGACATCCCCTGGCCTACTGTCCCCTCCTTCAGTACAGTTTTGAGCATTGGCTCCTTACTATAGGTCACGTATTTGTATAGGTTGTTTTTCTCCATCTGAACACAGTCCTCTATGCTGATAAGACCTCTTCCACCCTCAGATCTCCTTAGGTAGAGTCTATCGACATCACTCCTCTTGTGGAACATGTTGTAGATAGTCAATAGCTTCCTAGTCTTCCTATCCATTTCTTTTTGTTCAGCAACATTCCATCTCAGAATTCCCGCACTGTACCTAATTATAGACACAGCTCGGGAATTTACTGCGCTTATGGCATTTCTGCTGTTCAGATGTGACTTCAATACGCTCCTTACTCTCCGAATGTATTCAGTTCTTAACAATTCCTTCATTTTTTTGTTCTTTATGCCATCAGCCTCCAGAACACCCAAATACTTGTATCCTTCCTCAGAGTCAATTTCCTTTATCATCTCACCTGTTGGTATCTGGATCCCGCTACTTCTGCTCAACCTACCCCTCCTCATCACAATGACTCCACATTTACCAATACCAAACTGCATATATATATCACTGCTGAAAATACGGACAGTGTCAACAAGCACATCCAACTCCTTCTCACTTTTCCCGAAGAGCTTAAGATCGTCCATGAAGAGGAGGTGATTGATGGTAAGCTCTCCCCTTCCCAACTTGTATCCTGCTCTCACTTTTCGCAGCATAATGGTCAAGGGCATTAGGGCAAGGACAAACAACAGAGGGGACAGGCTATCTCCCTGGAAGATACCTCTCTTGATCTTCACGCTTCCCAAGGATACTCCAGTTGATGTCAACTCTGTCTCCCAGGACCCCATACTCCTGCCCAGCAACTGTCTGATGTTATCTGCCACCCTGAAGATATCCAGGCTTTTGGTGATCCAAGAATGAGGCACCATGTCAAATGCCTTTCTGTAGTCTATCCATCCCATGGCAAGATCAGTGTGCCTCCTCCTGCAATTCCCCATTACCATCTTATCAATAAGTAGCTGGTCCTTTGTACCACGTGACTTCTTTCGGCATCCTTTCTGTTCGTCCGGTAACAAGTTGTTTGTGTGGAGGTGATGGTAGATTTTCTCAGACACAATGCTCGTCAACAGTTTCCACATTACGGACAGACATGTGATAGGTCTATAGTTGGTAACATCATTACCCTTGATTCGGTCTTTCATTATCAGAACTGTGGTACCTTTTGTCAACCACTCTGGCACCTCACCCGACACCAAGCAGTCATTGAACATGGCCGTCAGCTTCGGGTGGAGGGATGTTAAATGTTTAATCCAATACCCCTGCACACCATCTGGGCCTGGTGATTTCCAGTTGGTTAGTTTTTTGGCCTGCCCCTTAAGAGTTTCAACTGTGATACTCAAATCAGTTTGTTGTTGTGCCTGCTCACCGATCTCCCTCTGTACTGTCTCAATCCACCCTGCCTGGGCATTATGTCTAACATCCTGCTCCCATATTCCTCTCCAGAATGTTTTAGTTTGTTCCGCCCCAGGGATCAAGTCGTTGCCTCTTTCTTTCCCCTCAAGCTGTCCAAACAGCATCTTCTGGTTGTTGTCGAACATGCGGTTCTGTTTATACTGACTGACTCTGTTCTCGTATCGCCTGATTTTTGCACTCTTTGCTACAATGCGTTGCTTCAATTCCTCTATGATAATATTTAGCTTTTTACTCCTAGTTTTGTATTTTATTTCCAGTCTATTTTTAGTGCCTATGTTTTTTAGTGTCCCATTCAGTAGTGACTCAAGCTTTCCTATGTCATTTCTCATCTCCCCGATTTGCCCACTCAGTCGCTTCTTCCACCACGGCTCTGCTCTTTCTTGTCTGTTGTTTCCTCTCGCTTTTATACCAAGTAGTTTCCTCGCCGTATTTGCTGTTGCTTTGAGGATATTGTTGCACTGGTGAAGGCTCCTCGCCTCAAGGTATGGGATGACTTTGTTTACCTTAGCTGTTGTTTCTTTTAACTTTTTCCTGTCTACAAATCTTAGGTTCATAGGTCTCCCACTATCATTGTTCAATTCATCTACCACTAAATTTAGGATGTCAACCGAATCTTGTCCTAGCCCGTCAGCATTCATCTCCTCAGTGGCCGTATCTCTGTTCCAGGTATTATTTATCTCAGTATTCAGATCATTGTCTGCTTCGGGTGGTTCCTCCGTTCTCAGGACCTCTTTACCTTCATTTCCCACTGCCTCGCTTGTCTGGCATACTACACCCGCCATCTCCAAGCCATTCTCTCTGCTCAGTTCCTCCAGTTCCAGCTCGCTTATCCACCCATTAGTTCTTATTACCCGAGCCTGCCCGGCCAATTTTTGTTCATCTAATTTAAATAAACCAATCTCGTTCCAGATGTTATGCATCCGTCTCCTGTAGCCCCTCTCCTTGGGGTTACTTTTCAGGTAGCATTGCATAACAGTTCTATTCAATTCTTTCGTCCAGTTGGTTCTGGCCCCTTTCCTTCTTCTTCCTCCAACATCAGCAGTATTTGGTTGACAGTCAGGTTCCTGTTGCTGAGCCAGGGGGCACCTGTTGGGTGAGAGTCTGTCACATGACGTTCTAGTCTCCATTTCACCGTTATTCGAACTGTTTATGTTCGATATTTAAACACTCTTATCGAGGATTGGCGAATGTATGGTTACATAGCCATCTGTGGATCCGCCATCCCACTTGGCCCTTGTGTGGCATTATCACCACGCTGTATACGAACACACATAAACAAACAAACACACAGGCAGAAAGGGCCCCAAAAATGAATAAGCATAAGTTTCATTGTAATGTAGTGTTCGAATGTCTGACTTAGTTTTTGTTTTTTAAGTTTTAGTTTTTCCCCCCTCTTCTCTGTCCGTCCGCCTGCTTCTCTCTTCATTCTTATTTTCTTTACGTTTTGGGGGTTTCTTTTTTTGTTTTTGTTTTTCTCTGTTTGTTTTTCTCGTTTTTGCTGTTGTTGCTGTGCTGCTTTGGTTTTGTTGTTTGTTTTTTCTTTTTTCTTTTGAGTCTATCTATATATTTTGATGCCTTCCTCTTTGTTAGTAGTAGGAATTCTATAATGTGGAAGTAGCAGCCAGCAGGGAGAAGTGGGAGACTGGCGGCGGTAGCGATACTGAGACAGTGGTGGTGGTGATGTCGGTACCGAGGCAGTGGTGGCGGTGATGTGACCGTATTACTGTAGTGATGGTGCTGTAGCGGTGGCAGCAGTGAAGGAGTGAAGGGGTGGTGGCGGCGGTGATGGGATAATGGTGGTAATGATGGCCGTAGTGAGCGGTTGAAAATGCCGTTATCTGGCTGTTGTGTTTAGTGTACACAGATGATGGGGTGGGTGGTGTATCTAGTTTCTGGTGTTGGTGAGTTTGGCTGTCCTATATAGTGTAGACAGAGGAGAGGAGGGGGGGCGGTTCTTCTTCCATTTATAGCCATTTTCTTTTTTGGATATACAGTGTACAATACAAAGTTGAATATTTGAATATTTGAGCCTTATAACAATATATTTTGGGCCCGAATTTTTTGGGGCTCAAACCGGGTGCTTTACGTAACATTTGTACTAAGAGTTGTTATTTCACAAATGATTTAAATATGTTAAAAATTCAAAACTTACGGGAGCGATTTCATGACCTCCGTCACCTCGTGCGTCTTCTTCCCTAGCCTTATTATTATTATTATTATTATTATTATTATAGCTGCATTTATCTTGCTTTATGTTCATACGAGTTATCACCAAGTCACAACCAGTGACCTCAAGAGACAACAAGGTCCGCCATGTTCAAGAAAGAATATGCATACTCACACATGCATCTTTAGGTGTTTAGACTTGTGATATTGACAGAATCTTCCTTAGTATATGGGCAGTTCCCATTAGTACTATCTTTTGTATTTCTCCTATACGCGGGTTTCCTGGGATTTGCGATAAGTAATCATTAGACCCTTTAGGTATCATTCCTAGAGCGCCTACAACCACTGGTATTGTTTTAGTTCTCAATTTCCACATTTTTCCAATTTCTATCTCCAGGTCCTTATACTTGCTCAATTTTTCAAATGTTTTTAAAGATACATTATTGTCTATTGGAACGGACATATCAATTAGCAGATACCCTCTTTTTAAAGTCCTTCAATATTATATCAGGTCTATTTGCATCTATTTTTCGGTCTGTTTGGATGCTAAAGTTCCACAAGATTGAGATGTGATCTTTTTCAAGTATGAGAGGTGGTTGATGCTCCCACCAATTCTTTTGATGGGGCAGGTCAAAATGCTTACACATTATCCAATGTATGTATTGTGCAGCTCTGTCATGCCTGTTTAGGTATTCGGTTGGAGCTATAGGACTGCACATTGAAATTATATGGTCAATGGTCTCTGGTTGTTTTTTACATACACGGCATAATGGGCTGCATCCAATTTTTATTATGTTGGCTTGGTAATTTTTTGTTGGCAGACACTGATCTTGTGCTGATATAATCAGTCCTTCAGTCTCCGATTTCAGTCCAGAGGATGCCAACCACTGATGGGTTAAAGTTTTGTCAACATCAGGATTGTTAGCTCGTTCTGGGTATTTTCCATACAGAGGCTTTTCTTGCCATTTCTTAGCCAGTTTCTGTAGCAGTTCTTTCTTTGCAGTTACTTTTACCTGCTTTGCTTTTTCTGTGTTTTCCATTTCAGCAGTAAATGGGACTTCTGAAATTTGTAGTCCATTACTGTATCTTTGTGCATCTTTTGTAATGGAGTATGATCTTTTGATGCTTTCGTGTTTCAAAACGAGTTTGATCATCCAATCATGTGATTCCCTTAGATATGTAGATAATCCAATTGTTGCAGTTTTCAACGCAATGTCTAACTGGATTAACCCCCGTCCTCCTTCTTTCCTAGGGAGATATATTCTATCTGTATCTGCCTTAGGGTGATGCATTCTGTGCATGGTTAAGAACTTTCAAATTTTTGTATCGAGCCTACGGATCTCTGTGCTTGACCAGTTGATGACATTGTAACTGTAGGTTACTACTTGTATGGCAAGCGTGTTTATGGCATCGATCCTATTCCTTGCATTAAATTCCGTTCTTAAGATTGCTCTTACTCTGCGGTAACATTCCTTCCTTATCTTTTCCCTCATTGTCGAGTGCTTGATTCCGTCTCCTTCACAAACACCTAGATATTTGTAAGTTTCCTCTTGATCAAGTTCTCTTATCACATTCCCCCGATCAAGATTAATGTCTGAACTTTTCAGCAGCTTTCCTCTGGTGAATGTTGCTTTGGCGCATTTATCTAGTCCAAACTCCATTTTAATGTCATCACTGAACTGCTCCACAGTGGATAATAGCCCTTGCAATTGTTCATCAATTTTTGCAAATAGTTTCAGGTCATCCATGTAGAACAAGTGATTAATGGTTTTGTCATAGACTTTATATCCATGTTTTGTTTCATTGAGCATTTTACTTAATGGTATAAGTGCGATGCAGAATAAAAGCGGTGATAAAGAGTCACCCTGAAAAATTCCACAATTAATATTAACTTCTCCAGCTTCCAGTGATTTTTCTTCACTATTCAAAAGGCGTGTCGTTTTCCATGTCTTCATACAGAATGACAAAAACCTCCTGACAACGAGAGATATTTTGAAAATCTCTAAACATTTTTCAATCCAACAGTGTGGCAAACTATCGAATGCTTTTTTATAATCTATCCAAGCAATTGATAGATTTTTGTGTCTATTATGACAATCTTCCAGTATCATTTTGTTAACCAAAAGCTGATCCTTACAGCCATATGAGCCTCGTTTACACCCTTTCTGCTCAATGGGAAATAGGTCATTTGTTATCAGGTGGTCATATGTATATTCAGTTAGGACTGATGTTAAAATTTTATACATTGTGGTCAAGCAAGTTATCGGTCTGTAATTTTTGGGATTGTTTGTCTCATCATTCTTCGGAAGCAGGAATGTAATGCCGTTAACTAGCCATGATGGTATCTTTTCTGGCTCCTTAACTATTTCATTGTAAAGTTGGGCTAACAGCTCATGAGACTCTGTGAAGGCATTTATCCAAAAATTTTGTATTTTGTCTTTTCCTGGGGATTTCCATTTGCTGGTTTTTCTTAGAGCCAAACGCAACTGTTCAACTGTTATATTTTCCCATATTTGTTCCTCAAGGTGAGCTGTATCTTTCATTTGTCTGTCTATCCATGGGGAATGTATATTGTGAACTTTTTCTTCGGCCCAGATCTTTTCCCAGAATTCTTGCACTTCCTCCTTGGAAGTATTGATTTAGCAGTTATTGTTGACTTACCAATTTTTCCGTAGAAGTTTCTTTGGTTGTTTTTGAACATATTATTGTCCTTATAGAATCTAGATCGTTTTTCAAAGCGCCTTATACGAGCAGCTTTAGCCGACACTTTTTGCTTGATTATTTCTATCAGCATGTCTATGTCACTTGTTGATTTTATACTGTACTTTCTTTTCAATGATTTTATACTGTACTTTCAATGATTTTATACTGTACTTTCTAAGTTTAGTTTGTTTAACATGTTAACCTACTTTATAGTTTGTTAAAATTTCTGTCAGATCGGAGAAGGTTTATTTGGCGATTGATGTTCTCTTGCCAAGTAGATTTCTTGTGGGAATTCCTTTGTTTTTTCATCTTCACTCCACATAAGTGAGTGGTGACTTTAGCCGATGCATATAGAGATGATTTAAATCAGTAATGTTTAGTTTGTTTGTGATGATAATGTTTTTTAGAATTATGTTAGTCTTGTGTATTATCTTTTGGTTCTGTTTGGAGTTCTGGATCTTAGGGAGGGTGTCTCGTTCCCCCATGTCAGATTCTTTCATTTTCATCCATTCGATCATAATTTCATCCTTCAAGTTGGCAAGTTCATTCTCATTCATTTCTTTATCATTTACGATCTCATTGTTTTCATTTTGAGTTTCAGCTTGAGCATGCACTCCCTCCACTTTTTCGATCATTTCTTTAATTTGTTCTGTTATCAGTGATTCCGCCCAACCCTGGGATTAGAAGTTTTACAATTTACCTAGTTTTCACTGACACATGTTTCATTTTCCCTTCGCTGACTTTGTGCTAATAGCTTGATCTGATCAATTTCTATATCAGTTAGTAACTTTTTTTTTACAATATTTCTTCGTATATTGGCTAGTTTGTTACTGTCAATATAGCCTCTGTTTTCGGGATGTTTCTTTTTCCAGTTGATATATGTCTGTTCTGTATTCGATGTATTTGATTGGTAGTACATGGCAGTGTAGAAAGCCTCAAGGACTTCTTTAGTATCTTCCCTTGACCATTTTTCTCTCTTTTTTTTTTGGATTTCTTGGTGGTGAGCATGGAGGGCCAACAGTAGGAGTATTCCGGTTATGGGAGGTCTCCAGCTCCGAAGTTATGGGAAGGTTTGAACCATTAGCTGATTTTTCGACCCCAGTCTGGTTCCTCTCTGAGGGACGCAGCCCTTTTTGACCCGGGTGACGGCCGATCCAGTATGAGATTTTATCATTAGACATTTACTTTATTTTGTCGCGTTTTATCCTTATCCGCCAAGGGGTAATCATTTCGTGTTACCACTTCTAGGACGAGTGTCAACCAAGACTAGATGGGTCGTCCGCCCCTAGAGACACGGCTATTCCCCGCCGGCCGCCATCCCGGTATTTCTTGGTCACGGGGTTTTCTTTTTTGTTGTTTTTTTTATTATTATTATTATTATTATTATTATTGAATGCTATGGTTGACGGAGGCTCGGCTCTGTAAGGTATTGTGAATTTTGACCGCTATAACAATTGTAAATTATTTAAAACTTTAACCAAATTGTAGACAAAAACACCCTCCTCCTCGTGAGAGGGGTCTTTCTGCCCGTTATTTGGCCCTTCGGGGTTAAATAACTGCTTATTGGGGTTTTGTGCCCAGTATTTATTTTAAACAAAAAAAAAACATGGCTGCGAAAAAGAATTTTCATAGGTCACTCCCACTCATTCCGTCTTCTTCTTCCTCAATCGTCACTACAACAGAGAGAAGATTGTCTCTCTCCCTCCCTTCTCTAAATGTGTCTCTCTCCCTCCTTTCTCTTTCGCAAGCGACGCCAGTAAAGAAAAATCACGTGCAAAGCGTGCAACATTTCTCCACGACGGCGACGACAACGACGAAAAAGGTGTGCGGGAAATACGAAAACCCATTTCATTCGTCTGACGTCGTGAAAAATAGCAGTAGCAGCCGTAATAACAGCAGCAGCAGCAACAGTGACAAGGAAAACAACACTAGCAGCCGCAACAGCATCAGCAGCAGCATAAACAACAACAGCATTAGCAGCAACAGCAACAACAACAGCAGCAGCAGCAACAACAACAACCACAGAAACAGCGGCGGCGGCAGTAGTCGTAGTACCTGCAGCAACAACAAAAGTAACAGCAGCTCTGACGACAACAACAACAACAACAGCAGCAAAGAAAAACCAATCTCGTTTGCAGGTATCGCAAAGAACCTGGAAACCATCCTCATAACAAATGAGGAATTACAGGAAGCTAAGAAGATGGTGACGAAAACCGGACACCGAGCAATCTGCAAGCAGCCGAAAAATTTTTCGAAACCCAACAGCACTGTACGGTCACGTACCGTACAGTAAGCACAAAATCCCGTAGGGCTGAAAGAGCCACAGAGGCTCAAATACAAAAAGCCTTAGGGTCTGTGTGGCAGCGGAAAACGCATATCACCCGAGGCAAGAAATATGCCACCGTGGACGTGCTTTTTGCCACACCCCAGGAGGCAAAGGCTCAATCCTTAGTTACCCTAAGGAGCGAGGCGATGGTGTTGGTGCCCTTCTACTGCGGGAAAAAAATTGTGAGGGTCAAACTGACCCACGTCCCCCCCGGGATGGCCCCTTCTTGGCTGGCTGCGTCTGTCCTCGTCGGAATCGAGGACAAAACAACTGTACTGCAAGTAGAGAAAAAAGTAAGAGAAGATTGGGTTGGCACCTCCATTGAGATATTAATCCAAACCAACCAGGAGTGCATCGAAGCTATCCCGGATGTGATAGACTTCGATAACGGCACTCAACTGCCCATAAGTGTTGAGGGCAAACGCCCGAAATGCTTTCGCTGTGGATCGAAGACTAACCTCAGGGCCTTCTGCAACGAGAAGACCCTGAGAAAGGAGAGAACCCCCCTCCTTCCGAAACCGGCTCCACGGCTACCAGCAACAGGACAAGCGGCAACCAGGAACGATAGGTCCGTGGCACCCATACCCACGCCACGGAAATCAAGAACAGCAGCAGCAATAGAAGTATTAACAACAACAACAGTAATACCAAATGCAGCTGCAACAGGGACTCCACTGCAAACATCACCAACAACAAGTGAAAGAGTGGAGCTGGTACCCCTCCCCGACCTCACAGAATCAGACATGGAGTGTGAGGTGGGAGAGGGATGGTAAAATGTCATAAGAAGGTACAAACGCAGAAGCAGCACATCGTCGCCTTCGAAAAGGGAGGAAAGAAATGAAAAAAGGGTAAAGGCTACTGCAAAGAGACTCACAGCAGCAACACCACCAACATCATCACCACCCACACTAGCATCACCATCACCACCGGCGACAACCCCACCGCCAACAACAACAACACCTTCAACACCACCACCACAAGCACCAACATCGCAAACACAACAACAAAACACACACACCCAGCAACAACTACAAGAAAATAACAGAACCACACCCCACCCCCAGAAAAACAAATGCACGGCATTAAATACACACAACAAGAAACCAATGACTTACTTAGTTGAACACACAGACATTTCACAGCACGACTACATAATACCATCACCAATCAAAACGCCAACGAACATAAGACTGGTAAAAATAGCACAGAAACAATACACAAACATTAAAACGAAATTCCCCAACGCAGTTGGTGATTTCAGAGACCTAGGAGGGACTCTCAACCGGAGAGTATATTCGGACATACTCATAGAAGAGCCGACGACCAGCCGAAGAGAAGATTCAACGGTCCCTTCACCAGGCGATCAAGTGAAAAGGGATGGAGAAACCATCCTTCCTCTACGAAAAGTACGGTGAGTGGTCTTTCCCATCTTTTCCGCTCCATTTTAAACATGATCTCACTCAGAATAGGCAGCATAAATACGCGTGGCTTGGGCTCGTCATGGAAGCAGGGTCACCTGCTCAACGACCTCAGGTCACTAAACATAGATGTAGTGGCCATCAGCGAGACCAGAATCTCCGAAGCACGGGCCTTCGCACCGATCGTACAGATGCCAGACTTGTTCGGAGGCCTCTTGGCGGACGTCTACTGCAACTGGCAACAGAACGGGAGAATTCCCAGCTCTGTGAGCCGAGGAGCGGTGGCACTTCTGAGAAAGGATCCGAACAAGGGGGATAACATAGATAATTTCAGGCCCATAACTCTACTAAACACAGAGTTCAAGATTTTGGCCAAGGTGCTGGCAAAGAGGTTGGCACTTGTCGTTGGTGGTCTGGTGGGAGAGGCGCAGACATGCGCCATTCCCGACAGATCCATCCACGACAACCTCCACCCCATGCGATACATCGTAGAGAGGGTGGCTAGGGAACCTGGCACGGGTGGGTCCTTGATCAATTTAGATCAGTCGAAAGCTTTCGATAGGGTCGACCATCGTTACCTAGCGGCAGTCCTGAGGGCGGCTGGCTTTGGGCCCGTCTTCAGAGGCTGGATCGCTGCCATGCGACCTCTGCTCTTTCGGAACCGTTCAACATCATGCTCTCGGTCCGCCAAGGATGTCCCCTCTCGTCGCTCTTGTACGTATTGACTCTCGAGCCATTACTGCACAAACTGGAGACGTTGAGGGGCGTCCTCCCGCGCGAACTAGGATGCGGAAGATCTGTGTCAGTATATGCGGACGATGTCACCGTAGTGGTGTCGAACGCCAAACACATCGAGGCGATCGGCACTACACTAAGAGAATACGAAGCGATGACAGGAGCAATAATCAACCAGGAAAAGTCAGTGGGCCTGCAGCTCGGCACCTGGAGAGGCAGGTCCATGCCGTCCAACAGCGTCGTCGGACGCTGGACGGACGGACCGGTTAAATTGCTAGGTGTCTGGTTCGGTCCGGACCTCCAGACGGACAAAAACTGGGATGAGGTGACGAGCAGGGTGGCTTCTCTCACCCAGAAATGGGCGGAGAGGAAGCTATCCCTGAAAAGTCAAGCGGAGGTGGCTAACGCGTACATCGCGTCTGTCATCTGCTACCGCCTGACCGTCGTACCGTGTCCTAAGACCCGCCTGACTGCGCTGGAGCATTTGCTCTTTCGCTTTTTGTGGAAGGGACGCGCTCCGATAGTCAGGCGGTCCATCTGTTGTCAACACCCGCTACGTGGAGGGCTGGGCATGCTGTGGCTGATGATGCGCAGACACGCGCTCAGGCTACGACATCTCCACCTCTTCCTCGACGGTGATCAGGTGTGGTCGCCGCTTTCTAGACACGTATTTCCCCAGCTCGTTTCCTTGACGGAGCTGCAGTCCTGGGTCAAGTGAAGACCGAGAGGGAGCGCCTGGAGACTGGATTGTCTTCAGGCGCTCACAGCCCTCGACCAAACGGGCAATGTGACCGGTGGAAAGTCCACCTCGGCGTTCTATAGAGGATTAGTCGAGGGGAAGAGCGACGACGTACTTGGGGAAACTCTAGGCGTCGACGAAAATCAACTAGCCAATCTCTTCGGAAGAACTTTCGGGCCGGGACCTATGGACAACTTCCAGAAATCTCTGGCCTGGCAGTGCTACCGAGGAGCCTTGCCAGTTCGGGATAAACTCTACAGGCATGGAGGTGCCGTCAGCCGGGCATGTCCGAGATGCGCGCAGGGCGACGAAACCGTCCTGCACGCACTCGTCCAGTGTCCGAAAATTGCTGACTTGTGGGTTTATGTCGAACACCTGCTGTCGCGTGTAGGACGGATCCGGCTATCTTCTGAGTCCACCGTGAGGATTGCCCCGCCCTCTTTCTTTAGCCGGGAAGGGCAGGCAGTTTTTATCTGTCTGGTGGCCATGGCGAAAGAGATAGTATGGTGGACACGTTTGAAAGGGCTGAACACGGGCACTTACCTCTTCGGTGATGCCCTGATTAACTTTTTCAAATTTCATTTGAAAAGGAAAATCAGGGTAGAGAGGGAAGTGCTCTCTTCCCAGCATTTTGTTGAAAGATGGGTGAGAGAAGCAAGAATGGCCCGAGTGAACGGGTCTACTCTGAGTACGTATCTGAGTACCTATAGGTATATTTCACTGTATGACAGTATCACCTGTTTGATAGGTATATTTCACTGTATGACAGTACCACATGTTTGATAGATATATTTCACTGTATGACAGTACCACCTGTTTGATAGGTATATTTCACTGTATGACAGTACCACATGTTTGATAGGTATATTTCACTGTATGACAGTACCAACTGTTTGATAGGTATATTACACTGTATGACAGTACCACATGTTTGATAGGAATATTTCACTGTATGACAGTACCAACTGTTTGATAGGTATATTACACTGTATGACAGTACCACATGTTTGATAGGAATATTTCACTGTATGGCAGTACCAACTGTTTGATAGGTATATTACACTGTATGACAGTACCACATGTTTCATAGGTATGTTTCACTGTATGACAGTACCAACTGTTTGATAGTTATATTTCACTGGCTATGTCTTACATGTTACGTATTGTACTTACATATTGAATGGCGACTACAGACTATCTAAAGTATTAAGTCTTTACTAGTATCAGTTATCAGACCACGGTCATATTAGGGCTCTGCCTTGATTTAGTCGATAATAATTGTTTTTTTTTTTGGCACATGGCCAGCAATTATCACAGTGTATTACTGGTACTTTATTTTATCGACCTCCGTTAGCATGAAAGGCAAAGTTAACCTCACCCCAACCCCAGTACTTATTTTTTCAATCTGATACATATTCTATCGATCTCTTTTTGTCGTACTGCTAAGTTTCGAGACATAAGCTGACAAAAACGTAAGCACAAACACTAACCGACGCTCACATATATATACACCTACACGCATATATGTACGTCGGTCTTCTGCAGAGTTCGTTTACAAACTTTCATCCAAAAGGCATTGGTCCACCTGAGACTACAGAAGACAATATCCCAAGGCCCGATGCTGCAGGATTGAACCCGGAACCACAGGGTTGCGAAGCGAACTCCTTATCAACAAAGTCATGATGTTCTTTTTAATATTCGAAGGTCGACTGAAAAGTTCATAAGCTAACCACGATACTCTCCTGGAACGACCAAATGAGATTTATTTTTCATCATAGTCCCTGGAAAGAAACAATACATTCATTAATAAGAAGAGTTGAAATTCATGCATACAATATTTCACACTTCTAGCTTCACTTCTTCATAGTCACCCTATGAATTTTCAGCTCACCCCTGTATAAACAAAATATGTTCTTGAATATATATTTTGATGTGCAGTCATAGAAATAGTTTATTTATTCAAAAGTTGACACATGGAATCGATTAAAAATATGACACTAGGCAAAGACTTAGCAAAAGAAATGGATATTAAATACTAGAATTTTAAATTGTATGTTAAAATAGGATATTAGAATATTTGAAATAGGATATTAACATTTCAGCGAATATGCTAAACAGGATATTATTTTTCAAATGAGATGTAAAATTTATTTTTCAAACGTAAATTAGAAAGGAATCCAAGCCTCTGATTACATCTTATGATATCTGATATGTTATTTCTCGGACCGGGTGATGCGTTGTCTCCTTAAGCAAGACACTCTATTTCCTGTTGCTCCAGTTTACTCACTGGTGCCAAGCTGTATCGGGCATTGCCTTTTCCTTGGACATCATTGGTGGCGTGGAGAGGCGAGGCTGGTATCCATGTGGGACTGCTGGTCTTCCACAAACAACCTTGCCCGGACTTGTGCCTCTAGGTGCAAATCCCATGGTTATTTGTGACCGAAGAGAGTCTTTACCTATTTCAACTCACGTACCATAAAACAATCCGTTGCTTCCATTAAACCGTATCCGTTGTTTTTGTTTTACATTGCATTTTTGCGTCACTGATAATTGTGTCTTTATTTCAAAGAATTGACTCGAATCGGGTTTATGTCAAAGAAAGCAATATTCACAATGTTTTGGGAAATTGTTTTGTTTCTATCTATATCATTAATCAAACATTAAAATTGTTCGTAGAAAATCCTTGCAAGATATTTACCCGCATCACGAGGAAACTTTAATTCTATAGGCACTTTTGCGAAACCTGTTCTAATTTTAACGTTTATAGTTTAAGCAATTACTTTATCTAAACCCCAATCTCTAATTGGAGAAAGAAAAAATAAACAATATATACTCTGTATATATTGAATAACCTTTCGCTGCATTTAAAATTCAAAAATGTATATTTGATGGCAGGATTCTAATTAAAAACTGAAAAGTTCAATGAATTTCGTTAAAATAAAAACACAACACGCATCAATTAACCTTTAAAAATATTTTGTCTTCATCCATGATCTGGTAACAACTTATGATGTGAAGGTTGGTAGTCCCTCCACCAAAAGGAAAAATAGAACCGAGGAATTACTCTTTAAGAACATTGTTATTAGTGTTAGCTATATTGGTTTCATTGTGGATTGGCAGTATCGGTAGAAGGTCGGACGCCATGCTTTGACGCATAGAGTTACGGCCCTTGCCATTCTGAGTTCAAATCCCGCCGAGGTTAACTTTGCCTTTCATCCTTACGGGGTCGATAAAATAAAGTACCAGTAATACACTGGGTAATTGCTGGCCTTGTGCCAAAAGTAGAAACAATAATATTCACCAAGTGAAATCTCAGAACTCTATAGACTGTCTTTTATTTTCTGCAGTTTCAACTTGTTTCTTTGGTTTATATTGGGAATTATATCACACAGTAGCAAAAGATTTCTATTTTCTTACCGTATACACACACACACACACACACACACACACATATATATATATATATATATATATATAAACCTTTATAAAACATTTATGCTTTCATATATTTTTATATCTGTATATCTGTTTGACCCGAAATAGGAGATCGAATCTTCGCTGTGTGGATAATTAGTTTAACCACCATCTCAGTGTGTTTGGCCTTTAACGTAAGTTGTAAGCTCTAATTCTTTTGAATTATTGAGCGCTTGCCTCACAATTCGAAAGTGTTTTTTCGTTATTTCATAGGCTGAAATTCGATTCTCGCTAATTTTTACTTGTATATATATATATCTTCCTCACTTTTCGTTGCTTCACCATTTTTGTTTGTTTACACTCGCGTCCCCTTTATTTACGTGTCCCAACGACTTTTTTTAGCCGTTGCTCGCACCAACCGGAGGTATATGGTCTTTAAAGCGATGAAATACCAATGATGGTTGGAAGATCACTGATGAAGGACTAACTTTATTTATATATATATATATATATATATATATATATATATATATATATACACAAGTAATATAAATTAATATATGATAAACACATAAGTGTTTGTATTGTAAATGACTAAGTTAGCTAGAATGAAATAAACTAATTCAAATAAATATAGTTTGCCTGTCTCGATTTAAAATAATAAATCAATAAAAACAAACCCATACTGGTAATAACCGTGATACCTGGAGAAATTAAAATCTCAAAATCCAAACCTGTTCCGCAGACAAATTTGAATTTCAAAACCCAAATAAGTTTCACAACGATAGTATAAAAAAGTGAAAGATTCCATTTTCTGTGTTCATCAACAGGTATCCAGAAAATTAGGATGTTTCACCTCGAAATATTTTTGGAGGTCTGGTGTACAAGCGCAAAACGCACGTGGTTTTCCAGCTCACTAGCTATCCCCATATTGATAGTGCTAGAAATAACAGCCGTTTATACGGGATTAAAATTTAGCTCAACAAAAGGAGCCGTAATATTATATTATATTTAGAGTTATAAACTCAAGCAGTCCTTTACAATTAATTAGTTCAAAGAAAGAAGCATTTCTGAGTCGTGAAATACAAGTAATATAAATTAATATATGATAAACACATAAGTGTTTGTATTGTAAATGACTAAATTAGCTAGAATGAAATAAACTAATTCAAATAAATATAGTTTGCCTGTCTCGATTTAAAATAATAAATCAATAAAAACAAACCCATACTGGTAATAACCGTGATACCTGGAGAAATTAAAATCTCAAAATCCAAACCTGTTCCGCAGACAAATTTGAATTTCAAAACCCAAATAAGTTTCACAACGATAGTATAAAAAAGTGAAAGATTCCATTTTCTGTGTTCATCAACAGGTATCCAGAAAATTAGGATGTTTCACCTCGAAATATTTTTGGAGGTCTCACGGCTCAGAAATGCTTCTTTCTTTGAGCTAATTAATTGTAAAGGACTGCTTGAGTTTATAATTCTAAATATAATATAATATTACAGCTCCTTTTGTTGAGCTAAATTTTAATCCCGTATCAACGGCTGTTATTTCTAGCACCATCAATATGGGGATAGCTAGTGAGCTGGAAAACCACGTGCGTTTTGCGCTTGTACACCAGAACTCCAAAAATATTTCGAGGTGAAACATCCTAATTTTCTGGATACCTGTTGATGAACACAGAAAATGGAATCTTTCACTTTTTTATACTATCGTTGTGAAACTTATTTGGGTTTTGAAATTCAAATTTGTCTGCGGAACAGGTTTGGATTTTGAGATTTTAATTTCTCCAGGTATCACGGTTATTACCAGTATGGGTTTGTTTTTATTGATTTATTATTTTAAATCGAGACAGGCAAACTATATTTATTTGAATTAGTTTATTTCATTCTAGCTAACTTAGTCATTTACAATACAAACACTTATGTGTTTATCATATATTAATTTATATTACTTGTATTTCACGGCTCAGAAATGCTTCTTTCTTTGAGCTAATTAATTGTAAAGGACTGCTTGAGTTTATAACTCTAAATATAATATAATATATATATATATATATATAGGAACGAGTAGGACCCTGACGGCTGAGCTCAAGCTGTTTCGACGGCTAATTCAGGACTAAGTGAAAATTTATCCTGGTATTTGAATAGCCGAACTTCTCAAGGGGTAATTCCATATATGGTCAAAGTGATTGTCACAGGGATTGGTCAAAAAGTTAGTAGTTGAGACATAATAATTCTATGATGGCAATTTGTGGGGGGGGGGGTGTAGCTGAACCTGCCAGTAGGAGAAAGAAGGAGAGGGGGAGGAAGTCGAAACAGTAAGTAGAACAATGGGGTGTAAATATATAGAAAAAAAACTGAGAGTGTTAAAAAGCGATTAAAAGTAAAAAAGAAAATAAACGAATTCTGAATACTACGACCTAAGTCTTTCACTATTGCTATGCTAAAGAAATATATTAGGTGGGACGGAATTAAAAAGAGACCCTTTAAGAGGTATAAGTACATATATCAAACGGTGACGGGTCTACAAGTGAGGGGCCAAAATACTAAAGAAACTACCACGAAATAATAAAGGTTTCTACCCCAAGCACAAGGCCAGCAACCACCCAGTGCAAAAAGGTAAACTAGTAAGAAATAATAATTCAGAGTCGCGAAGAAGAATACTAATACTGTCTCTAAAGGTACTGCCACAATACAAAAGTGTTAGTACAAGCTACATAAAAGCTCGTACGAAGTAAAAGTAAAATACGGAAAATTAGTTCGACCCCCCCCCCCCCCCCAAAAAAAAAATACTGATAAACGAAAAATTAAAGCAAAGATGCCACTAAGAAATATAGAAAGCACAGAAAAGGGGTGGGGGTACTGAGGCTACAAGGGACCGAGCGGCTGCCTCGGGTGGGCAGAAAAAGACGACGACAAAAAAAAAAAAGAACTGGGGTGGAAGGACTAGGGAGGGAAGGGGGGAAGAAGGGAATATAGAGGAAGCGATAAAAAGATATAAAAGAAGATCTTACTTCTCCCTTAGCAAGCAGGGGTTACCCATTACAAAATCGGCAAGTGGGGTGTTATGGCCTTAGTCTACCCCCCCCCCCCCCCGGGTCATTATGGGGTTTGAGAGCGAGGTAAGTCCTACGCAATCTGTGTTTACATGCAGTAACCAGTTCATCTTTCTTGTTTAGGAGTTGGTCCGTTGAAAACAGCATTTGTAAAGTTTCCTCCGAGCATAAATTGCACGGACGGCGTCCTCCCGTGTAGGAGTTGGCTCTGGACAGTAAACTCCAAGTGAGATCATAGGTAATGTTGTTATCCTTGAGGTCCCATATGTGGCCCGAAAGTGTAGTGGCATGACGCCGGGCCGGGTTTCGGAAGGTATGTCTGTTTTGTAATAGCCGGGTCTTGAAGTCACAAGCGGTTAATCCTATATAAGCTTTGTTGGAGGTGTCCGTCCTCACGTTGCACTGGTAGATCACATTACGATCTCTGCATTTGTTGTCGAGGGGGAAAATGGATCCATCAGGACAGTTACACCTCCTGGTCGGCTCTCCACTGCTATTTAGGTTATTTCTTCCATCGGGGTTGAGTTTTTTGTTGTTGGAGGAGACGATGTTTTGTGCAAAGTTTGGTGTAGTGCTGTAAGAGAGTTTGATGGTATTTTTGTTAATTATGTTGTGGTAGCGGTGTTGTAGTGGGAAGTGTTTTTCAATGAGCCTAAAGAATATTTTCCCGATGGGAGTTGTCACCTCAGCGTTGTGGGGAGGATTGAACCATGTCACGTTGCGTGAGCGGCGGTGTCGCCTGCTGGTTCCGCTAATGGGAGCTAAGTTCGGCTATTCAAATACCAGGATAAATTTTCACTTAGTCCTGAATTAGCCGTCGAAACGGCTTGAGCTCAGCCGTCGGGGTCCTACTCGTTCCTATTACCCACTCTACTACTCTAAGTATTGAGTACTTTGGTGCGTTATGGTCCACCTGGTTCCTTACCACATTTCTTTCGTTATATATATATATATAACGAAGGAAGTGTGGTCAGGAACCAGATGGACCATAACAGACCCGAGTACTCGATACTTTGGGTAGTAGAGTGGGTAATATGAAAAGATTCAGGACCCCGACGGCAGAGCTCAAGCCGTTTCGACAGCTATTTCGGGACAGTCCAGAAATAGCTGTCGAAACGGCTTGAGCTCTGCCGTCAGGGTCCTGACTCTTTTCATATATATATATATATATATATATATATATATATATATATATATATATATATATATATATATATATATATATATATGTGTGTGTGTGTGTGTACCAACAAATACTGGTGGGCATTCGTTACGACTCTTAGTGATATACGGCATTTCATGATCATTTTAAAAGATGGTGGAAGCCATCACCTCTCCAGGTCTGAACACAGCCTATTTCTTGCAGAGAATGAGAGAACGCGATAGGGAGGAAGTGACAATGAGATATAGAAGAATACTCGATCTCAGTACTGGACTGGTACATTTTTATAGACTTTGAAAGGATGAAAGCCAAAGATCATCTCGGTGTGATTTGAACACAGATCACAGAGAGCTAGAACGAACGCCACAAACCCTTCTATCCAACATTCTAACAACTTTCCTATGTCAGAAGACAAACGGAAATTACTGTTGGTATGTTGTTGTATTGAAAGAGAAAATAATGGAAAGAAATGATGGCTTTATGTGTCTGAAATATTCATAATAGCTAAAGTAGACCATTTAAATAAATAAGTGCCATGTTATTATTGAAAACAAAATGTAATAGATATTTTGATTAGAGATATTGTTTCGATTCATTCTACATATGGTGATAATAGATTTAGAAAAGACATGTCTATGCAAATATTATATTTGCTCTGACTTAAATATATAAAATGGAAACAGCAGGCTGTGAGATTGGCCCAAAGAAACTATGCTTTATTGGGTTTTCCATTGTTGAAACTATCTGTCCATTACAATCCTGGCCGAAGCATCACCACATTCCAGTTAACAGGAAATGGGATTTAATTTGGTAGGCACGGATATCACAAAGAACCCCGTCCGATTCTCTAACAATTCCACAATTTCTTTGGTTATGGATTTGTACTTTATTTATCGATCCCGAAATGATGAGAGACGAAATCAACTCCAGTCGGATTTGAACACAAACCACAGAGAGCCAGAACAATTACCGAATCGTTTAATCCAACACATTGATGATTGTGCCAATGTGACGTATATTCCAAACTTTGCGCGCACTTGCCTTAGTAATTAGAGTGTTCCGCTCACGATCGTAAGGTCATGAGTTCGATTCTCAGTGGTGTGTTGTGTCTGAGCAAGACATTTTATTTCCCGTTGATCCAATTCACTCAACTGATAAAAATGAATTGTGTCTGTAACTAAAAGAGCCTGCCTAGTCAAACACAGACAATTTCACAAGTATTTTTGCCAATAAGAGAAAAAATAACCATTCTACTGATTATGATAACGTCTCTTGCTAATACACCCTTAATACTAATTCATTCAACTGCTATTTCAGGAGTATCTGCCCACTGAGTTTCTATGCCACCACCACCATAAAACTCATTCATTTCTCCACTTCTGATAATCTATATTGTGCTTTTCTCCGCATTAATCATTAAGCCCAGTCCTTTGTTTCCAGAGCGTTGGCTCTATGAAATTCCCTCCACATCCATGCTTTTCCTACAAACGTCAAATCAAATTTTACAAGTGGAACATAAGTTATGCCAACCTCACCAATATTGGAGGGCTTGAGAAGGTCATGGATACAACTCCTTAATAAGATCAAATCAAAAAGAGCAACAAAACCATTCAGACGAAATTGAGTTCGATATTGCAAGTGAAAAAAATACTTTGGAATTCCATGGTCACTAGATCGAAAGTCCTCCGGAAAAGAGTGGTTGATTTTCGTCGACACCCAGAGCCTCCCCAAGAACATATCACTTTTACCCGCCAATAATTATCAATTGAACGCCAATGTGGAGTTTCCCCATGTCCGATTGGCAGATGGCTGTGAATGCCTGAAGACATTCCAGTTTTCAAGCGCTTCCTCTCTATGACCCAGGTCAGCAGCTCCGCCCAGTAGACGAGCTGGAGGAAAAACGCGTTAAGCCAACAATGACCACTCCCTATTCAGGTAAAGCTGGATATGTAGTTGCCACAACGCATGTTTGCGCATCATCAGCCATGGAATGCCCTGTCCTCCATGCAGCGGGTGTTGACAACAAATGGGCAACCTCCACAAAAACCGAAAAAGCAAACACTGCAGTACAGACCGACGTGGACAAGGACAGAGCACGACGGTCACGTGGTAGTACATGAATGTCATGAATGCGGCACCTCTGCGCAATCTTCAGGGATAACGTCCTCTCAGCCCATTCTAGGTGAGTGTTACCTCTCTGATCGATACCTCATCCCAGGGTTTGTCTGTTTGGAAGTCTGGACAAACCGGCTGCCTTCAGCACTGTCGCCAAGCACCGATGGTTGGGAATTATCAAAAGCTTTCGGTTGATCTAAGTTGAGATTGATCCCACTTATTCTAGGTTACTTAGGGACCAACTCTAAGATGTATCGCATAAGATAGAATTTGTCATGAATAGATCAAGCTGTCTCCCTATAACCTTTTAAAATATTCTGTATTTTAAGTTAATATCACTGCCTCGATATTACTGCTTATAAAATTTGTTCTGCATCTCACAACATCTTATACAAGTATGGGTACATCTGTGTGTTATGATGTAATATCGAGTTTATGGCAGATCTCAGAGATGTTATACTATATATATTCACATGTACTCGCACCAGTTATTGTGTATATTTTTATTTTTGTTTGTGTCTCATAAATCGATAGTTGAAAGTCATATGGTGACAAATTAAATTAATTTATATCTTAAATCCACTCATACAAGCGAAGAAATGCAATTCCAAATATATAATTGGGAGAAATATTTCAATTTCTTCTATAAAGGAAGTCGACCAGTTCCTTTTTATCCTGCATATAACATTCCTCTTTTTCATAGCGTTCATGCTTGTGTAGACATACCTTCTGCTTCCTCTTATCAGTTGCATGTTATCGATTTCCATGATCATTCTGCAGGCATCGATATTAATTTCTAATTTAGGCACAAGACCAGTAAATTTAGGGGAAAAAACAAAGTTGCTTAAATCAGCTCCAGCGCTTGACTGGTACTTTATTTTATTCATCTTTGAAGAATGAAAGTCAATATTGACCTTGGCAGTATTTGAACTCTGTGTATAAAGATCCAGAATAAATGCTTCAATCGCATTTTATCCGTCGCTCTACCAATTTCGCTTATCCACCACAACGTATTAATCATGATATTAAGCTCATGTTATGATACCTAGAGAATATCGTGGTTATTTGCTTCGTGGATGGATCTCGTTCTGACACGTCAATATTCGTAGCAAGAAGCACCCATAATATGATAATACAACCATTATAGCATTAACTTAACGAAAATAAAGTTGTTACACTATTAAATTAACATTTCGGAAGTTGTTTCTAAAAACCTACCCTTCTACTCATTCCCAAATCCATAACCTAAAGAGACTAGGTTCACTGCAGTGCATGTTTCAACAGGCAGATATCCTAATCGTGACTGTCTTCTGTCAAGGCAATCTTGGTTCCTGGTTTCTCTGACAGTTGCTCTTTAACCAACAATAGCTTGTAGACATATCCTTTTAGTTTATTCTTTGCTTGTGTGCAGACTGCAACAATGCTGGGGAACTGCTTTGATTTAGTTGAACATATCGACCCCGGTACTTATTTTTTCAAGTCTGGTACTTATTTTATCAATCTTATTTTTGACAAACCACTAGGCTACGGGACATAAACACAAACAAAAGCTTAAACACAGACCGAGAGACACACACACCTATACGTACGTACGTATGTATGCATGTACGACAGACCTTTGTGGCTTTCGTCTACCAAATTACGCTGACAAGGTATTGGTCAACCTGACGTTATATTAGAAGACACATGGCCAAGGTGCCATACAGCAGAACTGAACCCAGAACCAACTGTTTGCGAAACGAATCTCTTAACCCCTAAGCCATGTCAGCATGTATGATTAAACTTGTGTATGTGTCCTCTGATACGTATTTGAAGTGCAATCATGGAGAAGTAATTATTTTGTTAGCCTGACACCACATCAGTTATTATGTAAATTTTGTTTATGTGTGATTAAAATTACACCTGTCACGAAGACTAATAATCATTAGATTAATGATGAAATTTGCAGTGTGACCCTGGGTATTTTCCCTAGACGTTAATTAATATAGTTGAACTTCCGTAATCCATTAAGTCGCGTAGTCAGGGATGAAAGCTGCTTTTCTATTGAATGTAGAAATTAAAACCTTGCATTGAAATCTTAGTTACTACTAAGCCACTAACGTTTTAACTAAGATTAGTTTTCATTCATTATCAATGATGACAGTATATCGACCTTTCTGAAGACAGTCATTCTAAATCAATCGTCGTTCTAATTATATTGCTGATGTTTTTAACTTGAAAATTATAAATCAAATTAGCACAGGACCTCAAGTAATGGCAATATATCATTTAGTTATAGTTATAATATTGTTGTTATTCTTATATTACAACGAGAGAAAGTATTCCTTCATAACCGTTCTTGTTACTTATGTAAGAGATTAGAACCTATACAGGACTCAATTACTACAAAGTAAATGCACTCTAATGCCTTGCTCGTGCCCCTGACCAAAGTTTTACACCAGTGAGTACTTTAAGTACGTTTCTTTGTCGTTTCGTTTACTTTATTATTCATATATAATTGTTACGAATATTGTAGAGAGTTTATCATATAATATTGTTTTGTTTTCAATCTTTAGTGCGGTATATTATTAAATATGATGTTATATGAGTTTGATAATTGTTATTATTTACTCCTGAGATTTGAGCAGTATTGCTAATGCTATTTAAACCCAGGCAAGCTTTGATCGAGCATGAGCTCCATGAGGTAGAATGGTTGATGCAGTGGGTATCGCTGGCTGATCTACGCTGCAACTCTTTCGTAATCTTATCCACGGGTGCAGCGGAAATATGCTGTCCACCCGAAGATGTAGAATTTTCCCCCTCTTCACTAACCTACGTTTTGTGTATGCCTACCATGTGCATTGTGAATGTTAGAGAGCTGTTGTGTGTGATTTACCGTTCTGTTGTCTTATCTATATATTGTATGGTTATATTGTGTGAGATGGTTGCTTTGATATATTTGGGACAGCTGTTAAGAAGGGAGGAAATGGGCAGGTGATTTTGTGAACTTGGAATTTCCTTCCTAAGTAGTTGATATCAAGTTGAAGTAGATTCCAGCTGATATGAATTGCATATAAAGCCATATGGAAGTTCATGTAAATGTAGATTAAATAAAGTGAACCAAAAATCGTAATTATTTCAGAGAATAAATTATTGCAGTAAATCCTCAGATGTGGTTCCTACACGGTCACTCATTGTGCTAGATATAAGAGACAAATGTAGAGATCAAGCCCTACACTCTTTGAAAAGAAGAGCTTACGTTAGATTAGGTAGGTATAGATTACGTTGGGATATTCAAGGATGAAATACTGCTTGAACGGCAAGGACAAGAACAACAACAACAAAAATAACAGCATCAAGAATAATATTATAATCCCCCTCATCCTCGTCATCAGTAGCAGCAACGTAGTGTCATCCACTACGAGCTGCTCACACGGAACAGGTGCATAACCTCTGGCGTCTATTGCCAACAACTTGATTGATTAGGGGCGAAAATCGCACAGGTGTACCCCCCCCCCCCCTCATAGTCCTGTTCGATACCTTTATGATAATTGTTTCTACTTTTGGCACAAGGCCACCAATAAACCAGTGCATTACTGGTACTTTATTATATCGACCCCGTAAGGATGATAGGCAAAGTTAACCTCGGCGGGATTTGAACTCCGACCGTAAAGATGTTCGGCCTTATACATCAAGGTTGATCCGAGAGAAGCTACTGGGGCTAGGTTGGCAGGTTCTGTCTCAGCCACTGTTTTCGCCCGACCTACAGATTATCCCCCTTTTCTCTCAACAAGCAATACAATACAGTTCAAGACTTTCGCTAATGAAGACCAATTAAATCAGTGGCTGACGAATCTCTTTAGATTGGAGCCAGACGAATTCTACCGGGATGGAATCACGTACCTTCCTAAACCATGGCAGACAGTAATCGCCAATGATACCGATTAGTTTTATTTTTCAACTGATAAAAACGTCTGAGTCAATAATGGAAAAAGGTGAGACTTAGAATCCACACACACACACACACACACACACACACACACACACACACACACACACACACACACACACACACACACACACACACACACACATATATATACACACACATATATAGATATAATATGGACGAACACAGTATATGCTGGTTTAACGTTATTGAATATTTTGAGGGGTGTTTAGCTGGCTTCTTTTTAGCGAGTTTAACGATCATATAGAGACGCCCTTGTTGCTTCGAAGTAGCTAGTGTGCTTCGAAGAGATTAAAAGTATTGATTATATAAATTGATCTCATACATCTTTATAAATAAAGGGAAATATGAGAGAAGTAGAAAGGAGAGTGTGTTAGAAAAAATTGGAAATAGAAAGAAGAAAAAAAAAGATAAATAGATTTCCAAACAAATAGATAGCCCGACATACACATACACACATACACATAAAAATACACGTACACGCAAACACACATGGTGGGCTGACTATGAAGGCGTGATGCTAGAGATGTGAAATCTTGCATGCATTCATTTCAACTCTTCATATTAATAACTGCATTGTTTCTCTCCAGGTAAACTTACATCTGGCTATTCAAAAGAAGACTTCAAATTAAGTATTCTCTTAAAAATGGATAACATATGGCATCGTATAGTTATCAAGTACCTGCAGAAAAGGGGTTTAGCTGCCAAGGACATTCATGCTAACATGGTTGCTACATTAGGCGTGAAGGCGCATGGCTTAGTGGTTAGAGCATTGGGCTTGTAATCGAAATGTTGTGAGTTCAATTCTCGGACCGGGTGATGTGTTGTTTCCTTGAGCAAGACACTTTATTTCACGTTGCTCCAGTTTACTCAGCTGTAGACATGAGATGATAGGACTGGGGTCCCTATCTTTAAAATCACCCAAGACACTTCCAACGAAATATACCTTGGAGGAGGCCAGCTAAACATGCATAGGTGTGATCTGTCACACACACACATTAGGAGATGACGCTCCAGCTTTATCATCTAGGGCAAAAGTGGGCAGCTGAATTTAGGAGGAGGAAGGGAGATTCTTGAAAATAACTCAAGTTGTGGACGTCTTGCAACTGCCACCACCGAGAAAAAGATTGATCCTGTTCATCACATGGTGATGGATGTCAAACGAGTGACTATAAATAAAATAGCCAATGCCATCAGCATATCCTGTGAGAGAGTTTAGAATATTCTGTACAATGAACTTGACAGGACGAAGGTTTCTCCTCGGTGGGTGCCACGTCTTTTGACACCTGAAGAAAAGCGCACCAGGCTCATCACATCACAGGAATATCTGATATTATTTGAAGCAGATACAGCTGGTTTCCTTGAAGGGTTCCTAACTCAGGATGATTGTCGGGTTCATCACTTTGAGCCAGAGACCAAGAAATAATACATGCAGTGGATGCACCCCTCCTCACCTGCTCTAAAGAAAGCCAAGGTCGTTTTATCTTCAGGGAAAGTGATGGCCTTAGTTTTGGGGGATGTAAAATGCATTCAGCCGTCTCCTACATCACAAAAAGAAAAACTTGTTCGAGGGTGTTTTCATATTTTCAAGTTTTTTAAACGTTTTTTTTTATTCCGTCTGAAGTGGTCAGGTTATCAAAATTGGTAGTTCTCAGTGAAATATATATCACGGAGATTTAAATAAACTTAAATCAACTACTTATGACCTCTGATCTTTTTAATACTATAATATATATATATAAGTGGAAATTGATACTATGTGAAGGTAAAACATAGAATGGATTGGATCTCCGTCAGTTTCAAAGATAGGTATCTAATTGTTCGATCAACTAAATAGCTTGATCATGCCTTAATATGGTTGAGTGTTCAATAGAAATGTGTACCTTTAATCTAATTCTCCGGGATATTCAGCATTACGAGGTCGACCCTTTGAATTGAAGGTGCAATCCTTCCGACGGGCTTTCAAACAGTTGGAATACATGTCTCAAATTAATTCGAGTCCATGGTAAATAACACTTGCTCAAGATGCAATACCGTTGGATGTACTCTCTACAGGTACAGTCTAGTAAGCTGTAAATAGGAACCATAAGAGATGCAGTAAAATCAGATGCAAATAGGTTTCTTTGTTCGTTAATTTGTAGTCATATTCAAATGAAATGGAAACCTTTCTCCTCTGTTGTTTTCAAAATATAAATGGCAGCAGTTCTTGTTTTTCTCTGCAATGCCATAAAGATAAGAAATTATATGATACAAATTTCTGCTGTGATCATGATTGGTTTCAATGGTTTATAATTTGGTTTACTGCTCTTATATTATGACATTATGTTGACACGTGACATTCCTTATCCAATGATACATACGTTAATCATATGCAAGATATTGAGAAATAGTAAGATATATACGACATAAAAAATGGTTTGAACTGTTTTGTTACTTTTTTTCATTCATATGAGAGGGTGGATTGTAAACACATGATAGCAATGAAACAACAGTGTGTAGAAAAACTATTTCGGAGTATTGCTTAAGATAAAAAAAGATGCAAAAAATAATAATATATACATAAAAAAACAAAAATAGAATTTAGCATGCAGAAAATATTTCAAACACCCAAAGATTTCAATGATAAAGTAACGAGGTTTACAATTTTGCTTCTTTTTCCTCAATATTTTAAATTAAAATAATTCTAAAAGTCACGTAAGAACTGAAGAGAAAATGGATTTGGGCAACAAATTACATTAGCAACAAATTATATTTGGAACGAATCATATTTCAAACTGATCAATGATAGAAAAAAAAAATGATTTTGAAATAAAAAAAACTAAAATAAATTAAAAATAAATAAAAAAAAAGAATAAAAAAAAAGAATCAAGAATAAACAACGAATCATTCTGGAAATCATGATTTTTTAAAAGATTATTTAATACAATTTTAATTCAGATATTTTCAAACCCCCAATAATCGCCAATATTAGTTACATTTTTAACCAATACCAGATATTCTCTTGTCTTACTCCTTATTTAAGAAATAATTGTTTCTACTTTTAGCACAAGGCCAGCAATTACCCCAGTATATTACTGGTACTTTATTTTATCGACCTCGTAAGGATGAAAGGCAAAGTTAACTTCGGCAGGATTTGAACTCAGAATGGCAAGGGCCGTAACTCTATGCGTCAAAGCATGGCGATACCTTCTACCGATACTGCCAATCCACAGCCCTTCCAATCCATTGCCCTTATTTAAGAAATAATATTAAGAAAGAACTTTCTCCTTTCACAGAATGGAATGGACTACGTCGGTTTCGACAATGAGTGTTCTAGTTGTTCAATCAACGTAACAGCCTGCTCATAAACTTTGTGTTTAAGTGATTGAGCATTCCACTGACAGGTATACACCCAACGTAATTCTCAGGGAGATTCAGCATGACACATTGTTTGATGAGGCTGGTCCTTTGAATTACAGGTAAAGTACATCCGACCCGCTTCCAAATAATGTTTGTCTACCCAATTTACTCACAAGCCATGGATCCACCCATGACACATGCGCAAGATGCCAGGCTGAGTTAACGAACCGGGGACCTGATGATTGCAAAGTCAACGTCTCAGCCATTCCAGCATTGCTCAGTGTACAAAGCAGATGCAACATACGTGCTAGGTGTGTATCGGATTACATATGGACTAGGTTTAGTGTTCGTCTCAGATGTTTTAAGTTGTGATTTCTATGGATTTCCAGACTTTGATATTGTCATGTACGAATGGATTGACTTACACACAGCAACATAATTTATAATCACAGATGCAGATATTACCTTTTCAAAATATTAACTTTGCATCTCCTCTAATTTATGGTCATATCGTTTCCTGATCTTCGCATCGTAGAGGCTCCATATATATATTTTCGCGGTGATTGATTGGTTCAACGGCATACGCAACAAGGAACATTGCCGTTTTATCCAATTCGACATCAATAATTACTACTCCTCCATCACTTTACCACTTCTCCTTAGAGCTATCAATTTCGCTAAAACACTCACAGTGGTTAAGGATTTCGAAGTTGATGTCATCCTCAATGCCCGTAAGTCGGTGATTAATTTCGACGACTCTGTTTGGATTAAAAAATCTAATAGTACCCCATTCGACGTGAGTATGGGCGCCAGTGATTCTACGGAGGTTACTGATCTTATCGGCCTTTTCCTTCTTTTCTCTATCAAGGAAGAATTCCCCAACGTGGGTGGTGGTTTGTACCGTGATGATGGTCTTTTAACCATGACTAAGTGCGGCCCACGTGCTTGTGACAGGTTCAGAAAAGAACTAACAGCCTTCTTTAAAGGCTTCAACCTCTCCATACAGGTTAAGGCCAACCTCTCGGTCGTTAATTACCTCGACGTTACCCTCAATTTATCGAATGGCTTGCATTACCCGTATAGAAAGCCGAATGATACGCTTAATTACATAAGTAAGCATTCTAACCATCCTGACAGCATAACAAAGAACCTGGCAAGAAACGTTTCTTTGAGGCTTTCCCGTCTCTCTACTAACGAGCATATTTTTAACGACCATTCCACATATTACAATGAAGCTTTTGCTCGGAGTGGATTTGTCGATAAGCTAGCATATACAGAGTACGAAAATAGACTTAGAAGAAATAGATCCCGACGCATTATATGGTATAACCCACCATATAATATGGAGGTGGCCACACCATTAGCTAAGATCTTTCTCTCCCTTATTGTGAAGCATTTTCCCCTACACATAAATATAGTAAAATTCTTAATAGAAATACTATTAAAATGTCTTACTCTACGACTCCTAACCTTGCACATAACATCACAGCTTCAAATTTAGCTAAACTACCTAGCCGTAGGAACACGTGCAACCCTGTAGTTAGTACTAACTGTAATTGTAGGAATCGGGTTGACTGCCCCCTATCCGGGAAATGCCTCTCTAGTAACATTGTCTACAAATGTAAGGTTGAAACACCCACGTCCCGTAGGGCCTACATAGGGTTAACCACCAATAGATTCAAGCAGCGTCTTTACATGCAACCCATTCTTTTCGTTACCCTTTAAGAAGGAATATGACGTCACTTTCAGCTTATATCTGGAGTTTAAAAGACAACCACACCCAATATAAGTTACACTGGTAGATCCTAGCTAGGGCTAGATCGTATAACGGAAATAAAAGACCATGTGACCTCTGCGCCGCTGAGGCCCTGGAAATACTCTACGCCAAAGACCACATCTTAAACAAAAAATCTGAGGCAATTTCGGCTTGTAAACATAAATTGCACAAAACTTTCCTGTATTACAGCCCCACCTTATACTCTAACGGTTAGTACGAACTATACGCGGATATGTTACGTCTTGATGTGGTAGCTAAGTATAAGTTATGTTTATACCATTACTTATTTGTATAGGTAAGTATATATTACCTGTATGTTTTGTGAAAGTACGTATACTTCCTCGTACGTATATTTGATTGTATGAGTTTTGGCGTATATATTATATATTCTGGTACATATGCTTTAGGTTATGTGTATACGTGAGTTTTGCGTCTGTGTGAGAATGCGGGTTCGTACGTATGTAGGGTGTGTGTATATGTGTACTTCGTGTTTTGGTTGACGTTTGTCTCCGAACATATGTGTATTTACATGTAGGTATGTGTGTGTGCGCTTGTTATATACGTATTTATTTATATACGTTTATTTAATTATATGTATACACGTACACACACACACACACATCTATATATCTATATTTTTTATATATACTTTTATGTGTATTTGGTATATACATTAGTATGCGTGCGGGTACAGGCGTTGCGTGGGTTTTGTATGTGCGTGCGGATTTTTTTTATTTTTTTGTGTACGTACGTGTATTTGTATACCTACGGCGAAAGTTTTCGCGTATGCTTGTCACTGCCCATATAGTTTGAGGGATGTCTGGCCGAAAGGTGTCTATATGTTTTCTGTTTCCTTCACTTTATTGCCTCCTATTTAAGTTGAGATTGGTTACAACACACACACACACACATTTTATTGGATTATCCTATTTCGTTTTATTCTTTTACCATCTTGTTCCTCCTACCACTTTATCCAACATCTTTCTGACCTTGAGATTGGTTAGAGCACACACACATTTTATTTTATTTGAATCATCATTTTTATTTTTATATTTTTTTTATTTTTATTTTTCACTTTTCATTTTTCATTTTTCATTAACTTTTCATTTATTTTCTATTAATTTTGGCAGTATCGGTAGAGGGTTGGACACCATGCTTTCTAGCATAGTTACGTCCCTTTACAGTCTGAGTTCAAATCCCGCCGAGGTTAACTTTGCCTTTCATCGTTAT
Organism: Eledone cirrhosa; assembly: GCA_964016885.1. Lineage (NCBI taxonomy): Eukaryota > Metazoa > Mollusca > Cephalopoda > Octopoda > Eledonidae > Eledone > Eledone cirrhosa. Next base: position 95,749,326 of record OZ024743.1, on the reverse strand, counting down.
GGGGTCGATAAAATAAAGTACCAGTAATGTACTGAGTAATTGCTGGCCTTGTGCCTAAAGTAGAAACAATTATTTATTTTCTGTTTTCTTCATTTTATCGCCTTCTATTTCTTCATATACATGGCAGACCCCCCACCCACCACCACCACCACCACTACCAGCACAAGAGATGGGGGCAGGATGGATGAAGAAACACACACAGGTACTTCGAAATGTCAGCAGCAGCAAGACATAGGCTGACCACAACACCTACACCACTACCAAAATAAGGGTAGAGGTCCGATGTACTTAACAATAGCAAATACAAACACTACAGGGAGCGTCACCCCAGAAAGAATTTCTATAGACTTTTGACTGAGGAATGCTCTCAAAACTGACCAATGGGAGGAGTGACCTTACAAATCTTTCTAACATTAAGATGGGTATAACACACATTTTATTTGATTATTTTATTTTATTTTATTTTATTTTGTTCCTTTACCATCTTATTCCTTCTACCACTTTATCATTTTTTTGAGCTGACTCCAACACCAACACCCCTACCAACATAAGAGTAGAGGTCAGATGTACTTAACAATAACAAGAACAACCACTACAGATTGCCTTGCCTCAGAACGAATTTCTATAGACTTTTGACTGAGGAATATTCTCACAACTGACCAATGAGAGGAGATGTTCTTTGACGCTGAAATTCGCTGAAATTCGTTTGTTTAAATTCATATGATTCCAGATCCTCAGTGAAATAACAACCCAACCAGGAACTGGGCATATCAGAGTATTAACAAAGTTAAACATTTCAACAACATGTGTACTCGTCTCTTCCACACTAATTCGGACTGCCTGAAGAGGTCACAGCCAAAGATGGCTGTCACTGAAATATATATAGCAGTAATAAACGAAGCCAAATTTTAAACATTTGACTTATTTATTTTATTTTATTTTACATTACTCCGGAGTAACCAAACCAACCTGCGCACTTCGTCGAGTGCTCCAATCTGCATACTTAGGTGTTGGTATACAACCAACATATACTAAAAATATATATATATATATATATTAGAAAGTGAGGTTTTTTTACAAAATGAAAAAAATATATATATATACATACATATATATATATACATCTGTATATACATACACACACACACACACACACACACACACACATATATATATATATATATATATATATATATATATATATATATATATATATATATACATATATATATATATATGTATATATATATATATACAGTATATATATATATATATGTATATATATATGTATATATATATATACACATTATATGTATATATTATATATATTATATATATATATATTATATATATATATATTTATATATAGTATTAAGGATACTATTTATGGCTATGTATATACTAAAACTTTTTATAGTTATATATATTTTAAACCCTAAACAGTGAAAGGCAGTAATTTATTACTACCTTATTACCAGTAAGATAAATAGCTCAATGTAATAACATCAGTTGTTCTACAGAGCAGTTATATAGAAATCACATGAATCAAAGTTCTGTTCAAACCATTTATTAGCTTACAATTGTTTCGTCCAAACCGAGGTTTGAGGTCTTCGGAGCAATTTTTCAATGATTGTTTACATACATGACCTCCTTTCCAACACAAGAGACATACAGAAACATATGTATATATCGATGCACAGTGGGGTGACATCCATTATAATATTTATGCATGGCAATTTAAATTCAAAAATTAAAATCATATTAAAAGAAATTAAAACAAATTAAAACAAAATTAAAGTTAAAATACAACATCGGCAGTTTACGAAGATAATGCAAGAGGATAGTTTGAAGTAGTTAGTGTATGCAATAGTTACACGTGGGGCATGCACATGTGTCTTATTTATATACGATTATTGTGCGGCAAGGTGTTATATACAATAGAAGCACTTTAAGCGGGTAATCAAGAGTATTATGGGGGTTGTATTGGTAAAGTATTTTTTATGTATGATAAAGAAGCTTGTGTGCAGAGAAATATTAAAAATGAGAAGCAAAATAATGTTATGGTTTTTGTATACACCACCATTTCACAATCCAGGAAACGTAATATATAGAATATATGTCCTTCACATAATTAACGATGATTCAGTATTGGATGTTTGATGTATTAGGTTAGATTATTACAGCTTGGACTACATTATACCACTATATAATTATGTTAACGTTAAGCACTGAATTATTTGTGCAAATGTTGTTCTATGTATGGAGTACTATCATTAGATAAATAGAAGATTATTTTATTAACATAAAAGAGCTATATAACCTATATATTGAGTACAATGAGTTATGTACAAGTGGTATATGAGTTATACATACATGTATGACTTGATGGACAGATTAATGACATTGTAAGTGAGAATTGCTCTTTGGTCTACCCTAGAGATATTTAACTTCGCCATGCAATCAGCCATGCGCTGACCCAGAGCTTACCCCTAGTAGTTTGCCGGCAGAACTATTCTACTAGAGAACGTGTCGCACGTGGCGGATAGCGATACGGGCGACCAGATATGATGG
>OZ024743.1:95739255-95744255 GCA_964016885.1 Eledone cirrhosa | reverse complement strand
AGATTTCATAGAACAACTAAATGAAGTGAAAGAAGTGGAGGGTAGTGCCAATGTATTGATTAAGGACGAGGCGTGCTCTGAGTTTTAGAAACAGCCAAATGGTAGCTTGTGAAAAACCATAAAAGACATCTATGAACTACTACACTACAATTTTTCTTACATGATGTAGGATATTTCTTGCCTAGTCCAACACGAGAGACGCATAGGAGCTCTTTTAGGAATAGTAATGTTATAAAGTGACAGAAGACCAGTGTCATGTGTTGTTCTGGTTTCAACCTAGATGGAAGGTGAATAACCCTAAATGATTTCCATCTATTTACAATAGTATTATATTTTGTATGCTTTACATAATCTCTCTCTATATAAAATTATTTGTCTCTCTGTCTGTCTGTCTTTTTCTTATGCATTCGCAAATGGTTCGACCAAATCAAATTAAGTTGTACAAGACCCCCGGGTTAACGACATGTAATTTTTATTTTCATTTGGATTAAAACAAAATAACATTTTAACTAAAATATTCTACCATAGACTATAAGTAAATGACATTTATAACACGACGACGACGAAGACGTCACATTTTGTATATGAGTGTGTATGTGTCTGTGAGTATGTGTGTGTGTTTGCGCGTTCTTTACATACGTTAGGCTCATATGTGATGACTGACAAGTATATGAGTGTGTGAGGTTGAATTTAAGAGGCTTCAGTTACCAGTCAAACGAAGTTTTGTTATTTCAATTAACAAATCTCAGGGTCAATCCCTGGTAGTTGGACTTGATCTGGACTTGATCTCTCTACTACATGTTTCTCCCACAGCCAACTCTATGTTGGCTGCTCACGAGTTGAAAGTAACAATAATTTATTCATTTGGACACCAACAAAAAATTACACAGTGAATATTGTTTACCCTGAGATGCTTCAAGATTGACAGGTTTTCATTTCTAAATGCTATTATCATTACAATTTTGATATTTAAAAAAATAAAATTTAGATATTTTGAAATAATCATGAGAAACAAAAATCTCCATCATATTTATTGTTTACTAATCTGAATAAGAACAGCAGTAACGCGGGCAACGCTGGTCATTCAGCTAGTGTTATATTCTATTTCTATCAAAGGTTTGCTACGCTCATTATACTTACTTTACTTTCCCTATGTTTTCTAACCGCTGTATTTTAAGGTTTTCTTCTATATATGAGCCCTTGTGGCTAATAAAAAAACACACTCTACTCACCATACTCATTATTATTATTGCTGCGGTTGTTGCCGTTGTTTTTGTTATTGTTTAGTATAATACACACAAGAAATACACTAAAGACATTAGTATATATATATGTCTCATTCCTTTGATATATATTTGTGAACGTAATTTCATTAGATAGCGCTTGCTTTAAAGTCTACTTCCTGTTGATGTGCGAACATATTCTAATTAGTATGTTGAAAGACGTGACTAAATGGAAATATCAACGTTCATTTCTAATATCTATAAGAGAACTGATAATATTTAACAGAAGAGAATTTCTACTTTGAAGAGTATTGAATAGGCTTTGACTATCAAGGGATATTGTTCGGAATAACAATTAGATGAACTAATTTAAAATAAGCCGATTGTTTGAACTGTGACAGGACGTGTCAAACAAACACGGGGGCCACGACCGAAACCAGCACTTGAAAATATTAGTTTTAAACTTTGTAATATGTGGATACAAGCTGAAGAAACTTTCAAATAACAATAGTTAAGCATTTTTTAACGCCCATCTTTCTTAAAGATTTATATTTTACAAGAGAGAACTTTTAGATACTTATACTGAACAGAATTAGGGTTATAAGACAGCTTATTTCACGTTTGAACACAAATGTTCCAGTTGAACGAAACAGGCTTAGACAAAGTTATAAACACAAAAAATTCTCCCACAGAATTCTTAAATATAACTTTACTTTTCTTGAGAAGCGGCAAATTGGAAGAGGTGTTAGAATGTCGGATAGAATGTTTGTAGTAGTCGTCCCCGCTCTTTGCACTCTCTGAGTTTAAATAACGCCGAGATCAACTTTGATTTCATTCTTTTCTGGTAGATAAAAAAAGATACCTCTCAAATTCTGGAATCCATTCTTCCCTTATATCTCTTTCTCTCTTCTCTCTCTCACTGTCGATCTCTCATTCTCTGGAAGATATCGGCTGTGTTAAGACATGGGGCGGGAATGGTCTCTGCCAGGTTTAAAGTGCTCAAGATGACTCCATTAGTATGTGTTCATACATGCATACTTAGCCAATGAGGGCGACTCGAGTCGGTCCGGGCGCAATCACCTCCTCGGAGGTGCTAGGAAACCCATGAGATGCCCTGCAAGGCAAGGTTAAGGTAGGATAGTTGTTGAAAGGAAAGAAATTGTTTCCAACATAGGCACAATGCCACAAGTACGTGATCTTATCAACCCATGGCGGATGAAAGGCAAAGTTGACATCCCTGGGATTTGAACTGAGACAGTAAAGAGTCGGAAGAATACGGCAAAGCATTTATCCCAGGTCGTACCGATTCGGCCAATCCATCGTACTCACAATGATTTCAAATTTACATACAACGCCAACAAATTTGGAGGAAGGGCAAAGTTGATTAAATCAATCCAAGCACATAACAGTTCCTTCATTTCATCGACTGGAAGGATCGAAGAAGACCTTGGTGGGACTTGAACTCAAAATGTAAAGAGACGGAACAAATATTGCAATGGCATTATATTCGACTCCCATCCACCTCTGCTAGCCTATCATTTCAAATAAGAGTTTCTGATTTAGGCACAAAGTCAAGAATTTTGGAGGAGGGGAAAATCAATTCAATCGACCCCAGTGCATTACTGATACTTTATTTTATCGACACCTTAAGGATAAAAGGCAAAGCTAACGTCGGTGGAATTTGAAAACAGAACGTAAAGGGTCGTAACTCTATGCTCCAAAGCATGTTGTCCGGCGGTCTACTGATTCTGCCAATCCTCCTCCCGTCAAATGAGCAAATAATAAAAATTAGTTGTTTCCCGTAAAACTGTCAGTTTTACCTATTTAATAAATGATGAAATTAAATTCTAAAAATTAGAATTTAATTTTCAGTAACTTTTAAAGACTAGATGGTCACTAGTTACGTCCCTTTACGTTCTGATTTCAAAACCCGCCAAGGTTAACTTTGCCTTTCATCCTTACAGGGTCTATAAAATAAAGTACCAGTATTACACTGGGATAATTGCTGGCCTTGTTCCAAAAAGAAGAAACAATTATTAATGTCTGCTTAATCAGTGATCATCCTGGATCAAAAAACAATAAATGCACTCCTTTTTTTATCAGTATGCGAGCATGTATTTCATATTTTAATGTTTTATGTGTACGCAGCTTCGCAATAATTAACATTATAGTTTGCCATATGTAACTCAACACGCGAACTCCATAAAGATGTTAAATCTGACATCGATGAAGGAAATTTGCTTGCATCAGATACCAATCCTCTTGAGTTAATGAATGTTTATCTTAAACATTTACCACGCTGCTTCATCAGTTATAATTAAGACCCGAGTTGGATCTGACTGTGTGACATCTGTGTGACATCTGCGTGACATCTTGAGCAAATGTCATCCAGCATAGCTTTAGATCGACCTAAACCTTGTGAATGAAATTGGGTTGACGGAAACTGATTGAAAGATATACCGATGGATTGAACCTGTAATTCAAAGGTCCAGTCTTGGCACTCACTGGGTACACGTGTCTGTGGAATTCCCAGTCACTTTCCCGTTGAATTCATGAGCCGACTGTTCCGTTAATTGAACAACTATGCACTCATCGTCGAAACCGACTAAGGTATTGAGTGTGTAGGTGTGTGTGTGGGGGGGGGGTCCTCTTTTTATATATTCTATATTTTTCTTTAAAGTACTTTCGCTCTCATCGCTCCGTTTAGTCTATCGAATTATTTTTCAATCGGTAGTTTTTTTATAGTGTCAACTTTAAAATCAACAACTAAGAATTCAATTACCAAGAATAAAATCAGATTATTTTAAGCTGAATATTAACTGTAAGGATGCTAAGTAAATACGTCTTTGTTTATCTGTTTTCACAATCATTTATTATTTACTTTTCTTGTATGATTGACATATGTACTCAAATATCAATTGCATTCTATAACGAAAGGCAAACAAAAACATTCAAAATTCTCCAGTGTCCACAGATAGATTAATAGGTTCTGCAAAATGAAAACAGACCAGATCATATAACACGGAACACACACACACACCGCACACACACACACACACACACACACACACACACACACACACACACACACACACACACACACACACACACACACACACACACACACACACACACACACACACACACACACACACACACACACACACACACCTCTATATATGACTAATCCTATGATTGCGGCATACATCATAAGGAACATACCTGAAATGGTCAGTCTAATTTGTATGACGGGTATATATATACTGACTGGTATACAGTTAGTGACTGGTATACAGTTAGCGACTGGTATACAGTTAGTGACTGGTATACATTTATTGACTGGTATACATTTACTGACTGGTATACAGTTAGTGACTGGTATACAGTTAGTGACTGGTATACAGATAGTGACTGGTATACATTTACTGACTGGTATACAGATAGTGACTGGTATACATTTACTGACTGGTATACAGATAGTGACTGGTATACAGTTAGTGACTGGTATACAGTTAGTGACGGGTATACATTAACTGACTGGTATACAGATAGTGACTGGTATACAGTTATTGACTGGTATACAGTTAGTGACTGGTATACAGATAGCGACTGGTATACATATAGTGACTGGTATATAATGTATGACAAGCGTACATTTAGTTGCAGGCATACAATTAGTAAGGAGTGTACATTGTATGACCGATATACACTGTATGGCTAGCATACCTTTAGTAACGGGCTTTATTTGGTGACGGACATACATGGAATGGCGAGTAT
>OZ024743.1:95711755-95734255 GCA_964016885.1 Eledone cirrhosa | reverse complement strand
TATACAAAACCACGCACATATAAATATGTGTATGTGTGTATGCTTGTGTGCAAATAAATAAATAATTATATAAACGTATATAAGTAAATAAATACGTATATAACAAGCGCACACACATACCTACAAATAAATACATGAAGGTTCGGAGACGTAAGTCAACTAAAACAAGAAGTACACATATACACACACCCACCATACGTACGAGCCTGCATACTTACGCAGACGCAAAACTCCCATATACACATAACCAAGCCCTAAATACCAGAATATGTAAAAATTATACGCCAAAACAGTCAAATATACGTACGAGAAGGTATACATACCTTCACAAAACATACGGGTAAAATATACTTACCTATGCAAATAAGTAAAGGAATAAACAAAACATATACTTAGCTCCCACATCAAGACGTAAATATCCACGTATAGATCGTGCTATCCGTTAGGGTATAACGTAGGGCTGTAATACAGGAAAGTTTTGTGCAATTTATGTTTACAAGCCGAAATTGCCTCAGATTTTTTGTTTAAGATGTGGTCTGTGGCGCAGAGTATTTCCAGGGCCTCAGCGGCGCAGAGGTCACATGGTTTTTTATTTCCGTTATACGATCTAGCCCTAGCTAGGATCTCCCAGTGTAACTTATATTGGGTGTGGTTGTCTTTTAGACTCCAGATATAAGCTGAAAGTGACGTCATATTCCTTCTTAGAGGGTAACGAAAAGAATGGGTATGCATGTAAAGACGCTGCTTGAAACTATTGGCGGTTAACCCTATGTAGGCCCTACGGGACGTGGGTGTTACAACCTTACATTTGTAGACAATGTTACTAGAGAGGCATTTCCCGGATAGGGGACAATCAGCCCGATTCCTACAATTACAGTTAGTACTAACTACAGGGTTGCACGTGTTCCTACGGCTAGGTATTTTAGCTAAATTTGAAGCTGTGATGTTATGTGCAAGGTTAGGAGTCGTTGAGTAAGAAATTTTAATAGTGTTTCTATTAAAATTTTTACTATATTTATGTGTAGGGGGAAAATGCTTCGTAATAAGGGAAAGAAAGATCTTAGCTAATGGTGTGGCCACCTCCATATTATATGGTGGGTTAAACCAACAAATGCGACGGGATCTATTTCTTCTAGGTCTATACTCGTACTCTGTATATGCTACCTTATCGACAAATCCACTGCGAGCAAGAGCTTCATTGTAATAAGTGGAATGGTCGTTGAAAATGCGCTCGTTGGTGGAAAGACGGGAAAGCCTCAACGAAACGTTTTTTACCAGGTTCTTGGTTATGCTGGCAGGATGGTTGGAATGCTTACTTATGTAATTAAGCGTATCATTCGGCTTTCTATACGGGTAATGCAACCCATTCAATAAATTGAGGGTAACGTCGAGGTAATTAACGACCGAGAGATTGGCCTCAACCTGTATGGAGAGGTTGAAGCCTTTAAAGAAGGCAGTGAGTTCTTTTCTGAATCTGTCGCAAGCACGAGGTCCGCACTTAGTCATGGTCAAAAGGCCATCGTCATGGTACAAACCACCGCCCGCGTTGGGGAATTCGTCCTTGATAGAGAAAAGAAGGAAAAGGCCAATAAGATCAGTAACCTCCGCAGAGTCACTGGCGCCCATACTCACGTCGAATGGGGTACTATTGGATTTTTTAATCCAAATAGAATCGTCGAAATTAATCACCGACTTTCGGGCATTAAGGATGACATCAACTTCGAAATCCTTAACCACTGTGAATGTTTTAGCGAAATTGATAGCTCTGAGGAGAAGTGGTAAAGTGATGGAGGAGTAGTAATTGTTGATGTCGAATTGGATAAAACGGCAATGTTCCTTGTTACATATGCCGTTGAACCAATCAATCACCGCGAAAGAATTGTTCCACAGTGCGAGAGGGGCCAAATTTCTAATTTAAGGTATAATTCTATCAAGAATCGTTTTACTAAGTCTACCTAAATCGGACTTCGTAGGATTAATAAGCCGAATAGAGGGGTTGTTCGGAAAATTGGATTTGTGGTCCTTCAGGGTAAAGTGGGGAGAGATAGGGTCCAGGTGTTCGGTCCGGTCCAGGATGTTGAGATCAGATGTGATTTTAAACCCAGCATCGTTATTATTACAATGAAGCTCTTGCTCGCAGTGGATTTGTCGATAAGGTAGCATATACAGAGTACGAGTATAGACCTAGAAGAAATAGATCCCGTCGCATTTGTTGGTTTAACCCACCATATAATATGGAGGTGGCCACACCATTAGCTAAGATCTTTCTTTCCCTTATTACGAAGCATTTTCCCCCTACACATAAATATAGTAAAAATTTTAATAGAAACACTATTAAAATTTCTTACTCAACGACTCCTAACCTTGCACATAACATCACAGCTTCAAATTTAGCTAAAATACCTAGCCGTAGGAACACGTGCAACCCTGTAGTTAGTACTAACTGTAATTGTAGGAATCGGGCTGATTGTCCCCTATCCGGGAAATGCCTCTCTAGTAACATTGTCTACAAATGTAAGGTTGTAACACCCACGTCCCGTAGGGCCTACATAGGGTTAACCGCCAATAGTTTCAAGCAGCGTCTTTACATGCATACCCATTCTTTTCGTTACCCTCTAAGAAGGAATATGACGTCACTTTCAGCTTATATCTGGAGTCTAAAAGACAACCACACCCAATATAAGTTACACTGGGAGATCCTAGCTAGGGCTAGATCGTATAACGGTAATAAAAAAAACCATGTGACCTCTGCGCCGCTGAGGCCCTGGAAATACTCTGCGCCACAGACCACATCTTAAACAAAAAATCTGAGGCAATTTCGGCTTGTAAACATAAATTGCACAAAAATTTCTAATTTGCAATGCCCTAGCGACCGCATTAGGCACCGGTTAGCGATCTTTCTCTCTTTCTTAGTGTCTTTTTAGATAGATACATAGCTATAACGTCGCGCCCTTATAATATACTAGCAGTAAAGCCCGGCGTTGCTCGGGGTCGCTCAGTAGCTGTGTTAAAGTTACAATGTTAAGTTTCTTTTTTGGCTTAAAAACTGTAGTGTCTACTGTGCAGACTTGCATGTGGTGGTTTTGATTAATATTCCCTCAAACAACAATATGCCTTATGAAGTTAAGAAAACATAACGATAACCCGAATGTTATAACAAAAGAGGATGCTGGGGATAAAAACTGCACTGGTTATTTATTAACAAAGATCGAAAATGTAAACACTGCAACGCAGAGAAAAACATTAGCGTAACCAAATTATCAGTTATGTCTGTCTGCACGCCTATATCACCTCTCTGCACGACTGTCTGTCTGCACGCCTATATCACCTCTCTGCACGACTGTCTGTCTGCACGCCTATATCACCTCTCCGCACGACTCTCTGTCTGCACGCCTATATCACCTCTCTGCACGACTGTCTGTCTGCACGCCTATATCACCTCTCTGCACGACTGTCTGTCTGCACGACTGTCTGTCTGCACGACTGTCTGTCTGCACGCCTATATCATCTCTCTGCACGACTGTCTGTCTGCACGCGTATATCACCTCTCTGCACGACTGTCTGTCTGCACGACTGTCTGTCTGCACGCCTAACGACGAAATATTTGCTTGTTTTACGTAGTCTTTAAATAGACTTGTTTTCAAGTAAAAATATTGTTTTAAAATGCTTTTAAATGGAGATGAAGCAAAACGGAAGCTTAGTGTTCGAACTGATGAATTTTGCAGGTCAATATTTTGCTGGCTCGACAACTGAGAAAGCCAGCGTAATTTTTTACGTAAGACGCTCAATGTAAACAGAATTATCAGTTATGTCTGTCTGCACGCCTATATCACCTCTCTGCACGACTGTCTGTCTGCACGCCTATATCACCTCTCTGCACGACTGTCTGTCTGCACGCCTATATCACCTCTCTGCACGACTGTCTGTCTGCACGCCTATATCACCTCTCTGCACGACTGTCTGTCTGCACGCCTATATCACCTCTCCGCACGACTCTCTGTCTGCACGCCTATATCACCTCTCTGCACGACTGTCTGTCTGCACGCCTAACGACGAAATATTTGCTTGTTTTACGTAGTCTTTAAATAGACTTGTTTTCAAGTAAAAATATTGTTTTAAAATGCTTTTAAATGGAAATGAAGCAAAACGGAAGCTTAGTGTTCGAACTGATGAATTTTGCAGGTCAATATTTTGCTGGCTCGACAACTGTCTGTTCGTGTATCGTGTTAATGTCATTTTAAACGCTGAGAAAGCCAGCGTAATTTTTTTACGTAAGACGCTCAATGTAAACAGAACAAAGGGAAATAACTGATCACTTACGCTCAAAAATCGATACATTATATTCGATTTCGTCACATAGGGTGGGTCAATTTGAAAATTTTTTTTTCCGATGTCTTCGCTAGGGCTCAATGTACAAGTATAGCAATTTCGGTGCAATTCCGTGAGAGATTCTAAGAGGAGATGTGTGCCAAAAATCGATAGACAGACAGACAACCACAGTTTTATATATATAGATGTCTGTATGTCTGGTTGTCTGCATCACGAGATTATGAAAACAAAACGCAGAAGTAAATATTTCGAAAAACGTTGCAACCGAAGGAAACCAGGAAGACGATACTTTGGTTCATGAAGACGCTGCCTGGCAATGAACGGGAAAAAGCGAAGATAACACGTCAGCAATGAGAATATTTGCCCTAGGGTTCTTATATATTTGATATATATTTATCCTTATCGAGCCCTCTTTGGTTCGACTAACACTACATATATATACTTATATATATACATACACACACTATATATATATATATATATATACACACACACTAAATATATATATATATATATATATATATATATATATATATATATATATACATATATAAATATAAATTAGCGAGAATCGTTTTCAGCTCAGGAATTAACGAATATCAACGTCCGATATGTGTGGCAAGCGCTCGATGAATCACATGAATCAGAGCTACAACATACGTTAAGGGCCTAACACACTGAGATGATGGTTAAACATATCATCCGCACAGCCAAAACAAAACGACCAAGTAATTCGGGTCAAACAATAAAAATATATGTGTTGATACTTTCCCGGGCCCTGGACTGATGGTATAATCCAGTATTGGTTTCTGCGACTCCAAATCAGGTACTGTCCGCCGACATAAAGAATGTTGGGCTTCTGGTGAGATGATGAACAAGGCAGTCGTGTTATCAACGGGTTTTGCTCCAAGATGCTATAGATAGTGTGGCTATTACTGATCCCTCGTGGGATTCAGCAAGGGAGGTAACACCTCTATTAAGCGAATGATTCAGTTGTGTATTATTGCGAGAATGCAAAATATCACAAATCGAATAAAGCTCTCGACAGAATGGTTAAATATAACAGAGCTATTCAACAGTCAATATAAGTAACTGAAAAAAATCAATAAAATTAACTGCTCTATAGCTAGACTCTGGAGATTAATACAAATATAAATTAGCGAGAATCGTTTTCAGCTCAGGAATTAACGAAAATCAACGTCCGATATGTGTGGCAAGCGCTCGATGAATCATATGAATCAGAGCTACAACATACGTTAAGGCCCAAACACACTGAGATGATGGTTAAACATATCATCCGCACAGCCAAAACAAAACGACCAATATATATATATATATATATATATATATATATATATATATATATATATATATATATATATATATATATATATATATATATATATAACTTTGAACTTTGAAATGTTTCGGCCAGTATTGGCCCAGACCATGTCTAACTTAATAGCACCACCTGTCGAAGTCTTTCAATTCAGGATTTGGGCACCATGGCCCATTCGAGAAGGGAATTACTGTTTGCGGAGACATATCCGGGTGTGGGTGGTTTGTCCGGGATTACTTGGAGGAATTTGTCCAAAGACTTCTTGAATTTTGTGTGGTCAGTTTCTGTTTTGACGTGTCCTGGTGTGATGTTGAAGAGAGCAGGGCCAATTGAGGTGAAATAATTATGCCGTATTGTTGTTATGAGTTGCGATTTAGATTTTTGTTTGGGACGGATAGCACGGGGCCCAAGCCTTGGGTTTATTTTGAAGGTGATGCCAACATCATTTGGGCAGTGCTGATGAAACATTTTCCACATCATGCAGATAATATAACGCTCACGGCGACGTTGAAGTGAGTAAAGTTTCAGCTTTTCTAGTCGACCCCAGTAGTCAAGGTCTGACATGCCATCTATCTTTTTCGTGATTGCCCTTTGGGGAGCTTCAAGTTTCATGATACTTTGTTTCGTGTGGGGAGACCACAGTGGACTACAGTATTCAAGGTGTGGTCGGGCAAAAGTGGAGAAGAGAAGGATAATGGTGTGGGAATCTCTCGACCGGAAGGTTCTGAGGATCCAGGAACACATTCTGCGGGCCATGTCAACTTTGTTGCTTATATGCGTGGCCCAGCTTATGTTGCTGTCCACGGTTACTCCCAAGTCTCTGATGTTGTTAGATGCCACGAGAGTTTCACCGGAGGGAGGGGAGTACGGGAGTTTCAGAGCATCCTCTTTTCCAAAGTGGATCAGTTCGAATTTGTCTTCGTTCAGTAACATGTTGTTATTTTCCGCCCATTGAGTAACAGCCAGTAGGTCTGACTGAAGGCTTATCCGGTCATCCACGCCATTGATGACCTTTTGGAGCTTGGAATCATCAGCGAAAATTCTAATGTTGCTGTGTTTGATGATGTCAGTGATGTCATTAATATAGATGATGAAGAGAAGTGGGCCCAACACAGTGCCTTGTGGGACTCCACTACTGACTTTGGCTGGGCTGGATTTGACTCCTTCGACTACAACATGTTGGGTTCTGTTTGACAGGAAGCTCTTGATCCACTGCAGCAGCTTTCCAGTGACACCAATATTGGACGGCTTTCTCAGTAGAATGTTGTGATCAACCCTGTCAAAGGCCTTGCTGAAATCAAGGTAGATAACATCAGTGTTGGAACCCTCTCCCAAGGCTCTCAAAATGTCATCAAAGTGATGCAGTAGCTGCGTCAGGCAATCCCTTCCATTACGGAATCCATGCTGGTTGGAGTTCAGCATATTGTTACTCTCAAGGAAGTGAGTCATTCGCGATCTCACCACTCTCTCAAATACCTATGAGAGGTGAATGAGATTGGACGGTAATTCACGGCAAGGGATTTGTTTCCTTTTTTGAAAACTGGGACAACAAACTGGGATAGAAGGTTTTCTGGCACATATATATATATATATATATATATATATATATATATATATGCATACATACATATATATATATATGGATTGTAACGCGGAGTTACTGTAGGTTCACCCGGGTGAGCACTCGATGTTTAGGTTCACGTCTGTATCGAGGTGTAGAGCTATATATATATATGTGTGTGTGTGTGTGTATATATATATATATATATATATATATATATATATATATATATATATATATATATATATATATATATATATATATATATATGCGTGTGTGTGTGTGTGTGTGTGTGTATGTATCGCGTTGTTTCTGAGAAATGTGAAACGACGAATAAGTATTTTTTCAAACACTTCCATTTACTCATAATTTTACACGGCAACTTAGTGTTAATTCCATAACATTTCATTTTATCTTGAAAGAACATTCTAAACTAATATCACCCGTGGATCTATTCGCGAAATACTATTCTACATTTTGGTAGTTTTCATGGCTTTGTTTATAGACACAATTCTCTTTAAGAGAAGAAACTCGAGATGTACTGAGACTTCATGTAATGGATATCTACTTTCTTCTGACTTATCTGAATAGTGAAAATGACGTCTTCTTCTGCACTTAGATGTATCTGTATCGATTGGAATTTATATACGCATATATTCATTTTTCGTTTACCCTATTTTTATCTTTTAATCATTTATGTTCATTATTAATTATTTTATTAGTTCGGTGGATTGTCAGGGTCGTTGGAGCGTAAGACAAATTCATGACATTATTTGTTTCGGCAATGAGAGGTGGATTGGCAGTATCGGTAGAAGGTCGGAGGCCATGCTTTGCAGCAAAGAGTTACGTCCCTTTGCGGTCTGAGTTCAAATCCCGCCGAGGTTAATTTTGGCTTTCATCCTTACGGGGTCGATAAAATAAAGTACCAGTAATACACTGTTATAATTGATGGCCTTGTGCCAAAAGTAGAATCAATTATTTCAGCTTGCTTTATTCAGCCTTTTACTAAGTCATCTATTGTTTATCCCCATCATGTACACTGGCATGATGGGGATGCAGCATGATCTAATGGTTTAACCCTTTAGCATTTATATTGCTCTATATTTACTATTCATTTTTTGTGGTAAAGGCTTTACCTCACATAGTTATATCACATAATATCGAATTTATTCTGATTCTGATATTATTTATTTTGAGAACAATACCTTAACATCGGTATGAGTGGCCAGTTACAGCCGGTTTGAACAAAAAGAGGTGAAAGAGTTCTGACCAGATACGGTCGGCTTAAATGCTAAAGGGTTAAAGGTTCACATCGAATTGAATCGGGTTCGGTTCCTCTGTATGACATATTCAGCAAGTGAAATTAACCCTTTTCCTTGTAAGTAAATCTGAGCAGACGGAAAATAGTTGGAAACCTGTTGGTTGAACTATATTTGTATTTGAAATGGCTAGCCTAGTTACACAGTGTGTAACTAGGTTAGCCTAGTTACACACTGTGTAACGATCAATCTTCCTGAGAATTACGTTCACGTTGTTCGTGTCTGTGGAATACTCATGTTAATTTCACGAGAAGGCTGTTCCGTTGATTGAACAATAGGAACACTCATCATCGAAACCGATGGAGGTCCATTCCACACACACACCTGAGCACAAGGTGAGATAGTCACAAGCAGGACGTATTTCTCTACTAGGTTAAAGGAAAAAGAAACGATCTGAATACAAATGTGTATCCTTGTGTGCTGTTACTTCCAAAAACACCCGTGTTTCACATGAGTATCCATTCATGTATGTACCTGCACATGCATATGTATCTTTGCGTCTTCTTTCTCCTGCAAGCTTCTGTGGGTATGTTTGTTTTGCACTATCTATCCCTCCCGCCCTTCAATAGTTAGTATGAGTGGCTGCATGTCTGTTTCTGTACCCTTTTACATTAATTCTTATGTGTCCTTATATTGTTTAACACGTGGAGCTGGTGTTATTTCATTCCTGCTTTCCTTTGTGGGTAGGCTTACTTTCTGTTATATATGTGGCTTCTGCGTTCTTTCTGTTCGTTGTGTAGATATCATTTTTAATTCCATATTTTCTAGTGAGCTACCATGTCCTAATTTGGCATGTTGGTAGAACACTGATGAGTTTTTCTCGTTGCTTAGTTCTTGCCAGTGGTCCTTAATCCTTACTCCTATAATGCGAGTAGTCTCCCCTATATATGTCATGTTAATATTTCTTCATTATCACTCAGTGCATCTTATGCTATAAACTACATTTCTATTATTACAGTTTATCTGTGGTCTTACCTTGTATAGTAAATAGGGGCCCATTTCAGGTATTGCCGACTGGAGTGAGCTAAGACTGGAATGCAAATGACTTCGCCATGTTTGCAAATGAACAACAGATAAATGTATATCTATTATTGAAATAACGTTTCTTTAAATTATTTCACGCTACATCCAACGAGACAGTGAGATATTGTCACACAGAAGACAACATACAGTTTCTGATATAGTATTAAAGATCCTCGTGTATTGCTCCTCTAAAGTCACATGTAAAAAATATTATTCCATCAAACATTCGTTCGTGCCCTTGACAGTGGAGATTTCTGGTGTCTTGGCCCTAGGGCTACCTCCCTATTCCACACCATAGGCGCTGAGCTGGCCAGCCGCAGGTGTGAGCCTCGCCAGCTGGAATGGCTCTTCCAGCGCATCTCCCTTACCACCCTCCGGAGAAACGCCTTCCTGTCCAGCACGTGGGACCCCATTTGCTCACCATACGGATTAATAGGCAAAGTTATAAACTATTGTAAATAAACCTATTTAATTGTTAATAAAAAGAAGAATGTACTGATCTTCCGACGTGATTTTATCTGTCATTGCATCAATCAGCAGCGTTCCATAAAACGTCATAATAAACACAAGTCCAATAAAATGACATCTAAACTATAATAAAGGGAGGAGCGCGGGACTGCGTACGGTTTATAATTTTTTTATCCCATTAGTAAAATAAGTTGGATTACCTTGAATAAATAATGAATGAATATTACATAATTTATCTACTAAATTTCGTGGCTGTTGATTAAATATATTTTGTTTATTTGAAGATTCACTTCTTTAAAATTTCTGAAATGTCAACACTTCCAGTGGCGATAGCTTAAATAAACATATTAATATTCTGTCACTAATTTTCTCCTAATGCAACTTATATATAATATCGTCTTTTTTAATGTATCATGGATTACGTTACTGATTACATAAGACAGTGTAACGCAGTCTTCGTTCAATTTCTATCTATTATATATTGTCAATTCCGATTTTATTTGATGTATCATATCTACATATATATATATATATATATATATATATATATATATATATATATATATATATATATACCTGCGTATAATATCAATAAACACACTACAGATGCTAGCAGAAAAACCACCCGAAGAGTGGTTTTTCTGCTAGTTCTGTTAATGATGTCTTCGTCTCATACGTAATTCAACTAATGACGTATGATTCTACCAAATTGTAATTCTATCAATGACATAATTTTATCAGCGATTTTATCAACATCTAATTAAACTCTCTATTCCAGTTTTAGGATGTTGTAATATTTTACTAGTGTACTTTTATTCAGGTCATTGTGACACCTCTAATGAGAAATCACTTGGAGTTATTTTCCTTTCAATCAGAATTCAATAATATTTTAGTTTTGCTTAGAAAACGAAATCTGATATGCAACGCATAAAGTTAAGTGGGGAAACATATTGATTAACTCGATCAAGCGAATAGCATGGTGGTATGTAACAGATTATAGCAGAACATATATAGGACTGGACGTTTATATGGTCAATGTTTATCATAAAATTACAACAACGAGCAAATATATAGATATTTATTTCATTATGAAACATTACTGATGCTTTAGGGTAATTGTTGTTTGATGTGTTTGTGAATTGGCAGTCATTAGAACATTGGATACAATGCCTTGCAGTATTTCGTTTGGCTCTCTGCATTCATGCGTTCAAATTCGACCGAACTGAACTTTGTCGTTCATCCTTTCGAGGTCGATCAATTATTAAATCATTTAAAAGGGTTTAAAGGGGGCAATTCTTCTTCTATATCTCTTTTTCACTACCCCTCTCTCTGAGAGAAATCGCTTGCGTTCCAATCTGGAGGGGAGATGGTCTCTGCCATGTTTAAAGAACCTCCACAGCACCACTAGGAGTTACATACATATATGATATGCCTGTACTGTCTGCAAGACGTATTTGGAGAGTGTACTTACTTCTTGAGATAGAGAGAGAGTGGAGGAGAGTGAAAAATAGACTCCAGTACTGGACTGGTATTTTTTCATTGACCTCAAAAGGGTGTAAGGTAAAGTTGACTTCGCTAGGATTGAAACTTAGTGAGGGTAAGGTGCTGAAATTAATACCCCAAAATATTCTGTCCGACGTTTCTAATGACTCTGCCAATTCGTCATACATAGCCACTCTACAGGAAGATAAAATTCAACAGTGATTACACAACATATTTATATATGTATGAAAACTGAAGAACCTATGCATCTTATTAAATTAGAATAGCAATGAAGATTTGTGTGTCGTAGATAAATACGACTTTTCTTCTCGTGAACACAAATGATTAAAGAGTATCCTTTGCAATTACGTCCAGAGTTCCATCCAACCGCGTAGAATCTTAGGCAAGTGTCATTTACCCTAGCCTCGTGTTGAAACATGCCTTGTAAGTGAAATGGGGTTGACAGAAACTACTTGGAAGCCCGTCGGATAGATTTTATCTGTAATTGTCATACACTGTGTTATGGTTAAGTTTCATAGGAATTACATTAAGGGTACACTTGTCTGTGGCATACTCAGCCACCTACACGTTAATTTCATGAGCAAGTTGATCCGTTGATCCAACTGGAACACTCATCGTCGAAACTGATGAAGGTCCATACCACTTTTCTTATCGTTGTTTTTGGTCACAGATAAAATCTAGACAAACATATCTATAACGAAAGGCACTCCAGGCGTCTCTAACCCGTCTAATTTGGGCTGTGTAGAATATGTCTCCATTTTTAATACAGTGAATGTGATTTGAGAGAGGTTTTGGCTTATATACCTAACATTGCCAATGGCCTTTTAAAGGTTTGGGCTGTTATACCTAACATCTCGAGTGGCCTTTTAAAGGTTTTGGCTGTTTAAACCTAACATCTCGAGTGGCCATTTAAAGGTTTCCCTGTTGGAGACTTACTTTGACACCCATTAAAATTTTCCATGGAACTGCTAATAAATTAATTAAGGGCTATGTGGATAGAAATATTAGCCATAGTAGGCTATTCAAAGCTATATTCATGTCAAAACAGTATTACAAATTAAAAACATTACTTTTAATAGAGTTCAATTGTTAATACACATGTTGTTCCTGTTGTGTTGTACATGAGGTAAATGTTATACTATATCCTTACTTTAGAATAAATATATACCAGTAAACTATTAGAAAATATATAGAAAATAAAAGCCATCAAAACTAACAAATCTAGCATCTTAACAAAAACTACGTTTATTGATGTTTCAATTGAAATTTAGCAAGCAAAAATCAAATTACAATGCACATCAGTACGACGTTTGATGCGAGATTAGTTCTACTAAAGAAAAACAAATGGAAGTGAAGGATACTGAGGAAACGCCCAATATCGACTCTGAGAATGTTAGGATGGCATTCATTATCTGAATCTTAGAATGAAAAGCACTGATTTTTATTTAGAACTGAATTCTCCATTTACATTTCCTGCTTATCGTTTATTTTCTATTTTTACTTCTAATTCTAATTATTAATCTTATTCTTTATAGTTATTGTCAGAACACATCTTTACATTAATATTCTTTTAACATTGAAGAATGCATTCTTTTCAAACGAACAGAGACAATCTGGAAGAAATTTGCTACATAATATATAATATGTTCAATTATGTTGAAATGGAAAAAAGTTGAAAGGACATCCTTCTTCCATCTCTTATATTCTGTGGAATTGTTATTGCTTAAATCAATTTCATGAAAATATAATGCCAAAATTTCCTAAATAAAATGAATCAGGACAAATATTATTACTTAATTGCTGCATTCTTCTATATCTTCAGTGAACATTCAAAGGGAAATTCTGTAGCAGTAACTTGGTGGTTGCAACGTTGCGGAAAGATAGATGGAGTAGCTACTGCATAATTTCAGAATTCATAGCCGCAAAAGCAGTAATGGTGATATCACTGGCTAAGTTGTAATATCAAAAATATACCATATTCATATAAATGGTAACTTAATAACATTAGCAAAACAATAACAACCATAACTCGAGAGATTATTGCAACATACTTGAAGAGCGCAGTAATATATGGATTGAGCCTCCGTCGATTTCGACGATGGGTGTTCCAGTTATGATATCAACGGAAAAGTCAGCTCGTGAAATAAATGTGTAAGTACATCGCTTCGTTTAACACTATCGCTTGGCTGTTCGGCGCATTAAGCGTAGTAGAATCAGCTCTATTATAAGTCTGAGGATAAACCCTCTTTTCCTCGCTGTAGTTAAAGTGTCTCTGCAAAGGCTCATAGGCACAGGAATTCTTTGAGCTTTGACTATGCCCTCAAAAAATAAAGATATGAAAATCCTTATGAAGAAAGTTAATAATGATACTGGTAAAAATTAGCAGTGATTACAACAGCATCATCATTATGAATAGCATGAACGTAACTGGTAACATTATCAACAATAACTATATCATTAATAACATCCATCTACTCTCTGTCTTATTTTAAACCCTACCCTGAGCTGTGTGGTACATCAATGGATGTACATCTGCCAGTCTACTTTAAGCATGACCCTAATGCAAACTATGTAATCCCTTTGTTTCTTTTACAGAAATTATAAATATCTGTTCCTCTGAATTAATAAATTACATATCACAAAATCTATTTGACTAGTGTTTCACTGCTGTATATCACTTCTTAGTGAAGGTGCATGACTTGGTGGGTAGGGTGTTCGGCTTACGTTCCATTTCCGAATCGAGTGGCGCGTTTTTTCCTTCAGCAAGATTTCATTTCACGTTGCTCCAGTCTACTCGGCTGGAAAAAATGAGTTGTACCTGTTATTTAAAGGATTGAGCCTGGCACACATTGTACCTCGCTGTATCACCCTGCCAACTAAAATAAGGCAGCAAGTTAATTTCACGAGTAGGCAGATTATTGCTTGAATCAACTGGAACACACATAGTAGAAAACGACGGAGGGGAAACATCACTTCTTAGATACCACTCTAAACTCTTTTATTAATTTTGTATACCAAGGATACAGCTGGTTACAAATAGATCTTTGCGTCTTCTCACAACTTCAACCTACAAAAGATATATCTGGATATAAGCCACATCTATTTATTAGCAAGAGAAATTTGACTAGGGCTATGTGCAATTGCTTATTTCTTCGATTCCATTTATCACAAAGATATTTCAATATAAGGAGTGTAAGAGCCTGTTATTCCAGTTCTAACTAACCAAAAGAAGTAAACATCTCAGAATGAAAGATTTGAATATCTCGATCCTATATAACTGTCTACAATTACTGATTCACAGATGCCCTTTTTCCTCTTTCAGCTTCATTTACTACAATGACCTTTCCGTTCTGAAGCAGTCAGCTATATATATCCCTCCAGCTAGTTCCACCTCACACTATTCTTCTCAACTATATATATATCCCTCACCTAGATCTACCTGATACTATTCTTCTCTTCAGTTATACTGTGTCTAATTTTCTACACTCGACATTAGAGATGTTTTCCCAACTCTCCCTCTTTGCAGATATACTTTTCTGGAATCTCTTCTCCACCAAAATTTTCCTGGAGACATAACGTAAATATGGTCTACAGACGGGTGCCACTTGTTGAAGGGGAACTCTGAAGAGGAACATAGAACGATAGAATGTTCGAGATAATAGAATAGAGTGTAACAAGAGAATAAGATAAAACAGATAGATAAGTGAACTGAAAGTGTGGGGAGAAAAATAGAATGAGAGAGGGAGGGAAATATAGAGAGACAGGAAGAAAGAGAGAGATTGAGAGAGAGGGGAGAGAAGAGAGGGGATACGAGGGAAAAGAGGTGGAGTGAGTGAGAGAGTGAGATAGGGGGGAGAGAAGAGAGGGACGAGGTGGAGAGAGAGAGAATGTGAGTGAGAGAGAGAGAGGGGGAAGAGAAGAGAGGGGATACGAGGGAAAAGAGAAGGACGAGATGGAGAGAGAGAGAGAGAGAGAGAGAGAATGTGAGTGAGAGACAGAGAGGGGGAAGAGAAGAGAGGTGATACGAGGGAAAAGAGAAGGACGAGATGGAGAGAGAGAGAGAGAGAGAGAGAGAGAGAGAGAGAGAGAGAGAGAGAGAGAGAGAGAGAGAGAGTGTGTGAGAGAAGAGAGGGAGAGAGTGTGAAAGAGAGAAAGAGAAGGTATGTACAATGAGTGCATGGTTACTATGGTTAAAATGTTGACTGGTGAGTATAACAGAAAGTTTCTTTGTGAACATTATTGAGAACAGGTTGAATCAGAGAAATATTCTTTCTCAATAAAATAGTCATATATAATCCACATTGATTTATTTAAACAAGTTAATTCACATTAATTCATAAGGGCGGTGGATAGGCAGTATCGGTAGGGGGTCGGAGGCCATGCTTTGCAGCAAAGAGTTACGGCCCTTTATGTTCTGAATTCAAATCTCGCCGAGATTAACTTTGCCTTTCATCCTTACGAGGTCGATAAAATAAAGTACCAGTAATACACTGGAATAATTGCTGGCCTTGTGCCAAAAGATGGAAACAATTAATTCATATAGGTCGATGCTGACAACCTTATGGTACCTATAAATAAAATATTTAAACTAATACCAATCCAAGGACTGTTTTAAAATCTTGAATTGTCCCTACACAAGAGTATTTTATTCACTAAACACATTTAATATTGGACAATCTTCTATGGCTGAAATTACCTTCAAATTGCCTCCTATCTTGAATATTCCTGAAATAGACTAGATTCCAGATTATGTTTAAGTTAGTCAGACTTATTTGTCATTCAGGTTAAATAATAATCTATATATATTAGGGCGGTGGATTGGCAGTATCAGTAGAGGGTCGGACGCCATGCTTTGCAGCAAAGAGTTGCAGCCCTTTATGATCTGAGTTCAAATCCATTTGCTACATTATGTGTGAGTATATATGTGTGTGTGTTTGTGTAAATGTATGTGTGTGCGTTTGTGTAAATGTGTGTGTGTGTTTGTGTGAATGTATGTGTGTGTATTTGTGTGAATGTATCTGTTTGTGTAAAAGTGTGTGTCTGTGTGAATGTATGTGTGTGTGTGTTTGTGTAAATGTGTGTGTGTGTTTGTGTAAATGTGTGTGTTTGTGTGAATGTATGTGCATTTGTGTGACTATATATCTGTGAGTGGATATTTTTGTAAGCGTGTCTGTGTATTTATATCTATATACTCATACACAGGCCAGCGTATTGCAACCAATTCTAGTTGTATACAAGGGTGGTGGATTATTAGAATTGTTCTGGCGTCGGATAAAATACCACTGCAGTATTTGTTCAGACTCATTATATTCTGAGTTGAAATCCTGGCAAGGTCATCTTTGATTTTCATCATTCTTGGGTTGATAAAATGCCTAAATAAAAGAAAATCAATATTAACTTTTCTATTCTTATACAAATACTTCAATATTTGCCCTTAGTAAAACACCTTAAGCCTTTCTTTCTGTCATATAATAAATCAGTTCATTTAGTTTCATGATTATATTGCATTACAGAAATCATTTAGTTTAGTTTTCTGAAACTTCAGAGAAAGACTGACAGAGAAACAGGTTGAAGTTTAAATTAAATAGAAGCTGGTTCGTTTTTATCGCGGAAAAAGCACTTCAGTGAAATGTAGAATACTAAGAGTGAGAGGCGGAAGAAAAGCAGCAGCATCAATTTCTAGTAAACTGATAAATTGTGTCATTAACGTCTCATTATTTCCGACAACTTCTTTCATGTTCAATCATCAACCAAATATCTCAGTAAAACTCCGTTTCGCTCGCCTCTTAAGATGCAATTAATTTCTAAGTGTTCTATGACGTTTTAGATCCTAGGAATATCCTGAGTTCATTTGTCATAATAGTGCAGCGGATCCCTTTGTATGGAATGGACCGCCGTCAGTTTCGACGATCGGTGTTCCAGTTTTTCGATCAACTGAATATCTTTCTCATGAAATTAATACGTAAGTGGCTGACTATTCCACTGATATGTGCATTCTTGAAGATGACAGTATGTGACAAGGCTGGCCTTTCGAATTACAGGGACAGCGAATGTCTTAACTATTCAACCCTGCGTCCGCAATCATTGGATTCCGGGATAAACCCCACCACGTGGCAGCTTGAGCAAGTGTCATTTGTCATAACCTCCAGTCGACCCATGCTTCCTGAGAGAAAGTGGAAGACGGAAACTGCTTAGAAGCCCGTCAGATAGACTGCACCAACAATTCAAAAGGCTTGACATGCGCTGTGTCATACTGAAACTCCTCGGGAATTATGTTCAGTATACACGTGATTGTAAAATGACCAGCTACTTACATGTTTAGTCTATCCTGTTGATCGAAGAACTGGAATAATCATCATAGAAGCCCAAGTGGGTCAATTCTTTCTAGGGTTAAGTAGCAAGAATAATTTGTGACTGAAGTGAAAGTTTACGTATGTTCAATACGATTTTGCTAATGAATGCATAAATCGCATCCTCATAGTCGAGGGTCGGGAACCTCAGATACAACCTTCACACTTCTAACTAGCCATTGTGTCTTCATGCTCTCTTCGAGATGAATAGGGTCGGTGGGCTTCGACTTCTCAAACCCAATTTACTTAGGAGAGTAATTTCCGTAGCCTTCGCCTCTACGAGGACACTCACAAATAATAAGTATTTATGCCCGTTGTCCTTTTCCTAGACTGGCCCCCTTCCAAGAAGACTGAGCTGAGACCACACGCCCCGTTATATTGCACAGCCACTTCGTGTCCGGCGTGCTGTTAGAGCACTGGGAGTGTGACACCTTTTGAAAGAGGAAAGTAGAGTGAACTGATTTAAAGAACCGTTATTCCCATACACCTCAGCTTCTGTTTAAGTATGCCTTTCAGTGTACTGGAGTATCGTTTCTTAAGACCTTTTACCTCTACCTTCCCTTTCCAAGTAAACTGTACATAACACTATGTCCACTATTGAAATAACGCTTGTTTAAATCGTTTCACTCTACTATCAAAGAAACCCTGGTTAAAGGTACGGCCGATTTTCAGATAATGTTTCTTTAAATTCGAGTTAACGTTACGTCGGTATTGCAATGTGAAATAATGTTTCTTTAAATCCTGGATAGGGGTACGTATGGTATTGGAATGATATTTCTTTAAATCACTTTACTCTGTTTGCAAAGGAATAGTAATTTACGCTATTTTGCTAATGCAAGGCTTCAACAGAAACAAATGGATTGAGATAGTTCCAGGTGTAAGTACATTCATTAATATTAGATGTTGACTGGAAATATATATTGTATTTTGAAATTTGTTTTTAACGTGAATAGATCATTGATTTCTTTTTATTTTAAGAAACATTGATCCTAAGAAAAGGTTTAGCGAGGATACAATAGAAAATTAAAGAATAGGATGTAGATTATTTTTTATATGTCGAGGTAAATGATTAATGGAGATCTTCCAGAGAAGGAGAAAAAGAAAGTAAGAACACGAATTTCGTTTCCCGAAGATTTTAGATTGGTAATCTGCCAGAGCAGCATCATTATATACCGAGTTATCTGAGCTCAAAGAAAATCTCAAAACTCAAAGGATATATGTATCTTATATATATCTCATCTCTAACTAAAAGAAACATAATTAGAAACGTACACTAAAATAAATCTTTCATCTTAGTGACGTGCACTATGGTTCCTATGACGCCTACCTTACTTGCTTAATGTCTATACAACCAAGGCGATTAGCCAAATAACTGCCATTTCTCCTCCATAATATCCTTATCAAGGACAGTTAGTACTATGGTATGCAGATGACACGACAATATCATTTAACTACCACGGTTGTTAGTATCAGCAGTTCTTACTAAACCGCTTCAATTATAAGAGAATTTCTTCAGAAACTTGTAACAAAGCAATGAAAACATTGCCTATTACATATGCAAGTATCCCACAAATTCAGTAGCCTCTGTTTCAAAGGGACTTGAAGGTCGTATTTGATGCAATAAACATTGAAATTCTGTAATATAAAGTTTACATTCAGCTCGCATTCATTGAGCACCAATACTGACATTATGAACCAATGAAGGCCACAAAACACTAGAAATAACAATAAGAAGTGAACCTTAACGTCTTAATTAACGAAAACTAGCAGAAAACCATCATTCGGGTGGTTTTCTGCTAGCATGTGTAGTGTGCATATTGATATTATACGCAAATATATATGCATGTAGATATACGTCAAATAAAATCGCTATTGACAATATGCACAGAAAAGAGAGAGTGTGTTACACTCACCTCTGTAATCAGTAAAGTAATCTATGATACATTTAAAAAAAGACGATATTATATGTAAACTGCATTATGACAAAATGTTATGAAAACGAAAAAGGAGAAAATTAGCGGCGGAAATATAAATGTTATATAACTATGCAAATATATGAACGATTATATAAGCGATATAATATAGCGTACAGACACTAACCGGAACTGTAGACATTTGAAAATTTTTGAAGAAGCGAATCTTAAAATAAGCAATACACTATATATAAGAATATTTGTTTAATCAAGAGCTATCAAATTTAGTAGATAAATTACATAATATTCATCATGATTTATTCAAAGTAATCCAACTTATTTTAATAATGTGTTCAGAGAAAATATCTGTGGCACAGTCTCGCAGTCCTCCAATCATTATATATAAAATTCAGACACTTTCCACATTACTCATATACACCCTCTCTAAAAAAGAGTAGTCATGTTGGAATGCCTTTAATGGTATTGTTAGGTTCAGTCAAGGTTATTGTCATTCTAAGGAACACCATTTGGTACTCCAGTACATTCAAACGAAAGCTATTAACATAGTCCACATATTTCCTTGTACATAAGAATGGACCTTCATTGGCTTTGACGAATTCTAGTCGGTTGATCAGCTCATGAAATTAACGAGTATGTGGCTGAGTATTCTACAGACACGTGTACTTTCACGTAATTCTCAGGGAGATGTGGCGTGAATTAAAAGTACAATCCATTCGGGATTTTCCAGATAGTTTCTGTCTTTCTAGCTTCATTCGATAGGCATGGGTCAATCTGAGGTAGAGGAAACTTGCCCAAGATGTCATGCACTGAGAGCAAACCTGAGACCTAATGATTGTGAAGCAAATTTCTTAGCCATATGTACAAGATGCGTCCATAAAAACACACACACACACACACACACACACACACACACACACACACACACACACACACACACACACACACACACACACACACACACACACACACACACACACACACATGTCTTTATTTATTTCTAATTATTTATTAGATTTAGCTAATTAGAAGCTGTGCATGGCAAGCAGGTGTTCCTCATTCTCAGATATATATGTTTCATTTCTGGCAGATCTGTAAGAGGAACACTCTCTCCATCTCCGCATTGAGAATCTTTCATTTTCTGGAATAAATATCGAAGCAGATGTTTCTGCAGATATCGATGAGTGTTCCTTCTGTATCACTTTCGATATATCAGTTCAGCAGTTCTAAGTTCGCACTGACTATATTTTCATAATATCTATTGAATAATCACTTTCCAACGCTTGTGTAATAACATGACATATTGATTTCTTCTTCTCTTTACCTTACCCGAGTGATGCAGCACCCATCAGGTGTTGAGATTAACCTCATACTACTGCTTCTCTCCGTCTATTTAACAAATATGCTTTTAGTGTCACACAATATAGAAGTTGTTTATAGTAATCAATATTTATCATATTACGAATTCATATCCCTCCAAGGTCAACTTGCCATTCATCTTTCCGGGGTCGAGCAAATAAAGTACCAGTCATTTACTGGGTCGGTTTAATTGACCCTCTCTTCCCCTAAGTTACTAACTTTGTACCAAAATTAGAAATAAAGTAGCAGTCATTTACTGCGTCGGTTTAATTAACTTTCCCTTCCCCTAAGTTACTAACTTTGGGCCAAAATTAGAAATAAAGTACCAGTCATTTACTGGGTCGGTTTAATTGACTTTCCCTTCCCCCAAGTTACTAACTTTGGGCCATAATTAGAAATCCGTATTTCTCATATCATGATGTAATATTGTTCTTATTTGAAGCTAATGTACTACTTTAACCCTTAAGAGAAACTGCAATCTTGATATAATTAAAACTGTAAGGACTATCCTTGTATACTCAATAATATGTCATCAAATGTTTATTTTTTCATTGTTAATTTTTTAATGATACTTGATTCAAAATGTGAGTGATCAAACATACTTCAGTAAGATGTCTATTAATACAATAGAGCGTGTGTTTCACTGCATGATGAAATTATTGTGTACAGTGCTCAGGTGCACTACAACTCATCAAAGGTGCATCTGTAGCACATAGAATAATGTACAAATGTCGGGAAAGTAGATGTTTATCCATTATAACTTAAATTCATAAATCAACCTTACTGGGAGTTTGTATTCAACATTTAATCTAAAGTATATAACGGTTAATCATTTAAAATTCTGTCAGTGACAAATGATGACACGTCATTCACATTACGCTACGTATTAGAAAAAATCTTTAAATTTAATATAGAAAATGCTAATCATTAATATATCACTATGGTAACTAAATATACTTGATTCCCCACTGAAATTAATGGAATTTAACCCAGAAAACCCCAACAATTAAGTAATTAATATCGTAATCACTTACCCATAAAACATTTAATTAAAAATATTTTCTCTTGTTGAGTCTATTTGGCGAACTATTTAATTAACAGAACTTTGGGTAGTTTTATATAATATTTTTCCGCCTAATAAATTAAACTAAAGGGGATATAAGAATAGAAACTTTTCTTGTGTTTTTTATTTGTTTCAGTCAGTACTGCGGCCACGCAGTCTTGATTTAATCGATCATATCGACTTCAGCATCTATTTCTCAATCATGGAACTTATTCCATCGATCTCTTTTTTTTCGAACCAGTAACTTAAAGACAT
>OZ024743.1:95654255-95706755 GCA_964016885.1 Eledone cirrhosa | reverse complement strand
TGTGACAGTTAAATGTCACTTGCCCAAGGTGCCACGCAGTTGGGTCGAACCTGAGACACAATGATTACGGAGCGAAATGTATAACGATTCGGTCATGTTGCGTCTACCAAATATACATTAAAATATCTAAATATGTCTCAAAACACTCCCTACCGTTGCTTTTGGTTCACGTGACTGGAATGCTCAGCCACGTGCACGTTGATTTCACGAGCATGATTACAACTAGAACAACTGGAATATAGGTTGTCGGAACCGATGGCGGTTCAATAACAACAACAACAAATATAAGGTGATGGCTGCTGTGACAGTGGGGGAGTGTAGCGAAACCACAAGTACAAGACCCCCCCCCCCCCCCAACACAATGACTTCTGATGTAGACAATAGAAAGCAGCTGCTATTATTGCCACCAACTTTCTGTTTTGCCTGAACAACGTTGACTGAGTTGAATGTAAAACAATGTTGACATTCACCTTTAGTTATCAATATGAAGATTGAATTTGTCAATAAGCAGATATGTCATTTTCTTCATTCCGGCTGTTTAGGGTTAATTCTCATCCATATATCGAAACCCGCATATGTTGATAATGATAACGATGATGATGATGAGTATGAAAAGGAAAATGAAAATAAGGTGGAGCAGGAGACACAAATAGAACGAAGAACAAGTTTTTAACCGTGTCTGCCGAGTACAGTTTTTATACTCTGGTTCAATCCATCCAGTTTAGATAAGGTACACTTGCATGCCGTAAAAGTCGACAAAAAGGTTGGCGTTAGCAAGGACATTCTTCTCTAAAAAATTACATAAAAAAAATTCCGTTCAACCCATACCAATATGGAATAGTCGACATAAAAATGATGATAATTAGCGATGATAATTTGTTAGATATTTTTTATTATTTATTTTAAATAATTTAACATCTTCCTCTCTTTTTGTCCCACTAAAAACAAATAAAACAACATAATCAATGTATATATAATTTAGCTATTTAGTTTGTCAATACGTTCATAATTAAAGCGAATCACATTTTTACCCCATTCATAATTGAGGTTGCCTGACATAGAGACCTGAGATTAGTGATTTAGATGTTAGAAATTGAAACCTGTCTATGTATGTCGTGAGAGGTAAACAATATACTTGAGAATAGAGAAGTACAACAACTTTACTCCATTAGTTCAGATGTTGAGCAAGTGATGACACACCTTAATACCTTTTCTTCAGGGAAGAGATCAATAAAGATTTCAGAATAAAAGGTGATGGCTGATTGTAGATAGTGGGTGGCGGGGTTGCTGTGAGAACACTTACTCCTCGTCTACTTATGCCATATTTACAACCGAAATAGAAGCTGTTTGCTTTCCTGACAATTCCCAAATATAGAGGCTGGATAATCATATAAAGAAGCAGTGCTGGAGTGGTTGAAAAGAATATTCTAGATCTTTCTGTAATTTTAAAATATATCATGAGTCAGCGACTGCGATCAATAGATAGTTGGAGATAGTTGGAGTGAGTTAGAAATAGATAAGCAGACGTTAATACTGACATAACGTCTGCTTCATTCATTCAATTAACCTTCCTTTCTCATGTAAGTTGATATTTTGATAACTTTTCACTTTTAGATAGTTCCAGGTTATTCCGTGCATTTCATTCTCTTCCTATTTTCAGATTCTGTGTGAGCATATACAACAATGTATCGTCATAAAGGTAATGACTAATGTCAAATATTCCTTCGACACTAATGTCTCACCTGAAGCACTAACATTAGAATTCCCTTCAGCTCCCAGGAAACTGATGGTATATTCATATATTAAGTCTTCACATTTTCAGAATTTTTTTTCCCAGAGAATCGTGCTTTCTACAAACCGCTTTAGTGTTTGCCTAGGAGAAGAGCTCCTAGCTATTCAAAATCGTGACGTTGATGACAGCGTTGACGAATACATTTTAAATTAGCTACAGATGAACTTCTCTACAGCTATAGTTTGCTGTATTTTTTATTCAAATATTTTCACTGTTATACGCAAAAATTACACCGGGGAGAACAATCACATTTTCTATAAGAAATTCTGTGGCATATTAATGTTGTCTTACAAGAAACTGTATTGAGTTTGCAGTATTTGCGTTTATTTGTTGATGTTCTGAGTTCAAACCAAGGCAGGATCTGTCTTATAATTTTATTCTATCAGAGTCGTTTAAATAAGTACTAATTAGGACCAATCGTACGTCTTTACTAATTACGGATATTAAAAGAAATAATCGAAATCTTCATGGCAGTGGTAAAAACTAAATGGTATGATGGCTTCCAGTAAGCAGAGATTACTATCTAGTTTTGTCGCTTGGCTGAAACAATTCACTTCTACTCCATCAAATCTTTTCCGAAAGGAATTCACGTCACTGCATCTCATTCTCTTCCTTTATTAATTTATAACTTTTTGATATGTTGCAGCAGGTCGTTAAGTCTATTAAATATGATATATTTTTAAACATCGATTACAGATTAAGAAAGAATAACAAACCTACTAACAGGAACCAAACTGCGGAGCAAAAGTTTTTGTCACCTTGATAGACAAGATCACATTCGTCAAACGTTTCAGAACTTTCCAGACATCTTAAATTTATGGATATAGATTTGTATTAACGCAGAACAACAGAAATAGATAAAAATCTTAACAGCTAAACTTAGTATATTCACTCTATCATAAAGGGATTTGTTTTAAACTTCAATATTTTCCTCCCTCCATGGAATAGAATTGCTAGGTTTTACTAAATCAATGTTGTCGATAAAGACAATCACTTATTTTACCCTAAAATTGTTTTCTTGTTTAATGTCAAACATATATTAGTAAATATAAAGGAAATTAATAAAAAGAATTCTCTGTCTCTCGGTTTCCCTATTTCCCTCATTATCTCTCTTCCACGCATGAATCAGCTACTATCGGTATATCCTAAAACGCATGCGCACTCCTATGCTGAATATGATGTTGACCTTGTCTTTTATCACATCCGAATCTTGCACTTATACATGTCATCCACATACAAACATACAATTGAGAACCTCACTTAAAATGCACTGCCCACATGAACAGAATCAGTGTTCCAGTTCTTTGATCAACGAAATAGCCAGCACGTGACATTAACGTGTACATGACTGAGCATTCCAGAGACACGTGTATTCTTAATATTATTTTATGGGAATTTAGCATGACAGAGTATGTGATAAGACTTGCATTTTGAATTACAGGTACAGTCTATCTGACGAGCTTCCAACAGTTTCCACCTCAATTTCACTAAAAAAAAGCTTGGGTCAACCCTGGACGTAATGGTCGTGAAACGAATTCAGCCGTGTTGCGTCCAACCACATGAACATAACTCGTAGGAATATACAACGTGGATATTTAGTAATATTAAAACAACTTCCGTCACACCTAATGACGATTTAAGCTAAAACATGAAATTGAAATAAACTAGGTGAGGAAGAGGGATGAGGGATGAGGAATATTCTAAATGTAGTGCATTCAGGTGCTCAAAGGAAGGATTCCTTCGGAGCTCGCACAAAAATCCTCCATTTAATTTATGTTACGTTAAAGGATAGTTATTACCAATCTTCCCAATTAACCACCTGAGCTTACAGAACTGCTTACTTAAATTAGCAATAAGTGTGTAAAATGTTAGGGCTTATAATTCATGGTTTATATTTCGCATCCTCAGAGATAATGGGCAGTAATCAAATGAATGATAATACATTAAAAGTATACAAACCAATAATAGATTATAGTGTCTTCCATTAATAACCCTCTTGTCTAATTGTTTTACAAATCAGAAATCATGACCTGCTTCAGTTTCCATTGCTATTTCTATCTACATATACACCATAGGAACATATAATACAATGATTCCAATGTAATAACGATGTGTGTTTGCACCTCTCTCTCTCTCTCTCTCTCTCTATATATATATATATATATATATATATATATATATATATATATATATATATATATATAAGATCAAAAGATGGTTAAAAGAGTTCTGTGTATTTTATTATGCGCATTTCAAAAACAAACATTATCATGGGATGATATTTGCGTTCTCATCAGATAAAATAGGGAGACATGATATGAAGCTTAAAAAACACTTGCGAGCAGTGAAGTGTTAAATCAACATATCGCAAGTGTTTTTTAAGCTTCATATCATGTCTCCTTATTTTATCTAAATGAGAACGCAAATATCATCCCATGATGATATTTGTTTTTGAAATGCGCATAATAAAATATATGGAACTCTTTTAACCATCTTTTGATCTTATATTATTTATACTCCAGTCCTATAAACTGTTGAGTGCTACTTATCCGATATTTGCATTGCTTTATTGTGCTACAATAAAACTCACCTCCTACATATATATATATAATATATATATATATATATATATATATATATATATATATATATATATATATATATATATATATATATATATATATATATATATATATATATAGGTAGAACACTGGAAGGTAATATCCGTAGTGCTAGAGCACTCAGTCCATGGGATGAGTTTGGTAGAAGTAGTAACACAACAGTTAGTTCACCATACCGAGAACAATTGTTTCACTTTATGCGGATCTTCTACCATGACCAGTCCGAGCTGAAGATCCGCATAAGGTGAAACAATTGTTCTCGGTATGGTGAACTTACTGTTGTGTTACTACTTATATATATATATATATATATATATATATATATATATATATATATATATATATATAATATAGTAATAATAATAAATTTGAAGACTAAAATCCAAAGAGGGCTCGATAAGGATAAATATATATCAAATATATAAGAACCGTAGAGCAAATATTTATTAAAATAACAGATTAAATTTTAAAACTTTAATCTGTTATTTTAATAAATATATATATATAATATATATATGTATGTATGTATATGTGTGTCTGTATGTGTATGTATGTATGTATGTATGTATGTATGTATGTATGTAAAATATTCTACATTTAATAACATCATTGTTGAACTGATTTCTTACGTATATTTCTACATTTCTATGTTAGATTATTTTCTCAGAATACATTTCTTCAGTGATGAGATAGAAACTAGGGTTAATTCAATAGGCAGAGATCTATAGTCTCACATCATTTGTTCTCAGTTTTTTTTGCATTATTCAGTTGTCTCTGTATCTAAGCATAAGGGACATTAGAAATTGATTCATATATATACAACAACTTCTATGGATTCCAATTCTATTCATCGTAAACCCTGGCATGGTTTGGTACTGAATTTTTCATGCAAGAGTACAATAAAGCCAGAGAAATCACGCCATATGCTGCTGCAACGTATTTTTATATAGAATACCGAGGGGTTACATGCTTTTTGTGAGTGTACCATGACGTCCACCATGGATTGATGATATATAATTGAAGTAGTATTTCACATCTATATATTTCAAAATTAGTTACTCAATTTGTTACTTTTTTAATGGTTTCTTTAATTTCATTTGTAAAACATTTTTTTATTTTTATATAGCTAAGGTATATATAAAGATGTATTGATGTGTAGTGATGAGATACTGCTGCTGCCTTGCTAGCTATTTTACATCGATACTGAATGACCTGTGAAGCCTAGAATATGACATTAGAAACTATAACGTCAATATGAACACCACAAAACCTGATATTGCTATATTTTCTGAGAAATTCTTGTGTGTGTGTGTGTGTGTGTGTGTGTGTGTGTGTGTGTGTGTGTGTGTGTAGCCAGGCCGAATGGTTAAGAAGTTCACCTTGCAAGCATCAGGTCCAGAATTCGGTCCCACTGCCTCACAGTAATGGCGAATGTCGTTTAGCATAGTCTTGAGTCGACCTTCGCTTGTGCGTAAATTGATTCGATGAAAACTATTTGGAAACTCGCCGGATGGACTGTACTATCGGGTCCCAAATAACAGGGGTGGAAGTTGGAAATTTGCTTAAATTCTTATAAGCGGGGGTGGGGGAATTTGTAATTGTATAGTGTACATTCGTAAATATGGGATTTTTTTTGTAACGTTCTTTTTTTGTCATATATAATGTTTTTTAATGTAAAATATAATTATTATTAGATTCTCCAGCTGCTGTTACAATATGAATGACTTACAATAAAATTTCACCAGATATAGATTAACAAAATTTACTAAGCGAGGTGGGTGAGGGTGTAATAAAAGTGGCGGGGTTGGAAAAATCAGCAAAATTATTCAAGACATGTAATTAAAAGGACCAACCTTGTCGCACAATATCACACATGATCTCCCCGTAAAGGAACACGTATCAGTGGAATGCTCAGTCACTCACACGTTAATTTCATGTGCTGGCTGTTCCATTGATCGAACAACTGGAATACTCACCGTCGAAACTGACGAAGGTCAATATCATGTGTGTGTGTGTGCGTGTGTGTGTCTTTGTGTGTTTGTGTGTCTTTGTGTGTGTGTGTGTGTTTGTGTGTGTGTGCGTGCGTGTGTCTTTGTGTGTGTCTCTATGTGTGTGTGTGCGTTTGTGTGTGTGTCTATGTGTGTGTGACTCTATGTGTGTGTGTGTGTGTGTATGTGTGTGCGCGCGCGCGTGTGTGTCTATGTGTGTGTCTATGTGTGTGTATGTGTCTATGTGTGTGTGTGTGTTTCTGTGTGTGTGTCTATGTGTGTGTTTTAACATAGGAGTCATTTTTATTGAAATTCTGGTTAGAAAAGTGACAGATTATCATGAGGTATTGTTGTTTCTGAGTTCCATGTTGATCGACGGCTG
This sequence comes from Eledone cirrhosa, assembly GCA_964016885.1. NCBI lineage: Eukaryota > Metazoa > Mollusca > Cephalopoda > Octopoda > Eledonidae > Eledone > Eledone cirrhosa. The sequence goes on along the minus strand of OZ024743.1, from coordinate 95,699,972 downwards.
CAACACAATGCAATAAAATCATTGAATGCAAGTAAAAGTTTCGCACAGCTGCTTACGTCTCTGTCGTTATATGGCATTAACATTTCAGTATAAACGAGGTCGATTTGAAACTAAGGTACTAATGATTCTGTTAGTAGGGGGTTTAGTCACTAACTCACCGTCTCAGCGGGAGGAATCTTAATGAGATGTCACAAATACTTGTGCTGAATAATCTATATATATGTATCTTTCTAAACCGAATCACTTGCTTGCTCGTAGTTCTTCAAACAATTAATCAAATACACACACACGTGCGGACAGAAAGAGAGAGAGAGAGGGGGGTAATGGGGAGAAGAAGAAAGAGCACATTCACACGTCCATACACACTTTCTTACACATACAAAACACATTTATACATCTTCACACATTTTCACATACATACATACATACACATACATACACACACATTCGCACACATGTAAATATAATACATATACAGATGCTCACACATTCTTACAAACACAAAATACTCACAGACATACACAAAGACACACACATAACTTACTCACACACTCTCATATACAGAAACATATACACACACAGTACACACAGCTATTCATACACACTCTTACACACAAAATACCAATAGATGTACGCAAACGCACAGCAAATCTAGCACATACACAACGTATCTAGCACATACACTAGTATAAACATACCCACACATACATGCACACACGACATATGTACAGATTCTCACATTCCCTCACATATACAAACGACTGACATACTAGCACATGGACACACATATACGCACATAGACGTACATAAGTAAATACATAGACGTACATACACACAGTTATTTGCCTCAATATATAGCGATCCTATTAAATGGCTAATGACACTGAGTATTCCAAACAACAGCAGTTGGCAAAGAAGCATGAGGCAATCGACAATTTTGAAAGTCTGCAACATTCTGTCTTAACACTGCTACAGCTAAGTTCCTGTTTGCTTTAAATCTAAATCAATAGGAAAGTATTTTGCACAGGTGAGAAATGGAAAATAATCGATACAAAAAAAAAATACAAACAAAAATTAAAGAATATTATTTTACCATATCACTTTGATATCAATATAAATCCATTCGTTAGTTTTATTAACTAAAACTTAGATGTCGTAACCGTAGGCGTTGTCAACGAAGGTCAAGTTGACAGAAATAAATTATTTCTAAAGCCGGGTGTAGTCTATTGGAGCTGAAGCCGAGTGTAGTCTGTTGGAGCTGAAGTCGGGTGTAGTCTGTTGGAGTTGAAGTCGGGTGTAGTCTGTTGGAGCTGAAGTCGGGTGTAGTCTGTTGGAGCTGAAGTCGGGTATAGTCTGTTGAAGCTGAAGTCGGGTGTAGTCTGTTGGAGAGAGATTATTGTAATATAGTTAACTCGTAACATAGATGGCAGTCGGTTTCGATGATAAGCGTTCAAAAACTGAGCGTTTTTCGATCAGCCTGCTCATAGAATGAGTATTCTAAAGACACGTGTACCTTTAATGTGATTCCCGAGGAGATTCAGCACGTCAGTGTGTGTGACAGAGTTGACCCTTTGAATTACAGGTATATTCCATCTGACGGGATTCCAAACAGATGCCGTTTACCCAATTTTATTTAAGGTTTAGGTCGGACCGAGGTTACGGTACAAGACACTTGCCTAAAATACTTCACAATAGGAGCGATCTCGGGACCTAATGATTGCGAAACGAATGTTGTAACATATTAAACTTTAAAAAAAAATTAAAAACAAAAACAGAATTCTATTATTGTAATTCTAAATCTGGTTTAGAAATCGGATTCTAATCAAAATGATATTCGTGAAACTGATGTTATAACAGGCAGGAAACACTGAGATAATGTTAGTGATATGAAAATGGCGTAATCAATAAAATACGGTCGTGTATTATAGTAATAACTAGTGAAACAGCGCCATTTAGCTGCAATAGCGTTGAACCTATTAAACCTTTGGAGTCCAGGATTGGTATGTCTTAGTGTCGGGTTTATCATTGGCCTTAGGTGTGCTTAAGCACAGGGTCCTGTTGGTCAGAGGCGGGCTATCTTCTTGCTCCCAAAAGGTTTTACGATGAATTTTTCAAATGTTTGAGGTCTCATAACTTAACTAGCACAGGGCTTCATTTGTCCTAAATCCGGCACTGCTCATATACCAGGGCTACCAGATATATAAATAATCATATAAACTGGAGAATTTACATTTTGATAAATTAATGGTTTGCATAAAATAAATCCATTCTTATAGTTTATGGTGATTAATGACAAGTGAAAGTGATTATAGATAAGAATGATATTTTATTAATATATATTTTTTTTTTGGGGGGGGGGGTATAATAACATATATCCTCTCATATATGAACAAAAGACATATAGCATTCAACTTATGAGTAACTTTGGAAAAATATCCATTTACAGGAATAAATGTAGGGTCGGAAACCAAGACTTCGCGATTAGAAAGCGAACTTCTTATTGTAGCAACATGACTGAGATAGGAAATGCATTGTGTGTATGTTGTGTATATGTTTGTGTGCTTATAATCTAACAGAAGTCTGATGAGCTTTTGATTCCAGAGTCTGATTCGATCGATAGAGATCGAACCTTGAGCCGATCAATCACGAATCACACGCCACACCTGAATAAACTTAATAATAATTTGACACCTCGTCCATACGTATCATTAATATTATACTCTGTTTAGTACAACCACAAAGTATATACTGGAAACTATACATCGAGTGCTCACTGTGGTGAACCTACAGTGATTTGACGTTACAATCCCTAACCTATATATATGTGTGTGTGTCTGTGTGTGTCTCTGTGTGTGTATTAAAGAGTTAAAGCCCTATACGTGTTTAAATGTGTGTGCCCAAGTCTGTGTGTGTTTTTAATATGTATTTGTTTATAGTTTGTGTGTCTATTTTATATATATATATGTGTGTGTGTGTGTGTGTGTGTGTGTGTGTGTGTTTATGTGTTTGCTTCTTTTTTTGTTTTCATTGCCATAAAAACTGACCAGATGTTTCTATACGAATACAGAAAAAAACAATAAAAATTAATAAAAGTACGCAGAGACACCACACGCTATTGTTACAACATACAGTTATATTTCTATATCTAAAAAATTGTCCACAATAAATGTGTATTCATGAATATATGTATATATAGTAATACAATAATATATTTAAAAACTGAAGTAAAAGTTGTTGCTCTACCAAGAAAAAAATGCGAAGGAAAATATTGTGAGAAATGGAACAGCTAAAAACGTGTTTAAATTTTTATAAAACACACTCCAGAGTCTCTGTGACGTTCATTTACACTAGCTCTTCTTTCTTTCTCTCTGTCTCTTCTTTCACTCTTTCTATGCAGTAGTTCGTACATATATGCACACATAGATACACATACACACAATTCTTATAATTACACACACACACATATATATATATATATATATATATATATATATATATAAAATCAAGGTCTAGCAAATGGAGAAAATGTTTTAAAATAAATTTTAAAAAATTCGCAGTACTTACTATATGTGCCTTTACCGCGGTTTCATGCTCCAGAATAAACGGAATATCCAAGCGGATTTCCATTGAGAAGGGAGCAATCTTCAGAGGGCTCTTCTCTCTCTGAGAATATAAAATTCCCCAGTTCAAATCACAAACTGACGCCATACAAAACCATTCCGAAATGAAAGCGAATGATGGAAGAAATAATTGTCTGGTGCCGTGTGCAAAGACAAAAGGCAGGGTGGGCAGGTCATATATATATATATATATATCAAGCGTTAACCTAATGTATCCCTTCCATATAATGTACCCATTATGTGGTTATTTCTGTTTACTTTTTACATACATATATTATATATATATATATATATATATATATATATATATATATATATATATATATATATATATATATATATATATATATATATATATATGAAAGAGGTAAAATAAGAAAATTATAAAGATTAACTTACTTAAATTTCACCCCAACTAATTAGTTTCTGAAAGGGAATAAACATGGTTTCCGAATGGAACATGGAGAATACCTTTCGTCATCAGGAAGTCAATTCTCATATATATGTATATATATATATATATATATATATATATATATATATATATATATATATATATATTAATAAAAGGAATTCCAACTTTGTCTGATTTACTCGTTTTATTTACAATCCTTTAAAATTTATAATGGTATTAGAATGAAATAGTATGGTAGAATATTAAATGTTAAGTGTCAATTAACACTTAACATTTAATATTCTACCATACTATTTCATTCTAATACCATTATAAATTTTAAAGGATTGTAAATAAAACGAGTAAATCAGACAAAGTTGGAACTCCTTTTATTAATATAATCTTCTATACACAATCATACACACCCGTGTATATATATATATATATATATATATATATATATATATATATATATATATATATATATATATATATTTCGTTTCTGAAGAGGTCACAGAGTGTGTGACGAAAGAACTATGACAATATATAAACAACTATCTGGTTGTGGAACCAACCAACCAACCAGAAATTTATAAATTTATAAATTTATTATAAATTTATTATAATAAATTGAAGTGAAAGCAACTGGTGCGTGTGCTTTTTATTGGCAACATGACCCTCCCAAAGTATAACAATATATATATATATATATAACGTTAAACCAGCATATATTTGTTCGTCCATATTATATATTTATATATCTATCTATCTATCTATCAATATATATATATATATATATATATATTAATGAAAAAGAACAAAGGAACTATTATGACATTATAACAAGTTTATTGCCGACAGCCGTTTCGTCCGACCATATGGTGGGACTTTTCAAGGCATATAACAGGTGATTGTAAGTTAATTATTTACATCAACGTTTCACTCAAGATTAGCAGTTTGAAATCGTGGTATACATCAACAGCTCAGCTTGTATATTTGGGGTCTATATTCTAAGGGGACACTTTTATATTAGTTGTAGGCGTTGTAAAAGGGATAGGCTATAGGGAGTTAAGAGAATTTGAAAAGGGCCTAAGAGGATTGAAGGTTAAAAATTAAAGAATTTATAAGTTACGCATTAAAAGTAAAAGACTTGGGATCTCGTAAAAGCACCTTAAAAATCCCTCAATAAGCGCAAAAAGCTTATAAGCCCCAATAAACCTAACAAACCAGAAGAGATTAAAAGAATAAAAAAATAAAAATAAAAAGTTTCCTAAAAAATTCCTTCAAAAGAAAAAAAAAAAAATTTTTATTCTAAGAGATCCCTTAAAATTTTTTACAAAATTTACGAAGATTTAATAATCCCTACGAAATTTCTAAACTCAAAAATTAAAAATTAAAAATTAGGGAAAAGAACTTTCAATAAGATTTAAGAGGTCAATAAAGTTAATGATTTAGGGAGTCCATAATATAAAGATTAAGATTTAAGTTAGGATTTGAATTTTAAGAGTTCCAAACCCTGAAATTAAAAAAATTAATGAATTTAAGATTAAGCAATCTTATATATCCAAGATTAAAAATTAACGATTAAGGGGTTGAACATTAAATTTAATTTAAAAAATTAAGAAATAAATAGTTGAAAGAAATTAATCAATTAAAGGTTAATTCAAAAAGCCTTCAAAAAATCCCTCAGAAAAGGCCCCTTTAATATTTTAAATAAAAACCTCTTCCGAAAGACGCTTCAAAGAATTAAAATTTTAGAGAACCTTTAAAAATATATATAAATGAATTAAGGAAAATTACAAATTAAAAGTTAAAAATTACGGGATTTGGGAGATCCGAGGAATTTTCAAAGGGCTGCTTCAACAGATACAACTTAGGTATAATAGATAAAGGAATTTAAGTAATTTAAGTAATCTAATTAAGGAGCAATTCAAAGAGCTTATCAAGTTGGGCAAGATTAAAGAAAATGATAAGTAAGAAAATATATAAGCAAAAAGACAATAATTATAAAATGTATTTTTAAGAAGGTATAAGGTAGCTTCAGTAATCTAATAATGTATTATCAAAAAATTATTAATATAGGATTAACAAAGACATAATAATATATTCCTGCCTAATTAACAAACAATCAATAAACAATTAACAGTCAAGCAAATTTACTCAGGGATATCCCACACACGGATACTTTACACACATACAGCAACACATAGGATTAACAAAGACATAATAGTATATTCCTGTCTAATTAACAAACAATCAATAAACAATTAACAGTCAAGCAAATTTACTCAGGGATATCCCACGCACGGATACTTTACACACATACAGCAAGATGAACAATACAGGTGACCTTGTGGGTGCGATATCCATTGTGCGCATGCAGTCATCTGCATAGCTCCAGGCACAGTTGGTCTTGTTGAAAAGTTCCGAGTTCACGAATCAACTGGGATTCACTGTCAGCTGTGTGGACTCTCTGGGAAATGTACCTGCGGATCAAATAGCTAGTGGTCGCAGGGTGTGGTCCGTTCGATCTTTTAGTTTCGGGGATTGCACGCGTTTGCGATAGATCAGCCTGCCGGTTCTAAATCCAAGGTCTTGCTGTATAGGATATATTGGTGTACATGATATATTGGTTAAAAAAGTCCAGTATGGACTTGATTGGGGTGGTATATTGCGTCTCTCGCTATTATCCCCTCCTCTCAGCAATTCCAAGTTCACAGGCGACTGGTCAAATGCTAAGGACTGTCCCTTCTTTGTCTGTTGTAGGGGTCGGTTCTAGCTTAGATGGTGGTGGTGTTATCCATGTTGCTTCTATATCCCGTCAGTCATGCATATTCAAGACAGATCACGGTATATATGCAGATATTTGCGGGTATGGTCCGGTGTCTACGCTATCCAAAGGGTCTCACTTGTGGTACTTTCATGTCATCCCCCGGTTAAGTCTGCGCATGCTTCGGTGAATCCCGTGCATGGAATCTTGGGGTATCATATTACACGGGGTGACTAGCAGAAAATACATACTCCATGCTATCGCGTACGCGCAGGCCTGTGGCTACGACCATGTCCAGTCTCGGGTAGTAGCAGACAGCAGGTAGACCAGCAAGACACACCCCTGTTCAAGGGGCACAACCCCTAACTTATCGAGTGGTAAGACATCAAGGGAGTCAACTCTCCAAGGCCATTATGTCAACCGTGGTAATATACAAAAAATCCTTATTAATAAAGAACTAACTCAAAAGAAATGAATGGGAGAGAATGGGGAGGGGGATCTATTGGGGCGGGGGTTTACTAGGGGAGGGGGGTGATTGGTTATAGGCAGGGAACGGCCGCTACATTGGGTGCTCTGCTACTGTTCCCTTGGGCAAATTCCCGAATTTGTTGATATGTATCTCCGACGGTACCTCCTCAGACCAATCAACGTGGGTCCAGGCACTCGCAATATCCCACACCACAGGCATCAGCTGCCCCCAGGGCGCCCAGCAACAATGCTGCCACCAATCCCAAGTTGGCAAGTGGGACACAGGGTCGACTGTTCCTCACCAGAGTCCCCATCGGCAAGTGGGGAGCCGAGGCATCAATGGGGCCGGGGTTACTCAAGAGCACCCTATTCGCCAGCGGGGCAGCCATGTGTGAGACAGGGTGGGGTCAGGGTTAGGTGTCTGGTCTGAAGAAAAAGAAAGAGCTAAGTATAGTATGGGGGCAGGACGAGAAGATTTCTGACCCCTGTTGAGCAAGTTAAGTCCTGAGAATACTATGGCATGAGATTCAGTTAGGCACAGGCTACAAAACCTGCTGAACGAGCTATATGGAGGAGCTTTAGTAAGGCATCTCCAGCTTAGTGTGTAGGGGGTTTTTGCTTGTTTAAGTTATGTATGTGTCCCGCTAACGACGTGGTATTTTTAAGCTTCTCATTTCGGAAGCTATGCTGGTGGGCGTTGAATCTCGTCTTGAACATACGTCTTAGTATACGTGTCTGTGGTTACGTTACAAGCATATACTACGTTCCTAATAAGGCAGTGTCCAGCTAGTGGGCATTTGTCCTTCCGTCTGCAATTACACTTTCTAATAGGGTTATGCTCCTCAATCAGGGGTGCATGTCCCTCCAGGCGGCCGCGGGGCTGCCTAGTGGGACCGGTTCTATTGCCTGTTATCCCCCTGGGTCTTTCACTCAGTGGGTCGGTCCCATGTTGTCGTGTGTACTGGCGTGGTTCACTATTTCGGATGGCCTTAAGTCCCTCTTTAATCTTACTCTTATTGGTCTTAGCTAGGTGGGAGGCCAGATTAGGGGTTGTCGAGTACGATAGTTTGATAGTATTCTTATTGATGACACTACCGTACCTACTACCTGGGGGGAAGTTCCTATCTATTAAAGAGAAAAAAAGATTTGGGGAGGTCTGTAATAATATTAGAGTTAAAGGGCGGGTTAAAGAAGGTGCTATCACCTTCTATTCCTTCCACTGAGTTTCTTATCCCCTATGCTGCTTACCCTCCCTTCATCTAGATTATTACGGGTTCTACCAGGTGTGCTTCCTGGGCTCCCGGTGGTATGTGTATTGGTCTCGAATCTCCTAGACCTCTGGCCCCTGTTTTCACTGTTGGACTTGCTTGGGGCGGTGTAACGCTTTCCAGCCGCGCGGGCCCTATCCGTGTCTGTATTGCGAGTGTTGTTGTTCTTAGCTAAATTCCTATTGTCCCTATTCGTCTTTCTAGACCTCCCTCCATTCCCCATGGATATATTATGCATTGATTATAGTGCTGGGTTGGGGTGGTGGGGTGGTGCCGTTTGTCTCAATATAATGAAGTTTATCTTTGTGCCCTGACCTAGCTAGCGCCTTATTGTAATACTCCGCATTTGCCTCAAATGCGGTCACGTTGCTAGATAGTCCGCTAATCCTACTAGATACTCCCTTAACTTTATTGACCTCTTAAATCTTATTGAAAGTTCTTTTCACTAATTTTTATTTTTTAATTAGAGTTTAGAATTTTTAATTAGAGTTTAGAACTTTCGTAGGGATTATTAAATTTTCATAAATTTTTTTAAATTTTTTAAGGGGATCTCTTAGAAAAACATTTTTTTTTGTTTTCTTTTGAAGGAATTTTTTAGGAAACTTTTTATTTTTATTTTTTTATTTTTTTATTCTCTTAATCTCTTCTGGTTTGTTAGGTTTATTGGGGCTTATAAGCTTTTTTGCGCTTATTGAGGGATTTTTTAAGGTGCTTTTACGAGATCCAAGTCTTTTACTTTTAATGCGTAACTTATAAATTCTTTAATTTTTAACCTTCAATCCCTAACTCTTAGGCCCTTTTCAAATTCTCTTAACTCCCTATAACCCATCCCTTTTACAACTCCTACAAGTAATATAAAAGAGCCCTTTAGAATATAGACACCAAATATACAAGCTGAGCTGTTGATGTATACCACGATTTCAAACTGCTAATCTTGAGTGAAACGTTGATGTAAATAATGAACTTACAATCACCTGTTATATGCCTTGAAAAGTCCCACCATATGGTCGGACGAAACGGCTGTCGGCAATAAACTTGTTATAATGTCATAATAGTTCCTTTGTTCTTTTTGATTAATATTTCTGCTCTGCTTATACGCATAGAGCTTAACTAGCTACCGTCGCATATTTGGTAGGTCAGGCGTGATCATGCATCTTGCTTATATATATATATATTATATATATATATTATATGGATGAACACAGTATATGCTGGCTTAACGTTATTGAGTATTTTGAGCGGTGTTTTGCTGGCTTCTTTTTAGCGAGTTTAACGATCATATAGAGACTCCCTTGAAGTATATATATATATATATATATATATATATATATATATATATATATATATATATATATATATATATATATATATATATATATATATATATATATATATATATATATATATATAATGAAATACTGTGTGCTTCTTGCACATAATAATTTCTATACTTTTCATTTATATATATATATATATATATATATATTTCGTTTCTGAATTTGTTTAGCAAGATTCTTTATCTGAAATCGTGTGTTGAAACCAATATTGTTATACTTTGGGAGGGTCATGTTGCCAATAAGAAACCCCGCACCAGTTCCTTTCACTTCAATTTATTATAATAAATTTATAAATTTAGGAATAAATCTATAAATTTCTGGTTGGTTGGTTGGTTCCACAACCAGATAGTTGTTTATATATTGTCAAAGTTCTTTCGTCACACATTCTGTGATCTCTTCAGTGACTGGGGATTCTTCTCTTTGTTTTTGTGCCTCTCCTTTGTTCTGTCCTACGCCATTTTGTTTCTGTGTGTGTGTTGTGTGCTTAGTCTGCGCATGCGCCACATTCGGGTCTCTGTGTGTGTTTATGTTCATTTAATTATTTGTTTATTTACATGTTACTGGTTGGTTGTTTGTTCTATGTGTGTGTGTGTTTTCATTTTGTCCTTAATTGTAAATTGTGATGTTGCTGTTCCACTCATATTTTCTATTTAATTTTGGTTGTAATTCTTTTATGTTTAGTGCCTCTGTGATTTGTCTAAACATTGCGTATTTTCTGTGTGTAGATTCTATTTTTATTTCTATATTCTCTAATTTACCCTTGTGTTCTATTTTAGCATGTTGGTAGAGTACAGATGATTCTTTATTATCTTAAAGGTCTCGCCAGTGTTCATTTATCCGTTCCCCTACACTACGAGCTGTCTCACCTATGTACACTATATTTTTGTCTCTACATTGTCCTTCAGTAAATCTTATGCTATACACTACATTTCTAGTTTTACAGTTAATATGGGGGCTTATTTTACAGGTTATACATTTCTTATCTATACATGAGGGTCTTTGAAAAGGGTATGTCTTGCTAATAAGTGTTTTTACGGAGGTACCTGGTCTTTCTACTATCTTAATATTGAGTTTATGTTTATCTAGGGCCCTTCTAAATTTGTAAGCTAATTCACCACTAGGGGTTGTATCGATGAACATTACACTCTGGTATTTATTGCTATCATACTATGAGTTTATTCTATTAGCTTTATTCCTAGTTCTTTCTATTCTATTCCAAAATTTGCTCCTATACAAGGGGCAGGTCCCATTTATGTCATTATTTACCATTTTTTCCCATTTGGTTCTGGCTCCTCTATACACTTTGATTTTGTCTCTCTGATTGTAACCAGAGAACTGCATACGGTGGATGAAGTGTTGTATGTGTCTCTCTAGTTCTTTGGGGTTGCACATGCGGGACACGTTTCTCATCACCCGTACCAAATCCGCAATTAGTATGTTGATTTTGGTATGGTCCGAAACAGCCGAGTTTCGGTGGATCAGATGTTTGGAAGTCATGGGTTTGGCATAATGGGAATGGAGGATTTGTTTTTGTTATTAATGGTATCTAACCAGAGCTCTCTGTCTAGTACAGGTAATCGATGGTTGCGGTGTTTACTTGGGTAGACTATAGTAACTCTAATACTCTGGTGGATGGAGTTAGCTATTTGCTGGATGCTTTCCATTGTGTTTTTCTCTATTTCCTCTAGTGGGGGTGTCTTAACTACGATGTTTATATCATCAACGTAGCGGGAATACATTATCAGGGTTAAGGGGTCTTCTAATTGTTCTTTAAGTTTAAACTTAAGTCTACTGTCCCACCATACCATGAATAAGTTAGCTATGTCGCCTGCAATGCTAACACCAATGGCTGCTCCTTCCTCTTGGGCATATGTTTTTCCATTAAATTTGAACATATGTTCCTTAAGGGTTAGTTTTATGCTGGCCCCTACCGCATGTGCAATCATTTTCTTCAGTTCATCGTGGTTTTCGGGTGTCCGTATGGCTCTGGTCCACCCGTTCCATCTATCTGTGTGGGTTTTCTTGGCCATTGAGGTAATGGTAGGTGGTCTGCCTCTTGCTGGTCTTGTAGGGCACAGGTTGCTAAGGTCACATGTGTCTAGGTAATTATTACTATAGGTAAGTTTAAGTAGGAGTCCCAGCTCACTGGTATCAATCCCACGGAACTCAACATTGCTCTCACTGATCATTTCTACGCATTTTTCCACAGCAAAATCCACGTCAATAGATGGATACAGGGACACAACATCCATACTACCTATTATGCAGTTTGTTAGGTCCCTATATCGGTTACTCTCGCCGATTCTGCTGAGGAGGTCCTCCGTGCTGTCACATACATCTGGGGACATTTCAATGATGGGGCGTATGATCAGGGAGAGGAAGTAGGACAGTCTGGTTAGATACCATTAATAACAAAAAACAAATCTTCCATTCCCATTATGCCAAACCCATGACTTCCAAACATCTGATCCACCGAAACTCGGCTGTTTCGGACCATACCAAAATCAACATACTGATTGCGGATTTGGTACGAGTGATGAGAAACGTGTCCCGCATGTGCAACCCCAAAGAACTAGAGAGACACATACAACACTTCATCCACCGTATGCAGTTCTCTGGTTACAATCAGAGAGATAAAATCAGAGTATATAGAGGAGCCAGAACCAAATGGGAAAAATGGTAAATAATGACACAAATGGGACCTGCCCCTTGTATAGGAGCAAATTTTGGAATAGAATAGAAAGAACTAGGAATAAGGCTAATAGAATAAACTCATGGTATGATAGCAATAAATACCAGAGTGTAATGTTCATCGATACAACCCCTAGAGGTGAATTAGCTTACAAATTTAGAAGGGCCCTAGATAAACATAAACTCAATATTAAGATAGTAGAAAGACCAGGTACCTCCATAAAAACACTTATTAGCAATACATACCCTTTTCAAAGACCTCCTTGTATAGATAAGAAATGTATAATCTGTAAACTAAGCCCCCATATTAACTGTAAAACTAGAAATGTAGTATATAGCATAAGATACCGAAGGACAATGTAGAGATAAAAATATAGTGTACATAGGTGAGACAGCTCGTAGTATAGGGGAACGGATAAATGAACACTGGCGAGACCTTCAAGATAGTAAAGAATCATCTGTACTCTACCAACATGCTAAAATAGAACATAAGGGTAAATTAGAGAACATAGAAATAAAAATAGAATCTACACACAGAAAAGACGCAATGTTTAGACAAATCACAGAGGCAGTAAACATAAATGAACTCCAACCAAAATTAAATAGAAAACATGAGTGGAACAGCAACATCACAACTTACAATTAAGGACAAAATGAAAACACACACACGCACATAGAACAAACAACCAACCAGTAACATGTAAATAAACAAATAAGTAAACGAATATAAACACACACAGACACCCGGATGTAACACATGCGCAAACTAAGCACACAACACACACACAAAAACAAGAAGGCGTAGGACAGAACAAAGGAGAGGCACAAAAACAAAGAAAAGAATCCCCAGTCACTGAAGAGGTCACAGAATGTGTGACGAAAGAACTTTGACAATATATAAACAATCATCTGGTTGTGGAACCAACCAACCAACCGGAAATTTATAAATTTATTATAATAAATTGAAGTGAAAGCAACTGGTGCGTGTGTTTCTTATTGGCAACATGACCCTCCCAAAGTATAACAATATATATATATATATATATATATATATATATATATATATATATATATAGAAAGATTTGAATGGATACAGTTTAGTTGAAAGGAATTTATTGACACGTGTTTCTATAACAGTTACATAACCTAAAACAGCTATCTACAAACTTTTAGTTATGCAGACATTCAATATTTCAATGTTATTATTTACTGTCATTTCATCAGAATAATATTACTGAGGACCTATTTAGTTTTTATAGAGAATATTAGGAGGGAGGGGTGAAGTTGTTAGAAGAATAGTTGAAGGAGTGGTTTTTCGATAGCAGTGAGAATTCTTGGTGGCAGTGAGTAATTAGATTCCCATCTGTTGTTTTGACATTTTTTATGGAATATATTATTGGTTATTTTTCTAAATCTATAGAAGGATTAGAGATAGTAAAGATATGCGTGGTTGGTTTTGTGTTTGCACTTAACATTCAGACTTAAATTTTTCTTTCAAGTGTACGTATTCTTTCACCCACGCATTCACACACAAATATATTTGCACACCTCTACAAAATACATATACTCACAATTCACATATTCATACTTACATATATATACACATGCATACACATATATATACACACATGTATTCATGTACATACATACGCGCTCATGTGTATACATTTTCATACTCAACTTATCTTTATATATACACACGTATAGACACACACATATATACATACATACTCTAGTCCATGTGTACACACATACACATACATACACATCCATATACACATACATACATACACATATATATATACACACATATACACATATATATATATATATATATATACATATCCACATATACACATATATACACATACACACACATATATATATATATATAAGCACTTTAATACATGAATACACTTACATCTAACTATACACATCAAACATATATATATATTTACTTATTTATATACATTTTCACATATATATACATACTTATGGACGTTTTTAGACACATTCATTATCGCATATTTGTACCTATTCTCATCAGCATATCTTTTCATTATTAGTATGGTAATTTAAGGTTATTAATATATGTTGAGAAGAGATTGTTTTTATATTTTTCTAACTAGATTAAGGTTTATATAGTTGGGGGATGTCCCTCTTTTATGTAATATTCGGCTTGTAGTGGGAAAAAAGGGTTTTAGTTCTGTGACGGCAGAATAATGTTCGTTCAATTCTGTTATTCAGCAGTTTCTTCTTGTGTGTGATTATGTAATAAATCTCAAGATTACACAATTTGCAGAAATTTTGGCTCCTGGAAAAGCTTTGGGTTTTAGCTAATTTTTCCCATTTTAGGGTAAACTTTTGATTGCTATCCCTGAGCGTCCAAGCTTTTTCTGCTAAAGTTGTTACATTTCTTTGGCTCTGGTGTTTTATTGAGTAAGAATGCCTATACAATCGAGATTTAAACGATGTTGCGGTTGATCCCACGTAATACCACTCGTTGCCTCCGGATTTAATGGTACACTTATAAATAATATTTTTTTTCCAGGCAGTTATTGCCGAGGGGGCAGTTGTCAGGATAGGTGCAGTTACAGTTGTGTACGTTGGGTTTTCTCTGGAGTAGTATTGCGGACGAACTTAGGTGTGGTTTATTTATGTTCTGTAGTGTATTGTCTACTGTTTTTTGGGGGTTCTTTGTACTTAAGTTCTTAGTGTTTTCGTTTAACCTTCTAGTATTGATCTTTTTTATGTGTTGTTCAAGGTTTAACGCTGTAGAGTATGACAGTCTTATAGTGGTAGGGTTTAGGATTTTGTGGTATTTGTGTGATGTGGGAAAGTGTCTTTTAATTATTTTAAAGAAGAGTACTGGTAAATTTGTACTAATGGAGCTATTGTATTCGGGGTTATACCATAAGTACTCTTTGCATCGCTTTCTATTAGTTTTGTTTGTTGGTTTACTGGTGTGCATACTATGGTAGTAAGTGTGGTTTGGTGTTGTTTTTATTGTATCTACCTATGTGGGATTTATTTTGGGTGTTTTGATTGTTCCCATCTATGTACTCTATTTTGTTGAGGTAGCCTGCTTTACTAAGGGCGTTATCGTAGTACTCGGCGTGTTCCTTAAATACTTGTATGTTAGAAGATAGACCCGAGATTCTAAGGGAAATATTTTTAGGGATAGATTTAATTATAGAGATGGGGTGGTTAGACCCAACATTTACGTATTTGAGATTTTCATTCAATTTATGAAACGGTTTAATCAAACCAGAGTTTAAATTGAGTGTGACATCCAGGAAGTTAACTACTTTAAGGTTGTATTCATATGTTATAGTTAGTCCTATTTCGAGTAGTAGTTTTCTTATATCTTTGCGTAGTTTTTCTAGTTTTTGGTTATTAAGGTTTTTAGCTAGGAGGAGAACATCGTCGCGGTATATTCCGCCGTGGAGATTGCTGAATTTTTCCTGGAGTCTAAAGGCGATAAATAACCCCACAATATCAGTTATTTCCGCCGAATCGTTAGAGCCCATTGTTATGTCAAAGTTAGAGGGTCTATCTTTACGTACCCAATAACTGTTCTCAAATTTGACTATAGTTTTCCTAGCTTCTAATATAATCTTAATTTCATCGTTTGTAAGGTCAGAGTTATCCTTAGCAAACTTAATGGCTCTATTCAAAGTTTCAGGTGATATCGATGAGTAATATTCATCGATATCAAACTGGATAAACATAGATTTATTCTTATTGCTAATGCTATTAAACCATCTTATTGCTTCTTGGGTCTTCCCCCAGAGTTTAATGTTAACCTTAGCCTTAATTTGGGGGATGATTCTATCTAAGATATATTTGCTTATTTTACCTATATCTGATTTAGAGGGGCAGATTAATCTTATTTTAGGGTCATTATCAAAGTTTACCTTGTGGTCCTTAAGATTGAAGGTGGGTACCGCCGGTAAGAGTGGTCCTGTCCTATCTTCGATTCCGAGATTTTTCACTATTTTGCATGCCTCATCATTGATGTGCTTAAGGGTTACTTCACTCGTTTTTCTATATTGTTTATGTAATTCTTTTCGAATGAAGTTGTTGTATGTAGTGCAATCCATAGTGTACAGGTTTGATGTTTTGTCCGCTTTTACTACAATTCCTTTGGTGTTTTTAAGGTCGTCCAGTAGTTTTTTAATATCTTTCTGTAATTTGCTGTTGGTGTTGCGTCCTTTGAATTTAATTTTAAGGATTAAGTTCATAAGGTCCTGCTCAAATGCATCTAATAGTGGGTTGGTGGGTGGGTTTTTACAAGTCCTAAAACCGAATTTGTTGTTTACACCACTTTCTAATGTTGAGTTCATACGGCTTCTATCATAGTGGAGCGTTTTCCACCTGACACGTCGAATGAATTCATTAGTTTTTTGAATCATGCTCAATAAATATTCCTTTCTACCTTGGGTTGGTATGTTTTTGAGTGACATATCCAGGTAGTGTTTTTCCATTGTTGTGGTTGCGTTTGCTGTGTGGGTTGCTCGACTTTACAGGAGGTAAATATACAGTATTTTCCGTTGTGTTGTAATATAAATATTACACACAGTAGATTATCAGCTCACGTAGAGTTTGCTCGACGGTTCCAGTTGTAGTTCCAAAAGTAATCCGGAGAAAAATAGAAAGATTTGAATGGATACAGTTTAGTTGAAAGGAATTTATTGACACGTGTTTCTATAACAGTTACATAACCTAAAACAGCTATCTACAAACTTTTAGTTATGCAGACATTCAATATTTCAATGTTATTATTTACTGTCATTTCATCAGAATAATATTACTGAGGACCTATAAACACCAGAGCCAAAGAAATGTAACAACTTTAGCAGAAAAAGCTTGGACGCTCAGGGATAGCAATCAAAAGTTTACCCTAAAATGGGAAAAATTAGCTAAAACCCAAAGCTTTTCCAGGAGCCAAAATTTCTGCAAATTGTGTAATCTTGAGATTTATTACATAATCACATACAAGAAGAAACTGCTGAATAACAGAATTGAACGAACATTATTCTGCCGTCACAGAACTAAAACCCTTTTTTCCCACTACAAGCCGAATATTACATAAAAGAGGGACATCCCCCAACTATATAAACCTTAATCTAGTTAGAAAAATATAAAAACAATCTCTTCTCAACATATATTAATAACCTTAAATTACCATACTAATAATGAAAAGATATGCTGATGAGAATAGGTACAAATATGCGATAATGAATGTGTCTAAAAACGTCCATAAGTATGTATATATATGTGAAAATGTATATAAATAAGTAAATATATATATATGTTTGATGTGTATAGATAGATGTAAGTGTATTCATGTATTAAAGTGCTTATATATATATATATATATGTGTGTATGTGTATATATGTGTATATGTGGATATGTATATATATATATATATATATATATATATGTATATGTGTGTATATATATATGTATATATATATATATATATGTGTATGTATGTATGTGTATATGGATGTGTATGTATGTGTATGTGTGTACACATGGACTAGAGTATGTATGTATATATGTGTGTGTCTATACGTGTGTATATATAAAGATAAGTTGAGTATGAAAATGTATACACATGAGCGCGTATGTATGTACATGAATACATGTGTGTATATATATGTGTATGCATGTGTATATATATGTAAGTATGAATATGTGAATTGTGAGTATATGTATTTTGTAGAGGTGTGCAAATATATTTGTGTGTGAATGCGTGGGTGAAAGAATACGTACACTTGAAAGAAAAATTTAAGTCTGAATGTTAAGTGCAAACACAAAACCAACCACGCATATCTTTACTATCTCTAATCCTTCTATAGATTTAGAAAAATAACCAATAATATATTCCATAAAAAATGTCAAAACAACAGATGGGAATCTAATTACTCACTGCCACCAAGAATTCTCACTGCTATCGAAAAACCACTCCTTCAACTATTCTTCTAACAACTTCACCCCTCCCTCCTAATATTCTCTATAAAAACTAAATAGGTCCTCAGTAATATTATTCTGATGAAATGACAGTAAATAATAACATTGAAATATTGAATGTCTGCATAACTAAAAGTTTGTAGATAGCTGTTTTAGGTTATGTAACTGTTATAGAAACACGTGTCAATAAATTCCTTTCAACTAAACTGTATCCATTCAAATCTTTCTATTTTTCTCCGGATTACTTTTGGAACTACAACTGGAACCGTCGAGCAAACTCTACGTGAGCTGATAATCTACTGTGTGTAATATTTATATTACAACACAACGGAAAATACTGTATATATATATATATATATATATATATATATATATATATATATATATATATATATAAGAAAAAGGGATGAAATCGAAAATGCAACTGAAGTCTTATTTTTTTTTTTTAAATATATATATTTATTTGGTTCCTTTACCGGTTTCGCAGTTCTTCTGCTTTTCAAAAGGTGAGTTGAGATGGAGGGTCTGTGGTTTTTCTCACATCTGTGAGAAAAACCACAGACCCTCCATCTCAACTCACAGATGTGAGAAAAACCACAGACCCTCCATCTCAACTCACCTTTTGAAAAGCAGAAGAACTGCGAAACCGGTAAAGGAACCAAATAAATATATATATTTTTTAAAAAAATAAGACTTCAGTTGCATTTTCGATTTCATCCCTTTTTCTTTATACTTCCACTCGTGTAGGACACCTCGGTTATTTTTCATTTTGTAAAAAAAACCTCACTTTCTAATATATATATATATATATATATATATATATATATATAGGAAAAAGTATGACTCCGACGGCAGAGCTCAAGCTGTTTTGACGGCTATTTCTGGACCAGAAATAGCCGTCGAAACGGCTTGAGCTCTGCCGTCGGTGTCATACTTTTTCCTATTTCCCACTCTACTACTCTAAGTATTGAGTACTCTGGTGCGTTATGGTCCATCTGGTTCCTTACCACAATTCCTTTGTTATATATATATATATATATATATATATATATATAGATACAGTATTTACGTATCGAGAGAGAGAAAAAAAAGGGGAGGATAGGTGATACATATAGTTATTTGCCAAGTAGCGTATGCCAAATGTGCTCGATACTAGTGCCGGCAGTATTAAATATTCCAAGTGTTAATATTTAGTGGGCTAGAGAGTTAGCAGAGCGTAAGCACGTGGGAAAGTAAGAAATCGGAGAATAGACCATAAAACATGTTTATTTAAAACAGCACCTACGTACGTTTCGCCCAGTTGGGCTTCTCAAGGGCATAAATAATCAAAAGTGTTCCTTACATTGCTCGGAAAGAGTTTTGGGGGTTAAATCCACGTCAAGGTTCATTGTTCGCAAAAATAGCCTGTTTTGATTTTGCAGCAGGTCAAGGTTAGGGCAGTCTTTCCCGGACAAATATGTATATATATATATATATATATATATATATATATATATACGTTAATTCTCTCGCCCGCTAGATATTAACACTTCTAATATTTAACACTGCCGGCACTAGTATTGAGCACCCTTTGCATTCGCTATTGGCAAATAACTACATGTATCACCTATCCCTCCTTCTCTCTCGATACGTAAATATTCTCTCTCTCTCTCTCTCTCTCTCTATATATATATATATATATATATATATATATATATATATATATATATATATGCATAGATATGCATATATATATATACATGTATGATCAAGGAAGTGTGGTAAGGAACCAGATGGACCATAACGCACCAGCGTACTCGATACTTTTGGTAGTAGAGTGGGTAATATGAAAATGTTCAGGACCCCGACGGCAGAGCTCAAGCCGTTTCGACGGCTATTTCAGTCCAGAAATAGCCGTCAGAACGGCTTGAGCTCTGCTGTCGGGGTCCTGAACATTTTCCTATATACATGTATATATATATATATATAATTGAATAAACAAGAGAGATGAACACTAATATAAACTTACATGTGTTCGAATCGTAAGGACTAAAATTTGCAAAGGTGAAAAAATACTAACTACAGCAATATAGTTTGTTATCCTTAACTTTAAATATCAAATTAAGAAAAATAAAGAAAAATAACAGACCTATATTGGGCAAAAATGCTTGGTAACAACTAGACAGTGTTGGAGACTGTTTCGCAACGACTTATTAAGTGAAGTTCTCACGTTTCTCTGCTCTTCAGTAGTTGTTGAGGAATTAGTGATCCTTTCACTTCTAAAAATATTAGAGAATGAATTGTGTACGATATGAATTATCGCACGTGTCATTCGGAACTCAGCTTGTCTCGAAATTCCCTCACGCTAAAAATAGCAGCCTGGCTGACAGGACAATAAAAATTAGCTCTACATGATGGAGCCCAATATAGGTCTGTTATTTTTCTTAATTTTTCTTAATTTAATATTTAAAGTTGAGGATAACAAACTATATTGCTGTAGTTAGTATTTTTTCACCCTAGCAAATTTAGTCCTTATGATTCGAACACATGTATGTTTATATTAGTGTTCATCTCTCTTGTTTATTCAATTATATTCTACGGCTCGGAAAAGCTTTTTTCTTAGAGCTATTTAATTGTAAGAGACTACTCTGAGTTCTTAACTCAATATATATTTGTTGGCTCCATCATGTAGAGCTAATTTTTATTGTACTGTCAGCCAGGCTGCTATTTTTAGGCGCCGCTGATCATAGCACGTCGTGCTGTTTTAGCCATAAGATAACGCCATCCCACTGGCTGGGCGGTAGGCTGGTACCTCTTCATCTCATTTCTGCAGCTGAGCAAACTGGAGCAACGTGAAATAAAGTGTCTTGCTCAAGGAAACAACACAACACCCGGTCATATATATATATGTATGACAAAAGGCGTACTGCGTTGTTGCGAATGTGATACAAGTGAAATAAAAAAAAGAGCAAGAAACCAGGACTATCCATCATCAGTGATCTTCTGGCTATCATCGGTATTTCTTCGCATTAAAGACCAGATACCTCAAGACAGTGCGAGCAATAACTAAAATAAGTTATTGGGATAAAAAGAATTGGGTGGAGAAAGAGAGACATGTAAATAAACAGAATGGTAATGCAACGTAAAGAGAGGAAGATGAGAAAGCAAGTCAGTGATACATGTGAACTTAAGTTCTACCAAATCAATGACGAGAAGAACAGACGCGTCCAAACCTAGCGAAATGTGAGCGAGAAAAGGATTTCACACAGGTCAGACGGGAGGAAGTGAGAGAGGAGGAGTAGCAGAGAGCGAGTGAGTGAAAGTGTGAGGAAGAGGCCAGCCGAAAGAGGGGTGAATGAAATATGTATATATATATATATATACATGTGATATATATGTATATACATGTGATATATATATATATATATATATATATATATATATATATATATATATATATATATATATATATATATATATAATGTGTGTGTGCGTGTGTGTCTATGTGTATTTACTCTTTCATCTACACGATAACGCCTTTCGTTTATTTATTTTCTAGGTATAACAACCGAATATATGAATATAATATCCTATTGTATTCCCTGCAGGCAGATCTATGTCACACTGGATAACTTCCATAACAGGCAACTAGATAACTAATATATTTTATCAGCTTGCGGCGGGTTGACGTAAATAATAAGGTAAAAGGAACTGTATAAGCCTATAATGAAAATGCTACTGTTTCATTTCACAAGCAAATATATCTACGTTATGATGTGCGACTTATCATTAATCGTTAAGTTTAAATATATTTCATTGACATTTTGCTATAGATTCATATTTACCCCCACTTTCAAAATATCTCAGTAAAAATGTATTTGATGAAATATTTGCGTCAGGAAAAGTAGCTAATAAAAAAAGGGGGAATATTTGTGTGGCATGAACGGAAGATTGTTTTAACATTTGAGTAATGTGCTAGAAGGGAGAATCTGAGAAAAAATTCCCATATGATGCTCTAGTATTTCATATTTCAATCCAAATTAGGCACTGAAGAGATATAAAAGGTCGTTATTGTTATCTGTGCAATATACTCGGGCATCACAGATGGTAAATGGTGACTGGTCAAAGTAATGATTAATTAGCAAACAAACTACTTAAGTTCACTGAAGATAATAAACCTCTATTTGATATTTTAGTGTTAAAGCGAACAGTCTCTTTAAATGATATCAGAAAAAAGGAGATATTGGCAAAATGATAAGGGTGTCACCAAATTATATTCGGAGTATAAACAGATTAAGATACGTTTTGCACATATAGGTTAACTAAACACAGTTTGGGGATACAGTAGACCAGTGATTCTCAAAATAGGGGAGAGGGTCCTAGAAGCACTGGGGCCTAAGGGAGTGGTGGGGTGGTGGTAGAGATGATATAAAGTATATTAAATATCAAATGATACATATTATATATAAGTATATTAAAATAAAAAATATATGAATGTATGTATAGTATATTTGACAATATACTGTATGTTTAATTAAAAACATTTAGAAGACCATACGCTATCAGTTTTTAAGTAGTGACTATGTCACTTACTTCTTTTCAGCAAAAGAAGGGAGAGAAGCTGACAGTCTGTTTCACGCTGGTTGGCGTTCATCAGAGTCACGTACTCCCCTGCTTTCAAAAAATATATAAATTAATGATTTTATTTATTATATATTATTTACAATTACATGTAGGTAGGTCTCTCTGGAAATAGGGTTGGTGGGACTGAGGGCATTAAGTGGCCGTGAGGGGTGGGGGTCGGGTGGCCGAACCGTTTGAGAACCTCTGCAGTAGACTAAAACACAGGGGAAAACTAGAATTCAGGTGCGAACACTCGAAAAAAATTAGATGTTTTTCAAGCAGAAACCGAAATTATAACATCACAAATAATTTAGATGGTGAAATATTCAGAGTCGGAGAGAATGCTTTGTGGCTTTGAGTTAAATCCCACAGAGGTAAACTTTATCTTTCATCCTTTCGATGTCGATGAAAATGTACGAGTCTGATACTGAGGTCGGTCCTTCCTCTATATCTCTTTCTTACTGCCTTTCTTTCACTCTCTATCCTTCTCTGGAAGATATCTGCTATATTCAGACCTGGAGAAGAGATGGGTTCTGCCAGGTATAAAAATATCAAAGAAACCCCGAGTGACAACATGGCGCCACTCCGACTTCCCCAGCAGTTACGGGACTATATATACATATATATACACATATAATTTACTTTAGCTTCATTAATTAGCTTATGAAGTGACATGCCATCAAAAGAAAATAGAAAGAATTTATATAACAAATTTCAATAAAATTATATAAGGTCTGCAATAAAAAATAAAACATTAAATAGGTAGCCGGAAGTGGGGAGTGGCAGATTCTGCACTCCAGTTAGGCGTTATATCCCAGCTGAACCCGCGGACAAAATGGTGAAGGCGTTGCCACGGAGACAGCCAGCAACACCCGCAGCATGTTTCAAAGAGTTTCTTTTAAATACGTGGTTTGTGATTTGATCCTACTGTGCCACACCTTGTGAAATAGTCTTCTACTGTCTGGGATCAACCAAACACTTGTAAATGAGATTTGATAGTAAAAAACTATGGAAGGTTTATCCAGTCTGAGCATAACCCTCTTCTTCCCAATTCTAATAGAAGCCATAATATTTTCATCAGAATCATCCTTCCTTTTCTTACTATGGTGGTAGTACTGTTGCTATAAAGTTGGCAGCAGAGACGAAGGGTCCGTGCATGCAACGCATGCAGTGCATGCGTTATAGAATCTTGAGTTGTTCAATTGCGTCGGTTGAAGCAAGCAGAATTTTGGCTGCTTACTAAATCGTAGAAACATAAAAGATAACACACACACACACACACACACACACACACATACACATACACACAAACACACGACAGAATCGGTTGAAGCAAGCAGAATTTTGGCTGCTTGCTAAATCGTAGACACATAAAAAGATAACACACACACACGCACTAGATAACACTACATGCGGCTTTGACCGGGAGAGTCATTTAGAGGGAATTGGGGGGGGGGGGGAGGCTGCACAGCCCCACTTTCCGCCATGGCGATTGGACTGCATGCCCTGATTTCCAGGTTACCCTTCGCCACTGGTTGGCAGTATATCAAGTAATTTGTTAACATTACATGTTATATCTATAAACTTATATCAATATCTCAATTACACGTCTTAGCGTTAGAAACAAATTTAAGTTCAGTACTATGTATCACATACAATATTATTTTCATGATATATGAGCAATAAAATCATCAGGCTAATAAATAATTGTTTCTTCTTTTAGCACAAGGCCAGCAATTACCCAGTGTATTACGTTATTTTATTGACCCCGTAAGGATGAAAGGCAAAGTTAACCTCGGCGGGATTTGAGCTCAGAATGGCAAGGGCCGTAACTCTATGCGTCAAAGCATGACGTCCGACCCTATACCAATACTGCCAATCCACCACCTGGCTAATAAATAATGGTTTCTTATATAGGTCTGCAATTTTGGGGGAGGGGAAAGTCGATTAAATCGACCCCAGTACGTGACTGGTACTTTATTTTATCGACCCCGTAAGGATGAAAGGCAAAGTTAACCTCGGCGGGATTTGAACTCAGAATGGCAAGGGCCGTAACTCGATGCGTCAAAGCATGGCGTCCGACCCTCTATCGATACCGCCAATCCAATAAATAATGATGTATAATTGGAAAAAGCTACACATTTCGATCAAGGGTTGTAGCGAATTTAGTTTTTTCGTATACTTGCCAGATGCCTTTTACTTGGGTCATAAACCGCCACGACACCACTGCCCAGACAAGGTTTCTGATTTAGACACAAGGCCAACAATTTTTGGGGAAAAGGAAAATCGATAAAATCGACACCAGTACATTAATGTTACTCTATTTTATCGACCCCGTAAGGATGAAAGGCAAAACTAACCTCAGTGGGATTTGAACTCAGAACGTAAAGGGACATAACTCTATGTCACTAAACATGTTGTCCAATGCTCTACCGATTCTTCCAATCCAATAAAATTACTTGATGAATTCGATGTGATCCACCTATACATGATCAGCTGACCTCCTTCGAGGTTGCCTTTCATTCGAGGTCTCTTGGATGCTTCAATGATAGGAAACCCAATTACATCATGAAACAATCCAGAAATTGAACCCAGGACGTTATGATCGTGAGTCCAGTATTCTAGCCACTAGACCACGTTCCCTTATGGTGCTCTACAAGACTATGGATTCCATTTTTCCCACCCCAAAGCGAGATAAAATATTTCTGAACAAATGTTGACTAAACTAAGCAATTATTTCTAAATCCTTCTGAATTGAGTCGTAGGAGCGTCATGGCGACATACAGCATCACAGGGTCATGTAAACCTGGGGGAGCGACATGGCGACATACAGCATCACAGGGTCATGTAAACCTGGGGGAGCGTCATGGCGACATACAGCATCACAGGGGCATCTAAACCTGGGGGAGCGACATAGTGACATACAGCATCACAGGGGCATGTAAACCTGGGGGAGCGTCATGGCGACATACAGCATCACAGGGTCATGTAAACCTGGGGGAGCGACATGGCGACATACAGCATCACAGGGTCATGTAAACCTGGGGGAGCGACATGGCGACATACAGCATCACAGGGTCATGTAAACCTGGGGGAGCGTCATGGCGACATGCAGCATCACAGGGTCATGTAAATCTGGGGGAGCGTCATGGCGACATACAGCATCACAGGGTCATGTAAACCTGGGGGAGCGTCATGGCGACATACAGCATCACAGGGTCATGTAAACCTGGGGGAGTGTAATGGCGACATGCAGCATCACAGGGTCATGTAAACCTGGGGGAGGGTCATGGCGACATACAGCATCACAGGGTCGTGTAAACCTGGGGGAGCGTCATGGCGACATTCAGCATCACAGGGTCATGTAAACCTGGGGGAGTGTAATGGCGACATACAGCATCACAGGGTCATGTAAACCTGGGGGAGTGTAATGGCGACATGCAGCATCACAGGGTCATGTAAACCTGGGGAGCGTCATGGCGATATTCAGCATCACAGGGTCATGTAAACCTGGGGGAGCGTCATGGCGACATACAGCATCACAGGGTCATGTAAACCTGGGGGAGCGTCATGGCGATATTCAGCATCACAGGGTCATGTAAACCTGGGGGAGCGTCATGGCGACATACAGCATCACAGGGTCATGTAAACCTGGGGAAACGTCATGGCGACATACAGCATAACAGGGTCATGTAAACCTGGGGGAGTGTAATGGCGACATGCAGCATCACAGGGTCATGTAAACCTGGGGGAGCGTCATGGCGATATTCAGCATCACAGGGTCATGTAAACCTGGGGGAGCGTCATGGCGATATTCAGCATCACAGGGTCATGTAAACCTGGGGGAGCGTCATGGCGACATACAGCATCACAGGGTCATGTAAACCTGGGGGAGCGTCATGGCGACATACAGCATCACAGGGTCATGTAAACCTGGGGGAGCGTCATGGCGACATACAGCATCACAGGGTCATGTAAACCTGGGAGAGCGTCATGGCGACATACAGCATCACAGGGTCATGTAAACCTGGGGGAGTGTAATGGCGACATGCAGCATCACAGGGTCATGTAAACCTGGGGGAGCGTCATGGCGACATACAGCATCACAGGGTCATGTAAACCTGGGGGAGCGTCATGGCGACATACAGCATCACAGGGTCATGTAAACCTGGGGGAGCGTCATGGCGACATACAGCATCACAGGGGCATGTAAACCTGGGGGAGCGTCATGGCGATATTCAGCATCACAGGGTCATGTAAACCTGGGGGAGCGTCATGGCGACATACAGCATCACAGGGTCATGTAAACCTGGGGGAGCGTCATGGCGACATACAGCATCACAGGGTCATGTAAACCTGGGGGAGTGTAATGGCGACATGCAGCATCACAGGGTCATGTAAACCTGGGGGAGCGTCATGGCGACATACAGCATCACAGGGTCATGTAAACCTGGGGGAGCGTCATGGCGACATTCAGCATCACAGGGTCATGTAAACCTGGGGGAGTGTAATGGCGACATACAGCATCACAGGGTCATGTAAACCTGGGGGAGTGTAATGGCGACATGCAGCATCACAGGGTCATGTAAACCTGGGGGAGCGTCATGGCGATATTCAGCATCACAGGGTCATGTAAACCTGGGGGAGCGTCATGGCGACATACAGCATCACAGGGTCATGTAAACCTGGGGGAGCGTCATGGCGATATTCAGCATCACAGGGTCATGTAAACCTGGGGGAGCGTCATGGCGACATACAGCATCACAGGGTCATGTAAACCTGGGGGAGCGTCATGGCGACATACAGCATCACAGGGTCATGTAAACCTGGGGGAGCGTCATGGCGACATACAGCATCACAGGGTCATGTAAACCTGGGGGAGCGTCATGGCGACATACAGCATCACAGGGTCATGTAAACCTGGGGGAGTGTAATGGCGACATGCAGCATCACAGGGTCATGTAAACCTGGGGGAGCGTCATGGCGATATTCAGCATCACAGGGTCATGTAAACCTGGGGGAGCGTCATGGCGATATTCAGCATCACAGGGTCATGTAAACCTGGGGGAGCGTCATGGCGACATACAGCATCACAGGGTCATGTAAACCTGGGGGAGCGTCATGGCGACATACAGCATCACAGGGTCATGTAAACCTGGGGGAGCGTCATGGCGACATACAGCATCACAGGGTCATGTAAACCTGGGGGAGCGTCATGGCGACATACAGCATCACAGGGTCATGTAAACCTGGGGGAGTGTAATGGCGACATGCAGCATCACAGGGTCATGTAAACCTGGGGGAGCGTCATGGCGACATACAGCATCACAGGGTCATGTAAACCTGGGGGAGCGTCATGGCGACATACAGCATCACAGGGTCATGTAAACCTGGGGGAGCGTCATGGCGACATACAGCATCACAGGGGCATGTAAACCTGGGGGAGCGTCATGGCGATATTCAGCATCACAGGGTCATGTAAACCTGGGGGAGCGTCATGGCGACATTCAGCATCACAGGGTCATGTAAACCTGGGGGAGTGTAATGGCGACATACAGCATCACAGGGTCATGTAAACCTGGGGGAGTGTAATGGCGACATGCAGCATCACAGGGTCATGTAAACCTGGGGGAGCGTCATGGCGATATTCAGCATCACAGGGTCATGTAAACCTGGGGGAGCGTCATGGCGACATACAGCATCACAGGGTCATGTAAACCTGGGGGAGCGTCATGGCGATATTCAGCATCACAGGGTCATGTAAACCTGGGGGAGCGTCATGGCGACATACAGCATCACAGGGTCATGTAAACCTGGGGGAGCGTCATGGCGACATACAGCATCACAGGGTCATGTAAACCTGGGAGAGCGTCATGGCGACATACAGCATCACAGGGTCATGTAAACCTGGGGGAGTGTAATGGCGACATGCAGCATCACAGGGTCATGTAAACCTGGGGGAGCGTCATGGCGACATACAGCATCACAGGGTCATGTAAACCTGGGGGAGCGTCATGGCGACATACAGCATCACAGGGTCATGTAAACCTGGGGGAGCGTCATGGCGACATACAGCATCACAGGGGCATGTAAACCTGGGGGAGCGTCATGGCGATATTCAGCATCACAGGGTCATGTAAACCTGGGGGAGCGTCATGGCGACATACAGCATCACAGGGTCATGTAAACCTGGGGGAGCGTCATGGCGACATACAGCATCACAGGGTCATGTAAACCTGGGGGAGTGTAATGGCGACATGCAGCATCACAGGGTCATGTAAACCTGGGGGAGCGTCATGGCGACATACAGCATCACAGGGTCATGTAAACCTGGGGGAGCGTCATGGCGACATTCAGCATCACAGGGTCATGTAAACCTGGGGGAGTGTAATGGCGACATACAGCATCACAGGGTCATGTAAACCTGGGGGAGTGTAATGGCGACATGCAGCATCACAGGGTCATGTAAACCTGGGGGAGCGTCATGGCGATATTCAGCATCACAGGGTCATGTAAACCTGGGGGAGCGTCATGGCGACATACAGCATCACAGGGTCATGTAAACCTGGGGGAGCGTCATGGCGATATTCAGCATCACAGGGTCATGTAAACCTGGGGGAGCGTCATGGCGACATACAGCATCACAGGGTCATGTAAACCTGGGGGAGCGTCATGGCGACATACAGCATCACAGGGTCATGTAAACCTGGGGGAGCGTCATGGCGACATACAGCATCACAGGGTCATGTAAACCTGGGGGAGCGTCATGGCGACATACAGCATCACAGGGTCATGTAAACCTGGGGGAGTGTAATGGCGACATGCAGCATCACAGGGTCATGTAAACCTGGGGGAGCGTCATGGCGATATTCAGCATCACAGGGTCATGTAAACCTGGGGGAGCGTCATGGCGATATTCAGCATCACAGGGTCATGTAAACCTGGGGGAGCGTCATGGCGACATACAGCATCACAGGGTCATGTAAACCTGGGGGAGCGTCATGGCGACATACAGCATCACAGGGTCATGTAAACCTGGGGGAGCGTCATGGCGACATACAGCATCACAGGGTCATGTAAACCTGGGAGAGCGTCATGGCGACATACAGCATCACAGGGTCATGTAAACCTGGGGGAGTGTAATGGCGACATGCAGCATCACAGGGTCATGTAAACCTGGGGGAGCGTCATGGCGACATACAGCATCACAGGGTCATGTAAACCTGGGGGAGCGTCATGGCGACATACAGCATCACAGGGTCATGTAAACCTGGGGGAGTGTAATGGCGACATGCAGCATCACAGGGTCATGTAAACCTGGGGGAGCGTCATGGCGACATACAGCATCACAGGGTCATGTAAACCTGGGGGAGCGTCATGGCGACATTCAGCATCACAGGGTCATGTAAACCTGGGGGAGTGTAATGGCGACATACAGCATCACAGGGTCATGTAAACCTGGGGGAGTGTAATGGCGACATGCAGCATCACAGGGTCATGTAAACCTGGGGGAGCGTCATGGCGATATTCAGCATCACAGGGTCATGTAAACCTGGGGGAGCGTCATGGCGACATACAGCATCACAGGGTCATGTAAACCTGGGGGAGCGTCATGGCGATATTCAGCATCACAGGGTCATGTAAACCTGGGGGAGCGTCATGGCGACATACAGCATCACAGGGTCATGTAAACCTGGGGGAGCGTCATGGCGACATACAGCATCACAGGGTCATGTAAACCTGGGGGAGCGTCATGGCGACATACAGCATCACAGGGTCATGTAAACCTGGGGGAGCGTCATGGCGACATACAGCATCACAGGGTCATGTAAACCTGGGGGAGTGTAATGGCGACATGCAGCATCACAGGGTCATGTAAACCTGGGGGAGCGTCATGGCGATATTCAGCATCACAGGGTCATGTAAACCTGGGGGAGCGTCATGGCGATATTCAGCATCACAGGGTCATGTAAACCTGGGGGAGCGTCATGGCGACATACAGCATCACAGGGTCATGTAAACCTGGGGGAGCGTCATGGCGACATACAGCATCACAGGGTCATGTAAACCTGGGGGAGCGTCATGGCGACATACAGCATCACAGGGTCATGTAAACCTGGGAGAGCGTCATGGCGACATACAGCATCACAGGGTCATGTAAACCTGGGGGAGTGTAATGGCGACATGCAGCATCACAGGGTCATGTAAACCTGGGGGAGCGTCATGGCGACATACAGCATCACAGGGTCATGTAAACCTGGGGGAGCGTCATGGCGACATACAGCATCACAGGGTCATGTAAACCTGGGGGAGCGTCATGGCGACATACAGCATCACAGGGGCATGTAAACCTGGGGGAGCGTCATGGCGATATTCAGCATCACAGGGTCATGTAAACCTGGGGGAGCGTCATGGCGACATACAGCATCACAGGGTCATGTAAACTTGGGGGAGCGTCATGGCGATATTCAGCATCACAGGGTCATGTAAACCTGGGGGAGCGTCATGGCGACATACAGCATCACAGGGTCATGTAAACCTGGGGGAGCGTCATGGCGACATACAGCATCACAGGGTCATGTAAACCTGGGGGAGCGTCATGGCGATATTCAGTATCACAGGGTCATGTAAACCTGGGGGAGCGTCATGGCGATATTCAGTATCACAGGGTCATGTAAACCTGGGGGAGCGTCATGGCGATATTCAGTATCACAGGGTCATGTAAACCTAGTGGAGCTCATATTTCTTCCAGTGAAACAGAAATAGAGGAATAATCAACCGCAGCATTGGTACTTTCTTTATCGACAAAGGAAACATGAAAGATAACATTGACCTCGGCGGGATTTGAGCTCAGAGTGTAGGAAGCCTAAACGTATATAATAACGAAGTAGTCTATCCGACGTTCTAAAGACTGCCAATTCAGTAATGAGATAGCTTCAGCATTCAGTAATCACAACAAGGGAAGTAGGTGTAAAAGCCAAATTCGCTATCTTCAATTTGGTATTCGTGCCAACCCTTACATATCGTCATAAATTTTGCGTAATGACCGAAAAAATACGATCGCGATTATAAGCAGCCGAAATTGGGTTCCTCCGAAGGATTTTTGGAGTAATGTTACTCGATAGAATGCGGATCTCGGTGATCAGAGAGTCACTCCAGTTAGGCCGCTACGTCACCGAATTGAGAGATCACAGCTCGGATAATATGGGCATTTGATTAGAATGTCTCAGGAAAGAATCACTGGAGAGATTTTACGGGAAATGTAGATCATAAGCAAGATGGTTGGATAACACCCATGAGCTTGGCTGGTATCGCAAACAAATCAGTTCGGGACAGGTGCTTCTGATAGGACCCGCTAGAAGAAGGATTTGAAGACTCTTCCCTCATGACCCTCTCAGGAATAAGTGGACGAAGAAGACACACCATTATGGAATACCATTGACGGATTGAATAACTCTGGCTAAAGTACCAAATATAATATCTAATATAAATGCATCTGTTACTTTAAAACAGGAAGAGCAGTTTCAATAGCATAATTGACTTAAAACGTTTAACTGAAATTACTATAAAAACATCTATTGTATATACATAATGTATGTATTTATTATAATAAAAGTATGTGCGCTTTGAAGTATGTATTTTTCTTTCTTTCTATTGCACTGGAAATAATTGAGGTAACCAGTGCAGTGTATAGTACTATATTCATTATATTGTATATTTAAATAAGATCTAAAGTATACTAACTAATATATATGCAGTATCTAGTAGCGTTTCTTTCTCTATGTTTTGTGGGTGTATATGTAATTGTATGTGTATGTCTAACTTCTGGGGTTTGGATGATTTATTTATCTCTATCCTTTTAGCCATTCCCAGGGCTATTATTGTTATGGGGGATGGTTCCTGATTCCAGTTCCTACAATCTGGTTATATCTATGTCCTTACCTATATATATATATATATATATATATATATATATATATATATATATATATATGTAAAAGGTAAACAGAAATAACAACACAACGTTACAGTATATGGAAGGGATATATTAGGTTAACGCTTGATATAGCAGGAAGAGTGTCTTAATGTTTCGGGCGCTAGTCCTTCATCAGAAGAAAGAATGAGAAATAAGATAGATTGAGGGGACTGGCGGGATGTTATTGGAAAAAAATGTCTTTAGATAAAAATAGCAGGTCCATTTATGTTGACATCTCTTGCATATACATAGGGTGCTGGCGTTATATGTATATATATATATATATATATATATATATATATATATATATATATATATATATATATATATATGATACCATCAACACTATAAACACAGAGCTGGCATATCTAAGAACCGACTAACTGCCTGATGAGGTCATAGCCATTCAATGGCTATCATCGAAATATATATAGCAGTAAATAAAGGATTATGAGTTCATGCAATTGACTTATGTTTCGTGACTATATATATATATATATATATATATAGAGAGAGATAGATAAGTTTCTTTTATTTGCCACTAGGGCATCAAAAGTGGGACAAGTACAAAGGGGGGAGTTTACACAAAAAGGCGTCCTCAATAAGGAGGAGGCAATAACAAAATATAAAAATAAAATAAGATATAACAAAAAATAAAATTTTTAACAAAATCCTCAATAGAGAGGAGGCGCCTTGGGGGGTCGCACACACCCCCGAAAAAAGTGTGCAACCCTTTTCCTCAGGAGCACAGAGAGGGGGTGCTCCCTCGTTCCTTCCTCTTTTCCACCTACAGGCTTATGTAAAGAGAAGGCCCATTCACACGGGCCATTCTCGCCACTTTCACCCACCTTTCATAAAAACGACTGGGGTGCAGCACCTCTCTCTCCATCCTGATCCTTCTTCCGAAATGATATCGGAAGAAACGGACCAGTTGTTGGCCAGAGAGAAAGGTGCCTGACCTCAGTCCTTTCAGACGCGTCCACCATACAACCTCTTTCGCCATGGCTATTACGCACAGAAACACCGCCTCTGCTTCATCTTTGAAGGGGGGAGGCGGCTTGATCATTACAATAGACTCGGTGGTCAACCGGATCGGTCCCACCCTTGACAGCAGTTGTTCGACATAGCCCCACAGATCGGCTACGCCCGAGCAGTGTACCAATGCGTGTGCAACGGTTTCCTCGTCGCACACGCATCTGGGACAGATCTTTTTGGCGGGGTCCCTACCCGGGCGCCCGTGTCTGTAGAGCCTTTCTCGAACGGGTAAAGCCCCTGGGTAGCACTGCCAGGCCAGGGACTTCTGGAAGTTGTCCATAGGTCCCGGGCTGAATGTCCTACCGAACAGGCTGGCCAGTTCGTCCTCCTCCATGTCTAGGGCTTCTCCGAGGGCGTCGTCGCACCTGCTGCGTACCAGCCCTCTATAGAATGTTGCGGTGGAGTCTCCACTGATAACCGGATCCGCCTGCCAGAGGGCGGTGAGCGCCTGGGCACACTCAGTGTGCCAGGCGCCCAGTTTTCTCGGTCTTTGCTTGACCCAGGATTGCAGCTCGGTGAGTGAGACGAGTCTGGGAAAGGTTCGTCTCACAAACGAGGCCCACACCGGTTGTCCGGTGAGGAATACGTAGAGGTGCCGTAGCCTTAATGCGTGTTTACGCATCATTAGCCACGGCATCCCCAGCCCTCCTTTCGAAGGGTGTTGACAGCAGATGGATCTCCTCACCATAGGAGCCCGCCTCTTCCAAAGGAATTGGAAGAGCGCGCGCTCCATCTTGGTGAGGGTTTCCCTTGGGCAGGGCACTACGGTCAGGCGGTAGTAGATGACGGACGCTATATAAGTGTTCGCCACCTCCGCCCGACCTTTCAGGGATAGTTTGCAACTGGCCCACTTCTGGGTCAGTGCAAACACCCTGTTCGTAACCTCCGCCCAGTTTTTCTCCACCTGGAGGTCCGGTCCGAACCAGACCCCGAGCAACTTCACCGGGCCCTCCGTCCAGCGTCCGACGACGCCATCGGAGGGCATCGGTCTGCCCCTCCACGTGCCGCGTTGCAAACCGATCGACTTGTCCCGGTTCAGCTTAGCCCCTGTGAACTTTTCGTACTCCTCCAGTAAGGTGCCGACCGCCTCGATTTCGGAGGCCGTCGACACCATTACTGTCACATCATCGGCGTAGGCTGACACCGCTTTCCGCAATCCCGGTTCCAAAGGGATGCCCTGCAACAACTCCAACTTCCGCAGTAGTGGCTCGAGAGTCAACACATACAGAAGGGAGGAGAGAGGGCACCCTTGTCGGATGGACCGCGCGATTTTGAACGGCTCCGAGAGGTAGCCGTTCACCTTGACCCTAGAGCAGATGCGGCTGCTGTGCATAGCAGTGATCCAGCCCCTGAAAACGGGTCCGAAGCCTGCCGCCGCTAGCACCGCATCCAGGTAACCATGGTCGACCCTATCGAACGGCTTAGATTGATCCAAGTTGATCAGAGCCCCACCAAAGCCGGGTTCGTTCCCAACCCTCTCTATGATGTATCGCATGAGGTGGAGGTTGTCATGGATGGACCTGGACGGGATAGCGCATGTCTGCGCATCTCCCACCAGGTTGCCCACGACAAGCGCCAACCTCTTTGCTAGCACCTTGGCCAAAATCTGTAACTCTGTATTTAGCAGAGTTATGGGCCTGAAGTTACTTATTTCGTCCCCCTTGTTCTCGTCCTTCCTCACTAGCGTGACTACGCCCTTGGTCACAGTACAGGGAATTCTCCCGTTCTGTTGCCAGTTGCAGTAGACCGCCTCGAGGAGATCGGGGAACAAGTCCGGCATAGCTAGATATAATTCGTAAGGAAGACCATCGAGACCCGGGGATTTGCGTTTGCCGCATTGGCTCAGCACGTCCTCTATCTCAGCGGCCGAAATCGGATCCTCGCAAGACTTCGCCTCCCTGTCCGAGAGGCGCGGCAGGCCGTCGAGGTATGGACCGAAGTCCACGTTTCCAACCGGCTCCCCGCCCCTCCCGAACAGTCGGGCAAAGTGCCTTTGAAAGGCCTCACACATCTGCTTAGGCTCAAGAATCGCCCGTCCATCCAGGTCTCGCAAAGACCGGATGGTGGATTTAGTTCCACTGTTGGCCTCTGTCACGCGGGCCCAGCTAACAGCTTTGGCCCCCTCGTTCCCTAGAGCACGTATTTTACTTCGGACAACGCAGCCTTCGTGCTTCGCGTCGAAAAACTGGCTCAAAGCCGTTCTCGACGCTAGCACTCTGGCCACGTCGCCGCTTCTAATTGCCTCTTCTACTCTATCTATTAGCTCCCTTTCCTTCCTATTCCTATCCGCAGCTAGAACCTTACTAAATTCAATCGAGACTACTCTAATCTCTCTCTTTAGAGATACCCACCACCTGCTGTTGACGATCGCTCCAGTCAACCGTTCCTTAACTAACGTACTAATCCGATTCCTGTAGGCTCTACTTGCCGGCAAGGACAAGTTGAGCTTCCAGTAACCGGGGCCCTGTCTATGCGTTCTATCAAGGTTGACCATGCAGGTCACCAACTTGTGGTCTGAATAGCCAACCATGAGCATTTCTGGACAACTTAAAAAGTCCCTGTCCTTATTTCTAAC
The DNA here is from genome assembly GCA_964016885.1 of Eledone cirrhosa. Classification (NCBI taxonomy): domain Eukaryota; kingdom Metazoa; phylum Mollusca; class Cephalopoda; order Octopoda; family Eledonidae; genus Eledone; species Eledone cirrhosa. The sequence continues at coordinate 95,663,256 of OZ024743.1, read as the reverse complement.
TAAAAATCTATCTAGGTACGATCTAGATGATCCGCTGCGATTTGACCAAGACCAGGTTGGCACCGTCGGAAAATCTAGTCGAAATCTATCGGCCAGGTCAAATCGGCCGAGTAACCCCTTGAGGCTGTTGCACCCCTCTCTATCGGGACATGCCCCTGCATAGTCCCAACGTGCATCCAGGATACCATTCCAATCCCCCACTAAAAGCAGGGAACGGGACGTCCCTAGAAAAGACTCCAGACGCTGGAAAAAGTCGGGCCGCTCTGTCCCAAAAGGGGCATATGCGGCTATCAGCCTAAGGGCTCTACCTTCACCACTGCCAAGGTCCAGCACCACCAGTCGACCCCCTGGGTCCAAGTGAACTATCTGTGTTGCAAGGCCCATATGTTTTTGCAGCAGAACGACAACCCCACCCCCACCTCCGGGCTGACAGAGAGATGCGTGCATCTCAAAGTCGTCAAAGGTGGGGGCTAGCTGTCGCATGCTGCTGATCCGGGCCTCGCAGATAACCATCACATTTATAGATTGTGACCTGAGGTCATTTAGAAGCATTGCTTGCTTCCAAGACGAGCCCAGGCCACGCGCATTTAGACACCCTACTCTTAGCACAGCCATGTTGGTGGTAAAGAGAAAAGGCACTTACCTCTCTGCGTCCCGGGAAACGGGCCGCTCAATTTCCATGCTGGTTGGGGATGGGTTGTTGGGTGGGGTGGTGGTTTGTGGAAGTGAAGGGGCATCGGTGTGTTGTGGGGTTGGGGTGTTTGTCGTTGAGTGGGTGTCTGGGTGGGGTGGGGGGGTGAAATTTTTTAGGAGGACGCGGTTCATTGGTTTGGCGCAGGGGGGGCCCACGTCCTCCGTGAAATTTATTTTCAGTGTTTTGTACAAGTGCATTGGGACTTTTATCATTTTCAAATGAGGTAGTCCCACAGCAGTTATAAAGTTTGGCCCTTCAGTTTGGACCGAAGGGTTTGCTGAAATTGTTTTCCGTAATTCTTTGTTGTCTGTGTTCATGTATGTGTATTGTAAGGTCTTTTTTTGTGTAGCAGTTAGTGTTGTGTGACAGGGAGGGGTGGTTTGTGTGTAGTTTGTGTTCTCTTGGGGGGGGTTAAAGTTAACATGTGTGTCTGTGGTGCGTCTCCTCTTCTTTCTTTTTACTTGTTGGAAGGGATCTTTTTCGTCTTGCGACGAAAGAGGTTCGTCTTCCTTGTTGGGTGGGAGGGGTATGTTTTCTGGTAGTGTTTGCGGTGTGCGTGTTTTTGTATTTGTTTTGGGTGGGGAGGGATTGGGTGGGACAGTATTCTGTGTTATTTTTTCACGTGTTTGTTGTTGTTGTTGTTGTGGTGGTGGTGGTGGGGTTGTTGGTTTTTGTTGTTGTTGTGGTTGTTTTTGTTGTTGTAGTTGGGGTGGTGTTGGTGTTGGTAGCAGTGTTTTTTTCTGTGTGAGCTGGGGACAGGCAGCCCTCAGGTGACCTCTATTGCCACAGAGGTAACAGGAGGGACGCCTACCCTCCACAATAATGTTGAGGTGGGTACGGTCATCCAGCATGACGCGCTCAGGGATTTGAGCGATGCGTTCTGGCCTTATTTGGGTCAGAACTTCGAGGCTCGTTCCACTGAACGCGTCGCCGGATGCCTTCCCTATTGAGATGAGGTTGTCCTCGTCTAAATTGAGGAAACCGGTTAGTAACCACCAGTAGTTTATGTTTGGGGTGATGGTGGTTATCCATATCCTCTGGGTTTTTTTACCCATGTAGGTGGGGAAGAAGGTGTAGTGTGTGGACCGAATTGGCGACACAGAGTATTTTTTTGCCGCCAATTCGTCTTTCATCAATATGGATAAACTCCCATAGAGTTTATCCTTTTGTATGAAAGTGATGTCTCTCATCGCGTCTTTCAAGACTAACTGAGTTTCCGCTTGAGATGGTTGCGCTGGTTTCTTTGTTTTATTTAAAATTGTTCGGAATACGACAGTTCGTAATTCCGTCTGTCTTTTTAGCTCCGGAGGTGAATGTATAGAAAACGATCCGTTTTCGCCAAAAGACACATATTTCTTGGCTTTTTCCAGCATTTCTTTTGCTTTTGAAATATCTTCCAGCACATAAGCGACTGATAATTTAGCCGTTTGTGCAAAAGATATTTTGTTTTCGTTTGGGATATTAGTATTGTTTTGTTTCTCGTCGTTTGAGTTGTTTTCATCTTTGTTGTTGTTGTTGTCTTTCTCGTTTCGTGTGTGGATACTTGTGACGTTTGTGTTGTTGTTGTTTTTGTTGTCTTTATTGTTGCTGTTGTTGTCGTTGTTGTTGTTGTTGTTGTTGTTTTCAAATTCTTGTGTAGTTGTGGCTACATCTAGTGGTCGGTCAACAGGTGAAGACAATTCTTCCTCTCTCTGACCTCTGCCTTTGGCATCTGCTGCTGTGACAGTGGCAGGGGGAAGCTGTGAGTATGACTTCCCCTTTCCTTCTTTGATTGATGGTGAAGATGCTTCAGCCATTTTTCTCAAAATAGGGTTTTTCGAAGTTTTTCGAAAGATAAAATGTTCACAATACTATTTCGCCCAAAGGCGCAGAATATTTTGAGAGACCGACCAGATCAAAATTTGACCTGGCAGTCCCTCTACAAAATGGTACAAAAATGAAAGTTTACAGTTTACAATTTCCGTATGAATTTAAACAAAAACTTACCGAGCGAGCTCAGCACATGTGTCCATCGTAATGGATAGATAGATAGATAGATATATATAGATAGATATATTTCTTTTATTTGCCACTAGGGCATCAAAAGTGGGACAAGTACAAAGGGGGGAGTTTACACAAAAAGGCGTCCTCAATAAGGAGAAGGCAATAACAAAATATAAAAATAAAATAAGATATAACAAAAAATAAAATTTTTAACAAAATCCTCAATAGAGAGGAGGCGCCTTGGGGGGTCGCACACACCCCCGAAAAAAGTGTGCAACCCTTCTCCTCAGGAGCACAGAGAAGGGGTGCTCCCTTGGTCTTTCATCTTCCTCACCTATAGTCTGATGTAGAGTGAAGGCCCATTCACACGGGCCATTCTCGCCACTTTCACCCATCTTTCATAGAAACGGCTGGGGTGCAGCACCTCTCTCTCCATCCTGATCCTTCTTCCGAAATGATATCGGAAGAAACGGACCAGTTGTTGGCCAGAGAGAAAGGTGCCCGACCTCAGTCCTTTCAGACGCGTCCACCATACAACCTCTTTCGCCATGGCTATTACGCACAGAAACACCGCCTCTGCTTCATCTTTGAAGGGGGGAGGCGGCTTGATCATTACAATAGACTCGGTGGTCAACCGGATCGGTCCCACCCTTGACAGCAGTTGTTCGACATAGCCCCACAGATCGGCTACGCCCGAGCAGTGTACTAATGCGTGTGCAACGGTTTCCTCGTCGCACACGCATCTGGGACAGATCTTTTTGGCGGGGTCCCTACCCGGGCGCCCGTGTCTGTAGAGCCTTTCTCGAACGGGTAAAGCCCCTCGGTAGCACTGCCAGGCCAGGGACTTCTGGAAGTTGTCCATAGGTCCCGGGCTGAATGTCCTACCGAACAGGCTGGCCAGTTCGTCCTCCTCCATGTCTAGGGCTTCTCCGAGGGCGTCGTCGCACCTGCTGCGTACCAGCCCTCTATAGAATGTTGCGGTGGAGTCTCCACTGATAACCGGATCCGCCTGCCAGAGGGCGGTGAGCGCCTGGGCACACTCAGTGTGCCAGGATAGATAGATAAATATACACGGGTGTGTATGATTGTGTATAGAAGATTATATTAATAAGAGGAATTCCAACTTTGTCTGATTTACTCGTTTTATTTACAATCCTTTAAAATTTATAATGGTATTATAATGAAATAGTATGGTAGAATATTAAATTCTAAGTGTTAATTGAACAAGTACTTTCATGCTTTCGCAATCTTCAGGTTCATAATATGTGGTGACAGTCAAGTTTGCAATTTTCAACTGCAGTTGATAATATATATATATATATATATATATATATATATATATATATATATATATATACTTAGGTTAGTAGGAGTTAGGTATTATATACCCGTGTCCCGTTAAGGTATTGGCAGCATAATAATTAGCTCTATGCTTTGGAGCAGAGCCGTATATATGAAAAAGAACACAAGAGCGTCTACAACATCAAAAGATTTTTATTGGCTAACAATGTTTCTTCCTTACGTGTAACCGTAGGATTCATCAGAGCTATAAAAGGGGTTTGATTGGTGTTATGGACTCTACCAACCAAACACCCAAGAACAAAGAGTAAAGAGAGTAAAGAGCAAAAGTAGGGGACGATAAGTCTAATTTTGGTGCGGGAGGGTGGGGTGTTGGTCCTTGTTTACTAGCTGCGGTCATCGGGGGTCGGGTGGTTAGCTGAACCATAGATGGGGTGGCGTGGATAGTATGGTTTATTATTTATTATTAAGATGTATAAACCGGACACAACTGTTATCATCCTATATTCTCTCAACGAATCACACTTGATCATATTTCTCTATCCTGTTTTCTCCCCCATAATTATTATATTTTTATTATTTTTTATTATTGTTTGAAAAAAATCGTTTTTTTTACATTGTGTTTTCCCCTCCAAATATTCGCTTATATTTCCTTATATATTCTCTATATATTTTTTATCTTTATTATTATTTCCACTTTTATCCTCCTTTATATTTTACCTTATTCTTACCTTTATACCTTATTATAGTGTAATCTTCCCCATGCCTTATTATACACTATTAATTATAGATTATTATTATTACTCTTTTTCCATTTCTAATTACCTCATGTACCTTCTCCTCCGCTATATGTATATATGTATTCTACGCCCTTTGTGTTTGTGTAGCCTCTGCGCACCCTCTGCACCATACTATCCACGCCACCCCATCTATGGTTCAGCTAACCACCCGACCCCCGATGACCGCAGCTAGTAAACAGGACCAACACCCCACCCTCCCGCACCAAAATTAGACTTATCGTCCCCTACTTTTGCTCTTTACTCTCTTTACTCTTTGTTCTTGGGTGTTTGGTTGGTAGAGTCCATAACACCAATCAAACCCCTTTTATAGCTCTGACGAATCCTACGGTTACACGTAAGGAAGAAACATTGTTAGCCAATAAAAATCTTTTGATGTTGTAGACGCTCTTGTGTTCTTTTTCATATATATATATATATATATATATATATATATATATATATATATATATATATATATATATATATATAGATGAGATTCTACAGGACTAGAACTGTTTCATTCTTTAGAAATCATCAGGATTCCTGATGATTTCTAAAGAATGAAACAGTTCTAGTCCTGTAGAATCTCATCTATATTAAAACTTTTATACTCTGCTATGTATTGAGTACCTTACTTACTGTGGTTACCTCCGATTCAACCCGGAATAACGTATATATATATATATATATATATATATACATATTGAAAAGAAACATAGGATGGTGTCGAAGTTTGACTTTCGTAAAGACCTGAAGATCCATCTCTTCGTTGCTACATTGGAGTCTGTGCTGCTGTACAGGTCTGAGACTTGGACACTGACCAATAGACTCACTCAGGTCAGATGGTGGATGGGTGCTACACGAGAAGGCTGAGGATGGCTCTGAATATTAATCAGTATACACTGAGGATGAAGAACTCAGAGCTGTACGGGAGCCTCCCAAAAGTAAGTTCGAAAGTAATATAGAGGGGACTGAGGTTAGCCAGACATGCTCACCGACATTCAGAGTTGACACTGCACCCAGTGCTCCTGTGTAAGCCCTTACACGGACACACTAGAAGAGGGACACAGCGGTTGACATATGCTGATGACCTAAGGAAAGATATTGGTGTCTGGGAGACGCAGGACATGGCGGCGATGATGAGGGACAGAGACCGCTGGAGAGACCTCATCCATGGATCTCGGGAATTTTATCATAGGATGGAATCAGTTTTAAACCGGTTAGACCATTACTCAGCAGAGTACTCGATACTTGGGGTAGTAGAGTACGGTTATATTGTAAAGAGTCGGGATTCGATGGCTAAGCTCTTGCCGTTTAAACAGCTGGTTCCAGACCAGACAGGAATAGCTGTTTAACCCTTTAGCATTTACATTACTCTATGTTTACTATTATATTTTCAGAGTAAAGTCTTTACCTCACATAATTATCTCACATAATATCAAATCCTTGAGATTTTGATATTATTTATTTTGAGAACAATACGTTAACATCAGTATGAGCAGCCAGTTGCAGCCGGCTTGGACAATAACGGTGACAAAATTCTGGCCGGATACCGCCGGTTTAAATGCTAAAGGGTTAAAGCATTAATCTACATGTCTGAGTGAATATGCTTATTACTACCTGTTTGAAACATTTCCACTTTTTGTTTTCCAGGCCAGTATTTGTTCTTTGCAAAGCTAAGACTTTCTACATTACAGCCAGATAGGTTATGGGTCTCTATATTTTAGTGTTCATTGTCCGTTTTGGCTTGAGATTAAAGTCATTTTACTCCCTCAGTAAACCGTTCAGCTACTATTTCTGATTTCATTCAGTAGACCCGTGAATATTTTTGTAAGTTAAACTTTTAAAGCACTCTTGAAAATCTATGATTTTCGCATGTTTTCGAATTGTGTATGTTCTGCAGCACGTAGACTCTTTATTTAGTTGTTATTTCTAACCACGATTGTTCAATATTTTTACTTGTTATTTTACCATCCCGTTGTAATCTACTCGCTGTATATACTTCACCTCCATCAGTCTTCCATGTTTGTTGCTGTGGAGTTGTATTGATTTAGCTAGTTCTTGGCAAAATGACTTCAGGTTGACCTGTTTATTTTCCAAAGAATCCTTGTTCCTGTGTATCTCCTTTTCATTTCCTTTAACTTTCTTAAATATTGATTTTCACAAAGAATTGAGAGACCATTTCTTTTATTTTCTATATGAAAAGGTATGGCCTGTTTTTAAGGGAACATTCTGAACTTACGCCTATATTTTAGAGACCAGAAATTGGAGAGGGTTGGTTGTATGGGTACAGTATGAACATTCGCACCACTCAAAGAACAGTATTAGAGCCAAACTTTCTGCAGACAACAGTGACTGCAACATCAAAAGCAGCAGCTGAAACAGCAATAGCAGTAGCAACAATATCAGCATTATTATTACTGTTTTTATTATTAGTAATAGTAGTAGTAGAAGTAAGAGTAGTAGTAGTAGTAATAGTAGAAGTAGTAATATTAGTAGTGATAGTGGTAATAGTAATAGTAGTAGTCGTAGTAGTAATAGTATCAGTATTGGTGGTGGTGGTAGTAGTAGTAGTAGTAGTAGTAGTAGTAGTAGTAGTAGTAGTAGTAGTAGTATTAGTAGTAGTAGTAGTAGTAGTAGTAGTAGTAGTAGTAGTAGTAGTAGTAACCAGAATAACAAAAAACAACAACAACAACGAAAGCAGCGATAACTGCTTCTATATTGGTGGACGCAGCGCTCCACAGAAGAGCTGTAGTGTTTCAAAAATCTTATCGTATTTTGTTTTGGTACTACTTCTTGTATTCAATTGAAAGTACTCAACATAATATATATAGTCAGTAGAGATCCTATGATTGTGGTTTATAATCAGACTGTAGATGTAGTTTGTAATCTTGCAGCCTGAGTTCAAATCACATCGAGTTCAACTTTGCCTTTCATCATGGCAGTGTCGATAAATAAAGCATCAGTTTAGTAATGTGGCTGTTTCTTCCTCTATGCCTCCCCCCTCTCCCCCCCTCTCTCTCTCCATCACTCTCTCTCTCTCTGGAAGAAATCGGCTGTGTTCAGGCCCGGAGAGGGAATGGGATCGGCCAAGTTTAAACGCCAAAGGCACGTTGGACCTAAGATTCAATCAGGAGTTATGGGTCCATCACACTGCAAATATAAGTGTAATAAGTATTGTGTTATTGTTCATATATTTATCAGCCTGTCTTTTAACCTTCTATCATCTTTATCATTGACTGCTTCTATTTTCAAATCACTTCTTCCAGATCGTTTCATGATACTCCATTCTTATCAGAGTTATCTTCAGTTTGAATTGGAAGATCGCAAGATACTTCTTCTGCTGACGTGCTTATAATATCTGGACAGTTTGTCTAATCTTCCGGTCTGTGTCATTTGGCATGTTCCAATCCATATTCACTTTAAAATTCATTGAAACCCATACCATACACACGAACACACACACACACACAAACACGCACACAAACACACGCACGCACGCACGCGCACACGCACACACACACACACACATACACATATGTAAATATTTATATTCCATTTTGGTTAAGATTGTAATCGATTCTTTCCTTCTGGTGGGAAATCTTTGGTCACGTGTTGTTATCTCTGTTTCTTTATCTACCATTATATATTGAAGACAATCTAATCGATTATAATCGAAATGACCTTACAAGCTATCGACTGCTTGTCAATATTACAAATAAGCATTAGAATATTCTGCTTTAGTTTGAAATCCAGATCTCATGTAATCAACAACAACAAAAAAATGTTCCAGTGACTCGGAAGAAGTCGTTAAAAATAAAGGATCGATCGGCTTTCGTTAAATCGGACCGAAGAAACAATGTTTCCGTTCGCATTTCCAATTGCTAGTACTATCTATCGGTCGCAAATTCAGGTAGAAAGAGCAATGCGAAATAAAGTGTCTTGCCCAAGGACATAATGCATCGTCCGATCCAGGAATCGAACTCACAACCTCATGATTGCGAATCCAATTCTCTAACTACTCAGCCATGTGCCTACTATATCTGACTTAGGTTATGTGGTTAATTGCATCCGAAACAGTCTAAATCCACTCCTGAAGGGCAATGAGATTTCTCAGATTAGATGTTAAATTGATAGTTACAAAATAATCAAATTCATTAATTAATATTGATTCTACGGAGTTACCCACCTGGGCGACTTTGCAAGGATGAGTATGTTGTTTTAGTGCTTTCCTTGTTTGTTTCAA
>OZ024743.1:95626755-95649255 GCA_964016885.1 Eledone cirrhosa | reverse complement strand
GATTTGAACTCAGATAATAAAGGGCGGTAACTCTATGCCTCACAGCATAGCGTCCGACACTCTACCGATACTGCCAATCCACCTAGCAGTAATTGTAGTAGATAGTATTGTAGTTTTAGTAGGTAGATAATTTCTCCTTAAGTGCTATGGTAATTTGATGGAGTTGTGTGTGTGTGTGTGTGTGTGTGTGTGTGTGTGTGTGTGTGTGTGTGTGTGTGCAACAGTTAACCCCAAAACTAGCTGAATGCGACGGTATGTGGGGCCATAATTAAGATAGTCATTTAGTGTGGTCAAAATTGGCTGGTTTCATTAAAAATGAATGCAATATACATGTTTATTTTTAGTCATGACGATTAAATGTTCAGTGAAGCAACTACACTTCAAATCTCTCAATGAATTCATAGTTGTTCTCTTTGACTTGCCAAATAATTTATGTTCAATCACAAATATTATAACCTTTTTGCAGAACTAAATATGTTCAAAGCTGATTTCTACGTTTACAACATTGAGTAAGTTTCCACATATAAAACTCATAACTAATGTCAAAATAACTCTGAAAATATTACAGACTGTTGAAACAACTGTTCACTATGTTGTATTAAAACTAAAAGTCTTGATAGAATCTATTTTGATGAAAAGTTAGAAAGATGGTAAAGAGTCAAAGACTTATTTATATAAATAATATGGCTAAAATCACTAATTCATGTTTAACAACGTAATGAAAGTAGAAGTGATGTGGTCAATCACACCAAGAACTCGTTCTTGTTATAACAAGTAATGCACAACCAAAAGCTTTCTTCTGTTAGTTGAAAATTAAATTAAATACAAATTATGTTATCTTTTATTTAATAATACGAGAAAGGTATTCATTTAAGCGAGAGAAAGCCAATAGATTAACTCTTTCTTTGACACAAGCAGGGGTGTATATATTCCTCTTATTCGTATTAATGTTACAGAAAATACAAGACTAGAATCGATAGAAACATTTGGAATAGAAAGTGAAACCACTTCACTCTAAATTTATGAATCACCTCATAACACTATTAGAAATGTTTATTGTATTTGTTGAATTAGTAAAGACGAGAGAAGTAATTACAAATAAGAACCTGGTATATCTCATATTTTTAAGGTGGTATATTGTTTTGTTTCATGAAAATAGAAGACAATTCGGAGACATGTTATGACACAACATATCAGTTGATTATATACTTGAATAATAATTGTTTTTACTTTTGGCACAAGACCAGCAATTATCCAGTGTATTACTGGTACTTTATTTTATCGACCCCGTAAGGATGAAAGGCAAAGTTAACCTCGGCGGGATTTGAACTCAGATCATAAATGGCCGTAACTCTATGCGTCAAATCATGGCGTCCGACTCTCTACCGATACTGCCAATCCACCATTATACATACTTGAATAATAATTGTTTCTACTTTTGGCACAAGGCCAGCAATTACCCAGTACATAACTGGTACTTTATTTTTATCGACCTCGTAAGCCCGTAAGGATGAAAGGCAAAGTTAACCTCGGCGGGATATGAACCCAGAAATGAATCAATAGAAGTCTTCAAGGTTCAAATATTGTTTTTATATTTATTTTGTCAAACTTATTGTCACAGTTGTCCAACATTTCTAAACTAGTCTTCAGTACCAACAAAATACTCGAGGATTATTTCTATGAAGCAAATGTCTTCATATAAAGTTTATCGAAATTTACACTTCGATAAACTTTATATTTACAATCCTGTTAAACATGAATGCTCAACTTCTGCTCTGCGGAAGACATTAAGACCTAGTCAAAATAGCTAAACATTAGACTATACTCATAGAAAGGACTGAAATAATATTTGACATTGCTGTTGCGATAATCTAAAAATCAAATCAGATTTATTTCAGTATAAAAGAACAACTAATGAAACATAATATTTAACCCGTATGAAAATATTAGGTACAGCTGAGATTTCGATTTTTATATACTTTTGACTAAACATTTATAATAAAAGTAATACCGACCATGATAATTTGTTTACTGCTTTAATGTATACAATAGATTATCATATAGTAATGTGCTTTGTATTATTTATTGCTGAAGTAAAATATTTTGCCTGTTTTATATACATATATAACATATTAAATACAGAAAGAAAATATTCATTTATGCCTAATATTGTCAGTAATATCCAGATTTTTTGTCTGTGCGCGAATAAACTAGGAAGCAATTGAATGGACCTTCATCAGTTTCAGCGATGATTGTTCCGATCAACTATACAACCTACTCATGAAATTAGTGTCAGCGGCTCAGTTTTCCATAGACACGTAATTTTCAGTTAAATTCAGTGTGATAAGGTATGTGACAAGCCTCGCTCTTTGACTTACAGATAGTGAACCTGGCAGGCTTCCAAACAGCTCCCGTTTACCCAGTTTTACTCGCAAGTCATGGGTCTACCAGAAGCTATAGTGCATGACACTTGCCCAAGATGTTATACAATGAAATCTAACCCGGTGCCTAATGATTGTGAAGCAAACTTCTTAAATATTCAGCCATGCTGCATTCACGTGATTAATATATATGACGCCTGAATGTAGTATTAAATTAAAGCTTCATTTCCATATTTATTTATATATTCAGGAGTTTCTAGGTATTTATGAGCCATTCAAAGACAAATCAAAGAACAACCATCTGTATTGGACGAATAAATAATAAAGAATCAATTGTTTAATGTTGTCTTTATCTCTGAATATGAAAATAAAATTCCATCATATAATACTCGTTTGAAATATGCGAATAACCAAAGTTTCATATATATTTCTGGCATAAACATTATTTATATCAAAATAATGACACAAGATATGTGTGCTTGAGAAAGGTAATTCTATAAATGTGTCAGTGACTAACATGTTAGGAATAATTCAGATATTATGCTGTATGATATATACATATATATATATATATATATATATTGGCAAGCTATTTAGAACACTGGTTTAACAGCTTTACTTCCCTCCGAAAAAGAGATATTATCTCGAAAATTAAGGACATTTAAATTGTCAACAATATTTTTTGCATTTGCATTCTTTATTCTATACCTGCATTGTTTTGGCTTCATTATACATATACAAACGTTTATATATATATATATATATATATATATATATATATATATATATATATATATATTCAGTTTGGTGGTTCACCACTGGATAGAACTGGTCATTCCGTATAGTTAACTATGATGTAATATTAGGCAAAGCACTCGACGTTATACAACCGATCCATCTTTGTTGAATCACGTTGATGGTGCGAAAATGGAGTTAATTATTATTGAGTAAAATGACAGAAAGCCGGACTAGTGAGATTCGTTCAAAGATTTATTTCAGCAAACACTATTTACTGGTTACTGGTAAGTCGTCATTTCACCGGCCACTGAACGCCAAACCACACTCCCCATACAATATAGTTCAAGACCATCTCACACACCCCACAAGAATACGACAGCGAGCAACACATCTAGCGGTAAACTACCAAGAGAGCTAAAAGACGGCACAATATGCCCTATCCATAAGGGAGGAAGCAGAGCGGAAGCCAAACATTACAGGCCAGTCTCCCTGGCGTCACATATCAGTAAGGTCATGGAACGAATCGTCTAACTAGCACGCAGCATGGCTTTCGCCCAGGAAGAAGCTGCATTACACAGCTGTTACAACACTATGACTGGGTACTGAAACAACTGCTGGACTGCTAACAAATGGACGTGATATATCTTGACTCTGCGAAGGCCTGTGACAAGGTCGACCACGGAATGATATGTCACAAACTACACAGACTCGGCATAACTGGAAATGTAGGTGAGTTGCTGGCTGGATGCTTTCTTAAAGGACAGAAGCCAGACAGTTGCAGCCAATGGGGCCCTCTAAAAGGAAACATCAATAACAAGTGGGGTGACCCAGGGCACAGTCATGGGTCCACTACTGTTGTTCGTGGCTCTCTCAGACACGTCTTCTGTAGTACACACAATATCCCTCACTAGCTATGCTGATGACACAAAGGTAGCACAGGCAATCAAAAGCCCGGCTGATCCTGCCCTTTTACAACTAGATCTGGATGCCATATACAAATGGGCTGAGGACAACAACATGCAGTTTAATGCTAGAAAATTTCAAGCCCTACAATACCGAGCTGCAAACACAATACAACACAGCTACACCGGACCAGGAGGGATCGAAATCTCCGTGTCGAAATCGATATGAGACGTGGGGATAGACATGGGCGATGATACATCTTTTTCCTCACACATCATGAGGATGGCGACAATGTGTAGACGACTCGCTGGCTCGATCTTGAGGAACTCCCGGATAAGAAACCGAGAGACCATGTTAGTACTATGGAGGACATTTGTCCTAATCCACCTGGACTATTGCTCCCAGGTGTGGTCACCCCCATAGAATCAACCTAACCACGGAGCTTGAAGCAATCCAGCGAAGTTACACCAAGGGGATTGCCACGATGAATGAGATGAGCTACTGGGAGAGGCTAAAAGAACTGAACCTCTACTCCTTGGAACGAAGATAAGAGTGCTACGCAGTGATATACATATGGAAAATCCTGGAGGGACTAGTACCAAACTTTGGCATTGAGAGCTGGATCAACCCCTGAACAGGACATCACTGTGTGGTGCCAAAGGTCCCGTCTTCCAGATCTATAATAAGGAGCAGATATTGCAATAGCCTGGGGTTCAATAAGCTGCCAAGAAATATGAGAGAGCTGCATGGTGTGGACGTGGATGTTTTCAAGAAACATCTTGAAACCCGGCTATCCAAGATCCCGAATGAGGCCACATCAAGGTACGAATGTAACACAAGAGCAGCAGCAATGAACTTCCTCTTACACCAATGGCCAGCCAACTCACACTGGAGGTTAAATGTGTAGCAACAAGGGCGGTAGCCTAGCATGGTCTCAGCCGGATGACTAGAACAGGTAAAACAGTAAGAGTATATATATATATTTATATATATATATATATATATATATATATATATATATATATATATATATATATATATATATGTGTGTGTGTGTGTGTGTGTGTGTGTGTGTGTGTGAGTGTGCATAATTGGTCCCCCTCAAGTCTAACACATTTTACCTCCCATCTCCGACACGACTACATGCACCTGTCGTAGAATTCAACGGGGATTCTCCGCAGCCAGTTTCCTTGTCACGACCCTCTTGATGGCCTCCACTTCTGGAAAACGTCCATTACCATCATCGGTAATGACTCGCCCCAATATGTCTGGGTCGGTTTCAAGACGCTCGCGTATGGCCTGACACACCCGCACGGACAGTACCACCTGGTCATCGTTCACCAGCTCCGGCACTGCCTTCGCGCAGGTCTTCCACATACCCAAATCTTCTAAAATAATCTTCCAAACGCTGTCGAGATTCATGCCAAGCTCACTTGCGATCAGTCAGACTCTCAGCCGTCGATTTTCCTGCACCACCTGCCTCATGCGCTCAACGTTGGCCTCAGTCCTGCTCGTTGAAGGGCTTTTGCTCCTGTGGTCGTCTTCCACGTTCCCACGTCCTTCTTTGAACCTTTTTTGCTACTCCAAAACCTATGAGCCTACCCTTGCTGCAGGAGACCGAGTGCTTCTGACGAGGTTCTACCCAGCCAGGACCAGAAACTTCAGGTTGGCTCGTTTCTCTGTGCCATCGCTCGTTTGAAGAGCTGCTAACAAAACAATGTGAAAAACACTCAATGATTACATCTTTCTTGGATATTACGTAACATGTTGACACAACCCACTAATCCCTATTATATATATATATGAGATGTGTCAGAAAAGTAACAGGTTTTAGTGTGCTGTGTGAGCTATGAATAGAGTAAGGACTAGTGGGTTGTGTCAACATGTTATGTAATATCCAAGAAAGATGTAACATTGTCACATTGTTTTGTTAGCAGCTCTTCAAACGAGCGATGGCACAGAGAAACGAGCCAACCTGAAGTTTCTGGTCCGGCTGGGTAGAACCTCGTCAGAAGCACTCGGTCTCCTGCAGCAAGGGTAGGCTCATAGGTTTTGGAGTGGCAAAAAAGGTTCAAAGAAGGACGTGGGAACGTGGAAGACGACCACAGGAGCAGAAGCCTTTCAACGAGCAGGACTGAGGTCAACGTTGAGCGTATGAGGCAGGTGGTGCGGGACAATCGTCAGCTGAGAGTCTGACTGATCGCAAGTGATATATATCACGATAAATTAACGGAGCCATAGACTCTCGTTATTCCCTGTCAATAATGTTCTCAAAGGAAAAGGAATCCTGAGCTCTTTAAAATACAATATAATAATAATAATAATAATAATAATAATAATAATAATAATGAAATATTGTGTACAGTGCTCAGGTGTACTAACAACTCATCAAAAAGTGTATGTATAGTAGATAGGGTAATGTACAAACGTCAGGAAAATGAAATATGTTGAAAAGGTAACAACTTCCTGGCGAAACAGATCTCTTTGGATTTGTACGCGTGTGTTATATAGTTATAGAGGTGCGTATATACATTTTAATTCATATTTTTAATTATTGTGTGTCTACCCTGCCTTCCATAGATTATAGATTCCATATACTGGTGGTTTTCCCTGTTTTATTGATGGCACACTATCTCTCTCTGGTGTGTTACCTTTTCAACATATTGTATTTTAAAGAGCTCAGGATTCCTTTTCTTTTGAGCAAATTATTGACAAGGAATAGCGAGGTTCTATGGCTCCGTTAATTTATCGTGATATTTTGCTCCTTATAACAGTCTTTCCTCTGTCTCTGTTTCGTTGAGCACACTTCTGTGAGTGGTTTTGGGGCTGCCCTTTCATACAGCTCGTTCCTCAGATACCACTGGTTCACTGCCCTAAACACGCTGTGACATCTCTCTGCCGCGTGTAGCTGGACGGTTGCTTTAGATTCTCTTAGAGTCGTCTGGAATGTATAGTCTTGCATGCGCTGATGATCCATAGGCTATTCCATTTCAGTCAACAACTTTCTGGCGAAACAGATCTCTTTGGATTTGTACGTGTGTGTTATATAGTTATATAGGTGCGTATATACATTTTAATTTATATTTTTAATTATTGTGTGTCTACCGTGCCTTCCATAGATTATAGATTCCACACACTGGTGGTTTTCCCTGTTTTATTGATGGCACACTATCTCTCTCTAGTGTGTTACCTTTTCAACATATTATATATATATATATATATATGTACTTCGTTTTTGAATTTTGACCCTCCCAAAGTATAACAACAACAACACACACACACACACACACACACACACACACACACACACATATATATATATATATATATATATATATATATATATATATATATATATATATATATATATATATATATATATATATATATATATATATATATACGTAAGTACATGTGTATTCTGGTCAATATAACCTATATATCTTCCTCACCACAATTAGTTGACCTTATGTCAAATTATAAACCGTTATCAATAAAAGGAAGTAGTGGGGAAATTCACTGATTGATTTATTTTGTCCTCCCTCAGTAAAATTGCTGGCCTTGTGCCTAAATTTGAAACAATTATTTCTATTCAGTTTCTACTCAACTTTTGATTATTCATAAATATATGTATAGTTTTTTTTAATGATTTATTTAATAAATTGTGGAAATATGTAAATGATGAGAAGAGATCGAACTTTCCTAAATTACTTTTGAATTCCTGATTCTCTGCAATTGGTAGGGAAGATTCTAAATAGAATCCGAGTATTTGGAATTAAAAAATATATATGTATATTGATTGGGTTGATATTCTATAAGCGAATCATTGCTGTTGACTTCATATAAATAACCTGATGGCAAAATAGATATTTTCAATGCAATTATGATGAGCGGATTAGCAATGAAGAACGAAGACAGAATGAAAATGAGATTGAAATGTATTAATTTCCTTTGCTTTAACAGTAAATAAAACGATCGATTGATGGACCTCCATCGGTTTCGAGGATGAGGGTTTCAGCTATTCGACTAACGGAAAATTCTGACAATGTGTGACAAGGTTGGACCTTTGAATTACAGTTACCGTCCATTCGATGGATTTCTAAAGAATTTCTGTCGACAGAATTTCATTCACAAGATATAAGTCGTTCCAATGCCATGGAAAATGACACTTTCCCAAGATGCCACGTAGTGGGTTCGAACTCGGGACTTATTGATTATGAAGCGAACCTCCTAACCATTTCACAATTCTGCGTCCACAGTAAATTAAATGGAGAACGCAATAGTCACGTGATTTTGTTGTAATACAACGATCCCAAAATATTAAATACCGCAAAGCCTAGAAGATTGATGACGGAGATGATGATAATGATACTAATAATACCGTGATTCCTCCCATTATAAGCCATCCCCGAAAATAAGCCGTAGCACTATATTTCAGGATGGATTTAACATAAGCCATGCCCCGAAAATAAGCCGTGTCATGAATGTACTACGAGCAGCTATCTGGATAAGAACTCTCCATTCAATTCGACCTCTATCGCCCATCATGAAAGACTAGGGACGAAAATTCTGCAGGCAATTGAGTCACAAAATAATTCCACAGGAATCATTGAATCCACTGATTTGGAAAACAATGACATTCCAGAGCAGGATGACATGATTATTTTTGAATAAATTAGTGGATTATTTCACCCATGAGTTTTTGAATTAAAGGGTGTATTAATTTTTAATAAATTTGAACTTTCAAGTAAACGTTGCGCGTAAATGCCGATTGTGTTTTCGTAATTTCCAATCATTTCACGAATTTGTGATTTTCAGTTTTGTAGTGTCGTTTTTTTTCGGTATATGAACCCCCTCCCCCGAAAATAAGCCGTAGTGGTACATTTCGGAGTAAAAATTAATATAAGCCATGGCTTATAATCGGGAAAACACAGTAATTGTTTCTACTTTTGACACAAGGCCAGCAATTGTCCCAGTGAATTACTCGTACTTTCTTTTATCGACCCCCGTAAGGATGAAAGGCAAAGTTAACCTCGGTGGGATTTGAACTCAGACCATAAAGGGGCGTAACTCTTTGCTGCAATGCATAGCGTCCTTCCTTTTACTGATACTGCCAATCCACCGCCCTAATAATATAATAATAATAATAATAATAATAATAATAATGATAATGTTTTCTTTATTAACCACAAGGGTTTACATAAAGTAGACATTAAGGCCAGTACAGGACAATACAGTACGGTACAAATGGGCATTTCTGCGTGTAAAAAAAACAGAGGATGTAATAAAATAACAAAGAAAAATTCCCCAATAGGGGGGAGACTTCCGAGGGACATTTGTGGAGAAAGCCCATTAAAAGACCACAGTGACCCTGACCACCAGGGCAAGTGCCCTCTCCCAGTTTTCCACCTTTAATTTACAGACACATACTCAGAGTAGGCCTATTCACTCGGGCCATACTTGCTTCTCTCACCCATCTTTCAACAAAATGCTGGGAAGAGAGCACTTCCCTCTCTACCCTGATTTTCCTTTTCAAATGAAATTTGAAAAAGTTAATCAGGGCATCACCGAAGAGGTAAGTGCTCGTCTTCAGCCCTTTCAAACGTATCCACCATACTATCTCTTTCGCCATGGCCACCAGACAGATAAAAACTGCCTGCCCTTCCCGGCTAAAGGAAGAGGGCGGGGCAATCCTCACGATGGACTCAGCTGATAGCTGGATCCGTCCTACACGTGAGAGCAGGTGTTCGACATAAACCCACAAGTCAGCAATGCTCGGACACTGGACGAGTGCGTGCAGGACGGTTTCGTCGCCCTGCGCGCATCTCGGACATGCCCGGCTGACGGCACCTCCATGCCTGTAGAGTTTATCCCGAACTGGCAAAGCTCTCCGGTAGCACTGCCAGGCCAGGGATTTCTGGAAGTTGTCCATAGGCCCCGGCCCGTAAGTCCGTCCGAAGAGATTGGCTAATTGATTTTCGTCGACACCTAGAGATTCTCCAAGTTCGTCGTCGCTCTTCCCCTCCACTAATCCTCTATAGAACGCCAAGGTGGAGTGTCCACCGATCGCATTGCCTGATTGGTCGAGGGCCGTGAGCGCCTGAAGACATTCCAGTCTCCAAGCGCTCCCTCTCGGTCTTCGCTTGACTAAGGACAGCAGCTCCGTCAAGTAGACGAGCTGGGGAAAGACGTGTCTAGCAAACGGCGACCAGACCTGATCACCATCGAGGAAGAGGTGGAGATGTCGTAGCCTGAGCGCATGTCTGCGCATCATCAGCCACGGCATGCCCAGCCCTCCACGTAGCGGGTGTTGACAGCAGATGGACCGCCTGACCATCGGAGCGCGTCCCTTCCACAAAAAGCGAAAGAGCAAACGCTCCAGCGCAGTCAGGCGGGGCTTAGGACAAGGTACGACGGCCAGGCGGTAGTAGATGACGGACGCGATGTACGCGTTAGCCACCTCCGCTCGACCTTTCAGGGATAGCTTCCTCTCGGCCCATTTCTGGGTGAGAGAAGCCACCCTGCTCGTCACCTCGTCCCAGTTTTTGTCCGTCTGGAGGTCCGGACCGAACCAGACCCCTAGCAATTTAACCGGTCCGTCCGTCCAGCGCCCGACGACGCTGTTGGACGGCATGGACCTGCCTCTCCAGGTGCCGAGCTGCAGGCCCACTGACTTTTCCTGGCTGATCATTGCTCCTGTCACCGCTTCGTATTCTCTTAGTGTAGTGCCGATCGCCTCGATGTGTTTGGCGTTCGATACCACTACGGTGACATCGTCCGCATATGCTGACACGGATCTTCCGCATCCTAGTTCGCGCGGGACGCCCCTCAACGTCTCCAGTTTGTGCAGTAATGGCTCGAGAGTCAATACGTACAAGAGGGACGAGAGAGGACATCCTTGGCGGACCGAGCGCATGTTTTGAACGGTTCCGAAAGGTGACCGTTCACTCTCACCAGAGCCGATGTCGCTGTGCATGGCAGCGATCCAGCCTCTGAAGACGGGCCCAAAGCCAGCCGCCCTCAGGACTGCCGCTAGGTAACGATGGTCGACCCTATCGAAGGCTTTCGACTGATCTAAATTTATCAAAGACCCACCCGTGCCAGGTTCCCTAGCAACCCTCTCTACGATGTATCGCATGAGGTGGAGGTTGTCGTGGATGGATCTGTCGAGAATGGCGCATGTCTGCGCCTCTCTCACCAGACCACCAACGACAAGCGCCAACCTCTTTGCTAGCACCTTGGCCAAAATCTTGAACTCTGTGTTTAGCAGAGTTATGGGCCTAAAATTATCTATGTTATCCCCCTTGTTCGGATCCTTTCTCAGCAGCGCCACAGATCCTCGGCTCACAGAGCTGGGAATTCTCCCGTTCTGTTGCCAGTTGCAGTAGACGTCCGCCAAGAGGCCTCCGAACAAGTCTGGCATGTGTACGTAAAGTTCATAGGGCAGACCATCCAAACCAGGCGATTTACCCCTTGTGCAGCCAGTCATTGCCTCCCGTACTTCAGCGGCTGTTATCGGCTTTTCGCAACACTCCGCCTCAGTGGCCGAGAGCCGCGGCAGTCCGTCGAGGTAGACACTAAAGTCTATCCCTCGATCCGGCCCGCCGCTGTCCCCGAACAGTTGAGCGAATTGTCGCTGAAAAGCTTCACACATTTTACCGGGATCGAGTAGCATGCGCCCGTCGTGGTCCACCAAAGACCGGATCGTGGCTTTGTTGCCACGACGCGCCTCCGTCACTCGGGCCCATTGAACGGCTTTCGTCCCTTGGTGTCTGAGAGCACGCACCCTAGCTCTGACATCGCAGCCTTCGTGCTTTGCATTGAAGAATTGGTCAAGGGCCAATTTCGCCGCAAGTACGTCGGTCGCGATGCCTTTGCTAAGCACCTCGTCTAATTTTCTAACTAGTTCTCCCTCTGCTCTATTTTTCTCTATTGCTAAAGCCTTACTAAACCTAATGGACTCTATTCTAATCGCTCTTTTCAGAGCAAACCACCACTTGTTGTTGACGATGGCCCACGTCAACGCTCGCTTAACTAGTTCGCTAATCCGGTCTCTGTAGGCCTTGCGCGCTGGTAAAGACGCGTTTAGCTTCCAGTAGCCGGGTCCTCGTCTATGAAGCCTATCTAAGTCAAGCACACAGATCACGAATGTGTGGTCCGTGTAGCTGACTATCTTGAATTATGGACAGCCTATGCTAGACCTATCTATTTCCCTACAAAATACTCTATCTAGATATGATCTGGATGACCCTATGCGATTTGTCCAAGTCCACATTGGCACATTCGGGAAATCCAATCGGTACCTATCAGACAGTTCAAAACGCCTGAGTAGGTTTGTGAGGCTCTTGCACCCTCCACCCCTATCCGCTAATCCCACACAGTTCCAGCGTGCATCTAAGATCCCGTTCCAGTCGCCCACTAACACTAAAGAGCGGGACATTCCAAGAAAGGTCTCCAGACGCCGGAAGAAATCAGGCCGTCCTGCTCCTGTCGGGGCATAGAAGGACACTCGCCTGAAAGCTTGCCCGTCTCCGCTGGTCACGTCCAGCACCACCAACTTACCTTCTGGATCCAGGAAGATGGCCCGTATGGCGAGATCTAAACCTCTCCGAAAAAGCACAGCAACTCTTGCCCCCGATCCAGGATGGCTGAGAGATGCGTACACATCGTAGCCGCCGAAGATCGGTGCGAAGGCCCGTGCTTCGGAGATTCTGGTCTCGCTGATGGCCACTACATCTATGTTTAGTGACCTAAGGTCGTTGAGCGGGTGGCCCTGCTTCCATGACGACCCCAAGCCACGCGCATTTATGCTGTCTATTCTGAGTGAGGTCATGTTGAAATGGAGTGGAAAAGATGGGAAAGACCACTTAACTTACTTCTCGTAGAGGAAGGATGGTTTCTCCATCCTTTTCACTGCTTGTGGCCTCCTCCGGAAGGATGTCCTTATAAATCCTCCTGGAGAGTGCTTGTCGGAAGTCTCCGATGTCTTTGGGGAATTTTTGTTTTAGTGTCGTGTACGTTCTCTGTGTTATGCGAGTGATTTGTATGTGTGGAGGTGGTGTGAACTTTTGGGTTGTTGTGTAGTCTTTTTCTGTGATGCTGGTGTTGTGTTGGATGTAGTGTAATAATTGCTTGTTGTTCAAATTTAATGCTGTGTAGTGTGTATCGTTTTGGTTGTTTTGTTTTGTTTGCGCTTGTTGTGGGTTTGTTTCTGTTTCGCTTTTTGGTGACTTTTGTGGTGTTGGTGATGGTGGTGTTGGGGTTAATGATGGTGTTGGTGTTTGTCGTGATGGGGTTTGTGATGCTGGTGTGAATGGTGGCATAGCTGTTCTAACTTTTTTGTTTGATAGTTTATTTGTTTCCCTCTGTATTTTGTTTTTGGAGGGGGAAGGAGGAGAATGTTTTCTTTTTTGGTTTCTTTTTCTTTTTTCCTTTTTTCTTATACAGTTTCCCACTCCTCGTCGTCACAATCTGTCTCCATTTGCGATAGGTCGGGGAGTGGAAAATCCTCCACAGGCGTTGGTTTTGGTTGTGGCGTGGTGGATGGTGTAGGCGCTGGTGCTAGTTCTGGCGCATTGGGTGGTGGTGGTGTTGGTTTAGCTACTGTTGCTGGGATTGTTGCTGTTACAGTTGCTTCTGTTGTTGCTGCTACAGTTGTTGCTGCCATTTCTGCTGCTGGTGGTGTTGATGGTTGATTCACTGGGGTGGGTAAGAGACGGGGCTTCAACCTTTTAGCCTGAGGGCAGAAAGCCCTTAGGTGGGTTCCTCCACCACAAACGACACACCTAGGCCTTCTGCCCTCGACGATTACGGTGAGGTGGATGCCGTCAGTGAGGTCTATTACCTCTGGGATCTCCTCAATGCTTTTTGGTCCGCTTGGATCAGGAGCTCCATCCCAGATCCGGACCAGTTCTCCTGCTTTTCTTTCGCTATTTCGATTATCTTGGTGTTGGCTTCGATGCCGGCGAGGACGGCAGCTATTAGCCAGGGAATTTCGATGACCAGTGGAACCAATCTTCACGTGTCTCTTGCCACAATAGCTTGGGACGAGTGTGAAGTCGTCACTTCTTAATGGGGCCATGGAGTGTTCTCTGGCCTCCTGTGGTGTTTCAAAGAACACGTCCACGGTTATATTTCTACCCACGTCTGATGAGGGTTTTTTTGCCCACACATATCCCAAAGCTTTTTGAATTTGGGACTCGGGTGCCCGTTCCACTCGGCGCGATTTTATGTTAATCGTCCGATAAGACACGGTACAGAGGCGCCGATGCTCCATTTTATTAGGGGAGGCTGACCCTGTACCCATCTTTCTTTACCATTTTTTTGGCTTCTTCTAATCCTCCTGAGTTACCTAGAATGCTTCGCACTGTTTTGCTACTCTGGCAAAACGCTGGGTGGTTTTCTTAATTTCATTGTTGCTGTTGTTGTTATCGTTATTTTTGTTATTGTTAATTTTAGTTTCAGTTGTGGTGGTGGTGGCGTCAGTGGTGTTCGGTGTGGAAGAGTTTATTTTGGTTGAATTCATTTCGATATCACGAGTGAATTTATTTTTTTCTTTTGTTTCTGTTATCGCTGTGGTGGTGGAGGTGGTGGGGGTGGCGGCTTTAACACCTGCAGTCATTGGTAATGGCGGGAAATGAATGTCTGCCTGAGACAAATTTAAAATATTGCTACTACTTATATTTTTAGTGTTGGCAAACGTAGTAATATTTACAATGGTGGTGTCGGTGTGAGGTGTTAGTTTGTGAGGAAGGTGTGACCTTGAGTCGTCCATGATTTTTGTTTGATAATTATAAAAGTTTAAATTTTGGGCTCAAGGCCTCAATCTTTTTGGGTGTCCTTTTCAGAAAACAATGTATGTGCACTTACATACAGTTAACAATAAATATTTTCCATAAATGGCAATTTTAAACAACTGAAAATAACAAACCTTTGCGGAGCTCACGATTTACTACTTTAAGATTGTATTCGTATGTTATTTTTAGACCCAGTTCACTAAAAGATTTTCTAATATTTTTCCGTAGCCTTTCAAAATTCTGAACTCTAAAACTATTAGACTAGCATACTCCACGGCACCAAACCTTGAAGCATACATAAAAAAACTTAACTTAAAGCAATTAAACAACACTACAAAACAAAATATTTTGGTAACAGATGGGCAGAACGTAATATCTGCCTCCCAACCACTAAATGGGAGACGGGTATTACACAACCCACCTGTACTGCTATCACAACCTATCCATGGTATACCCGCTACCCGCAACAAAAAATGTAACTGCCATCTACCTGAAAGATGTCCATTGAAGAATGAATGCCTAAAGTCCAACATTGTTTATCAATGCACGGTTGAATCGAACGACCAGAAATGGTATTACATCGGATCTACCACCACCTTGTTTAAATCTCGCTGGTACCGTCATCGATTCTCAATCAAACATCCTGATCACCGTTTTGTGACCACGCTCGCCAACAAGACCTGGCAACTCCGTGAACGCAACCAACAGTTCACCTTAAAATGGGATATACTTTCCAGCGCAAGTGCATATCGGAGTGGATTGAAGTACTGTAGGTTATGTAACCTTGAACTCTTTTACATATTAAAATCCAAAAATAAACTACTTAACGATAGAATCGAACGATCATTATACTGCAACCACAAACTAAAAGCTAAATTCTCTCACTATAAAATAACTTAACATTCGAACCCGTAACTATAACATCGCTTTCTAGCTAACCACCTTCTCTTCCCCCACACTACAAGACAATACCCTGCTTATCACTATAAATGGTAACTCAGTGCAATTCGCAGATTACTACTACGAACCCAAAGTTCACCCACCCCATAGACTTCGTCTGTCCCCTCTCTATCTCTCCCTCTATATCCATTCCACCCTCTCTCTCTCGCCTTTGACCTACCTCCCTCCCTCTCCACATCTATGAACCTGCCCTCTGGGGCAATAAATAATTCCAACCTTGACTATCAACGCATCTCTCTAAAAGTAACCAGTATAATAAAACCCCTACCATAACATTTTGATTAAGATATCTACAAACCACTCTCTCCTATTTCTCCAACCCCTGCTTATTTTTCTCTATCTCTCCCTCTCCCCTACTTTTCTCTCTTCCTTTTCTACTCTATCTTCTCCAATAACCTTACTTAAGGGTATTTACATTGTACATTTTAACCATTCTGCTCTGATGATACAGTGGTCACAGCATTTGATATTTGAGTTCTGCAAATAGTTGAAAATTTGCACATAGCATAACTAGGCTGTATTACCACCGTGGAAACATTTGTAAGCACACGGAATAAATTACCTTTTTTATGATGTCTACCTGTTATTATTCATTCTTTATCTACACTCCGGAATACAGAAGGATCAGGAACTAAGTTTCTTCAACAATTCTTCCATAACTCGTTGAGTAACCTCTCACCGTGCGTCAACCATATCCAGTGTAGTAATTAACCATTACTACATCTAGGATAATCCTATACCTAATATATATATATATATATATATATATATATATATATATATATATATATATATATATATATATATATATATATTTATATATATATAGATAGATAGATATATATAATTGGATATATGAGAGGGATGGACACAGATACAAGTATACATGTGTTCCAATTGCAAATGACCAAGTTAGCTAGGTTGAAATAAACAATATGGTTTGCCTGACTTGATTTAAAGTAATAAATCAATAAAAATGACAAACCTATATCGGGCAATAGCCTTTGATAGCCGGACAGACCAAACTCTGTTTCGCAAGAATTATTAAGTGAAAGCCAGAATTCCTGTGCTCTTCTGCGGGTATCCAGGAATTCTGGCTTTCACTTAATAATTCTTGCGAAAACAGATTTAGGACTGTCCGGATATCAAACGCTATTGTCCGATATAGCTTTGTTATTTTTATTGATCTGAGCCAGGCAAACCATATTGTTTTAAATTAGTATTTTTTTCAACCTAGCTAACTTGGTCATTTGCAATAGGAACACATGTATACTTATATCTGTGTTCATCCCTCTCATATATCCAATTATATTACACGGCTCGGAAAGATTCCCTATTTAATTGTAAAAGACTATTTTGAGTTTATAACTCAATCTATGATATTCTCGGCTCCGTATGTAGAGCTAACCTGAGTCTCATAAACCCAGCTGCTATTTTTAGCGACATGAGTATGAGATGTGCTAGGCGCTGCGATATGTGCGTTATATCAGCATATCGTGCAGTCTTCTTAGATCCTTTGAAGTGAAAGGTACGAATTTTCCTGGATACCCGCAGAGTTCTTATATATTTGATATATATTTATCCTTATCGAGCCCTCTTTGGATTTTAGTCTTCACATTTATTATTATTACTATATATACCTATATATATATGTACAACCCGTCAAATTTAGAGGAAAGAAGGTTTATTACTAAACTTACAGGAAATTATCTTACTTCCTTTCTTATGGAGGAGGAAAATGAAAGAAAAAATTTCCCATGTATTATTAGAATACATATTCCGTTTCTTTTAAACTTGTATATTTATTTGGAAGTAAGGTAAAATTATTGATTATCCACAAGTTCCTTGAATTGTTCAGACAATTGTGAGATTAATTGTCCAATTATTGCTACTTAGATAATTACTTTAAAGGTCATCATATTCTGAATAACAAATTGACAGTGGAAGAACTAATAGATACTCCATAGAATATAATTTAAGAAAAATATAACTAGGTAAATAAAATGGTATGTCTGTATCACGACAGTAAATACTCAAGGTAAATAAAGAGTTATACCAATAATATTTCGAACTCATTCTAAATCCACAATAAAAATATGTATATATATATAAATATATATAATTTATATATATATATATATATATATATATATATATATATATATATATATATATATATATATATACATACATACATACATATAGCAGCAATCAGTTCTCTCTCTCTCTCTCTCTCTCTCTCTCTCTCTCTCTCTCTCTCTCTCTCTCTCTCTCTCTCTCTCTCTCTTTCCCTCTATGTCTGTCTGTCTGTCTCTCTCTCTCTTTCTCTCTTAATATATCTATCTATCTAGGGCGGGTAAAATTCCCGAGATCCATGGACGAGTTCTCTCCAGCGGTCTCTGTCCCTCATTATCGCTGCCATTTCCTGCGTTTCCAAGAGACCAGTGTCTGTCCTTAGGGCATCAACATACGTTAACCTCGGTCTTCCTCTTCTAGTGTGTCCATGCAGGGGCTCCCACAAGAGCACTGAGTGCAGTGTCAACTCTGGATGTCGGTGAGCATGTCCAGCTAACCTCAGTCTCCTCTGTGTCACTTTCGAGCTGACTTTTGGGAGGCTCCGGTACAGCTCTGAGTTCTTCATCCTAAGTGTATACATTTATATATATATATATATATATATATATATATATATATATATATATATATAAATCAGGAAAGAAGGTTTACATGGTTTGCTATACAAAAAAGTTTTTAATCACATAGCTTACATTTGTTTCACTGAACTGGTGTGTCTAGAGATCGCTATCCGCCTAATTTTGCGTCACTCGATCGCCAATACAGAATTATAACCAGTCAGATCTTCGGAGCATGCGAGAATGAAGAAAATACACAGGCAAGAAAAGAAAAGAAAATATGTCCTATTGCGGGCTGTGTGATCTTGAGCTATTGTATATCCTTAGAAATGTTAAAAGGCTACTTAATAATAAGTTAGAAAGATCTATCTTCTGCAGACATAGAATAGCCACTAAATTCATAAGATTCAAACCTCCGTGAATCGAACCAACATAACATAGCTTTAAATTAGGATACCTACTACCCACAGAAATATATTCATTAAGTATACTATTTCCTTCACAAGTCTATACCACACAATTGTCTGTAAATACCTCATCTACCAACAATCTTACTCCTTCTCAGCTGCTGCAATCATTTGATCCTAGATCCTAGTTTTTCTCATTTCACTACTACAATGTTACTTTACCCTCTTTTTGCCATAATTACAATTAGAACGCTTTTCTCTTTGCATGTATGTATATTTTCGTACGAAAAAAAAAAAAAAAGAAATCGAAAGATTTATCGGCGAGTTTCATAAATAATTATAAATCAAAGTAAATATACTACATTTTAAATTTATATTTATATTTAAAAGTTGAGTTCAATCTATGTCTGCAGCAACTGAATAAATTTGTCCGTAAATTAAGGGAATTTTTAGATTTTAGTATAAAGAATATCTCCTCCGCGCAGAGGTCACATGTCTCAGAGGATGAATTAAAAGGAATCCCTCTTGAGACTATATTCCAAGCCGTCGAATATCCAACGTTATCATGCTTAAGTTGCCAGAGTAAGCCTGATAGTGATGTTGAAGATTTTTTGCTTGGATCTGTGAAAGAATTCTTGTGGTTATTATAGCGAAGTTTAAATTCTGTCGAGGTGGAACCAACATATTTAAAAGAATTTAAGTCCGTTTTAACATTACAGTTGTATATTATATTTTTAACTAAGCAATTGTTATTTAACGGACATTTAGATCTATCTCTACAGTTACATTTGTTTACTTGGATATTATTTATGCTATTATCGGTATTTTGGCTAGGTTTTAAATTCCTATTATTTATTCTATTAATATTTTGTGCTAAATTTTTGGTGGATGAGTAAGTTAATTTTATAGTATGTCTATTGAAAATTGAGTGATACCTATGTGTTCTAGGGAAGCGATTATCAAGAGCATTAAAAAATAGTTTAGCGATGTGGGTTTTAATGTTTAGTGAGAAAGGGGGGGCAAACCATATTATATTCCTAGTTCTATTTCTTTTTTGGCTTTTGGAATTATTGTAATGCTTTCTATTATAGTTGTTAAAGTTGTTGCCGTAACTAAAATTGTTGTTATTTTGGTTAGTTTGTCTATTATTATCTATGTACATAATTTTATCACTATATCCTGCTCTAGCTAACGCTTCATTGTAATACTGGGCTTTTTCGTCGAAAATCTTTTTATTAGATGAGATTCTAGAGATACGTTTTTGAACAGAGTTCACTATAGTATTTTTAACAGATCTGGGGTGGTTAGAGTTAAAACTGACATAGTTTAAGTTTTCATTCAACTTGTGAAATGGATAGTGAAGACATGTGTTGAGATTTAATGTTACATCTAGGAAATTGACTATTCTATGGTTATTCTCAATTTCTATTTTTAGATTAAAGTAATTAAAAAATTG
Source organism: Eledone cirrhosa (assembly GCA_964016885.1). Taxonomy (NCBI): domain Eukaryota; kingdom Metazoa; phylum Mollusca; class Cephalopoda; order Octopoda; family Eledonidae; genus Eledone; species Eledone cirrhosa. Next base: position 95,628,981 of record OZ024743.1, on the reverse strand, counting down.
TGTAATTTGTTTTCTTTTTCTATTTAGTTCAGAGTTATTATTTTCATTAAGTAAAAGCATGTCATCTCTATATAAACCTCCGGTAGCACCGGGTATTTTCCTATGCAGCGAATTGATTATAAATAGGCCCACAAGGTCAGTTACCTGAGCTGAGTCGGATGATCCCATAGTAATGTCGAAATTGTTATCTCTATCTGCTCTGGTCCATAGTTGGTCATTAAATTCTATCAATGTTTTCCTAGCCGATAATATAATGTGCATTTCATTGCTAGTTAGGTATGTATGTTTGAATGCGTAATTTAGTGCCTTATTTAGTAGATTAGGGGTAATAGATGAATAATAGTTAGCAATATCTAGTTGAATAAATTTATTATTATTGTTATATTTAATTTCTTTAAACCACTCAACAACCTCTCCAGTTCCCTTCCACAAGCTCAAGTTAGGTAAACAATTCAAGTTTTTAATTTGCTGTATCACCCTGTCTAGAATGTTTTTGCTTAGTTTACCCAGGTCAGATTTTGATGGTGCAATCAATCTGACTGGCAGGTCATTTTCAAAATTTCTTTTGTGATCTTTCATATTGATCTTCGGTTTCCTGGGCACGAAAGGTTGTGTTCTGTTCTCAATTTCCAACTCATGCATTATACAAGATGCCTCAACATTCATTTTCTCAAGCTCGGCCTTATCTGCTACCTTGTACTTTTTCCTCAGTTCTTTCAGTATGAGGCCATTATAAATGTCTTTTTGCACTCCATAGAGGTTGTTGGTCTTGTCAGATTTCACCAAGATCTTCTCAGTTTTCTCTAAGCTCTCAATATTATCCTTAATGCCTTTCAGATATTCCTGGCCTTTGAAGTTTCTCTTGAATTTGACTCCTTGTATGATAGAAATTATATCGTTTTCAAAGTCAAATAAAAGTTTGTTGGGGGGTAGATTTTTTTTAGATCTGAAAACTTTGTCTAAGTCCGAGACATTTTCATTTATATTAGATTTATCAAAGTGGAATGCACGCCACCTGATTCTCCTTATAAAAGAGTCCGATTTATCTATTAATTGTTTAATAAAGTCTTTGTTTCTAGGTAGAGGTATGTCTTTTAAAGAGGAAGAAATCTTAAAGAATAGTAAATACATACACACACTCTCACACATAAATATACATATACAAATACATAAACACATACATACACATACATGCACAAACACGCACACGTATACAATATATACACACATATATATATGTAATTATATACACACACACATATATATATATATATATATATATATACACACATATACATATATATATATATATGTGTGTGTGTACAAGCATACACATACACAAACATAGCCATACACACACACATATATATACATACATACATTCACACAATCATACATATATACACGCGTACATACATACACATACATAAATGCACTCCTCTACATATTCACACACGCAAATAAATATAAGAAAAAAAAATATATATATATTAAAAATTTTTGACACCGATACATAAGGCAGCTAACTGGACAGACACGCGTGGTAAGTAATGCACACAAATGCACGTATACATACGTACAGAATAGTAAATACATACACACACTCTCACACATAAATATACATATACAAATACATAAACACATACATACACATACATGCACAAACACGCACACGTATACAATATATACACACACATATATATATGTAATTATATACACACACACATATATATATATATATATATATACATAAATATAAACATACACACACACACATATATGTATACATACACACGTTTATGAGGCTAAGATAACACCGGTAATCAACAACCAGCCAGCCAGGAGTGAGCGATATGTCGGTATGACCCAGGACAGGTTTAAAACCAGCTTTTACTCACATGTCGCTTCTTTTAAGCACTCCGATAAACGAACATCAACGGCCCTTGCAAGTAAGGTGTGGGAACTCAAGGATAGTAACATCCCGTACTCTATTGATTGGTCTATATTAGACCATTCGAGGGAGTACCAAAGGGGCACAAAGAACTGTTCTTTGTGTACCACAGAAAAGTATAGGATTTTGCTAAACTTGAGAGCCACTTCCGCTTGCCTTAACTCAAAGACTGAGATCTTCAGATGCTGTCCTCATCTGAAATCGCATCTGATCTGTAACTGGATTGACACTCCTACGATAAATCAACCGCCTTGAACTCCTTCTCTGCTCTTTAC
>OZ024743.1:95544255-95624255 GCA_964016885.1 Eledone cirrhosa | reverse complement strand
CAAATCTAATTCTACAATGTACAACGCCCATCAATTAGATATAGGAGAAGGAGAGTCTGTATGTTTTTTGTATGTCTTCTTAGAATGTTAATATCAAGACGGTTGATGATCAGTTAACATTTCTGGAGAGAAAATATGGGTACTGAATGAATTTCAGTGGATCACAATAAGGACAGTTAGTATAGGATAAAGGGGTAGAATCAGTGTGCAATGTTAAGAAAATGAGAAACTAATTTATCAGTGATTCTCCAACTTGTTTTAGATGCCTCAGACTCCTGAAGTTAAACCTTTACAATGGAAACAACGTTCAGAAGTTGATACTTTCATCATTTCTATATAAACGATCACCACAGCAGAACCAAGTATCTACACACAATCCTCAGGTATGACAGGTATGTCAGTCTCATAAATATTAAACATTATTCTTTTTCTGTAGGTAGTTAGAATATATATATATAAACAAACACACACACACACACACACACATATATATATATATATGTGTGTGTGTGTGTGTGTGTGTGTGTGTGTGTGTGTGTGTGTGTGTGTGTGTGTGCATATATATACACACATCTCTAGGGCGGGTAAAATTCCCGAGATCCATGGACGAGTTCTCTCCAGCGGTCTCTGTCCCTCATTATCGCTGCCATGTCCTGCGTCTCCAAGAGACCAGTGTCTGTCCTTGGGGTATCAACATATGTTAACCCCGGTCTTCCTCTTCTAGTGTGTCCATGCAGGGGCTCCCACAGGAGCACTGGGTGCAGTGTCAACTCTGGATGTTGGTGAGCATGTCCAGCTAACCTCAGTCTCCTCTGTGTCACTTAAAATACATGGCAACAAACCATACGTTGTTTATGTTGGTAGTGAAACTTATAATGTGGTCCGATTAATTGCAACATATTTATCTACCATGCACGATCTTCACCCTTTAGGAAAATTATATAAGCTTCCCTTGTCTTGTTTAATTCCGGTGGTGATTCACTGATTTACTTCGAAAAAAATTTTGTTTCAATTTTTCAATCCAATATTCTATATATACACGTATCTACATGTATATTGAATTCCGACATCACTGTTGCCAAGAAGTATCGGCCATTGCCTTTCTCTTGGACAGCATTGGTGGCTTGGAGAGGGGAGACTGGCATACATGGGCGGTACTTGGCCCTCCACAAAACAACCTTACCCGGATATGTGCCTCAGAGGGGAATTTTCTAGGTGCAAATCCCTTGGCCATATGTAACCGAAGGGGGTCTTTACACTTCCCCTATGTGTGTGTATATATATATATACAAATAAATGTCTGTGTTTGTGAACATGGGTCATAGTTGTATCGAAGAGTATTTCTATTTAAGTCATAATGAATAATTTATATGCATTTAAAAGGATAAATTGGATAAATATTAAATTTTCATATTGTTACAATGCATAATATATGCTTGACCTTTTACTTAACTTATCGATTTAGCGCTATGTAAATGCCTTAAATTTACAATTTGGCATTTTACCATTCTTGTTATTGCACACCTGAGTATTAAATACATATTTAATTATATTTTTACATCATTTGACGCGAGCATTACTCCAATAGACACACAGACTCGCATACATCTACATATATAAAGTTTTAGATCCTGTCTGTTTGTTTGTTTGTTCACGAACTCCCCACTATGGTTTTGGAGATAGACCCCCATAACCATATATATTCTGAAACTACATTGCCCAGGGTACTTGGATAATTATATTTCATTTTAATCAAAGGGTTCCACTGGGGCACAAACGCCAGTTGAAAGATGTTTCCCTTCGATTTATATGAAATTTAAACCATATGTAAATGACAAGATATGATGTCTATTCACAAAATTTCAGTAAATTTCAATAATATTAAAACACCGTAATGGGGGTTAAACCCCCTATAGTGAAAATTTTGGCCAATAAATGGAACAAGATTTCACGAACTCCTCCTATGGCTTTGGAGATAGACACCCCCCCATAACCATATATATTCTGAAACTACATTGCCCAGGGTACTTGGATAAGTATATTTCATTTTAATCAAAGGGTTCTCCGGGGGCACAAACCCCCGGTAAAAATTCTTTCCCTTCGATTTATATGAAATTTAAACCATAGGTAAATGACAAGATATGATGCCTATTCACAAAAGTTTTGAATTGATATTTTGAAAAAAATTATTTACAAGAAACAAAATAACAATAAAATTTAATAATTTAATTTTGATTTGATATATTACAAAAAATAATGTTTTCCAATTTTTCATGCATTACATTTTACATTGAGTAATATTGAAATGCAGAGTTTTTCTCCATAAATTATATCACCGATTTAAAATCAATCATCTTTTTCTTACAAAAAAAATGTGTGAAACGCAACCAGGTGCGGTTAATTCGGCTAGTATATATATATATATATACATTGAAAATACAGAAAGACCTAACACTTCTACTTAATCATGTTCGATAAAGCTACAGGTATGAAGTTGCAGCTAGACCTGATCTATTCACCTGTTACTCTAGAATTTCTTGTGTGTTATATCTACGTCGGACAGTTGTCGGCGTTCATATCGTAAGAAACCTTTTGAAATATCTCAGAGCAAGTATAAACAAAATATTATAAGAAATACTGATCTTTCATTTCCTTCTATATATCAAATAGTATACTTCTTTCTCTTTATTTTGAAGAGAAATAATTATGTATGTTTCAATATCTAATTTTGAGTGAAAGTTCAGTTAAAGTTCAAGATTCTCTTCAGTATTTGGGGAAATATTTTTCTCCCAATTAAATTTTAATATAAAGCATAGAATGAAGTTTGAAATGTAGGCGTCTTATGGCAAATGACCATAATAATAGTCAATCAATAATATAAGGTGGAGTACCGTTGGTGAGGCAATATAGTGGACAGAGACACCTGCCAAGAATCGAACCCTGCACCATTTGAAATGTTTCCAATCTTTCTTAAATCAAGTGGCTATAATGGAGGTATAATTGAGACTAGGCGGTATCGGAAGAGTGTCGGACGCCATGAATTTTAGCATAGTTACGTCCCTTTACGGTCTGAGTTCAAATCCGAGGTTAACTTTGCCTTTCATCCTTACGGGGTCGATAAAATAAAGTACCAGTAATGTACTGGTTAATTGATGGCCTTGTGCCAAAATTAGAAACAATTATTGTGGATTGGCAGTATCGGTAGTGGGTCGGACGCCATGCTTTGCAATATGGAGTTACGTCCCTTTACGGTCTGAGTTCAAATCCCATCGAGGTTAACTTTGTTTTTCATCCTTACGGGGTCGATAAAATAAAGTACCAGTAAAGTACTGGGATAATTGCTGGCCTTGTGCCAAAAGTAGAAACAATTATTGATTCTTTATTTTTTTTTATCAACAGACAGTACCGAGTGGTCAAGAGGTTTGTTTCATAACCATGGCAACTTGGAGAAGAGTCATTTATCATAGTCTTCGCTTAATTCATGCTATGTGCCTGCAACTGAGTCGGCGGAAATTGTTTGAAATCCCGTTGGATGAATTAAGTCTAACGCTAGCCTTGTCACAAACGGTGCCACCCTGTATTTCCCAGAAACTTATGTTAGGTGTACATGATGTGTCTATGGAATGCCCAACTATTTACATCTTATCAAAACCGACGTAGGTTCATCGTATCGTATGATCCCGAGACACATGTTTCTTTGTCTTGATATCTCATTATTACTTCTCGAGGACAATTTATATTATTAGAGAATTTAAGATGAATTTTCGAATGTTATATATAGATAACAGTGGTATGTAAAATCTACGTTAAGATATAGGACCCTTACTCCTGATGAGTTATAGGGGCACCGCCCTGATACCCGATGTGTTTAAACTCGGCAAAACTTACTCCTCATCAGGTCAGGATTCAGCGGATGTCTTCGAGAACACTTGATAAAGTAATATAGAGGAAGAACCAGCCCCAGTAAAGGACTAGTACATCATTTATCAATACACACATAAATACATACCTATGTGTATTCAGTGTATTTGCTACTGTGATATATATTTCTATTGTATCTATTATGTAATAGATACATCATCAGCCAGTTATTGTGTAGTCATTTGTTCAACGTAAGATATGTCCCGGGTGGGTTTTGATGTTATCCCCCAAGACTCAGCTGACAAGGAACCATATATATATATATATATATATATATATATATAGTATTTACGTATCGAGAAAGAGAGAAAAAAAGGAGGGATAGGTGATACATATAGTTATTTGCCAAGTAGCGTATGCCAAAGGTGCTCGATACTAGTGCCGGCAGTATTAAATATTCGAAGTGTTAATATTTAGTGGGCTAGAGAGTTAGCAGAGCGTAAGCACGTGGGAAAGTGAAAAATCGGAGAATAGACCGTTAAAACATGTTTATTTAAAATATCACCTACGTACGTTTCGCCCAGTTGGGCTTCTCAAGGGCATAAGCAATCACAAGTGTTCCTTATATAGTTCGGAAAGAGTTTTGGGGGTTAAATCCACATCAAGATTCATTGTTCGCAAAAATATCTTGTTTTGATTTTGCAGCAGGTCAAGGGAGGTAACTTTGGCCGGTGTTAGGGCAGTCTTTCCCGGATAATTATTGGTATGCAGGGATTGTTTTCTGGGTGTTATTTTGCTGCGCCTGCCCGCCGGGGTGTTAAGACTTGTTGTAGGGAGATCCAGTGTCCTATTTCACTCTTCATTCTTAACCCATCTAAAGAAGGATATTTTTAAGCGATGTGTACAACTTATCGCTGTTTCAGCTCTGCTGTTGATGAGCTCGTGGGGTGCAGTTATGATGTGGTAGAGCTCCATGAGGCAAAGATCGCATTTCCTCTTGAAGTTGTACGGTGCAGCCCTGTCGACAATCTCCCAGTGCGTGGAGAAGCTAATGTTTAAGTCCTTTACTGATGTGATGTAGTCCGCGAGCGAGGTGGAGTACCTTAGTTTTCTATTTGTGAAAGAGTGGAGATGTGTTCGAAACCTAATTTTGAACGGGCCGGAGGTGGCCCCTATATAATATTTAACGCTATTGTGGCTAGTAATAGTGCATCTATATATAACCCTATCGGTCAAGCAGTGTCCTCTAAGGGGGCACCGTCCTCTGTCGCGGCAGTTGCAATTTCTGTCGCTGTTCCGTCTATTTCCCACGATAAGGCTATCATTGTTGCTGCCTACGTTGCTAGCTGCGTTACCGCAGCTGTCGTTAGCACAATTACAACCCACAGCACGCGGGATGGTGCGATTGTTATTCCGCACGCCATGTTTTGCATGCTCCCCAGTCACTTCGCGGTCATTCTGGTTGCGTCTGCGGATGCCGTTGCCAACACTATTGGATACTGTCAGGGAGTTGTTAAGGCCGATACAGTTATTGTCAGGTGTAGGTGCGTCTGCGTGGAGGTGCTGTGTCTTGGTGATCTTACTGTGGTTCGTTGTTCCTATGATGTCTGCTATGTTAGGAGTAGTAGAGAAGGATATTTTTATATTGTTCCTATTAAGAATTTTTCTATACCTATGGTTGGGTGGGAAGTTCTTCTCTAAGGCTTCGAAGAATATCCGGGGTATGTTGGAGGCCACACTTCGAGAGTAGGGGGTGGGGGTGGAACCATAGGACGTTACGGTGGCGATTACGTGTCCTTGTACTTTTGCTACGGGTGGTTCCATCTAAGTGATCGCTCTTATGTGTGTTAATGCGCTGTCGCCCGTTCGGTGCCCTTTCACTTTATGCTCGGGTGCACTCTTTCTACCACTTCCATGTTTATGTACACGAAGATGTTGGTTGGAAGGCGTTGGTAGTAGGCCGTCGCCTTTGTTGGTTTTGTAATAGGGGAATAGTTTGAGTAATCTACAGTATTCACCGTCGCCGGGGACGTGATCTTTGGTGCGGTTATCTATTCTATTATATCCGACTTTAACGAGGTCGCCGCGTGATCGGTTATAGGTATGGCTTACTATAACGTTAGTTTTATGAGGGGGTGGTTTCTAGGGCTAGCGTTAGGGATGTAGGAAATTCCTCGGTTAAAGCCGGCGCTTATCAGGGCCCTATTGTAGTAATCAGCCGCTTGGTTGAAGATATCCTCATTGGCGGATAGCCTCGAGATTCTATGTGAGATACTATAGACTATGGAGTTGAGAGTCTGCTTAGGGTGGTTGGAGGCATAATTAATATAAGAGAGGCACTCTCCAGGCTTATGGTATGGCTTGTATAAGCCCGTACTCAACTCCAGGGTCACGTCCAGGAAGTTGACAACCCTGTGGTTGAGGTCCATAGTTACGGATAGGCCGTATGACTTAAAGAACCTGTGTATATGTTTGTTAAGGTTCTCTATCCTACGGGGGCTATGGTTCCTAACGGTAAACAGGGCGTCGTCCCTATATACACCTCCTTGTAGGGCCGGTATTTCTTCCCTAAGCTTATGTAGGAGGTATATCCCAACCAGGTCAGTTGCTTGCGCTGAGTCGCTGGACCCCATCGTGACATCGAAGTTATCAGGACGGTTGGTTCTGGTCCAGTGGGAGTCTTCGAACTGGATAATGGTTCTACGTGCCGCTAGAATTATGTCTATTTCTTTTTTGTCACGATGGGGTCCAGCGACTCAGCGCAAGCAACTGACCTGGTTGGGATATACCTCCTACATAAGCTTAGGGAAGAAATATATATATATATATATATATATGGGTGTGTGTGAAGGCGTGTGGCTGAGTGGTTAGAGAATTGGATTCGCAATCGTGAGATGGTGAGTTCGATCCCCGGACCGGGCGATGCGTTATGTCCTTAAGCAAGACACTTTATTTAACGTTGATCCTTCTACCTGGAGTTGCGACCGATAGATAGTACTAGCAATTGGAAAGACCGATGGAAGCATTGTTTCCTCGGTCCGATTTGACGAAATTCGATCGTTCCTGATATATATATATATATATATATATATATATGGAGAGAGACGTTATCTAGCAGAGAAAATTAAGAGTCATCGCAGATTTTTCGAAGCTTCAGAAGGTTATCAGCGGAGGGGACATTCCTTCACTAGGATCTGCTTTCATAAATCAAAAGAAAAGAGAAAACAAAATGCGACTAACATGGAATATATTTGAATTAATCCACGTTGGAAACGTCGTCCTGTTTTCTTTAGTATCATACTGAAATACATTAAAAGTGAAATAGATCCCATAATAGGCCCCTAGATAACTACCGGATAACTCCCCTGTACGTGGATGTGACTCTAGAAATATTTACCTCATTACAGGAGTGGGTAGTGGTGTTCAAAGCATGAATGAGGTGTGAAACATGATCTGAAAGACTTTGCCAGGTGTTGCTATTAAGTTAGACATGGCAGGGGTCAATACTAGCCGAAATCTATGAAAGTTATCAATGCTATACAAACACAAATATGCTAACATACATACATTTATATATATATATATATATATATATATATATATATATATATATATATATATATATATACAGAGAGAGAGAGGGTAGAACAATGTAAGGTAATATCCGTAGCGGTAGAGCACTCAGTCCACGGGACGTGTTTGGTAGAAGTATGGTGTTGTTCTCGGTATGGTGAACAAACTATTGTGTTACTACTTATATATTAATATATATATATATATATATATATATATATATAATATTAATAAATGGAAACTATCTTTATAAAACCATATTTATGTTATTATATATATATTTCAAGAGTAGCAGTATTTTGGTACGTTATCGTCAGATAAAATATAGTAATTGGTTCATATTTTATCTGACGATAGCGTACCAAAATACTGGTACCCTTGAAATATATAAAAAAAATAAATATGGTTTTGTAAAGATTTCATTTATTAATATTATTGAGGATAACTGTTGAGTGCTTCTAATCTGTTATGAATTAACTTTGTTGAATAATCAACAAATTAAATAAGTCATTGTTTATATATATATATATATATAAGAATTGGTGCTCTGAAATAGCGATATATATATGAATGTATATTGAGTGTATTTTGCAATACACTGTATGCTTAATTAAAAGCATTTCGAAGACATTACGCTATTGTTTTAGAGTTGTGACAGTCTCACTTACTGTAAATTCTCAGCAAACAGGGGAGAAATACACTATATATACTTTCATATATATATCGCTATTTCAGAGCACCAATTCTAATTTTCAATTTCTGCTTGACCGGCAACCGCTCTATATAATCAGTTCCTGATTATTACTAGAATTCTATAAGAATCAAACATTCATGATTTTCAGCAAATAGGTGGAGTACTTGGCTTTGATAAGTACCATTCAGTACGTAACAGAACTCTGTCAGCTTTATCTCCCCTGTTTGTTGAGAATTTAAAGTAAGTGAGACTGTCACTACTCTAAAACAATAGCGTAAGGTCTTCGAAATGCTTTTAATTAAGCATACAGTGTATTGCAAAATACACTATATATACATTCATATCTCTCTCTCTCTCTCTCTCTCTCTCTATATATATATATATATATATATATATATATATATATATATATATATATATATATATATATATAGTGAAAAATGGAACGGGAACAAAACAAACAGAGAGGCAGTACGAACAAAGGTTTATTAGTTTCACGCCCTTGAGAGTGTGGGGGGGGGGGGACGTTTCAGCCATGAGCCCTTCTTCAGGCGAAAGGTGGGTGGGAAGAGAGTTCCGAGGGTGAGTAGGGGAGTGGAGGAGAGACATTTAGAAAAGGGGAGGGGCGGTGGAAGGGGTACAAAAAAAAAAAAAAGAAGAATAAATATGAAGATAAACAAGTGGTGGAAGTGTGTGGGCGTGTAGGGGTGGTTGCAGGTGGAGTGGGGAGAGGGAGGCGGGGTGTCCGAGCGGGGAGGGCTGAATGTGGTGTATGTGTGTAGGTGTACGTGTGTGTGTGTGTGTATGTGAATGTGAGAGTTGGGGGAAGAACGAGGTTCCATTTTCAGGAAAAGGTGTGGTGTGGGGTGTATGTCTGTGTGTATGGGGAGGGGTCAGAGAGGCGGGGGATTGGGGGAGAGGATTCCGGAGGCTGAGTGTGTATATATGTGGGGGTACGCACGTGTGTGTGGTGTTTATACATTTTGAGGATGTGGGTGGCGTGGTTCGAAAAAAATGTTTGTGAGTGTATGTCTGTGGGTAAGTTCCTAAGGTAGTTCCGTAGAGGGTGTGAAGAGTGGCCGGATATTTTCCATGTGATGGAGTAGATAGTGGGAACGATGGCCAAGTGGTCAGAGGGTCAAGGCATAGCAGCAGTAGAGGAGAATGGTAGGTGGAGAAAGTCAGTGTGTTAGTGTGTGCGGAGATGCGGTGGACAGGGGAGAGGATGGGTAGGTGTGAAAGGTGGGTGGGGAGGGGGTCATGCGGGGGGATGGGGTGTGTATTAATAGAGGTGTTAGTGGGATGTGTGTGTGTGTGTGTGTGAAGGGGTGTGGGTGGAGCGGGGAGAAGGAGAGAAAGGTGTGGGGGACGGTGGAGGGAGTGTAGTGTACTGGTGTGTGTGTGCGTATTTGGATGAGTGTGTGTATGGTGAAGGGGGTGTTAGTGGGTGTTAGTATACTGGTGGTGGGGAAAGGGTTGAATGCGGGTGTTAGTGGGGTCAGTGGTGGTAGGGTGTGTAGAGTGGGTGGTGTAAGTGGGTGTGGGTGGGTGTGTGTGTTCGTGTGCGTGGTGTCGGGGGGATGTTAGTGGTATTAGTTGTGGGGTGGTGGGTGTGGATGTGTGGGTGAGGGTTAGTGGTGGAAGTAGGGTGCGTAGATAGTGTGAGTGCGTGTATATATGTACCGGTGGGTGTGTGCGTGATAGGGGGAGGGGTGGGGATGTTAGTATTGTTACTTGTGGGGTGGGCCAAGGGGGTGGGCGGTGAAAAGGAGGAGTGTGTTAGTGTGTTAGTGGGGGATATGTGTGTGTGGGGGTGGGGTGGAACAGAGCGGTCGAAGGCTAAAGGAATAGGGGTGGGGAGTTCAGGCCGGGGGGAGTATGGGTCTGTAGGGTGAAGATGGTGCGTTGTTCGACCCTGAGGCGGGTGGCGGGTGTTCCGTGGCATTGGAGTAGGCCACAGACTGTGAGGTGGTGCGCGGAATGTCCAGGGGAGCCAAAGTGGCGGGCGATGGGGGAACTCCCGTCGAGACGAATATCCCGGAGGTGTTCAGTGAAACGGTCCACCAGGCGACGTCCAGTCTGTCCGACGTAGGTTGCGCTGCACTCCGTCCAGTGAATTCCATAGACTAGGTTGGAGGAGGTGCAGCGGAAGGCGTGCCGGACAGAGAGAGAGTGGCCGTTGGGACCCTGGAAGGTGGTGGTGTTGGTTATGTGGGGGCAGGTGTTGCAACGAGGTCTGGAACAGGGAAGGGAACCGGGGGGGGGGAGAAGAGCGTCGGTTGGGGGGTACGGAGCTGCGGAGGAGGAGGGTGCGGAGATTGCGTGCGCGTTTGAAGGAAGGGAGTGGTGGGGATGGGAAGATGTGGGAAATGGAGGGGTCGGACTGAAGGCGTCGGAAGAGGCGGAGGATGGTGCGGTGGTTGGGTAGTAGGTAATGGGTAAGGGGAGACGGTGGGTGGGTATGCGGTGGCGTGGAGTGAGGGTGGTGGAGCGGTGGACAGCACGGGCGCGAGTGAGGACGATGTGACACACATTTATATATCGTAATTGAAACTTGGTAAAAAAATATCCAAAGTTGACAGAACCTCCATTTTGTAGGAAGAGTTGTGATATACAATTAAATTAATTCTCTACAACAGGAATACGTGCGGTTTGTTAGTGTACTCCTGTTGTATAATTAGTTGTAGACAATTAATTTAATTGTATATCTATGAAGATATAAAATATACAGTAGCGAAAACCAACCAAACAGTGAGTGGGTTCTGTTATTATTTCTGGCAATATTATTACAACAATATGACCCTCCCCAAGTATAACAATATATATATATATATATATTTATACATATAGAATTCACAAGAATCAAAGCTATGTTCAAAGCATTTATTCACTTACAATTGTTTCATCCAAACCTAGGCTTGGTGTCTTCCGAGCATTTTTCAATGTTTGTACACATAATTGACCTCCTTTCATCGCAAGAGACACAGATACATATATATATATTGATGTACAGTGGAGTGACATATATTATACTATACTATTTTTGTACAGCAATTCAAAATCAAAATCAAAATCAAAATCAAAATTAAAATCAAAATCAAATATATAACTGGTCTGTAGAACAACTGATGTTATTACATTGAGCTATTTATCTTACTGGTAATAAGGTAGTAATAAATTACTGACCTTCACTGTTTAGGGTTTAAAATATACATAACTATAAAAAGTTTTAATATATACATAACCATAAATAGTATCCTTAATATTATATTTATACATATATATATATATATATATATACATATATATGTTATATATATATATATATATATATATATATACAGATATATATATGTGTGTGTGTGTGTCTGTGTGTGTGTGGGGGGGGGGTGACTGCGTATAACTGGAGGTATGTATTTAAACGCAATTAAACATTAAAATAGTTTATTACCAATATGAAGAAAATATAAGTAGCTATTTGATATTATCAAGTTTGAGTGGAGACATTATCAATAATGTATTCCTACTCTCCTGCTGCTGCACACATAATGAGGCGTTCCTTGTGTATCTGTAACATTTTGGCAGAATCTCTTGGTGGAAATAAGTTTCGTCTCTTTTCAGAGTTAAATGTCGGTGAAATCGACTTCGTCTTTAAATTTAAAAACACAAACGATGAGTACCATGAAAAACAGTGCCACAAAACGGGGAGACATGTGGCCAAATAGCTGATATACCCATTTTCACAAGAGAAGACATCTCTCACCCCAAAGTGAGACGGGGAGAGTTGACAGGTCTATTTTAAGTTAAGGACCGAGACACATGCCTGAAGGGGGTTTCATCCCTGAAGACCTTCTATTGTCCAACTAGCTCTCCCACTTTCGCGTTGGATAAAATAAGTATCGACCAAACGTTATAGTCTACCTAATCAATTATTCCATTCCTTAAACTTTTAGCCTTGTGCTTTAGTTATATATTTTACCATTATACCTACACCGACATTTTCTTATCAGAAACACACACACATCCAGCTTCCGTTAATTTGTTACAAAACAGTTTCGGGAGGATATGTGGAATAATGCCAATATATATATATATATATATATATATATGTGTGTGTGTGAGTTTGTATTATCTATATATATATCTATATATCATGCATATGTATGCGTGTATGCGTAAGAAATATATTTACGTACGTGTATATAAATATCTAAATATATATATATATAACATTTTATGAATGTATGTATGTATGTATGTATGTATATATATATATGTATATATATATATAGGTATATATTAAGTGCATGTATTTCTATATGCAGGGTTTCTAATTAGATAGCTATTGCTGTATTTATAGTCTACTTCAAATGCAGTAATCGCATGAATGGAGCTTGTGTCGCTGACAGGTGCGGGTAGAAACACACAGAGGTACACACACGCACGTACATCTGTCTCCTTGTCTGTTTTCATTTATAGCCAATCAATATTTCACCCAATTATATATGCAGATAGTTCCTCATAAATGCTGTGTGTGTCTATATACATATGTATATTTCTATATAAACGTAGCATGGCCGAATGGTTAAAACACTTGGTTTGCAATCATGAGATCCCAAGTTTGATTCCAATGCGGAGGATTCTTGGGGATATTTAGTTGGTCATAATCGTCAAAAATTAAGTCATGCCTGGTGAGTAAAATCGATAGAGGGAAACTGTTTGGAAGCGTTTGGATCGACTGTACGTGTAATTTAAGGGCCAGTCGTGTCACACATTGCGCCATGCTGAGACTCAGTGAAAATGACATTAAGAGTACACGTGTCTGTGAAAGGCTTAGTCACTTACACGTGTATTTCATGAGCAGCGAAAAACCGATCTAACTGCAAATGAAACTGTCGTTTCTGGCGACCAGTGTGCTTCATCGTATGACTATTTAACCCACAAAAATACACACGTATAAATGTATGTGGTGGTGGTGATGGTGGTGGTGGTGGTGGTGGACAACAAGAGATAATAAGGGCAAATAAGACCACACAATAAAAAACTTTTCTATAAATGCATTTATTTTGTGTTTATTTTGGTTAGTTACTAATTAAGTGAGGCAGTGTATGAAGGCAGACTTTGTGGTGGTTTGGAAAATGGGAGGAGTTTGCAGTCGTGTCTGAGTAAGAGTATGGTTGGAGATAAGTGTGGCTAGACATACTGAGAGACAGGCATGCTCATATATGTAAACACACACACACACATACACACATACACACAAATAAATAAGAAAATCTACGGACATGTATGCCAACATACATATGCAACTGATATATAGCAAGCTAGACAAAAACATGCGTGTATACATAAATATACATGAACTGATGTATATATTCACATACATATCTATATGTACATATATCTGAATGCCTACGTGCACATCCACATACAAACAATCACATGGAGACGATAACATATATTAATATTAAGAAGGATGCATTGATAATATAAGCTTCAATGTACTCAATATTATTACGATGACTGCAGCACCCTATGTTATTCTTGACGGGGCTTTTCGTTTGTCCATAAGCAAATATATCACTGAGGCAGAATAGACCAATTTTACACAATAATTAGCACTGAGATTTATTGGCTCTCATTGCGAAAGCAACTCGAACTGGAAACTGTAATCACGTGTTTTCCATAATGTTCACAATCTGCAACAATGTTACATTCATCATGACTTATACGAATCCTTCTTCCATTGTACATCCTTTAGTCTTATCCATCTGACTAATTGCGCTTCTTTCAATTTCATAGTTGCATATTTATAGTAAATTTCAGTGTCTTCACAATCTTCCAACTGAAGAATGGCTTGTAACTATATTAACGATATCTGCGCTTGTAACTTTCTTTAAGATTGTAAATATTTATCGAAAATTATCTCAAAATACCAAGATCTCGTTAGCCAAACGTAAATATTATTTTAAAAGATTATAAATTGTGCAATCAGCAGCTTCATACGCAAATCCCAATATTTATTGCGTTTAAAAGATGGTGGATTGGTAGAATCGTAAGATCTTCTTCTTCTTCTTCTTCTTCTTCTTCACCCACTCCTTCCAGCGGATCCTATCAGAAACAAACCTCCCCAAACTCATGGATATTATACTACCATCTTGCCCGGGGTCTACCCCTGGGTCTCCTGTCAGTTTCTTTTGCCAGTAAAAATTTTCCAGCGATTCTTTCCTGGAACCCTCTTTATTCTTTCCCCTTTATCAATTCTGGGGTCGATTTAATCAACTTTACACTTCCCCACATTTTCTGTTCTTGAGCTTAAATTTCACATTAACATTTATAGTGTTTCCTCTCAACAGATGAAACTCAGTATCAAATAATTTTGACTGTGCTATTGACGTTGCAGAGTCCCTCTAAATGGAAATTGGAAAATTGGAATACGGAAAGTTGACTAAGCTTTATAACTAGCCAGTGCTGTAGATACAACAAGGAAAGTTGACTAAGCTTTACAACTAGCTGTTGTTCTTGGTTCAGTATTTCTTTTCGATTATTGTAGGTGGAGGATTTAAACAATTCTCCTGCAGCCGGTATAGATAATTTTGAAATAAGCTGATGAAGGGAAGTTCCATTTCGACGTGTGTAAATACAAGTTTTACACACGTCTCTAACAATTTATCATTACCATTTCTATTCTGTAATTGATAGGTTTGTGACATAAACAACTTGCGATTGTGAAATAATTCCAATTGATCTGAGGTTTCCCAAAACTGAAATTTTGAACTGATCCCAAATTCACAGATATTATGTCGCGATCAAATTCAAAATCAGACATAATAAGGTCCGTCTTTTAATTTTCTTCCTTATCTTTCATGTTTTTGTCCCTCAAAAATCTTCACCCTCAGAAACGAACCTGTCCCAGATTTCTATAATAAAATTACACGTAGAGAACATTGTTCAGAATTTCGAGGGTTTAAGTAAATTCTTTCAGTTGCCAATTCACGCTTCCTCTTTCTTCATTTTGTCAATTTAGTGCAAACGTAGTCTTCTGGGAAATTGAAGTATGAAATAGTTCTTGATTTGGGATCTGTAGTAAATTTATAATAAGAATAATGCTATGATTTTTTTTTTGTCCATTGGACATCGCTGCTCATTTCCATTATTCTCAAATAGTGTCAGCTGCTTGTTTTTATAATGAATCACCAATTACTCAAAGGAAGGGCGATAGAAATTAATGCGAGAACCAAAGTGATTTAATGAAAGGAATGTATTTGTTATAGGATTTCTAGGAAACCAGTATAAATGTTTATCATAAAATTTCACAGAGCAGGCAAGGTAAATTTAGGGATTTGGTTATCTATATATAATATAAAAGAGAGATGTTTATTGGTTGGTTGGATCACACGAAAACTACACACACACACACATCTAAAGAGAGAGAGAAAGAGAGAGAAAGAGAGAGAGAGGAGGGTACAGAAAGAGAGAGGTACAATTAAAGTGTTGGATATTCAGAGGGGGGGGGTGAGAGAGAGTGAGAGAGTGAGAGAGCGTGAGATGTATTGTGTTTCTTTAGGTGCTGCTGCGTTTCTTCTGTTGTATCTATATATATAAAACAGAGGATGTGTGTTTGTCTGTGTGTGTGTGGATGCTACATTATTCGAGGTTGGCGTCTACACCGCTCGCCCGATCTCGCTCAAATTTGCATACATCACTCCTCATGACCCTTTACATTGCTTAGGCTACTTTGTTTTTTGATAGGTCCCCCCAGGGGCCCGCAATCCACCTTTTTGTTATTTTGGGTGAAATCGGGAGATGAGGTTGCATTTTATGCACGCGTGAAACATTTTTCCTTTTGAGTTTTTTGACCCGGTTTTTTGTTAATATGGGTAGAAAAGAATCTAAATTTTGTTGACGTGCTCGAATCATTTCGAAATTCGGTCGAGAGTGAAGCTCGAGGTCGAATCTTCACTTCGTATATAGAGAGACAGGAATAACAGGTCTTATAGTAACATTACCTTCCCCTTCCCCCTTCTTTAGAGAGAGAGAGAGAGGAAGATAGAGGGAGAAGTTTTGGGTGTCACAGAAATATTACATTCCCCTCTCCACTTTGGTCAGTGAGCGAACCACTGTTGCTATAGTAACATTACCTTCCCCCTGCCCCTTCTTTATTGAGCGAGGAATATAGAGAGAGACGTTGTTGGTGTTACAGTAACATTACTTCCCCTCTCCACTTACTTTGGTCTTTGAGACCGAGAGAACAACTGTTGCTATAGTTACAGCTTCACGTGACACAAACCAGTTCCTGCCAGTTCTGACCACCTGGCACCAGTTGAGTCGGTTTTTGCTTTCTTTCGGTCGAGAAGTGAACAAATTTTCGCCTTGAATAAAAAAAAAAATTTCCTGGACGGTTGGAGGTGGCAGCTTTTATTCTGTTTTGGCAAGACTGCTATCAAAGAATTCTGCAGACTCTTATCGTTGATTTGAGTGGCCTGCAAAGCTTGGGTTTTCAAACGCTACACTTGCTACTTGGTTAGGCTACTGTGTAGACGTGTGCTTCACTCTCACTGCATTACATTTTGTGACCTCGCTTTCGGACTTTGCCATTCCCAGTACGTTTTTTGTTTATTTTTTTCTTGCTTAAAATTGTAACAATTTGTCACTTTTTTTTACCTTCCCCAAAATACTGCTTATCATCTTCGCTTTTTTGCCTTTGCTATAAACCTGCTTTCCCTTTACTGTTTACTGTACTATTGCAACCATGCCACTGAAAAGAAAGAGTACCCTTAACCGTAGGAAAACATCGTCTGTTGTTTCAAAAAAGAGGCGATTGAATGAGCAGTCTACGGATGCCGGACTGCATTTTTGGCCACAAACCCCTGTTACTTCGCTTTCAAACTTAAGTACCCCTAGCACAGCCCAACCCAGCGCCTCTCTATCTACGGTTACCGCTTCGAATCGTGCCATTCGTAATTGTTGGAATGCAGTTGCAACAGCCGCCTCTAGGGAAGCAGAGAGTGACAGCCAAAGAGCTCTTCGTAGGGCTAGGAATGCTGCAACTACTGCTGCTGCAAGGGCCTCCGAAACTAAAGAGCAAACAGCCACAAGACGGTCAAAGAACGCTGCTTCAACCGCCGCCTCCCGTGCCGCAGAAACCGACCAGGAGACAGCCATCCGAAGGTCCAAGGACTCCGCCTCCAAGGCAGCTGCCAGAGCATCCCAGACCGAGATACAGACAGCCATCCGAAGGTCCAAGGACTCCGCCTCCACCGCAGCTGCCAGAGCATCCCAGACCGAGATACAGACAGCCATCCGAAGGTCCCAGAACGCTGTATCCACCGCCATCTCCCGTGCCGCAGAACATCAAACAGCCCGCCGTGCTCGGTTGGACACAAACAACACACGAAGAGACACCGCCAGAGGAACAACGAGTCCACATGAGTCATTTGGGCTTATGAAGGCTTTCAACTACGATCCAACAGTAAAATACTCCGACCGTACGGACATTCAACTAGGCAGGATGGATGTCATATGCCAATTCTGTGGTGCAGAGAAGTGGCCCGGAGAACCACCTGGCCTGTGCTGCTCTAATGGGAAGGTTTCACTTCCTCCTTTGGCGGCCCCTCCAGAACCTTTGCGAGAACTTCTTAGCGCAGAGACCTCTACGTCAACAGACTTCCTTGGCAACATAAGGAAATACAACTGCGCCTTCCAGATGACTTCGTTCGGGGTCAAAATTGCCGAGAAAGCGGGTGGATGCCAATCTTTAAGGTTCAGGGCCAGGTTTACCACTATGTCGGTCCTCTACAGCCTGCGCCGTCAGCGCAACCCGCCTTCCTGCAAATTTACTTCATAGCTGACTACAATAAGCAGGCTGACATGCGCTCATCTGTCATCCCAGCTGATGGCACTAGAGAGAACCTGGACAGAGACGTCCTCCTTGCGCTGCAGCAAATGCTACACTCCGAAAACAGCTACGTGCAGAGCTTCAAGTACGCCTTGGAGACTACTGACCTGCCTAACTTCAATATTGTCATCGATGCCGACAAAAGACCATCCGGAGAACACGCCCGTCGATTCAACGCGCCCGCGTGCAACGAGGTGGCAGTCGTCCTTCACGGAGACCAGCACAACCCCCGGGATATCGTCATATCCAACCGTGCAACTGGCCTCCACAGAATACGCGAAACACACCGATCCTACGACAGCCTCCAATACCCTCTACTTTTCCCCCGCGGCGAGGACGGCTACCACTTCAAGACCCCACACTGCCAGCCAAACCAGCCCTCCGTTGCTGCCGCCAAAACCGTGCCCTGCAAGGAATTTTACGCATACCGACTCATGCCTCGGAGAAACTGTTTCAACAGTTTGCACAGATCGCAGGACCTACTGAACCAATTTGCGGTGGATATGGCAGCAAAGATGGAGTCAGAACGACTGGCCTTCATTCGAACCCACCAGCAGCAACTGCGTAGCGAAAGCTACATACACCTGCGAGACGACTTGACCAACGACGGGGATCCCCGAAACATTGGCAAGGTCTGCATCCTGCCTTCTACCTTCACTGGAGGACCTCGGTACATGCACGAGAGGACTCAGGACGCCATGACCTACGTGCGGGCCTACGGCCGTCCTGACCTCTTCATCACCTTCACGTGCAACCCGAAGGCGGATGAGATCACCCGAGAACTCCTTCCAGGGCAGTCATACCACCACCGCCTTGACCTCATAGCGAGGGCTTTCGAGAGGAACATACAGAAAATGAAGGCATGTTGTGCAAAAGCCAACATCTTCGGCCCTGCTAGATGCCATACGTACACCGTAGAATGGCAGAAACGGGGCCTGCTTCACATTCATCTGTTACTGTGGCTGCAGAACAAGATCAACTCCAACGACATCGACAAATTTATCTGCGCAGAGATCCCCAACCCTGCCACCGACAAAGAACTCTTCGACGTCGTCACGACTTCCATGATACACGGACCCTGTTATCCGGGTTCTAACCATTCGTGTCAGAAAGACGGGATCTGTAGTAAGAGGTACCCTAGGAAATTTGTTTCAGAGACCCAGACAGGGCACGACGGCTATCCCCTGTACAGGCGCCGGTCGCCTGAAGACGGTGGTTTTACTGCCATTGTAAGGGGCAAGCAAGTCGACAATCGATGGGTGGTCCCCTATTGTCCACTTCTCACTTCGACGTTCCAAGCCCACATTAATGTGGAATTCTGTAGCTCAGTTAAATCGATTAAATATGTTTGCAAGGACGTCAACAAGGGTTGCGAATCCGCCGCATTCGCCCTCCAGTCCGACCGGGACGTGGTCAGTGAGTACCTATCGGCCCGGTACATAAGTACAAACGAAGGGTTTTGGCGAATTTTTGGTTTTTCTATTCATGAAAGGTACCCCAAAATCACAAACCTGGCGGTCCACTTAGAGAACGGACAGCGGGTTTACTTTACGGCCGCAAATGCTGCTCAAGTTGCGGCTAACCCCAAAGAAACTACGTTAACCGCTTTCTTTAAGCTCTGTCACGTAGACGCTTTTGCGAGAACTCTAATTTACCCTCAGGTGCCGTCCTACTTCACTTGGCGCCGCAATAGCTGGGTACGGCGAAAAACTGGCAAGGCAGTTGAATCGCATCCGGGAGTTAAATTTTCTGACTGCCTCGGTAGAGTCTACACGGTTCCCCCAACCCAACCTGAGTGCTTTCACCTGCGCATTCTTCTGCACGAGGTCAAGGGGCCGCAAGGTTTCTTTGACTTAAAAACAGTAAACGGGGAACTTTGCAACACTTTTCGAGAAGCTTGCTTTAGGCTTGGTCTCTTGGAAGATGACTCCCAATTGGACTCGACCCTCGCCGATGGTGCTCTGCTGAAATCCCCACAGAAATTAAGGGAACTGTTTGCCTTTTTGCTGCACAATTGTGGCTTAGCTAACCCTTCAGCCCTTTGGCTGAAGTACAGGGACGATTTGTGCGAGGACTTCCTCCGCACAGCCAAACGGCAAAATCCGTCTTTAGAAGTGGGGTTCACCGAAATCATTTCCAACCAAGGGTTAATTTCCATCCAAGAAGGGCTCCTTCAACTAGGGGGGAATGACTTGCCAACATACGGCTTGCCAGCCGCCAGCAGGGAAAATGTTAGTGTGCTGGGTCCAGATATTCTGTTGGAGACATCTTACGATGTCGCCATGTTGACAACTTTCCTAGATGAAAATGAACGTAAGCTTCTTCCCGAGCAAAGGGTTGCTTATGAGACTGTCGTTGACAGTGCACTGGGTGGATTAGGTTGTGTCTTCTTTCTTGATGCCTCTGGCGGTACAGGCAAAACCTTCGTTACCTCCCTCATTTTGGCGCGTCTTCGACAACAAAAAAAGATTGCCCTTGCGGTCGCCTCATCGGGGATCGCCGCTACCTTGCTGCCTGGAGGGAAGACGGCTCATGCTGCCTTTAAGCTTCCGTTGGACCTCGCACGAACTGATACGCCGACGTGCAACATTAGCAAGCACTCCGACAAAGCGGCACTTCTCGCAAAATATTGCCTCATTGTGTGGGACGAATGCACCATGGCACATAAGGGTGCTCTGGAGGCATTAGATAGGAGTTTAAAAGATATCAGGAACTCTTCGGCACCCTTGGGTGGCGTGACTTTACTGCTTTCGGGTGACTTCAGGCAAACGCTGCCTGTTATCCCCAAAGGGACAAGGGCTGATGAAGTCCGCGCATGCCTGAAGTCGTCGACGCTTTGGCCTATCGTTCGGACACTCCGCCTGAGCGTTAACATGCGGGTGCAGTTGCTCGGGGACAGCACGTCTGCTGAATTCGGCCAGGCCATCCTAGCTATAGGGGAAGGCCGACTTCCTTCCAACGAAAAGGGTGAGGTATCGCTGGCATCTGTCAGTAATACAGTTGACAGTCCTCAGGCCCTTTTAGAAGCTGTTTTTCCAAACCTTACAGGTTAACTACACTAACTTAGATTGGCTTAGTTCAAGAGCCATCCTAGCCCCAAAAAACTCTGCTATTAATGCCTCTCAACGAAGAGCTACTCGGCAAGATTCCAGCCCAAGAGAAAATGTTTAAGTCTATAGACCGCGTCACCGATCCACAGGAGGAGACGGATTACCCAGTAGAGTTTTTGAATAGCCTTGACTCCCCAGGTCTCCCACCCCACATCCTGAAGCTCAAGGTCGGCAGTCCGATTATGCTTATGCGTAACATGCGCCCCCAAAACAGTGCAACGGCACTCGAATGGTCGTCAAATCAATGACGAACCATCTCATTGAAGCAACCATTTTAACTGGTTGTGGTAAAGGTGAGACCGTCATGATCCCAAGGCTAAGCATCCAACCTTCGACCACGGACATCCCGATAGGTTTTAGGCGACATCAGTTTCCCGTAAGGCCCTGCTTCGCGATCACCATAAACAAATCTCAGGGTCAAACTTTGTCCGTGGCGAGCATTCATCTAAAAGAGCCCTGCTTTGCTCATGGCCAACTTTATGTTGCCTGCTCGCGAGTTGGGAGTAAGGACTCCCTTTTTTCATACACACCCAACGGTATGACCCGCAACATATTCTACAAAGAGGTCCTGTAACGTGCATTACCACTGAGATGATTTAACACAAAAAGAGTTTATATATATACAAACACATACACACACTCACATACAGATATATATATATCATTATCTATAAAAGCGAGTGTGTGTGCATGTTCCTTTTCTATACGATTAAAAAAAACACCTCCTTCAATGGAAAATTACTTATCAATATTCGAAATAGCTTCAATTAGGTCATGCAGAATTTATATATTTAAAATTGATCCCCAATTACGCAAGAAAATCGATAAAACTCAATAATTCACGATATACCTCTCTCATAAATCTGATATCGAAACTGAAGATTACGACCCTAAATGGTGGACAGTTCGAAATACTGCTGCTGCTGTGCTTCTGGCTGTTGCTCATCTCATTCTATCAGGCTCTTCCAACAACTTTACAGTACTTTATCATCCGTTAAAAAAAAACTGTTTTTTGGCTGTTTTTTGTTTTCGACAGAAAATTTATTACGATTTCTGTTTGCTATTCTTAATATATATATTTTTTTTGTGTTCCCTTTTTGTGATTTTTGTTGGTTTATTGGTTGAGAAAAGAAGATGGTAAAACCGGGTTGAAGAGATTTTCATTTCTAAATTCTATTATCATTACAACTTTGACATATTTTATGTAAAGTGAATATGAGAAAAAAAAATTCTTCATATTTATTGTTTCCTAATCTGAATAAAAACAGCAGTAACCCGGGCAACGCCGGGTCATTCAGCTAGTGAATGGATAAAGGGGGGAATGGATGTGAAATATTTGCTAATATAGACGGTGGTAAGAATGGTATGGAGGAGAAGTTTGGGAGTTAGGTTGTGACAAGTATTGTCGTTGAACGTAATAGTTTCCATCCATGATATGATTTTCAAGGTGGATATGTTGGTAAGTGGTGCCAAAGGTTAATATTTTTGTTATCTATATATATAAAACTGAGGATGTCTGTGTGTGTTTGTGAGTTTGAATCCCTAAAACTCAAGAAGTACCCAACCACTTTTTTTCAAACTTTACATGTATATTACTTATGTTCCAGGGAGTGTTATGCACATAAAATTCAACCTTTTGATCCCTAAGGGCCCGCATTAGGAGAAAAACTGCGTTTTTCAGCTTTTTAGGTTGTTTTTTTTTTTGATGCGTTACGTCAGACCGATTTCCTTGAAATTGTAACTATGTATTAGTCAGTCTCTTCTTCATACTGTGAGCAAAGAAAATCCAACTTTTTTATGGCATAGGGCCCACATTAGGTGAAAAACCTCATTTTTTCCAGCTTTTTAGGGCTTTTTTGAGGCGTTACGTCTAGCCGATTTTCCCGAAATTTCAAGGCATATTATGCACATAAAAAATTCATTTTCTTGATCCCCTAGGTCCCGCATTAGGTGAAAACCTGTATTTTTCCTGCTTCATCGAGGAAAATCTTAAAGATAATCCAGCCATCAGAGTATTCGGTTTATTTTCTTTACATATTCTCCAGGCATGCAGTTTTTCCACGATTTACGCCGGGTACCACTGCTAGTACTTTATAATTCTCATATTTGTTTTGGCACGGTGTAGGTGTTGGTAATTACAGATATTCTTTAAGGTTCTATATGTTATAGATCTATCTTTGAGATAAGCGTGAGACTTACGCAAAATATGTGAGATGTTTGTTTCATTGAAGAAATGTGGACGTTGGTATATGGTGCATCACCAAAAACGATCGCCGAGAATGGCATTAATATAGACATTTGATATCGATACTCTGTGTGTGTGTGATAGCTCACACCTATGTAGGTTTAGCTGGCCTCCTCTAAGGTATATTTCATTGGAGGTGTCTTGGGTGAGTAAACTGGAGCAACGTGAAATAAAGTGTCAAGCTTACCAAATATATTTATGTCTGAAGTGCTTATTTTTCAATGTGTTCTGTAATGACCATTGACGTTTGTAAAATACTTATTATTTTTATCGTTGCTGCAGTTGTCATATTATTTTTCCTATTAAATAATATTTTTCTGGGGTATTTGTACATGGTGATGTTTAGTAATATTTATGTAATTTATAGAAGGTGTAAGATACGTACATTTATATGTGCTTTCGAGTTCATTTCATAAAACTTGATGGCTTCTGACCTGATGTAAAACCTATTTCTATATGTCCCGAGACATCGTTCATACAGAATTCAACCCCAACCATTTCGTCTTTTTACCTGGCATACGAGTATTTGGCAGTATCGGTAGAGGGTCTGACGCCATGCTTTGCAGCAAAGAGTTATGACCCTTTATGGTCTGAGTTCAAATCCCGCCGAGGTTAACTTTGCCTTTCATCCTTACGGGGTCGATAAAATAAAGTACCAGTAATGCACTGGGATAATTGCTGGCCTTGTGCCAAAAGTAGAAACAATTATATGGTCTGTTTTTGTAACTTAATGTGCCAGCCTTGTCATACATTGTCTTACACCGAATCTAGTTGAGAATTACGTGTCTGTTGACTGCACAGCTACTTATACGTTAAGTTCAATATCAGTGTGTTCTGTTGATCGAAAACCTAGAACACTCATTCCAGTTCGATGTTGTTTAGTCCCAGTAATTTACTATGGTGGTACCGATACGAACACTCGATGCACACGTATCAAGAAATAAAGCAATCAAGATTCGTTTATATATTTCTATTTATTATCGACCTGTTTAGGTAGGTTTCACAGATAAGTGAATCACCAAGCCTGACGATGCTGGAGGTCGTGTACATAGCTTCCATGGGTGGCATTGAGTCAACGTACGTAACAGGTCGATAATCAATAGGAACGTGTAAAGGAAACTTTAACGTTTTATATATATATATAGTAATATTTATATGTATTTGATATAACTATAAATATGTAGGGTAGTTCTAAGTAATAGCCGGTTACCGGTATGACAAAAGGCTCAATGCAAATTTTTAAGTGTTTTACAGAGCCGAGATACAAAGTGTTAAAACGATAAAATTTTAGTTTAGAACATTTATTAGCTGACAATTGTTTCTTCCATAAATATATATATATATATATATATATATATATATATATACATACATATATTTATATATATATATATACACACACACATATACACACACACACACACCCACACACATATACACACACATATATACACACACACACATATACACACACACACACATATACACACACATATATACACACACATATATACACACACACACACACATATATACACACACACACATTATATATATATATATATATATATATATATATATATATATATAGTAATAGTAATAAATGTGAAGACTAAAATCCAAAGAGGGCTCGATAAGGATAAATATATATCAAATATATAAGAACCGTAGAGCAAATATTTATTAAAATAACAGATTAAATTTTAAGCAAAGAATCGCTGCTTTCACCCTTAACGGGATCTTCTGAAACTAAAAAAATCAATCTGTGAACGCAGAAGTAAATATTTCAAAAAACGTTGCAACCGAAGAAAGACAGGAAGACGATACTTTGGTTTGTGGAAACGTTCCCTGGCAAAGAACGGATAAAGACAAAGATAATTGTTTCTACTTTTGGCACAAGGCCAGCAATTACCCAGTACATTACTGGTACTTTATTTTATCGACCCCGTAAGGATGAAAGGCAAAGTTAACCTCGGCGGGATTTGAACTCAGACCGTAAAAGATGTAACTATGCTGCAAAGCATAGCGTCCGACTCTCTACCGATACTGCCAATTCACCGCCCCTGACAAAGATAATACGTCATAATTTGGAGCGTTGAAAACAATTACACGCAAAGACAAAACCACGTTTATGGTATAAAAGAGGTCGTACACTAATATTCTATTAGGTGGTTCGTGGAGACGTTCTCTGGCAATGAACGGAAAAAACGAAGATAATACGTCATTATCTGGAGCGGTGAGAACAAGTACACGCAAAGACAAACCCACGTAAATGGTATAACTGAAGTCGTACACTAAAATTCTATTAGGAAACCGAATGATATCCTGCTTCAGAGTTAAGAATAAAGTAAATAAATTACAGAGGTAATTTAAATTAAATATATACATGCACGCAAACATATACGTACATACACAAACATATGCGAAAACACACGCAATGGGTATGCCAATACAAGCACGTACACAAAAAAATAAAAATAATAAAAACACGCACGCACATACAGACCCCACGCAACGCCTGTACCCGCACACTATACGAATGTATACACCAAATACACATACAAATATATATATAAAAAAAAAATATATATATATATATATGTGTGTGTGAGCGTCCGTGTATACATATAATTATATAAACGTATAGAAATATACACACATAACTAAGTATAAACGCGCTCACACACATACCACCTGCAAATACACGTATGTACGCGGACGTAAGTCAACCAAAACACAAAATACACATATACACACACCCTACATACGTACGAACCCACATACTCACACAGACGCAAAACTAACGTATACGCATGACCATATGCATATGCACACGGACCAGTATATATAATACATACGCCATAACATATACAAGCAAATATACGTACGAGAAAGTATACGCACCTTCACAGAACATACAGGTAAAATATACTTACCTATACAAATAAGTAATGGTATAAATATAACATATACTTAGCTACCACATCAAGACGTGAAATATCCGCGTATAATTCGTACTATCCGTTAGGGTATAATGTGGGGCTGTAATACAGGAAGCTTTTGTGCAATTTATGTTTACAAGCCGAACTTGCCTCAGATTTTTTGTTTAAGATGTGGTCTTTGGCGTAGAGTATTTCCAGGGCCTCAGCGGCGCAGAGGTCACATGGTCTTTTATTTCCGTTATACGATCTAGCCCTAGTTAGGATCTCCCAGTGTAAATTATATTGGGTGTGGTTGTCTTTTAGATTCCAGATATAAGCTTAAAGTGACGTCATATTCCTTCTTAAAGGGTTAAGAAAAGAATGGGTATGCATGTAAAGACGCTGCTTGAATCTATTGGCGGTTAACCCTATGTAGGCCCTACGGGACGTGGGTGTTTCAACCTTACATTTGTAGACAATGTTACTAGAGAGGCATTTCCCGGATAGGGGGCAGTCAACCCGATTCCTACAATTACAGTTAGTACTAGCTACAGGGTTGCACGTGTTCCTACGGCTAGGTAATTTAGTTAAATTTGAAGTTGTGATGTTATGTGCCAGGTTAGAAGTCGTAGAGTAAGAAATTTTAATGGTATTTCAATTAAAAATGTTACTATATTTATGTGCTGGAGGAAATGCTTCATAATAAGGGAGAGAAAGATCTTAGCTAACGGTGTGGCTACCTCCATATTATAATGCGTCGGGATCTATTTTTCCTAGGTCTATTCTTGTACTCTGTATAAGCTACCTTATCGACAAATCCACTCCGAGCAAGAGGTTCATTGTAATATGTGGAATGGTCGTTGAAAATATGCTCGTTTGTAGATAGACGGGAAAGCCTCAAAGAAACGTTTCTTACAAGGTTCTTGGTTATGCTGGCAGGATGGTTAGAATGTTTACTTATGTAATTAAGCGTATCATTCGGCTTTCTATACGGGTAGTGAAAGCCATTCGACAAATTGAGGGTTACATCGAGGTAATTAACGACCGAGAGGTTGGCCTCAACCTGTATGGAGAGGGTGAAGCCTT
This sequence comes from Eledone cirrhosa, assembly GCA_964016885.1. Classification (NCBI taxonomy): domain Eukaryota; kingdom Metazoa; phylum Mollusca; class Cephalopoda; order Octopoda; family Eledonidae; genus Eledone; species Eledone cirrhosa. The sequence goes on along the minus strand of OZ024743.1, from coordinate 95,596,867 downwards.
TAAAGAAGGCTGTGAGTTCTTTTCTGAACCTGTCGCAAGCACGTGGGCCGCACTTAGTCATGGTCAAAGACCGTCATCACGGTACAAACCACCGCGCACGTTGGGGAATTCTTCCTTGATAGAGAAAAGAAGGAAAAGGCCGATAAGATCAGTAACCTCCGCAGAATCGCTGGCGCCCATACACACGTCGAATGGGGTACTATTAGATGTTTTAATCCAAATAGAGTCGTCGAAATTAATCACCGACTTACGGGCATTGAGGATGACATCAACTTCGAAATCTTTAACCACTGTGAGTGTTTTAGCGAAATTCATAGCTCTAAGAAGGAGTGGTAAAGTGATGGAGCAGTAGTAATTATTGATGTCGAATTGGATAAAACGGCAATGTACCTTGTTGCGTATGCCGTTGAACCAATCAATCACCGCGAAAGAATTGTTCCACAGTGCAAGCGGGGCCACACTTCTAATTTCAGGTATAATTCTATCTAAAATACTTTTACCATGTCTACCTAAATCGGACTTCGTAGGGTTAATAAGCCGAATAGAGGGGTTGTTCGAGAAATTGGATTTGTGATCCTTCAGGGTAAAGTGGGGAGAAATAGGGTCCAGAGTTTCAGTCCGGTCCGGGATGTTGAGATAAGAGGTGATTTTAAACCCAACATCGTTGATTTCATTAATGACGCTCCGATTAGTTTTACAGTAATCCTTAGTTACAGCATTATATAGCAGTTGATGGTAAGTACTGCGCTTCACTTGATATAGATTGCCAGTTTTGTCGGAGTAGACGTGCACGGCATTAGAATCCTTAATAGAACGAAATCTATTCTTCAGTAAGGAATTGCTCCTATTCCGAAATATGATAGTCCGCATGTGTTCCAAGACATCAATTTCGAAGGGTAGCAAAGCTGGGTTACTCGGAGGGTTATTATAGGTTTTAAACCCAAATTTATCCTGTTTGTTGTCTGCTTTTTCCTGATTATCGAAATAAAAGGCACGCCATCGCAACCTTTTAATGAACGCGTCTGTTTTCTGTATCAGGAGTTTTAGGTAGGTTTTCCTGCTTGGTACGGGTATGTTCTTTGTAGAAATATTCAGATGTTGTTTCTGCATGAAGAATATAAGTCAATAGAGTGCTCAACCGAGGGAGCCAAATTAATATATATGGCCGGATGGCTGAAACAGGTAAAAGAGTAAAAGAGTAAATATATATATATAAATATATAAGTGACATAGTCACTACTTTAAAACTGATAGCTTATGGTCTTCTGAATGTTTTTAATTAAACATACCGTATATTGCCAAATATACTATACATACATTCATGTATACATCGCTATTTCAGAGCACCAATCCTAATACCTAATTTTTGCTGGACTGGCAATTGCTCTGTATAATTAGCTCCTGATTATTACTGGAATTCTATAAGAATCCAGCTTCTATAATTTTCGGCGAAAGTGGAGGGGGGGGGGGGGGTACGTGGCTCTGATGAACGCCAACCAGCGTGAAACAAACTGTCAGCTTCTGTCCCCTCTTTCATCAAAAAGAAGTGACATAGTCACTACGTTAAACCCGATAGCGTATGGTCTTCTAAATGTTTTTAATTAAACATACGGTATATTGTCAAATATACTATACATACAATCATGTATATATATATATATATAAATGAAAATAGAGAAATTAATGTGAGCAAGAAGCCAACAGTATTTCACAATATATAAGTGACTCTAACGTAAAAATGGAAAATAATTAACGTAAAATATGGGAAAATAATTCAAACTCAATTAAAAAGAGTCAAGACAGAAATTTTATCCACAGATTTTGTGAAATCCAGGGAAAAAACCAATAGAGTCTTAACTCAGAATAAAATAAAGTTTAAATACTCATCCTTCAATTTGGAAAAACTACAAATGCTCTATATAGTCTTAAAAAGACTATTTCACGAAACTTTTCAGTGGGATTAGTCACGGTTGGCACCGTTCCTCAGTAGGCTCAAAACACGATAACCCTAAAATCACTGCTAAAATATGCCAGAAAGGGAATTTAAAAGCAGGCTAGTACACCTCGTGCGGAATTATGAAAATAACACACATGGAGAACAAGGCTAGTGACGTCAGAATGAGACGAATGTCTGTATATATATATATATATATAAGATTCCTTTGTACGTATGTTCGCTTTTAAGAGGTCAGAGTAATATTTGAGGGATTTGCGATGTTATTTTTTGCAGGTTGAGCAGTTGGTCGAATGGATATCTTAGGAGAAATATTGAGTCATGTTATTAGTGACTAAAGGTGAGACAGGAATATTTTAAACTAAAAAATATTCAAAGAAAATTCTTCATTATTAAAGTCAACACAATGGCGGTAGATTGGCAGTATCGATAGAGAGTTGAACACCATGCTTTGCAGCATAGAGTTACGGTCCTTTACAGTCTGAGTTCAAATCCCGCCGAGGTTAACTATGCCATTCATCCTTACGGGGTCGCTAAAATAAAGCACCAGTAATGCACTGGGGTTGATTAAATTGACTTTCCCTCCTCTTCAAATTGCTGGCCTTGTGCCTATATAAGAAATCATTGTCAAAGTCAACACAATTTCTTAGAAATCCTATATTTATGACACAGGCATAAAGATATTTGACCTATTATACAGAACAGAGAAACCTTAGATCTGTTCAAAATGAATGTAGAACCATTAGAACGGTCAGTAAAATTTTACGTACAGTATAACATATATATTAAATCTGTTACTTAAATAAAACATACAGAAATAGTAGACTCATTAACACAACAGGAAACAGAACACAGAAAATTAGATCTCTTACAGAAATATACGAAAATAAAGCTGCTGAATTGAATGTTCCGTGATGAAGATAACACTAACGTCATTCTGCTTAGCGCCCACGATTTCTTAAATATCCTATTTACAAATTCTATTTGAATATTTATAACAAACTTACAGAACCGATATGGTTTTATTCTGTTGATATATTATATTATATTACATTATCTGATATCATATTACCTTTCTCTATATCTATTATATTATATTATATCATATTATATTATATTATACAACACTATTTTATTATATGATATATTATTTTGATAACAGAGATCGGTTTAATTTTGTGGTAGTGGCTCTTATGTATATATTTATTTCCGAGAAATCAATATTTATCTGAAGATAACAATATATTTTACAATTTCGGACGGTAGTGAATCTATAAAGTGCCGGGAAAATTACAAAATTACTCAGGCACCATTACCATGTTCTATGAAATCCCATTTGTGTCGATGAAATATAAATACCTTTCAAATAGTTAGGATGATATAATTAGCTATATTCTTCTCAAGTAGTTGACCATCATTTTCTTACCTGAATATTTTACTACAAGTAACGGATTAAGTATCTCTAGGCTTCCCCCGCCCCCATAAAGTCTCTGAAGGACGCCATAACTTGAAGTAGAGATTCAGCCTAAATGTCCCTGAATTTGAAAATAACACAAATAACACAAATAAAGAAACAATTTCTTGAATTGTTAAAAGGAAAGAAATTCGGTTTCTTTTATAATTGCATCTTCTCGGATGAAGGAATTTGTTCATACTTCAGCATACTTCCTGATAGATTATTAACAAGATAAAGTAGAGAAAATATCAAGATTTAAATTCAGATCCTTTTATTTTGTCGGTCGAGAAGGGCTATCATCCATGACAGTATAGGGCATACAGATTATGGAGGTTTATTCTGCTAATATTCAGCTTAAACGTCTAACGTTTGACGCCTGTAGAAAAAAACAACTTGTCCAGGGAAGATTTCTAAGTACTTTTTTTTTTCATTTCGAAATTAAATACCTGTCTTGTTTATGGATGTTTCAACTGAAAGAAGCAATATACATTTGCTGATTGAGGTTAAAATAAAGATATGAGAAAACTACACTGAAAGTTACATGTTTGATGGAAGAGTGGATGAGTGAGTATCTGACTGATAAAATGACAAGTCAGTCAATCATATCGGTGGCCTCCCCACAGCCCCGGCGGACAGAATGGAGAAGGCGTTTCCCCGGGGGACGACAAGGGAGACGCGCTGGAAAAGCCATTCCAGCTCGCGAGGCTCACACCTGCGGCTGGCCAGCTCAGCGCCTATGGTGGTGAGTAGGGAGTACTTAATGGAATGTTACAGTGAAGCCTAGTAGAAATGGCAAGAAGATACGCGTAAGCATCAGCTAGGCTTCATATACCTGTGGTAGGTGATGTAAAAAGACAGTGAAAAGAAACAATACATCTTTGTGTTGGTAGTCATAATGTGAGATCGAATGACGTTTTGATGTTACCGAGATGTCTTGATATTGGTTATATGTAGGGAAAATGGCGAGAAAGATCGTTTTTCTTTCAAACAAATTAATTAAAAAAATATGATAAAAAGTTATCTTTCCGTGGAACCCTGTCGTCAATCCTAGTGTTGATAAAAGATACACATATTGTCAGCGAGGTAGTTCACTAGATTAACTTACACCTATTGTTTCACTGTTTGCAATGAACACATTCAACGACAATATATGATTTATCCTGTCAATATTCACGTTTTCACGCAATGATTGTCAATAATCAGTAATTGCAAACAGAATTTACTTTCAGATCGGAAACATTTAACTGAAAACGTTAGCAAGAAATATTACGAATGTAAATCGTCGTGTGGCTAAACAGTATTTACGAGTATATATACAAATACGTTCATTGAATAGTTAAATACAATGCGAGGAGCGAATGCAATTATAGTTCCGTTGGTATATATCATATTTTCGATAAGTCCAATAGATAATCCGAGTTTAATCTGCATCAGTGTGGTAACTCTACAATCAGGCTCAGAAATGAGAAAAGCCAGACATCAAACTTTGGACAAACCACAAATATAACGAACAAGGGTATGCTGTGACGGAAAGAAACCAAAGAGAAATCAACGTTTAGTACAGTAGAGTTTATCAAGACAGGAGAACGGAGGAAAACAAACGTGCACTAAGAGAAATAAACATGGTTAAGTGTAATGAGAAATGTGTGATTGCCTCTATCTGTCTATCCAATTATCTATTTATCTAAAGCATGGCTTGGACGCTGCAGGCTTCCATTCCCAGCTCAAGCCGGTGGGGCTGGACCGAGGGGACGGCAAAAGACCAGATGGCATGACCATCTTCCCGTTCCGAGGTAGCAAACCCCTCGTCTGGGATACCACTTGCACCGACACTTTCTCCAGCCGCAACCTGGTGCAGTCTGCGACTAACCCAGGTTCTCTACGTGGCCGAAGCATGAGTGACGAAAGATTAAGAATTTCGCTTCGAAATCATTAGGACTCAGGTTCTACTCCAATAGGTGACATCTTGGGCAAATGTCATTTGCAATAGCGTCAGGTCAATTCATGTCCTATGAGTGAAATTGGGTGGACGGAAAGTGTTTGGATGTCAGATTGAATGTATTTATAATTTAAAGGAATGTCTGTGGAATGTTCAAGCACTTACAAGTTTCGTGAGGAGACCTTTACGTTTCAGGTCGATCTATGTCTTTTGAGGTACATGGAAGTTATTTGGAAGCCCATCGGACGGACGGTAAATATGATTCAAATGTCACACATTTTATGAGAAATACGTTAGTAGGACAATACGTGAAGGGGCTTGGCCTTGTGGTTAGAGCATTGAACTAGCAATCGGGAGGTTGTGAATTCGATTATCGGACCGAGTGATGCGTTTTGTCCTTCAGCAAGATACTTTATTTGATGTTGCTCCAGTTTACTCAGCTGTAGAAATCAGTTGCGGCGTCATTGGTGCAACATCAGTGCCATGGAGAGGGGCGACTGCTGGTCTTCTACAAACAACCTTGCTTTGGAGGAGGGGAGCTTTCTAGATGCAAATCCCATGGTTTTTTTACAATAAGTCTGTGGAATTCCCGGTCAATTTTAACAAGACTGACTCTGCGTTTGACCAGAAACTCTATGACAATATATTTGACTGGAACACGGTAAAATATTGAGATGTTAAGTAGACTCCGTAATTTCAACTGTTACCAACACTCTTTTAATATTTCGGCTCTATTCTAATTATATTCATTAGGTTCTATTTGTCTACACAATTGATAGACGGCACAGCTTCAAACCGATAAGTTTCTTTACAAACGGCTCGAACATCAATGTTCAATATAACCCATACGTACATATGCATATATGTGTGTGTACATATATATATATATATATATATATATATATATATATATATATATATATATATGTGTGTGTGTGTGTGTGTGTGTGTGTGTGTGTGTGTGTGTGTACGTATGCATACTTACATTTATGTATCAGCTGTGCTAGGGCGAGAAATAAAATTCTAATTTAATATATATATATACATATAACATAATACAATAAAGAGAGGAGTGCGGGACTGTGTCCTGAATATATTTTTCTATCCCATTAGTAAAATAAGTCGGATTACTTTGAATAAATAATTATTTCTACTTTTGGCACAAGGCCAGCAATTATCCCAGTACATTACTGGTACTTTATTTTATCGACCCCGTAAGGATGAAAGGCAAAGTTAACCTCGGCGGGATTTGAACTCAGACCATAAAGGGTCGTAACTCTTTGCTGCAAAACATGGCGTCCGACCCTCTACCGATACTGCCAATCCACAAGGAATGAATATTACATAATTTATCTTCTAAATTTCGTAGCTGTTGATTAAACATAAATATTCTTATATATAATTGTTTCTACTTTAGGCACAAGGCCAGCAATTACCCAGTGCATTACTGGTACTTTATTTTATCGACCCCGTAAGGATGAAAGGCAAAGTCAACCTCGGCGGGATTTGAACTCAGACTGTAAAGGGACGTAACTCTTTGCTGCAAAGCATGACGTCCGACCCTCTACCGATACTGCCAATCCACCACTCTTATATATAATGATTGCTTATTTCAAGATTCACTTCTTTTAAGATGTTCAAATGTCAATACTTCCGGTCATGGTATAATGGAGGTTATATCATAACGCTTATATAAACGTTCATAGATTTGCATCGTTATATCATAGCGTTTATATTGTGTATAATATCAATATACACACTACACATGCTAGCAGAAAACCACCCAGTATGCGGTGTTTCTGCTAGTATATATAATGCTCTGCACATCATTTTTGTATAATTGGTCTCACACACACACACACACACACACACACACACACACACACACACACACACACAGACACACACACACAGACACACACACAGATGCACGCAGACACACACACACACGCACAGACACACACATACAGACACACACGCGCAGACACACACATACAGACACACACACGCAGACACACATACAGACACGCAGAAACACACACATAGAGACACGCACACACATACACACACACAGGCACAGACACGCAGACACACACACACATACACAGACACACACGCAGACACACACACACAAACACACACAGAGACACACACACACACAGACACACACACGCAGACACACACACACACACACACACACACACACACACACACACACACACATATATATATATATGGTCGCTGCCAACTCGTTTTCGAGTACGGCCATTACTTTATATCCATGTAGGAGAACCCCTACCGAACCCCTACAAGTGTGACTTTTTAGTCCAGCCAGCGACTTGAAAACTCTGGTGCAAACACTACACTTGTGACAATTATTGACACATAGTGCTGGTCCCATGGTACCATGTGACGACAAGTGCAGAGAGATCTCCAGATACAAAGCAATGCATGTGCCGTGAAGCTTTTATAGTGAGCAAAGGCACTGCACAAAGCCAGTCCCACTCTCTTAACCAAGATGATATTTACCAAAAAGAATAACAAGTCAACATCATTGGATACCATCAGGGTTGCAGGTGTTATATCAGAGTTTTCCTTCTCCTAGAATTCTGCCTTGACAAAGGCTAAGGGGTCATCTCTCCTGGTGATTTTGGATGGCCATTGACTCTTAAGAGCTCCTTTGCCCTTTGACAGGTTTTGTTTTTAGTCCTGCAGGATGTCCAAAGTCACCCTCCTCATCAAGAAACCTTGGTGGGGTTGCCAGTTTAGTCGCCAACGATCCGACCATGAGACAGGTTGTAATATACATACACACATACATACACGTACTTGCATACACACACATGCACACACAACCTTCCCATAGAGCCTATAGCTATTTATAGTGTATATACTGGAATACTCGTGTCTCTAATCTACGAAGCCGTAAATCTGCTGACAACGTGGTTTACTAACTAATTAATTAATAATGTCCTACAAACTATTTGGAAAAATAAGAAACAGAACTTGCAGTGTAACCAGTTTGTTTAATGTACTTCTTTCATTCTCTTTCAACTCATTAGTTTGTACAGGTAAAAGAACGACTCATATGTGTGTGTGCGTGAGACAGCTCAAACCTATGCAGGTTTAGCTGGCCTCCTACAAGGTATATCTCGTTGGAAGGGTCTTGGGTAATTTAATGATATGGACCCCAGTCCCTATCATCTCATTTCTACAACTGAGTAAACTGGAGTAATGTGAAATAAAGTGTCTTACTCAAAGAACCAACATATCACCCGGTCCGAGAATTGAACTCACAACCTTTCGATTGCCAGCTCAATGCTCTAACCACTAAGTCATGCGCCTTCACGTGTGATACAATCTAAGTATACCCATGGCTGAATCTCCCCAACTGAGACGGTAAACTATTAATTTTCAGATGAATTTATATAAATATAATTCTTTCTACTTTTGGCACAAGGTCAGCAATTTGAAGGGGAAGGGAAAGTCGATTATATCGATTCCAACGTGTTGCTACCGGAACTATATTTGATCAGGCCTGTAATAATTGTTTCTACTTTAGGCACAAGGCCAGCAAATAACCAGTACATTACTGGTACTTTATTTTATCGACCCCATAAGGATGAAAGGCAAAGTTAACCTCAGTGGGATTTGAACTCAAACCGTAAAGGGACGTAACTATGCTAGAAAGCATGGCGTCCAACCCTCTACCGATACTGCCAATCCACCGCTCTGTAATAATGGTTTCTTATATAGGCACAAAGCCAGCAATTTTGTGGGAGAGGAAAGTTGATTAAATCAACCCCAGTGCGTGACTGGTACTTTATTTTATCGACCCCGTAAGGATGAAAGGCAAAGTTAACCTCGGCGGGATTTGAACTCGGACCATAAAGGGCCGTAACTCTGTGCTGAAAAGCATGGCGTCCGATCTTCTACCGATACTGCTAATCAGCCGCCCTTTATCGAGCCTGTAATAATAAAAGGTATATAAATATATGAATATATCTTGACACGGTAGAGTAGAATTGTTAAAATATTTCACTTCAAAATCAATATGTCTAAGGTTGGATGACACAGCGTAGCATCTTTGGAATATGTCAGTGATGATAGCTTCGAGTCAACACATTTGAGTGAAATTGGAAGCCCGTTTGACTGTATCTGTAATAGAAAGAGCCAGTTTTATCAGACATACAGTGTGTTACTTAATCTCCGACAATTACGTTAATGGTACGAGTGTCGGAGGAATACTCAGCCATTTACACATTAATTTCAAAAGCAGGTTGAGCCATTGATCAAACAGGTAGGACGCTTACCCTCAAAACCGACGAACATCCCTGCCCACTCATACACAGAGTTAATTGTAATTAATGCATTGCATCAAGTTGAGATATTTTTCTCAATTAAACATTTGTTGAAGAAGCTTCAACGTAAATCTAGCAGAGATAGGCACAGAAGTTTAAATTAGAAAGATGTAGCTCTACTGCCTTCACAGATAGAAAGAGAAGTTTAAATTAGAAAGATATAGCTCTACTGTATTCACAGAAAGAAAGAGAAGTTTAAATTAGAAAGATATAGCTCTACTGCCATCACGGATAGAAAGAGAAGTTTAAATTAGAAAGTATGGCCCTACTGCCATCACAGATAGAAAGAGAAGTTTAAATTAGAAAGATATAGCTCTGCTGCCATCACAGATAGAAAGAGAAGTTTAAATTATAAAGATATAGCGCTACTGCCATCACAGATAGAAAGAGAAGTTTAAATTAGAAAGATATAACTCTACTGCCATCATCAATAGAGAGAGAAGTTTAAATTAGAAAGATATGGCTCTACTGCCATCAATGATAGGAAGAGAAGTTTAAATTAGAAAGATATGGCTATACTGCCATCATAGATAGAAACAGTAGTTTAAATAAGAAGATATGGCTCTACTGCCATCACCGATAGAGAGAGAAGTTTAAATTAGAAACATATGGTTCTACTGCCATCACAGATAGAAAGAGAAGTTTAAGTTAGAAAGATATGGCTCTACTGCCATCACCGATAGAAAGATAAGTTTAGATTAGAAAGATATGGCTCTATTGCCATCACAGATAGAAAGAGAAGTTTAAATTAGAAAGAAATGGCTCTACTGCCATCACAGATAGAAAGAGAAGTTTAAATTAGAAAGATATGGCTCTACTTCCTTCACAGATAGAAAGAGAAGTTTAAATTAGAAAGATATGACTCTACTGCCATCACCGATAGAAAGATAAGTTTAAATTAGAAAGATATGACACTACTGCCATCACCGATAGAAAGATAAGTTTAAATTAGAAAAATATGGCTATACTGCCATCAGAGATAGAAAGAGAAGTTTAAATTAGAAAGATATAGCTCTACTGCCATCACAGATAGAAAGAGAAGTTTAAATTAGAAAGATATGGCTCTACTGCACTCACAGATAGAAAGAGAAGTTTAAATTAGAAAGATATAGCTCTGCTGCCATCACAGATAGAAAGAGAAGTTTAATTTAGAAAGATATAGCTCTACTGCCATCACAGATAGAAAGAGAAGTTTAAATTAGAAAGATATGGCTCTATTGCCATCACAGATAGAAAGAGAAGTTTAAATTAGAAAGATATGGCTCTACTTCCTTCACAGATAGAAAGAGAAGTTTAAATTAGAAAGATATAACTCTACTGCCATCATCAAGAGAAAGAGAACTTTAAATTAGAAAGATATGGCTCTACTGCCATCACATATAGAAAGAGAAGTTTAAATTAGAAAGATATGTCTCTACTGCCATCACCGATAGAAAGAGAAGTTTAAATTAGAAAGATATGGCTCTGCTGCCATCACCAATGGAAAGATAAGCTTAAATTAGAAAGGTATGACTCTACTGCCATCACAGATAGGAAGAGAAGTTTAAGTTAGAAAGATATGTCTCTACTGCCATCACCGATAGAAAGAGAAGTTTAAGTTAGAAAGAAATGGCTCTACTGCCATCACAGTTAGAAAGAGAAGTTTAAATTAGAAAGATATGACTCTACTGCCATCACAGATAGAAAGAGAAGTTTAAATTAGAAAGATATGGCTCTACTGCCATCACCGATAGAAAGATAAGTTTAAATTAGAAAGGTATGACTCTACTGCCATTACCGATATAAAGAGAAGATTAAATTAGAAAGATATGGCTCTACTGCCATCAATGATAGAAAGAGAAGTTTAAATTAGAAAGGTATGACTCTACTGCCATCACAGATAGGAAGAGAAGTTTAAGTTAGAAAGAAATGGCTCTACTGCCATTACAGTTAGAAAGAGAAGTTTAAATTAGAAAGATATGACTCTACTGCCATCACAGTTAGAAAGAGAAGTTTAAATTAGAAAGATATGACTCTACTGCCATCACAGATAGAAAGAGAAGTTTAAATTAGAAAGGTATGACATTACTTCCATCACCAATAGAAAGATAAGTTTAAATTAGAAAGATATGGTTCTACTGACATCACAGATAGAAAGAGAAGTTTAAATTAGAAAGATATGACATTACTACCATCACCAATAGAAAGATAAGTTTAAATTAGAAAGATATGGTTCTACTGACATCAATGATAGGAAGAGAAGTTTAAATTAGAAAGATATGGCTCTACTGCCATCACAGATAGAAAGAGAAGTTTAAATTAGAAAGATATGACATTACTACCATCACCAATAGAAAGATAAGTTTAAATTAGAAAGATATGGTTCTACTGACATCAATGATAGGAAGAGAAGTTTAAATTAGAAAGATATGGCTCTACTGCCATCACCGATAGAAAGAGAAGTTTAAATTAGAAAGATATGGCTCTACTCTCCTCACAGACAGGAAGAGCAGTCTAAATTAGAAAGACATGCCTCTACTGCCATCACCGATAGAAAGAGAAGTTTAAATTAGAAAGATATGGCTCTACTGCCATCAATGATAGGAAGAGAAGTTTAAATTAGAAACATATGGCTATACTGCCATCATAGATAGAAACAGTAGTTTAAATAAGAAGATATGGCTCTACTGCCATCACCGATAGAGAGAGAAGTTTAAATTAGAAAGATATGGTTCTACTGCCATCACAGATAGAAAGATAAGTTTAAATTAGAAAGATATGACTCTACTGCCATCACAGATAGAAAGAGAAGTTTAAATTAGAAAGATATGGCTCTATTGCCATCACAGATAGAAAGAGAAGTTTAAATTAGAAAGAAATGGCTCTACTGCCATCACAGATAGAAAGAGAAGTTTAAATTAGAAAGATATGGCACTACTTCCTTCACAAATAGAAAGAGAAGTTTAAATTAGAAAGATATGACTCTACTGCCATCACCGATAGAAAGATAAGTTTAAATTAGAAAGATATGACACTACTGCCATCATCGAAAGAAAGATAAGTTTAAATTAAAAAATATGGCTATACTGCCATCATAGATAGAAAGATAAGTTTAAATTAGAAAGATATGGCTCTACTGCCATCACAGATAGAAAGAGAAGTTTAAATTAGAAAGATATAGCTCTGCTGCCATCACAGATAGAAAGAGAAGTTTAATTTAGAAAGATATGGCTCTACTGCCATCACAGATAGAAAGAGAAGTTTAAATTAGAAAGATATAACTCTACTGCCATCATCAAGAGAAAGAGAACTTTAAATTAGAAAGATATGGCTCTACTGCCATCACATATAGAAAGAGAAGTTTAAATTAGAAAAATATGGCTCTACTGCCATCACCAATAGAAAGATAAGCTTAAATTAGAAAGGTATGACTCTACTGCCATCACCGATAGAAAGAGAAGTTTAAGTTAGAAAGAAATGGCTCTACTGCCATCACAGTTAGAAAGAGAAGTTTAAATTAGAAAGGTATGACTCTACTGCCATCACAGATAGAAAGAGAAGTTTAAATTAGAAAGATATGGCTCTACTGCCATCACAGATAGAAAGAGAAGTTTAAATTAGAAAGATATGACTCTACTGCCATCACCGATAGAAGGATAAGTTTAAATTAGAAAGATATGACACTACTGCCATCATCGATAGAAAGATAAGTTTAAATTAGAAAAATATGGCTATACTGCCATCAGAGATAGAAAGAGAAGTTTCAATTAGAAAGATATAGCTCTACTGCCATCATAGATAGAAAGAGAAGTTTAAATTAGAAAAATATGGCTCTACTGCCATCACAAATAGAAAGAGAAGTTTAAATTAGAAAGATATGACTCTACTGCCATCACAGATAGAAAGAGAAGTTTAAATTAGAAAGATATGGCTCTACTGCCATCACAGTCAGAAAGAGAAGTTTAAATTAGAAAGATATGGCTCTACTGCCATCACCAATAGAAAGATAAGCTTAAATTAGAAAGGTATCACTCTACTGCCACCACAGATAGGAAGAGAAGTTTAAGTTAGAAAGATATGTCTCTACTGCCATCACCGATAGAAAGAGAAGTTAAAATTAGAAAGAAATGGCTCTACTGCCATCACAGTTAGAAAGAGAAGTTTAAATTAGAAAGATATGACTCTACTGCCATCACAGATAGAAAGAGAAGTTTAAATTAGAAAGATATGGCTCTACTGCCATCACCGATAGAAAGATAAGTTTAAATTAGAAAGGTATGACTCTACTGCCATCACAGATAGAAAGAGAAGTTTAAATTAGAAAGATATGGCTCTACTGCCATCACAGATAGAAAGCGAAGTTTAAATTAGAAAGATATGGCTCTACTGCCATCAATGATAGAAAGAGAAGTTTAAATTAGAAAGGTATGACTCTACTGCCATCACAGATAGGAAGAGAAGTTTAAATTAGAAAGGTATGACTCTACTGCCATCACAGATAGGAAGAGAAGTTTAAGTTAGAAAGATATGGCTCTACTGCCATCACCAATAGAAAGAGAAGTTTAAATTAGAAAAATATGACTCAACTGCCATTACCGATAGAAAGAGAAGATTAAATTAGAAAGATATGGCTCTACTGCCATCACAGATAGAAAGAGAAGTTTAAATTAGAAAGATATGGCTCTACTGCCATCACAGATAGAAAGATAAGTTTAAATTAGAAAAATATGACTCGACTGCCATCACCGATAGGAAGAGAATTTTAAATTAGAAAGATATGGCTCTACTGCCATCACAGATAGAAAGATAAGTTTAAATTAGAAAGATATGACTCTACTGCCATCACCGATAGAAAGATAAGTTTAAATTAGAAAGGTATGACTCTACTGCCACCACAGATAGAAAGAGAAGTTTAAATTAGAAAGATATGGCTCTAGTGCCATCACCGATAGAAGGAGAAGTTTAAGTTAGAAAGAAATGGCTCTACTGCCATCACAGATAGAAAGATAAGTTTAAATTAGAAAAATATGACTCGACTGCCATCACCGATAGGAAGAGAAGTTTAAATTAGAAAGATATGGCTCTACTGCCATCACAGTTAGAAAGAGAAGTTTAAATTAGAAAGATATGACTCAACTGCCATTACCGATAGAAAGAGAAGATTAAATTAGAAAGATATGGCTCTACTGCCATCACAGATAGAAAGAGAAGTTTAAATTAGAAAAATATGACTCGACTGCCATCACCGATAGGAAGAGAAGTTTAAATTAGAAAGATATGGCTCTACTGCCATCACAGATAGAAAGATAAGTTTAAATTAGAAAGATATGGCTCTACTGCCATCACCGATAGAAAGAGAAGTTTAAATTAGAAAGATATGGCTCTACTGCCATCACCGATAGAAAGAGAAGTTTAAATTAGAAACATATGACTACTGACATCACAGAGGGAAAGAGAAGTTTAAATTAGAAAGATATGACTCTACTGCCATCACAGATAGAAAGAGAAGTGTAAATTAGAAAGATATGACTCTACTGCCATCACCGATAGAAAGAGAAGTTTAAATTAGAAAGATATGGCTCTACTGCCATCACCGATAGAAAGAGAAGTTTAAATTGGAAAGATATGGCTCTACTGCCATCACAGATAGGAAGAGAAGTTTAAATTAGAAAGATATGGCTCTACTACATTCACAGATAGAAATATAATTTTAAATTAGAAAGATCTGACTCTACTGCCATCACCGATAGAAAGAGAAGTTTAAATTAGAAAGATATGACTACTGACATCACAGACCGGAAGAGTAGTTTAAATTAGAAAGTTATGATTCTACTTCCATCACAGATAGAAAGAGAAGTGTAAATTAGAAAGATATGGCTCTGCTGCCATCACAGATAGAAAGAGAAGTTTAAGTTAGAAAGATATGGCTCCCCTGCCATCACCGATAGAAAGATAAGTTTAAATTAGAAAGGTATGACTCTACTGCCATCACAGATAGAAAGAGAAGTTTAAATTAGAAAGATATGGCTCTACTGCCATCACAGATAGAAAGAAAAGTTTAAATTAGAAAGATATGGCTCTACTGCCATCAATGATAGAAAGAGAAGTTTAACTTAGAAAGGTATGACTCTACTGCCATCACAGATAGGAAGAGAAGTTTAAGTTAGAAAGATATGGCTCTACTGCCATCACCGATAGAAAGAGAAGTTTAAGTTAGAAAGAAATGGCTCTACTGCCATCACAGTTAGAAAGAGAAGTTTAATTTGGAAAGATATGACTCTACTGCCATCACAGTTAGAAAGAGAAGTTTAAATTAGAAAGATATGATTCTACTGCCATCACCGATAGAAAGATAAGTTTAAATTAGAAAGGTATGACTCTACTGCCACCACAGATAGAAAGAGAAGTTTAAACTAGAAAGATATGGCTCTACTGCCATCACCGATAGAAGGAGAAGTTTAAGTTAGAAAGAAATGGCTCTACTGCCATCACAGATAGAAAGATAAGTTTAAATTAGAAAAATATGACTCGACTGCCATCACCGATAGGAAGAGAAGTTTAAATTAGAAAGATATGTCTCTACTGCCATCACAGATAGAAAGATAAGTTTAAATTAGAAAGATATGACTCTACTGCCATCACCGATAGCAAAAGAAGTTTAAATTAGAAAGATATTGCTCTACTGCCATCACCGAAAGATAGAGAAGTTTAAATTAGAAGGATATGGCTCTACTGCCATCACCGATAGAAAGAGATGTTTAAATTAGAAAGATATGGCTCTACTGCCATCACCGATAGAAAGAGAAGTTTAAATTAGAAACATATGACTACTGACATCACAGAGGGGAAGAGAAGTTTAAATTAGAAAGATATGACTCTACTGCCATCACAGATAGAAAGAGAAGTTTAAATTAGAAAGATATGGCTCTACTGCCATCACCGATAGAAAGATAAGATTAAATTAGAAACGTATGACTCTACTGCCATCACAGATAGAAAGAGAAGTTTAAATTAGAAAGATATGGCTCTACTGCCATCACAGATAGAAAGAGAAGTTTAAATTAGAAAGATATGGCTCTACTGACATCAATGATAGGAAGAGAAGTTTAAATTAGAAAGATATGACTCTACTGCCATCACCAATAGAAGGAGAAGTTTAAATTAGAAATATATAGCTCTACTGCCATCACAGATAGAAAGAAAAGTTTAAATTAGAAAGATATGACTCTACTACCATCACCAATAGAAAGAGAATTTTAAATTAGAAAGATATAGCTCTACTGCCATCAATGATGGAAAGAGAAGTTAAAATTAGAAAGATATGACTCTACTGCCATCACCGATAGAAAGAGAAGTTTAAACTAGAAATATATATCTCTACTGCCATCACAGATAGAAAGAGAAGTTTAAATTAGAAAGATATGGCTCTACTGCCATCACCAATAGAAAGAGAATTTTAAATTAGAAAGATATAGCTCTACTGCCATCAATGATGGAAAGAGAAGTTTAAGTTAGAAAGAAATGGCTCTACTGCCATTACAGTTAGAAAGAGAAGTTTAAATTAGAAAGATATGACTCTACTGCCATCACAGATAGAAAGAGAAGTTTAAATTAGAAAGGTATGACATTACTTCCATCACCAATAGAAAGATAAGTTTAAATTAGAAAGATATGGTTCTACTGACATCACAGATAGAAAGAGAAGTTTAAATTAGAAAGATATGACATTACTACCATCACCAATAGAAACATATGTTTAAATTAGAAAGATATGGTTCTACTGACATCAATGATAGGAAGAGAAGTTTAAATTAGAAAGATATGGCTCTACTGCCATCACAGATAGAAAGAGAAGTTTAAATTAGAAAGATATGACATTACTACCATCACCAATAGAAAGATAAGTTTAAATTAGAAAGATATGGTTCTACTGACATCAATGATAGGAAGAGAAGTTTAAATTAGAAAGATATGGCTCTACTGCCATCACCGATAGAAAGAGAAGTTTAAATTAGAAAGATATGGCTCTACTCTCCTCACAGACAGGAAGAGAAGTCTAAATTAGAAAGACATGGCTCTACTGCCATCACCGATAGAAAGAGAAGTTTAAATTAGAAAGATATGGCTCTACTGCCATCAATGATAGGAAGAGAATTTTAAATTAGAAACATATGGCTATACTGCCATCATAGATAGAAACAGTAGTTTAAATAAGAAGATATGGCTCTACTGCCATCACCGATAGAGAGAGAAGTTTAAATTAGAAAGATATGGTTCTACTGCCATCACAGATAGAAAGAAAAGTTTAAATTAGAAAGATATGACTCTACTGCCATCACAGATAGAAAGAGAAGTTTAAATTAGAAAGATATGGCTCTATTGCCATCACAGATAGAAAGAGAAGTTTAAATTAGAAAGAAATGCTCTACTGCCATCACAGATAAAAAGAGAAGTTTAAATTAGAAAGATATGGCTCTACTTCCTTCACAAATAGAAAGAGAAGTTTAAATTAGAAAGATATGACTCTACTGCCATCACCGATAGAAAGATAAGTTTAAATTAGAAAGATATGACACTACTGCCATCATCGATAGAAAGATAAGTTTAAATTAGAAAAATATGGCTATACTGCCATCAGAGATAGAAAGAGAAGTTTAAATTAGAAAGATATAGCTCTACTGCCATCATAGATATAAAGAGAAGTTTAGATTAGAAAGATATGGCTCTACTGCCATCACAGATAGAAAGAGAAGTTTATATTAGAAAGATATAGCTCTGCTGCCATCACAGATAGAAAGAGAAGTTTAATTTAGAAAGATATAGCTCTACTGCCATCACAGATAGAAAGAGAAGTTTAAATTAGAAAGATATAACTCTACTGCCTTCATCAAGAGAAAGAGAACTTTAAATTAGAAAGATATGGCTCTACTGCCATCACATATAGAAAGAGAAGTTTAAATTAGAAAAATATGGCTCTACTGCCATCACAGATAGAAAGAGAAGTTTAAATTAGAAAGATATGACTCTACTGCCATCACAGATAGAAAGAGAAGTTTAAATTAGAAAGATATGGCTCTACTGCCATCACCAATAGAAAGATAAGCTTAAATTAGAAAGGTATCACTCTACTGCCATCACAGATAGGAAGAGAAGTTTAAGTTAGAAAGATATGGCTCTACTGCCATCACCAATAGAAAGAGAAGTTTAAATTAGAAAGATATGACTCAACTGCCATTACCGATAGAAAGAGAAGATTAAATTAGAAAGATATGGCTCTACTGCCATCACAGATAGAAAGAGAAGTTTAAATTAGAAAGATATGGCTCTACTGCCATCACAGATAGAAAGATAAGTTTAAATTAGAAAAATATGACTCGACTGCCATCACCGATAGGAAGAGAATTTTAAATTAGAAAGATATGGCTCTACTGCCATCACAGATAGAAAGATAAGTTTAAATTAGAAAGATATGACTCTACTGCCATCACCGATAGAAAGATAAGATTAAATTAGAAACGTATGACTCTACTGCCATCACAGATAGAAAGAGAAGTTTAAATTAGAAAGATATGGCTCTACTGCCATCACAGATAGAAAGAGAAGTTTAAATTAGAAAGATATGGCTCTACTGACATCAATGATAGGAAGAGAAGTTTAAATTAGAAAGATATGACTCTACTGCCATCACCAATAGAAGGAGAAGTTTAAATTAGAAATATATAGCTCTACTGCCATCACAGATAGAAAGAAAAGTTTAAATTAGAAAGATATGACTCTACTACCATCACCAATAGAAAGAGAATTTTAAATTAGAAAGATATAGCTCTACTGCCATCAATGATGGAAAGAGAAGTTAAAATTAGAAAGATATGACTCTACTGCCATCACCGATAGAAAGAGAAGTTTAAACTAGAAATATATATCTCTACTGCCATCACAGATAGAAAGAGAAGTTTAAATTAGAAAGATATGGCTCTACTGCCATCACCAATAGAAAGAGAATTTTAAATTAGAAAGATATAGCTCTACTGCCATCAATGATGGAAAGAGAAGTTTAAGTTAGAAAGAAATGGCTCTACTGCCATTACAGTTAGAAAGAGAAGTTTAAATTAGAAAGATATGACTCTACTGCCATCACAGATAGAAAGAGAAGTTTAAATTAGAAAGGTATGACATTACTTCCATCACCAATAGAAAGATAAGTTTAAATTAGAAAGATATGGTTCTACTGACATCACAGATAGAAAGAGAAGTTTAAATTAGAAAGATATGACATTACTACCATCACCAATAGAAACATATGTTTAAATTAGAAAGATATGGTTCTACTGACATCAATGATAGGAAGAGAAGTTTAAATTAGAAAGATATGGCTCTACTGCCATCACAGATAGAAAGAGAAGTTTAAATTAGAAAGATATGACATTACTACCATCACCAATAGAAAGATAAGTTTAAATTAGAAAGATATGGTTCTACTGACATCAATGATAGGAAGAGAAGTTTAAATTAGAAAGATATGGCTCTACTGCCATCACCGATAGAAAGAGAAGTTTAAATTAGAAAGATATGGCTCTACTCTCCTCACAGACAGGAAGAGAAGTCTAAATTAGAAAGACATGGCTCTACTGCCATCACCGATAGAAAGAGAAGTTTAAATTAGAAAGATATGGCTCTACTGCCATCAATGATAGGAAGAGAATTTTAAATTAGAAACATATGGCTATACTGCCATCATAGATAGAAACAGTAGTTTAAATAAGAAGATATGGCTCTACTGCCATCACCGATAGAGAGAGAAGTTTAAATTAGAAAGATATGGTTCTACTGCCATCACAGATAGAAAGAAAAGTTTAAATTAGAAAGATATGACTCTACTGCCATCACAGATAGAAAGAGAAGTTTAAATTAGAAAGATATGGCTCTATTGCCATCACAGATAGAAAGAGAAGTTTAAATTAGAAAGAAATGCTCTACTGCCATCACAGATAAAAAGAGAAGTTTAAATTAGAAAGATATGGCTCTACTTCCTTCACAAATAGAAAGAGAAGTTTAAATTAGAAAGATATGACTCTACTGCCATCACCGATAGAAAGATAAGTTTAAATTAGAAAGATATGACACTACTGCCATCATCGATAGAAAGATAAGTTTAAATTAGAAAAATATGGCTATACTGCCATCAGAGATAGAAAGAGAAGTTTAAATTAGAAAGATATAGCTCTACTGCCATCATAGATATAAAGAGAAGTTTAGATTAGAAAGATATGGCTCTACTGCCATCACAGATAGAAAGAGAAGTTTAAATTAGAAAGATATAGCTCTGCTGCCATCACAGATAGAAAGAGAAGTTTAATTTAGAAAGATATAGCTCTACTGCCATCACAGATAGAAAGAGAAGTTTAAATTAGAAAGATATAACTCTACTGCCTTCATCAAGAGAAAGAGAACTTTAAATTAGAAAGATATGGCTCTACTGCCATCACATATAGAAAGAGAAGTTTAAATTAGAAAAATATGGCTCTACTGCCATCACAGATAGAAAGAGAAGTTTAAATTAGAAAGATATGACTCTACTGCCATCACAGATAGAAAGAGAAGTTTAAATTAGAAAGATATGGCTCTACTGCCATCACCAATAGAAAGATAAGCTTAAATTAGAAAGGTATCACTCTACTGCCATCACAGATAGGAAGAGAAGTTTAAGTTAGAAAGATATGGCTCTACTGCCATCACCAATAGAAAGAGAAGTTTAAATTAGAAAGATATGACTCAACTGCCATTACCGATAGAAAGAGAAGATTAAATTAGAAAGATATGGCTCTACTGCCATCACAGATAGAAAGAGAAGTTTAAATTAGAAAGATATGGCTCTACTGCCATCACAGATAGAAAGATAAGTTTAAATTAGAAAAATATGACTCGACTGCCATCACCGATAGGAAGAGAATTTTAAATTAGAAAGATATGGCTCTACTGCCATCACAGATAGAAAGATAAGTTTAAATTAGAAAGATATGACTCTACTGCCATCACCGATAGAAAGATAAGTTTAAATTAGAAAGGTATGACTCTACTGCCACCACAGATAGAAAGAGAAGTTTAAATTAGAAAGATATGGCTCTCGTGCCATCACCGATAGAAGGAGAAGTTTAAGTTAGAAAGAAATGGCTCTACTGCCATCACAGATAGAAAGATAAGTTTAAATTAGAAAAATATGACTCGACTGCCATCACCGATAGGAAGAGAAGTTTAAATTAGAAAGATATGGCTCTACTGCCATCACAGTTAGAAAGAGAAGTTTAAATTAGAAAGATATGACTCAACTGCCATTACCGATAGAAAGAGAAGATTAAATTAGAAAGATATGGCTCTACTGCCATCACAGATAGAAAGAGAAGTTTAAATTAGAAAGATATGGCTCTACTGCCATCACAGATAGAAAGATAAGTTTAAATTAGAAAAATATGACTCGACTGCCATCACCGATAGGAAGAGAAGTTTAAATTAGAAAGATATGGCTCTACTGCCATCACAGATAGAAAGATAAGTTTAAATTAGAAAGATATGACTCTACTGCCATCACCGATAGCAAAAGAAGTTTAAATTAGAAAGATATTGCTCTACTGCCATCACCGATAGATAGAGAAGTTTAAATTAGAAAGATATGGCTCTACTGCCATCACCGATAGAAAGAGAAGTTTAAATTAGAAAGATATGGCTCTACTGCCATCACCGATAGAAAGAGAAGTTTAAATTAGAAACATATGACTACTGACATCACAGAGGGGAAGAGAAGTTTAAATTAGAAAGATATGACTCTACTGCCATCACAGATAGAAAGAGAAGTGTAAATTAGAAAGATATGACTCTACTGCCATCACCGATAGAAAGAGAAGTTTAAATTAGAAAGATATGGCTCTACTGCCATCACCGATAGAAAGAGAAGTTTAAATTGGAAAGATATGGCTCTACTGCCATCACAGATAGGAAGAGAAGTTTAAATTAGAAAGATATGGCTCTACTACATTCACAGATAGAAATATAATTTTAAATTAGAAAGATCTGACTCTACTGCCATCACCGATAGAAAGAGAAGTTTAAATTAGAAAGATATGACTACTGACATCACAGACCGGAAGAGTAGTTTAAATTAGAAAGTTATGATTCTACTTCCATCACAGATAGAAAGAGAAGTGTAAATTAGAAAGATATGGCTCTGCTGCCATCACAGATAGAAAGAGAAGTTTAAGTTAGAAAGATATGGCTCCCCTGCCATCACCGATAGAAAGATAAGTTTAAATTAGAAAGGTATGACTCTACTGCCATCACAGATAGAAAGAAAAGTTTAAATTAGAAAGATATGGCTCTACTGCCATCACAGATAGAAAGAAAAGTTTAAATTAGAAAGATATGGCTCTACTGCCATCAATGATAGAAAGAGAAGTTTACATTAGAAAGGTATGACTCTACTGCCATCACAGATAGGAAGAGAAGTTTAAGTTAGAAAGATATGGCTCTACTGCCATCACCGATAGAAAGAGAAGTTTAAGTTAGAAAGAAATGGCTCTACTGCCATCACAGTTAGAAAGAGAAGTTTAATTTGGAAAGATATGACTCTACTGAAATCACAGTTAGAAAGGGAAGTTTAAATTAGAAAGATATGATTCTACTGCCATCACCGATAGAAAGATAAGTTTAAATTAGAAAGGTATGACTCTACTGCCACCACAGATAGAAAGAGAAGTTTAAACTAGAAAGATATGGCTCTACTGCCATCACCGATAGAAGGAGAAGTTTAAGTTAGAAAGAAATGGCTCTACTGCCATCACAGATAGAAAGATAAGTTTAAATTAGAAAAATATGACTCGACTGCCATCACCGATAGGAAGAGAAGTTTAAATTAGAAAGATATGGCTCTACTGCCATCACAGATAGAAAGATAAGTTTAAATTAGAAAGATATGACTCTACTGCCATCACCGATAGCAAAAGAAGTTTAAATTAGAAAGATATTGCTCTACTGCCATCACCGATAGATAGAGAAGTTTAAATTAGAAGGATATGGCTCTACTGCCATCACCGATAGAAAGAGATGTTTAAATTAGAAAGATATGGCTCTACTGCCATCACCGATAGAAAGAGAAGTTTAAATTAGAAACATATGACTACTGACATCACAGAGGGGAAGAGAAGTTTAAATTAGAAAGATATGACTCTACTGCCATCACAGATAGAAAGAGAAGTTTAAATTAGAAAGATATGGCTCTACTGCCATCACCGATAGAAAGATAAGTTTAAATTAGAAACGTATGACTCTACTGCCATCACAGATAGAAAGAGAAGTTTAAATTAGAAAGATATGGCTCTACTGCCATCACAGATAGAAAGAGAAGTTTAAATTAGAAAGATATGGCTCTACTGACATCAATGATAGGAAGAGAAGTTTAAATTAGAAAGATATGACTCTACTGCCATCACCAATAGAAGGAGAAGTTTAAATTAGAAATATATAGCTCTACTGCCATCACAGATAGAAAGAGAAGTTTAAATTAGAAAGATATGACTCTACTACCATCACCAATAGAAAGAGAATTTTAAATTAGAAAGATATAGCTCTACTGCCATCAATGATGGAAAGAGAAGTTAAAATTAGAAAGATATGACTCTACTGCCATCACCGATAGAAAGAGAAGTTTAAACTAGAAATATATATCTCTACTGCCATCACAGATAGAAAGAGAAGTTTAAATTAGAAAGATATGGCTCTACTGCCATCACCAATAGAAAGAGAATTTTAAATTAGAAAGATATAGCTCTACTGCCATCAATGATGGAAAGAGAAGTTTAAGTTAGAAAGAAATGGCTCTACTGCCATTACAGCTAGAAAGAGAAGTTTAAATTAGAAAGATATGACTCTACTGCCATCACAGTTAGAAAGAGAAGTTTAAATTAGAAAGATATGACTCTACTGCCATCACAGATAGAAAGAGAAGTTTAAATTAGAAAGGTATGACATTACTTCCATCACCAATAGAAAGATAAGTTTAAATTAGAAAGATATGGTTCTACTGACATCATAGATAGAAAGAGAAGTTTAAATTAGAAAGATATGACATTACTACCATCACCAATAGAAAGATAAGTTTAAATTAGAAAGATATGGTTCTACTGACATCAATGATAGGAAGAGAAGTTTAAATTAGAAAGATATGGCTCTACTGCCATCACAGATAGAAAGAGAAGTTTAAATTAGAAAGATATGACATTACTACCATCACCAATAGAAAGATAAGTTTAAATTAGAAAGATATGGTTCTACTGACATCAATGATAGGAAGAGAATTTTAAATTAGAAAGATATGGCTCTACTGCCATCACATATAGAAAGAGAAGTTTAAATTAGAAAGATATGGCTCTACTCTCCTCACAGACAGGAAGAGAAGTCTAAATTAGAAAGACATGGCTCTACTGCCATCACCGATAGAAAGAGAAGTTTAAATTAGAAAGATATGGCTCTACTGCCATCAATGATAGGAAGAGAATTTTAAATTAGAATCATATGGCTATACTGCCATCATAGATAGAAACAGTAGTTTAAATAAGAAGATATGGCTCTACTGCCATCACCGATAGAGAGAGAAGTTTAAATTAGAAAGATATGGTTCTACTGCCATCACAGATAAAAAGAAAAGTTTAAATTAGAAAGATATGACTCTACTGCCATCACAGATAGAAAGAGAAGTTTAAATTAGAAAGATATGGCTCTATTGCCATCACAGATAGAAAGAGAAGTTTAAATTAGAAAGAAATGGCTCTACTGCCATCACAGATAGAAAGAGAAGTTTAAATTAGAAAGATATGGCTCTACTTCCTTCACAAATAGAAAGAGAAGTTTAAATTAGAAAGATATGACTCTACTGCCATCACCGATAGAAAGATAAGTTTAAATTAGAAAGATATGACACTACTGCCATCATCGATAGAAAGATAAGTTTAAATTAGAAAAATATGGCTATACTGCCATCAGAGATAGAAAGAGAAGTTTAAATTAGAAAGATATAGCTCTACTGCCATCATAGATAGAAAGAGAAGTTTAGATTAGAAAGATATGGCTCTACTGCCATCACAGATAGAAAGAGAAGTTTAAATTAGAAAGATATAGCTCTGCTGCCATCACAGATAGAAAGAGAAGTTTAATTTAGAAAGATATAGCTCTACTGCCATCACAGATAGAAAGAGAAGTTTAAATTAGAAAGATATAACTCTACTCCCATCATCAAGAGAAAGAGAACTTTAAATTAGAAAGATATGGCTCTACTGCCATCACATATAGAAAGAGAAGTTTAAATTAGAAAAATATGGCTCTACTGCCATCACAGATAGAAAGAGAAGTTTAAATTAGAAAGATATGACTCTACTGCCATCACAGATAGAAAGAGAAGTTTAAATTAGAAAGATATGGCTCTACTGCCATCACCAATAGAAAGATAAGCTTAAATTAGAAAGGTATCACTCTACTGCCATCACAGATAGGAAGAGAAGTTTAAGTTAGAAAGATATGTCTCTACTGCCATCACCGATAGAAAGAGAAGTTTAAGTTAGAAAGAAATGGCTCTACTGCCATCACAGTTAGAAAGAGAAGTTTAAATTAGAAAGATATGAGTCTACTGCCATCACAGATAGAAAGAGAAGTTTAAATTAGAAAGATATGGCTCTACTGCCATCACCGATAGAAAGATAAGTTTAAATTAGAAAGGTATGACTCTACTGCCATCACAGATAGAAAGAGAAGTTTAAATTAGAAAGATATGGCTCTACTGCCATCACAGATAGAAAGAGAAGTTTAAATTAGAAAGATATGACTCTACTGCCATCACCGATAGAAAGATAAGTTTAAATTAGAAAGATATGACACTACTGCCATCATCGATAGAAAGATAAGTTTAAATTAGAAAAATATGGCTATACTGCCATCAGAGATAGAAAGAGAAGTTTCAATTAGAAAGATATAGCTCTACTGCCATCATAGATAGAAAGAGAAGTTTAAATTAGAAAGATATGGCTCTACAGCCATCACAGATAGAAAGAGAAGTTTAAATTAGAAAGATATAGCTCTGCTGCCATCACAGATAGAAAGAGAAGTTTAATTTAGAAAGATATAGCTCTACTGCCATCACAGATAGAAAGAGAAGTTTAAATTAGAAAGATATAACTCTACTGCCATCATCAAGAGAAAGACAACTTTAAATTAGAAAGATATGGCTCTACTGCCATGACATATAGAAAGAGAAGTTTAAATTAGAAAAATATGGCTCTACTGCCATCACAGAGAGAAAGAGAAGTTTAAATTAGAAAGATATGACTCTACTGCCATCACAGATAGAAAGAGAAGTTTAAATTAGAAAGATATGGCTCTACTGCCATCACAGATAGAAATAGAAGTTTAAATTAGAAAGATATGGCTCTACTGCCATCACCAATAGAAAGATAAGCTTAAATTAGAAAGGTATCACTCTACTGCCATCACAGATAGGAAGAGAAGTTTAAGTTAGAAAGATATGTCTCTACTGCCATCACCGATAGAAAGAGAAGTTAAAATTAGAAAGAAATGGCTCTACTGCCATCACAGTTAGAAAGAGAAGTTTAAATTAGAAAGATATGACACTACTGCCATCACAGATAGAAAGAGAAGTTTAAATTAGAAAGATATGGCTCTACTGCCATCACCGATAGAAAGATAAGTTTAAATTAGAAAGGTATGACTCTACTGCCATCACAGATAGAAAGAGAAGTTTAAATTAGAAAGATATGGCTCTACTGCCATCAATGATAGAAAGAGAAGTTTAAATTAGAAAGGTATGACTCTACTGCCATCACAGATAGGAAGAGAAGTTTAAATTAGAAAGGTATGACTCTACTGCCATCACAGATAGGAAGAGAAGTTTAAGTTAGAAAGATATGGCTCTACTGCCATCACCGATAGAAAGAGAAGTTTAAATTAGAAAGATATGACTCTACTGCCATTACCGATAGAAAGAGAAGATTAAATTAGAAAGATATGGCTCTACTGCCATCACAGATAGAAAGATAAGTTTAAATTAGAAAGGTATGACTCTACTGCCATCACCGATAGAAGGAGAAGTTTAAGTTAGAAAGAAATGGCTCTACTGCCATCACAGATAGAAAGATAAGTTTAAATTAGAAAAATATGACTCGACTGCCATCACCGATAGGAAGAGAAGTTTAAATTAGAAAGATATGGCTCTACTGCCATCACAGATAGAAAGATAAGTTTAAATTAGAAAGATATGACTCTACTGCCATCACCGATAGCAAAAGAAGTTTAAATTAGAAAGATATTGCTCTACTGCCATCACCGATAGATAGAGAAGTTTAAATTAGAAAGATATGGCTCTACTGCCATCACCGATAGAAAGAGAAGTTTAAATTAGAAAGATATGGCTCTACTGCCATCACCGATAGAAAGAGAAGTTTAAATTAGAAACATATGACTACTGACATCACAGAGGCGAAGAGAAGTTTAAATTAGAAAGATATGACTCTACTGCCATCACAGATAGAAAGAGAAGTGTAAATTAGAATGATATGACTCTAATGCCATCACAGATAGAAAGAGAAGTGTAAATTAGAAAGATATGACTCTACTGCCATCACCGATAGAAAGAGAAGTTTAAATTAGAAAGACATGGCTCTACTGCCATCACCGATAGAAAGAGAAGTTTAAATTGGAAAGATATGGCTCTACTGCCATCACAGATAGGAAGAGAAGTTTAAATTAGAAAGATATGGCTCTACTACATTCACAGATAGAAATATAATTTTAAATTAGAAAGATCTGACTCTACTGCCATCACCGATAGAAAGAGAAGTTTAAATTAGAAAGATATGACTACTGACATCACAGACCGGAAGAGTAGTTTAAATTAGAAAGTTATGATTCTACTGCCATCACAGATAGAAAGAGAAGTGTAAATTAGAAAGATATAGCTCTACTACCATCACAGATAGAAAGAGAAGTTTAAGTTAGAAAGATATGGCTCCCCTGCCATCACCGATAGAAAGATAAGTTTAAATTAGAAAGGTATGACTCTACTGCCATCACAGATAGAAACAGAAGTTTAAATTAGAAAGATATGGCTCTACTGCCATCACAGATAGAAAGAAAAGTTTAAATTAGAAAGATATAGCTCTACTGCCATCAATGATGGAAAGAGAAGTTAAAATTAGAAAGATATGACTCTACTGCCATCACCGATAGAAAGAGAAGTTTAAACTAGAAATATATATCTCTACTGCCATCACAGATAGAAAGAGAAGTTTAAATTAGAAAGATATGGCTCTACTGCCATCACCAATAGAAAGAGAATTTTAAATTAGAAAGATATAGCTCTACTGCCATCAATGATGGAAAGAGAAGTTTAAGTTAGAAAGAAATGGCTCTACTGCCATTACAGTTAGAAAGAGAAGTTTAAATTAGAAAGATATGACTCTACTGCCATCACAGTTAGAAAGAGAAGTTTAAATTAGAAAGATATGACTCTACTGCCATCACAGATAGAAAGAGAAGTTTAAATTAGAAAGGTATGACATTACTTCCATCACCAATAGAAAGATAAGTTTAAATTAGAAAGATATGGTTCTACTGACATCACAGATAGAAAGAGAAGTTTAAATTAGAAAGATATGACATTACTACCATCACCAATAGAAAGATAAGTTTAAATTAGAAAGATATGGTTCTACTGACATCAATGATAGGAAGAGAAGTTTAAATTAGAAAGATATGGCTCTACTGCCATCACAGATAGAAAGAGAAGTTTAAATTAGAAAGATATGACATTACTACCATCACCAATAGAAAGATAAGTTTAAATTAGAAAGATATGGTTCTACTGACATCAATGATAGGAAGAGAAGTTTAAATTAGAAAGATATGGCTCTACTGCCATCACATATAGAAAGAGAAGTTTAAATTAGAAAGATATGGCTCTACTCTCCTCACAGACAGGAAGAGAAGTCTAAATTAGAAAGACATGGCTCTACTGCCATCACCGATAGAAAGAGAAGTTTAAATTAGAAAGATATGGCTCTACTGCCATCAATGATAGGAAGAGAATTTTAAATTAGAAACATATGGCTATACTGCCATCATAGATAGAAACAGTAGTTTAAATAAGAAGATATGGCTCTACTGCCATCACCGATAGAGAGAGAAGTTTAAATTAGAAAGATATGGTTCTACTGCCATCACAGATAGAAAGAAAAGTTTAAATTAGAAAGATATGACTCTACTGCCATCACAGATAGAAAGAGAAGTTTAAATTAGAAAGATATGGCTCTATTGCCATCACAGATAGAAAGAGAAGTTTAAATTAGAAAGAAATGGCTCTACTGCCATCACAGATAGAAAGAGAAGTTTAAATTAGAAAGATATGGCTCTACTTCCTTCACAAATAGAAAGAGAAGTTTAAATTAGAAAGATATGACTCTACTGCCATCACCGATAGAAAGATAAGTTTAAATTAGAAAGATATGACACTACTGCCATCATCGATAGAAAGATAAGTTTAAATTAGAAAAATATGGCTATACTGCCATCAGCGATAGAAAGAGAAGTTTAAATTAGAAAGATATAGCTCTACTGCCATCATAGATAGAAAGAGAAGTTTAGATTAGAAAGATATGGCTCTACTGCCATCACAGATAGAAAGAGAAGTTTAAATTAGAAAGATATAGCTCTGCTGCCATCACAGATAGAAAGAGAAGTTTAATTTAGAAAGATATAGCTCTACTGCCATCACAGATAGAAAGAGAAGTTTAAATTAGAAAGATATAACTCTACTGCCATCATCAAGAGAAAGAGAACTTTAAATTAGAAAGATATGGCTCTACTGCCATCACATATAGAAAGAGAAGTTTAAATTAGAAAAATATGGCTCTACTGCCATCACAGATAGAAAGAGAAGTTTAAATTAGAAAGATATGACTCTACTGCCATCACAGATAGAAAGAGAAGTTTAAATTAGAAAGATATGGCTCTACTGCCATCACCAATAGAAAGATAAGCTTAAATTAGAAAGGTATCACTCTACTGCCATCACAGATAGGAAGAGAAGTTTAAGTTAGAAAGATATGTCTCTACTGCCATCACCGATAGAAAGAGAAGTTTAAGTTAGAAAGAAATGGCTCTACTGCCATCACAGTTAGAAAGAGAAGTTTAAATTAGAAAGATATGAGTCTACTGCCATCACAGATAGAAAGAGAAGTTTAAATTAGAAAGATATGGCTCTACTGCCATCACCGATAGAAAGATAAGTTTAAATTAGAAAGGTATGACTCTACTGCCATCACAGATAGAAAGAGAAGTTTAAATTAGAAAGATATGGCTCTACTGCCATCACAGATAGAAAGAGAAGTTTAAATTAGAAAGATATGACTCTACTGCCATCACCGATAGAAAGATAAGTTTAAATTAGAAAAATATGGCTATACTGCCATCAGCGATAGAAAGAGAAGTTTCAATTAGAAAGATATAGCTCTACTGCCATCATAGATAGAAAGAGAAGTTTAAGTTAGAAAGAAATGGCTCTACTGCCATCACAGATAGAAAGATAAGTTTAAATTAGAAAAATATGACTCGACTGCCATCACCGATAGGAAGAGAAGTTTAAATTAGAAAGATATGGCTCTACTGCCATCACAGATAGAAAGATAAGTTTAAATTAGAAAGATATGACTCTACTGCCATCACCGATAGCAAAAGAAGTTTAAATTAGAAAGATATTGCTCTACTGCCATCACCGATAGATAGAGAAGTTTAAATTAGAAAGATATGGCTCTACTGCCATCACCGATAGAAAGAGAAGTTTAAATTAGAAAGATATGGCTCTACTGCCATCACCGATAGAAAGAGAAGTTTAAATTAGAAACATATGACTACTGACATCACAGAGGCGAAGAGAAGTTTAAATTAGAAAGATATGACTCTACTGCCATCACAGATAGAAAGAGAAGTGTAAATTAGAATGATATGACTCTAATGCCATCACAGATAGAAAGAGAAGTGTAAATTAGAAAGATATGACTCTACTGCCATCACCGATAGAAAGAGAAGTTTAAATTAGAAAGATATGGCTCTACTGCCATCACCGATAGAAAGAGAAGTTTAAATTGGAAAGATATGGCTCTACTGCCATCACAGATAGGAAGAGAAGTTTAAATTAGAAAGATATGGCTCTACTACATTCACAGATAGAAATATAATTTTAAATTAGAAAGATCTGACTCTACTGCCATCACCGATAGAAAGAGAAGTTTAAATTAGAAAGATATGACTACTGACATCAAAGACCGGAAGAGTAGTTTAAATTAGAAAGTTATGATTCTACTGCCATCACAGATAGAAAGAGAAGTGTAAATTAGAAAGATATAGCTCTACTACCATCACAGATAGAAAGAGAAGTTTAAGTTAGAAAGATATGGCTCCCCTGCCATCACCGATAGAAAGATAAGTTTAAATTAGAAAGGTATGACTCTACTGCCATCACAGATAGAAAGAGAAGTTTAAATTAGAAAGATATGGCTCTACTGCCATCACAGATAGAAAGAAAAGTTTAAATTAGAAAGATATGGCTCTACTGCCATCAATGAAAGAAAGAGAAGTTTAAATTAGAAAGGTATGACTCTACTGCCATCACAGATAGGAAGAGAAGTTTAAGTTAGAAAGATATGGCTCTACTGCCATCACCGATAGAAAGAGAAGTTTAAGTTAGAAAGAAATGGCTCTACTGCCATCACAGTTAGAAAGAGAAGTTTAATTTGGAAAGATATGACTCTACTGCCATCACAGATAGAAAGAGAAGTTTAAATTAGAAAGATATGGCTCTACTGCCATCACCGATAGAAAGATAAGTTTAAATTAGAAAGGTATGACTCTACTGCCATCACAGATAGAAAGAGAAGTTTAAATTAGAAAGATATAGCACTACTGCCATCATAGATAGAAAGAGAAGTTTAAATTAGAAAGATATGACACTACTGCCATCATCGATACAAAGATAAGTTTAAATTAGAAAAATATGGCTATACTGCCATCAGAGATACAAAGAGAAGTTTCAATTAGAAAGATATAGCTCTACTGCCATCATAGATAGAAAGAGAAGTTTAAATTAGAAAGATATGGCTCTACTGCCATCACAGATAGAAAGAGAAGTTTAAATTAGAAAGATATAGCTCTGCTGCCATCACAGATAGAAAGAGAAGTTTAAATTAGAAAGATATGGCTCTACTGACATCACAGATAGAAAGAGAAGTTAAAATTAGAAAGAAATGGCTCTACTGCCATCACAGTTAGAAAGAGAAGTTTAAATTAGAAAGATATGACTCTACTGCCATCACAGATAGAAAGAGAAGTTTAAATTAGAAAGATATGGCTCTACTGCCATCACCGATAGAAAGATAAGTTCAAATTAGAAAGGTATGACTCTACTGCCATCACAGATAGAAAGAGAAGTTTAAATTAGAAAGATATGGCTCTACTGCCATCACAGATAGAAAGAGAAGTTTAAATTAGAAAGATATGGCTCTACTGCCATCAATGATAGAAAGAGAAGTTTAAATTAGAAAGGTATGACTCTACTGCCATCACAGATATGAAGAGAAGTTAAAGTTAGAAAGATATGGCTCTACTGCCATCACCGATAGAAAGAGAAGTTTAAGTTAGAAAGAAATGGCTCTACTGCCATCACAGTTAGAAAGAGAAGTTTAATTTGGAAAGATATGACTCTACTGCCATCACAGTTAGAAAGAGAAGTTTAAATTAGAAAGATATGGCTCTACTGCCATCACAGATAGAAAGAGAAGTTTAAATTAGAAAGATATGACTCTACTGCCATCACCGATAGAAAGATAAGTTTAAATTAGAAAGATATGACACTACTGCCATCATCGATAGAAAGATAAGTTTAAATTAGAAAAATATGGCTATACTGCCATCAGAGATAGAAAGAGAAGTTTCAATTAGAAAGATATAGCTCTACTGCCATCATAGATAGAAATAGAAGTTTAAATTAGAAAGATATGGCTCTACTGCCATCACAGATAGAAAGAGAAGTTTAAATTAGAAAGATATAGCTCTGCTGCCATCACAGATAGAAAGAGAAGTTTAATTTAGAAAGATATAGCTCTACTGCCATCACAGATAGAAAGAGAAGTTTAAATTAGAAAGATATAACTCTACTGCCATCATCAAGAGAAAGAGAACTTTAAATTAGAAAGATATGGCTCTACTGCCATGACATATAGAAAGAGAAGTTTAAATTAGAAAAATATGGCTCTACTGCCATCACAGATAGAAAGAGAAGTTTAAATTAGAAAGATATGACTCTACTGCCATCACAGATAGAAAGAGAAGTTTAAATTAGAAAGATATGGCTCTACTGCCATCACAGATAGAAAGAGAAGTTTAAATTAGAAAGATATGGCTCTACTGCCATCACCAATAGAAAGATAAGCTTAAATTAGAAAGGTATCACTCTACTGCCATCACAGATAGGAAGAGAAGTTTAAGTTAGAAAGAAATGGCTCTACTGCCATCACAGTTAGAAAGAGAAGTTTAAATTAGAAAGATATGACTCTACTGCCATCACAGATAGAAAGAGAAGTTTAAATTAGAAAGATATGGCTCTACTGCCATCACCGATAGAAAGATAAGTTTAAATTAGAAAGGTATGACTCTACTGCCATCACAGATAGAAAGAGAAGTTTAAATTAGAAAGATATGGCTCTACTGCCATCACAGATAGAATGAGAAGTTTAAATTAGAAAGATATGGCTCTACTGCCATCAATGATAGAAAGAGAAGTTTAAATTAGAAAGGTATGACTCTACTGCCATCACAGATAGGAAGAGAAGTTTAAATTAGAAAGGTATGACTCTACTGCCATCACAGATAGGAAGAGAAGTTTAAGTTAGAAAGATATGGCTCTACTGCCATCACCGATAGAAAGAGAAGTTTAAATTAGAAAGATATGACTCAACTGCCATTACCGATAGAAAGAGAAGATTAAATTAGAAAGATATGGCTCTACTGCCATCACAGATAGAAAGAGAAGTTTAAATTAGAAAGATATGGCTCTACTGCCATCACAGATAGAAAGATAAGTTTAAATTAGAAAAATATGACTCGACTGCCATCACCGATAGGAAGAGAATTTTAAATTAGAAAGATATGGCTCTACTGCCATCACAGATAGAAAGATAAGTTTAAATTAGAAAGATATGACTCTACTGCCATCATCGATAGAAAGATAATTTTAAATTAGAAAGGTATGACTCTACTGCCACCACAGATAGAAAGAGAAGTTTAAATTAGAAAGATATGGCTCTACTGCCATCACCAATAGCAAAAGAAGTTTAAATTAGAAAAATATTACTCGACTGCCATCACAGATAGAAAGATAAGTTTAAATTAGAAAGATATGACTCTACTGCCATCACCGATAGCAAAAGAAGTTTAAATTAGAAAGATATTGCTCTACTGCCATCACCGATAGATAGAGAAGTTTAAATTAGAAAGATATGGCTCTACTGCCATCACCGATAGAAAGAGAAGTTTAAATTAGAAAGATATGGCTGTACTGCCATCACCGATAGAAAGAGAAGTTTAAATTAGAAAGATATGGCTCTACTGCCATCACCGATAGAAAGAGAAGTTTAAATTGGAAAGATATGGCTCTACTGCCATCACAGATAGGAAGAGAAGTTTAAATTAGAAAAATATGGCTCTACTGCCATCATAGATAGAAAGAGAAGTTTAAATTAGAAAGATATGGCTCTACTGCCATCACAGATAGAAAGAGAAGTTTAAATTAGAAAGATATAGCTCTGCTGCCATCACAGATAGAAAGAGAAGTTTAATTTAGAAAGATATAGCTCTACTGCCATCACAGATAGAAAGAGAAGTTTAAATTAGAAAGATATAACTCTACTGCCATCATCAAGAGAAAGAGAACTTTAAATTAGAAAGATATGGCTCTACTGCCATGACATATAGAAAGAGAAGTTTAAATTAGAAAAATATGGCTCTACTGCCATCACAGATAGAAAGAGAAGTTTAAATTAGAAAGATATGACTCTACTGCCATCACAGATAGAAAGAGAAGTTTAAATTAGAAAGATATGGCTCTACTGCCATCACAGATAGAAAGAGATGTTTAAATTAGAAAGATATGGCTCTACTGCCATCACCAATAGAAAGATAAGCTTAAATTAGAAAGGTATCACTCTACTGCCATCACATATAGGAAGAGAAGTTTAAGTTAGAAAGATATGTCTCTACTGCCATCACCGATAGAAAGAGAAGTTAAAATTAGAAAGAAATGGCTCTACTGCCATCACAGTTAGAAAGATAAGTTTAAATTAGAAAGGTATGACTCTACTGCCATCACAGATAGAAAGAGAAGTTTAAATTAGAAAGATATGGCTCTACTGCCATCACAGATAGAAAGATAAGTTTAAATTAGAAAGATATGGCTCTACTGCCATCAATGATAGAAAGAGAAGTTTAAATTAGAAAGGTATGACTCTACTGCCATCACAGATAGGAAGAGAAGTTTAAATTAGAAAGGTATGACTCTACTGCCATCACAGATAGGAAGAGAAGTTTAAGTTAGAAAGATATGGCTCTACTGCCATCACCGATAGAAAGAGAAGTTTAAATTAGAAAGATATGACTCAACTGCCATTACCGATAGAAAGAGAAGATTAAATTAGAAAGATATGGCTCTACTGCCATCACAGATAGAAAGAGAAGTTTAAATTAGAAAGATATGGCTCTACTGCCATCACAGATAGAAAGATAAGTTTAAATTAGAAAAATATGACTCGACTGCCATCACCGATAGGAAGAGAATTTTAAATTAGAAAGATATGGCTCTACTGCCATCACAGATAGAAAGATAAGTTTAAATTAGAAAAATATGACTCGACTGCCATCACCGATAGGAAGAGAAGTTTAAATTAGAAAGATATGGCTCTACTGCCATCACAGTTAGAAAGAGAAGTTTAAATTAGAAAGATATGACTCAACTGCCATTACCGATAGAAAGAGAAGATTAAATTAGAAAGATATGGCTCTACTGCCATCACAGATAGAAAGAGAAGTTTAAATTAGAAAGATATGGCTCTACTGCCATCACAGATAGAAAGATAAGTTTAAATTAGAAAAATATGACTCGACTGCCATCACCGATAGGAAGAGAAGTTTAAATTAGAAAGATATGGCTCTACTGCCATCACAGATAGAAAGATAAGTTTAAATTAGAAAGATATGACTCTACTGCCATCACCGATAGCAAAAGAAGTTTAAATTAGAAAGATATTGCTCTACTGCCATCACCGATAGATAGAGAAGTTTAAATTAGAAAGATATGGCTCTACTGCCATCACCGATAGAAAGAGAAGTTTAAATTAGAAAGATATGGCTCTACTGCCATCACCGATAGAAAGAGAAGTTTAAATTAGAAACATATGACTACTGACATCACAGAGGGGAAGAGAAGTTTAAATTAGAAAGATATGACTCTACTGCCATCACAGATAGAAAGAGAAGTGTAAATTAGAATGATATGACTCTAATGCCATCACAGATAGAAAGAGAAGTGTAAATTAGAAAGATATGACTCTACTGCCATCACCGATAGAAAGAGAAGTTTAAATTGGAAAGATATGGCTCTACTGCCATCACAGATAGGAAGAGAAGTTTAAATTAGAAAGATATGGCTCTACTACATTCACAGATAGAAATATACTTTTAAATTAGAAAGATCTGACTCTACTGCCATCACCGATAGAAAGAGAAGTTTATATTAGAAAGATATGACTACTGACATCACAGACCGGAAGAGTAGTTTAAATTAGAAAGTTATGATTCTACTGCCATCACAGATAGAAAGAGAAGTGTAAATTAGAAAGATATGGCTCTACTGCCATCACAGATAGAAAGAGAAGTTTAAGTTAGAAAGATATGGCTCCCCTGCCATCACCGATAGAAAGATAAGTTTAAATTAGAAAGGTATGACTCTACTGCCATCACAGATAGAAAGAGAAGTTTAAATTAGAAAGATATGGCTCTACTGCCATCACAGATAGAAAGAAAAGTTTAAATTAGAAAGATATGGCTCTACTGCCATCAATGATAGAAAGAGAAGTTTAAATTAGAAAGGTATGACTCTACTGCCATCACAGATAGGAAGAGAAGTTTAAGTTAGAAAGATATGGCTCTACTGCCATCACCGATAGAAAGAGAAGTTTAAGTTAGAAAGAAATGGCTCTACTGCCATCACAGTTAGAAAGAGAATTTTAATTTGGAAAGATATGACTCTACTGCCATCACAGTTAGAAAGAGAAGTTTAAATTAGAAAGATATGGCTCTACTGCCATCACAGATAGAAAGAGAAGTTTAAATTAGAAAGATATGGCTCTACTGCCATCACCAATAGAAAGATAAGCTTAAATTAGAAAGGTATCACTCTACTGCCATCACAGATAGGAAGAGAAGTTTAAGTTAGAAAGATATGTCTCTACTGCCATCACCGATAGAAAGAGAAGTTTAAGTTAGAAAGAAATGGCTCTACTGCCATCACAGTTAGAAAGAGAAGTTTAAATTAGAAAGATATGACTCTACTGCCATCACAGATAGAAAGAGAAGTTTAAATTAGAAAGATATGGCTCTACTGCCATCACCGATAGAAAGATAAGTTTAAATTAGAAAGGTATGACTCTACTGCCATCACAGATAGAAAGAGAAGTTTAAATTAGAAAGATATGGCTCTACTGCCATCACAGATAGAAAGAGAAGTTTAAATTAGAAAGATATGGCTCTACTGCCATCAATGATAGAAAGAGAAGTTTAAATTAGAAAGGTATGACTCTACTGCCATCACAGATAGGAAGAGAAGTTTAAATTAGAAAGGTATGACTCTACTGCCATCACAGATAGGAAGAGAAATTTAAGTTAGAAAGATATGGCTCTACTGCCATCACCGATAGAAAGAGAAGTTTAAGTTAGAAAGAAATGGCTCTACTGCCATCACAGTTAGAAAGAGAAGTTTAATTTGGAAAGATATGACTCTACTGCCATCACAGTTAGAAAGAGAAGTTTAAATTAGAAAGATATGACTCTACTGCCATCACCGATAGAAAGATAAGTTTAAATTAGAAAGGTATGACTCTACTGCCACCACAGATAGAAAGAGAAGTTTAAATTAGAAAGATATGGCTCTACTGCCATCACCGATAGAAGGAGAAGTTTAAGTTAGAAAGAAATGGCTCTACTGCCATCACAGATAGAAAGATAAGTTTAAATTAGAAAAATATGACTCGACTGCCATCACCGATAGGAAGAGAAGTTTAAATTAGAAAGATATGACTCAACTGCCATTACCGATAGAAAGAGAAGATTAACTTAGAAAGATATGGCTCTACTGCCATCACAGATAGAAAGAGAAGTTTAAATTAGAAAGATATGGCTCTACTGCCATCACAGATAGAAAGATAAGTTTAAATTAGAAAAATATGACTCGACTGCCATCACCGATAGGAAGAGAAGTTTAAATTAGAAAGATATGGCTCTACTGCCATCACAGATAGAAAGATAAGTTTAAATTAGAAAGATATGACTCTACTGCCATCACCGATAGCAAAAGAAGTTTAAATTAGAAAGATATTGCTCTACTGCCATCACCGATAGATAGAGAAGTTTAAATTAGAAAGATATGGCTCTACTGCCATCACCGATAGAAAGAGAAGTTTAAATTAGAAAGATATGGCTCTACTGCCATCACCGATAGAAAGAGATGTTTAAATTAGAAACATATGACTACTGACATCACAGAGGGGAAGAGAAGTTTAAATTAGAAAGATATGACTCTACTGCCATCACAGATAGAAAGAGAAGTGTAAATTAGAATGATATGACTCTAATGCCATCACAGATAGAAAGAGAAGTGTAAATTAGAAAGATATGACTCTACTGCCATCACCGATAGAAAGAGAAGTTTAAATTAGAAAGATATGGCTCTACTACATTCAAAGATAGAAATATAATTTTAAATTAGAAAGATCTGACTCTACTGCCATCACCGATAGAAAGAGAAGTTTAAATTAGAAAGATATGACAACTGACATCACAGACCGGAAGAGTAGTTTAAATTAGAAAGTTATGATTCTACTGCCATCACAGATAGAAAGAGAAGTGTAAATTAGAAAGATATGGCTCTACTGCCATCACAGATAGAAAGAGAAGTTTAAGTTAGAAAGATATGGCTCCCCTGCCATCACCGATAGAAAGATAAGTTTAAATTAGAAAGGTATGACTCAACTGCCATCACAGATAGAAAGAGAAGTTTAAATTAGAAAGATATGGCTCTACTGCCATCACAGATAGAAAGAGAAGTTTAAATTAGAAAGATATGGCTCTATTGCCATCAATGATAGAAAGAGAAGTTTAAATTAGAAAGGTATGACTCTACTGCCATCACAGATAGGAAGAGAAGTTTAAATTAGAAACGTATGACTCTACTGCCATCACAGATAGGAAGAGAAGTTTAAGTTAGAAAGATATGGCTCTACTGCCATCACAGTTAGAAAGAGAAGTTTAATTTGGAAAGATATGACTCTACTGCCATCACAGTTAGAAAGAGAAGTTTAAATTAGAAAGATATGACTCTACTGCCATCACCGATAGAAAGATAAGTTTAAATTAGAAAGGTATGACTCTACTGCCACCACAGATAGAAAGAGAAGTTTAAATTAGAAAGATATGGCTCTACTGCCATCACCGATAGAAGGAGAAGTTTAAGTTAGAAAGAAGTGGCTCTACTGCCATCACAGATAGAAAGATAAGTTTAAATTAGAAAAATATGACTCGACTGCCATCACCGATAGGAAGAGAAGTTTAAATTAGAAAGATATGGCTCTACTGCCATCACAGTTAGAAAGAGAAGTTTAAATTAGAAAGATATGACTCAACTGCCATTACCGATATAAAGAGAAGATTAAATTAGAAAGATATGGCTCTACTGCCATCACAGATAGAAAGAGAAGTTTAAATTAGAAAGATATGGCTCTACTGCCATCACAGATAGAAAGATAAGTTTAAATTAGAAAAATATGACTCGACTGCCATCACCGATAGGAAGAGAAGTTTAAATTAGAAAGATATGGCTCTACTGCCATCACAGATAGAAAGATAAGTTTAAATTAGAAAGATATGACTCTACTGCCATCACCGATAGCAAAAGAAGTTTAAATTAGAAAGATATTGCTCTACTGCCATCACCGATAGATAGAGAAGTTTAAATTAGAAAGATATGGCTCTACTGCCATCACCGATAGAAAGAGAAGTTTAAATTAGAAAGATATGGCTCTACTGCCATCACCGATAGAAAGAGAAGTTTAAATTAGAAACATATGACTACTGACATCACAGAGGCGAAGAGAAGTTTAAATTAGAAAGATATGACTCTATTGCCATCACAGATAGAAAGAGAAGTGTAAATTAGAATGATATGACTCTAATGCCATCACAGATAGAAAGAGAAGTGTAAATTAGAAAGATATGACTCTACTGCCATCACCGATAGAAAGAGAAGTTTAAATTAGAAAGATATGGCTCTACTGCCATCACCGATAGAAAGAGAAGTTTAAATTGGAAAGATATGGCTCTACTGCCATCACAGATAGGAAGAGAAGTTTAAATTAGAAAGATATGGCTCTACTACATTCACAGATAGAAATATAATTTTAAATTAGAAAGATCTGACTCTACTGCCATCACCGATAGAAAGAGAAGTTTAAATTAGAAAGATATGACTACTGACATCACAGACCGGAAGAGTAGTTTAAATTAGAAAGTTATGATTCTACTGCCATCACAGATAGAAAGAGAAGTGTAAATTAGAAAGATATGGCTCTACTGCCATCACCGATAGAAAGATAAGTTTAAATTAGAAAGGTATGACTCTACTGCCATCACAGATAGAAAGAGAAGTTTAAATTAGAAAGATATGGCTCTACTGCCATCACAGATAGAAAGAGAAGTTTAAATTAGAAAGATATGGCTCTATTGCCATCAATGATAGAAAGAGAAGTTTAAATTAGAAAGGTATGACTCTACTGCCATCACAGATAGGAAGAGAAGTTTAAATTAGAAACGTATGACTCTACTGCCATCACAGATAGGAAGAGAATTTTAAGTTAGAAAGATATGGCTCTACTGCCATCACAGTTAGAAAGAGAAGTTTAATTTGGAAAGATATGACTCTACTGCCATCACAGTTAGAAAGAGAAGTTTAAATTAGAAAGATATGACTCTACTGCCATCACCGATAGAAAGATAAGTTTAAATTAGAAAGGTATGACTCTACTGCCACCGCAGATAGAAAGAGAAGTTTAAATTAGAAAGATATGGCTCTACTGCCATCACCGATAGAAGGAGAAGTTTAAGTTAGAAAGAAGTGGCTCTACTGCCATCACAGATAGAAAGATAAGTTTAAATTAGAAAAATATGACTCGACTGCCATCACCGAGAGGAAGAGAAGTTTAAATTAGAAAGATATGGCTCTACTGCCATCACAGTTAGAAAGAGAAGTTTAAATTAGAAAGATATGACTCAACTGCCATTACCGATATAAAGAGAAGATTAAATTAGAAAGATATGGCTCTACTGCCATCACAGATAGAAAGAGATGTTTAAATTAGAAAGATATGGCTCTACTGCCATCACAGATAGAAAGATAAGTTTAAATTAGAAAAATATGACTCGACTGCCATCACCGATAGGAAGAGAAGTTTAAATTAGAAAGATATGGCTCTACTGCCATCACAGATAGAAAGATAAGTTTAAATTAGAAAGATATGACTCTACTGCCATCACCGATAGCAAAAGAAGTTTAAATTAGAAAGATATTGCTCTACTGCCATCACCGATAGATAGAGAAGTTTAAATTAGAAAGATATGGCTCTACTGCCATCACCGATAGAAAGAGAAGTTTAAATTAGAAAGATATGGCTCTACTGCCATCACCGATAGAAAGAGAAGTTTAAATTAGAAACATATGACTACTGACATCACAGAGGCGAAGAGAAGTTTAAATTAGAAAGATATGACTCTATTGCCATCACAGATAGAAAGAGAAGTGTAAATTAGAATGATATGACTCTAATGCCATCACAGATAGAAAGAGAAGTGTAAATTAGAAAGATATGACTCTACTGCCATCACCGATAGAAAGAGAAGTTTAAATTAGAAAGATATGGCTCTACTGCCATCACCGATAGAAAGAGAAGTTTAAATTGGAAAGATATGGCTCTACTGCCATCACAGATAGGAAGAGAAGTTTAAATTAGAAAGATATGGCTCTACTACATTCACAGATAGAAATATAATTTTAAATTAGAAAGATCTGACTCTACTGCCATCACCGATAGAAAGAGAAGTTTAAATTAGAAAGATATGACTACTGACATCACAGACCGGAAGAGTAGTTTAAATTAGAAAGTTATGATTCTACTGCCATCACAGATAGAAAGAGAAGTGTAAATTAGAAAGATATGGCTCTACTGCCATCACCGATAGAAAGATAAGTTTAAATTAGAAAGGTATGACTCTACTGCCATCACAGATAGAAAGAGAAGTTTAAATTAGAAAGATATGGCTCTACTGCCATCACATATAGAAAGAGAAGTTTAAATTAGAAAGATATGGCTCTATTGCCATCAATGATAGAAAGAGAAGTTTAAATTAGAAAGGTATGACTCTACTGCCATCACAGATAGGAAGAGAAGTTTAAATTAGAAACGTATGACTCTACTGCCATCACAGATAGGAAGAGAAGTTTAAGTTAGAAAGATATGGCTCTACTGCCATCACAGTTAGAAAGAGAAGTTTAATTTGGAAAGATATGACTCTACTGCCATCACAGTTAGAAAGAGAAGTTTAAATTAGAAAGATATGACTCTACTGCCATCACCGATAGAAAGATAAGTTTAAATTAGAAAGGTATGACTCTACTGCCACCACAGATAGAAAGAGAAGTTTAAATTAGAAAGATATGGCTCTACTGCCATCACCGATAGAAGGAGAAGTTTAAGTTAGAAAGAAGTGGCTCTACTGCCATCACAGATAGAAAGATAAGTTTAAATTAGAAAAATATGACTCGACTGCCATCACCGATAGGAAGAGAAGTTTAAATTAGAAAGATATGGCTCTACTGCCATCACAGTTAGAAGGAGAAGTTTAAATTAGAAAGATATGACTCAACTGCCATTACCGATATAAAGAGAAGATTAAATTAGAAAGATATGGCTCTACTGCCATCACAGATAGAAAGAGAAGTTTAAATTAGAAAGATATGGCTCTACTGCCATCACAGATAGAAAGATAAGTTTAAATTAGAAAAATATGACTCGACTGCCATCACCGATAGGAAGAGAAGTTTAAATTAGAAAGATATGGCTCTACTGCCATCACAGATAGAAAGATAAGTTTAAATTAGAAAGATATGACTCTACTGCCATCACCGATAGCAATATAAGTTTAAATTAGAAAGATATTGCTCTACTGCCATCACCGATAGATAGAGAAGTTTAAATTAGAAAGATATGGCTCTACTGCCATCACCGATAGAAAGAGAAGTTTAAATTAGAAAGATATGGCTCTACTGCCATCACCGATAGAAAGAGAAGTTTAAATTAGAAACATATGACTACTGACATCACAGAGGCGAAGAGAAGTTTAAATTAGAAAGATATGACTCTACTGCCATCACAGATAGAAAGAGAAGTGTAAATTAGAATGATATGACTCTAATGCCATCACAGATAGAAAGAGAAGTGTAAATTAGAAAGATATGACTCTACTGCCATCACCGATAGAAAGAGAAGTTTAAATTAGAAAGATATGGCTCTACTGCCATCACCGATAGAAAGAGAAGTTTAAATTGGAAAGATATGGCTCTACTGCCATCACAGATGGGAAGAGAAGTTTAAATTAGAAAGATATGGCTCTACTACATTCACAGATAGAAATATAATTTTAAATTAGAAAGATCTGACTCTACTGCCATCACCGATAGAAAGAGAAGTTTAAATTAGAAAG
Source organism: Eledone cirrhosa (assembly GCA_964016885.1). Lineage (NCBI taxonomy): Eukaryota > Metazoa > Mollusca > Cephalopoda > Octopoda > Eledonidae > Eledone > Eledone cirrhosa. Next base: position 95,551,997 of record OZ024743.1, on the reverse strand, counting down.
ATATGACTACTGACATCACAGACCGGAAGAGTAGTTTAAATTAGAAAGTTATGATTCTACTGCCATCACAGATAGAAAGAGAAGTGTAAATTAGAAAGATATGACTCTACTGCCATCACCGATAGAAAGAGAAGTTTAAGTTAGAAAGATATGTCTCTAGTGCCATCACCGATAGATAGAGAAGTTTAAGTTAGAAAGAAATGGCTCTACTGCCATCACAGTTAGAAAGAGAAGTTTAAATTAGAAAGATATGACTCTACTGCCATCACAGTTAGAAAGAGAAGTTTAAATTCGAAAGATATGACTCTACTGCCATCACAGATAGAAAGATAAGTTTAAATTAGAAAGATATGGCTCTACTGCCATCACCGATAGAAAGATAAGTTTAAATTAGAAAGGTATGACTCTACTGCCATCACAGATAGAAAGAGAAGTTTAAATTAGAAAGATATGGCTCTACTGCCATCAATGATAGAAAGAGAAGTTTAAATTAGAAAGGTATGACTCTACTGCCATCACAGATAGGAAGAGAAGTTTAAGGTAGAAAGATATGGCTCTACTGCCATCACCGATAGAAAGAGAAGTTTAAATTAGAAAGGTATGGCTCTACTGCCATCACAATTAGAAAGAGAAGTTTAAATTAGAAAGATATGACTCTACTGCCATCAATGATAGAAAGAGAAGTTTAAATTAGAAAGGTATGACTCTACTGCCATCACAGATAGGAAGAGAAGTTTAAGTTAGAAAGATATGGCTCTACTGCCATCACCGATAGAAAGAGAAGTTTAAATTAGAAAGATATGGCTCTACTGCCATCACAGATAGAAAGATAAGTTTAAATTAGAAAAATATGACTCGACTGCCATCACCGATAGGAAGAGAAGTTTAAATTAGAAAGATATGGCTCTACTGCCATCACAGATAGAAAGATAAGTTTAAATTAGAAAGATATGACTCTACTGCCATCACCGATAGCAAAAGAAGTTTAAATTAGAAAGATATGGCTCTACTGCCATCACCGATAGAAAGAGAAGTTTAAATTAGAAACATATGACTACTGACATCACAGAGGGGAAGAGAAGTTTAAATTAGAAAGATATGACTCTACTGCCATCACAGATAGAAAGAGAAGTGTAAATTAGAATGATATGACTCTAATGCCATCACAGATAGAAAGAGAAGTGTAAATTAGAAAGATATGACTCTACTGCCATCACCGATAGAAAGAGAAGTTTAAATTAGAAAGATATGGCTCTACTGCCATCACCGATAGAAAGAGAAGTTTAAATTGGAAAGATATGGCTCTACTGCCATCACAGATAGGAAGAGAAGTTTAAATTAGAAAGATATGGCTCTACTACATTCACAGATAGAAATATAATTTTAAATTAGAAAGATCTGACTCTACTGCCATCACCGATAGAAAGAGAAGTTTAAATTAGAAAGATATGACTACTGACATCACAGACCGGAAGAGTAGTTTAAATTAGAAAGTTATGATTCTACTGCCATCACAGATAGAAAGAGAAGTGTAAATTAGAAAGATATGACTCTACTGCCATCACCGATAGAAAGAGAAGTTTAAGTTAGAAAGATATGTCTCTAGTGCCATCACCGATAGATAGAGAAGTTTAAGTTAGAAAGAAATGGCTCTACTGCCATCACAGTTAGAAAGAGAAGTTTAAATTAGAAAGATATGACTCTACTTCCATCACAGTTAGAAAGAGAAGTTTAAATTAGAAAGATATGACTCTACTGCCATCACAGATAGAAAGAGAAGTTTAAATTAGAAAGATATGGCTCTACTGCCATCACAGATAGAAAGAGAAGTTTAAATTAGAAAGATATGGCTCTACTGCCATCAATGATAGAAAGAGAAGTTTAAATTAGAAAGGTATGACTCTACTGCCATCACAGATAGGAAGAGAAGTTTAAGGTAGAAAGATATGGCTCTACTGCCATCACCGATAGAAAGAGAAGTTTAAATTAGAAAGGTATGGCTCTACTGCCATCACAATTAGAAAGAGAAGTTTAAATTAGAAAGATATGACTCTACTGCCATCAATGATAGAAAGAGAAGTTTAAATTAGAAAGGTATGACTCTACTGCCATCACAGATAGGAAGAGAAGTTTAAGTTAGAAAGATATGGCTCTACTGCCATCACCGATAGAAAGAGAAGTTTAAGTTAGAAAGAAATGGCTCTACTGCCATCACAGTTAGAAAGAGAAGTTTAATTTGGAAATATATGACTCTACTGCCATCACAGTTAAAAAGAGAAGTTTAAATTAGAAAGATATGACTCTACTGCCATCACCGATAGAAAGATAAGTTTAAATTAGAAAGGTATGACTCTACTGCCATCACAGATAGAAAGAGAAGTTTAAATTAGAAAGATATGGCTCCACTGCCATCACCGATAGAAAGAGATGTTTAAGTTAGAAAGAAATGGCTCTACTGCCATCACAGATAGAAAGATAAGTTTAAATTAGAAAAATATGACTCGACTGCCATCACCGATAGGAAGAGAAGTTTAAATTAGAAAGATATGGCTCTACTGCCATCACAGTTAGAAAGAGAAGTTTAAATTAGAAAGATATGACTCTACTGCCTTCACAGATAGAAAGAGAAGTTTAAATTAGAAAGATATATCTCTGCTGCCATCACCGATAGAAAGATAAGTTTAAATTAGAACGATATGGCTCTACTGCCAAAACCGATAGAAAGATCAGTTTAAATTAGAAAGATATGGCTCTACTGCCATCACAGATAGAAAGAGAAGTTTAAATTAGAAAGATATGGCTCTACTGACATCAATGATAGAAAGAGATGTTTAAATTAGAAAGATATGGCTCTACTGCCATCACATATACAAAGAGAAGTTTAAATTAGAAAGATATGGCTCTTCTGCCATCAATGTTAGGAACAGAAGTTTAAATTAGAAAGATATGGCTCTACACCCATCAATGATAGGAAGAGACGCTGAAACTCTATAGGTTGGATCCAACGTAAACTATGAGAGTACAAGAATTCTAATGGGATCACAATGAGACAGAGAAGAAATACTTCGTATGTAGTACACAGGAGTTAGCAACAAGAGTACCTTTGCAATGAATGCTTTCAAATGCTCAAACCGCTCCATAGCAGTTAGCAACAAAAGTACCTTTGTAATGAATGCTTTCAAATGCTTATAAGTCTACATAGGAGTATTTGGTAGTTTCTCTTACCTAGGCGATTTACCTCACAGTTGAGGTGGGTACTCAGAAATCATAGTGGCCATGATAAGCAAGTAAGAAGCTGAAGGAACAACTACCGTAGCTAGCAACAATGAGGATTCCTTTCCAATTGAAGAGAAAAACGTATGGTCTTTGCGTACGAAGTACAATACTGCAGGGTAGAGAAACATGGTCACTGAATGCAGAAGATGAGATAAAACTGGAATGGAAATTTGACAAGCATTCTTCGTTGAATAAAGTACAGGAAGAATGAAGAACAAATGAGTTGAAAGAAAAACTAGACTTAGGAAGAATAAAATGTTATGTAGAAGAGATAAGGCTTTTAGGCCGGAAGTGGTCGTCAGTCATCCCGTCTTATTGGTTATGGTTTACTGGCACATTTCAAACAAAGGAATAAAGACATACCTCAATTTATGTTACAAAAAACATTTTTTTTATAGGAGCAATTACAAAATATATATGAATACATTAATGCTCTTAGGTTGGGTATATGTTGAAAACGTCAAATACTGCCACGTGGTGTTGGTGTCATATTTTGAGCTGCTGCGTGATTATCGCACGTCTATTGTCTCCAAGCACTCATTGTCCAAATATTATTGTCTCAGCCACTGACGTCAGAACGTGACGTCAGAACTAAGGGCAGTTAATCGACTGTGTAGGCAGTCGACGCTAGATGGCGTGATCTTCTACATGGCCTCCCATCAGATTTTTAGAAAATTAAATAAAAATAGGTTCATAAAATCATGCATGTAGAAAAACTGATTAGCAATCAGCAAAAATCCCAAACCAAGGAGCAATCAGCCCAACCGAGCATGAAGGGCACAACAATTTAGCCGTTATGAGTTTTACTGTGGCAGAAGATCCAGGATGTGAAATACCGTGCAAAACAAGAAACACAGTTCGACAATGGTTCAACGGAACAAAAGTGCGTGGCGTATCCAAAGAGACGTCGCAGAAATCCGTCCCCCTGCGGTCGGTAAAGGTAGGTATTTCATCCTGCAATTCACAAATTCAGGTGATGTAACATCCAACGATTCGAGGGTAGGCTGATCGGCTGCCAAGTGATTCAAATCTATGTCATCGGGCGACGAGATTGAAGTAATCGGTAAACGAGACAGGGCGTCGGCCGTTGTATTCATATGACCCGGAATATGTTGAATATCATTTGTAAACTGAGAGATGAGGTCAAGATGTCTAGTTTCTCTAGGCGAGTATTTATCTGCCTTAGCTTGCAAGGCGAATGTCAACGGCTTGTGGTCCGTGAAGATAGTAAACGTTCTTCCCTCAAGCATGTACGAAAAATGTTTCACTGATAAATATATTGCTAGCAACTCCCGTCCAAAGATGCTGTAGCGGGTTTCGGCAGGTTTCAGCTTCCTGGAGAAGAATTCCAACGGTTGCTGTTGATCGTTTCTACTCTGCTGCAAAACCGCGCCCACGGCAGTATCCGATGCGCATCAACACAAAGCGAAAGCTTAGCGTTGGACACTGGGTGAGCCAGAAAAGATGCATTGGCTAGAACCATTTTCGTATTCTCACAATCCTCGAGCTGAGTTTCATTCAAAGAAATGTCTCTATTTTTCTTTCGACAATTTTTCAAAATTTCCGGCAAAGAGAAGAGTAGCTTAGCACAATTCGGCACAAACCGCCTATAAAAATTAATCAGCCCCAAGAATTGGCGCAACTGACGAAGTGAAGTTGGTGGAGGAAAATCCTCTATAGCTATAACTCTCTCAGGAATAGGTCGAATACCGTCAGCATCAATGACGTGACCCCAAAAATTCAAAGATTCGGAACCAAAAACACATTTTGATGGATTAATCAGAACATTGTAATTCTTCAATCGAGAAAATAGAAGTTCCAGATGGCGCAAATGCTGCTCTGGAGAAGAGCTCGCAACAAGATGGTCATCAATGTAGGTGTATACAAAATCGAGGCCGCGAGTGACCTCATCCATAAAACGCTGGAAGGTGCTAGCAGCATTCCTTAACCCGAAAGGCATGGTGAGAAATTCGAAAGAACCAAATGGCGTAGTTATAGCCGTTTTCGGGATGTCGTCTCTGTTGACAGGAATCTGGTTGTAGGCTCGAATCAAATCGAGCTTTGAAAAAATTTTGCAACCTTGCAACGAGGATGCAAAATCCTGCAAATGAGGGATAGGATACCGATCCGGTACGGTCACCGAGTTCAATCTTCTCTAATCTCCAGTGGCTCTCCAATCGCCAGAAGATTTTGGCACCATGTGTAATGGAGATGCCACGAATAATTCCGAGCTGTAGCATATGATCGAACTCGGACCGTGCTGCTTTCAATTTGTCCGCTGGCAATCGACGAGGACGCGAAAAAACCGGAGCGCCAGTTGTAGTAATAAAATGCTCCTGGATCAGTGACTCTAAAAATTTCATGAGTCAATTGCGGGAACGATTTCAACAGTCCATGATATAAGTTTCCAGAGTTAGCAATAAAGAAAGTCGGGCTAATTGTAGAAAATTCCGCCGTCCTGCCACAAAGAGAAAAACCAGTTATATCGTCAATCAGTCGATGGTGACGAACGTCCACCGTCAAAGAAAAAAGTGCGCGCCCAAAATCGGGTATGGCAGATCAGCAACAGTGAGTACCCATTTGACATCCGGACGAAGATTTCGGAACTTAAGAAGAAGCGAGATGTGTCCAAAAGTTCTGATTGCTGACTGGTTGACAGCTTGCAATTCGATCAACGACTCGGGAGGAGTTACTGTCATAGTATTAACAGGCCAAATACTTCACGAAGCTCCTGTGTCCACTAGGAAGGCTCTTCCAGACAGGAGGTCCTCAATGAAGAAATGGCGGTTTCGTTTTGTTTCGCAGAGTTCACTAGCCGCCTTTAGTGACTCTGGTCCACATTTCCCGCAGTCGAATAATTACACGGAAGCCGGCAATGATCTGCCTTATCCGCATAGGTAGCATGATACCAGCACAATAATTGGTTACTGGCGGGCGAAGTAGTACGTCGACGTGGAGTCGCGAAAGAACGCGAACGACTCCTAGGCCGCCGAGAATACGGCCCATTCTCCCTGCACAATCGAGCGACTTGCTGCGTCAAAGCGTCAATAGCCTTCAACATGGCATCCTCGCGTGTCGAGACGGGCTGGTTTTAATAAGAGGAAGCGACACGCGAGTCCGAGGTGGTAGCCTTTTTAGAAAATTCCACGATTCGATCCGCGGAAGCAGCAATTTGCTCCAAAGAGCTGGTGTCCACTATATTTGCCAAAATAATTTGGACGCTGTTTGGCAGGCGAGAGAAAAATAATTTTTTTATGAAAGAATTATCCTGTTCAGGCGATTCACTGAGGTCCCTAATGTGGCGCAAAAATTCAGACGGCGACCTATCGCCCAGACACTCGTCCGCCAACAATGAACGAAATCTGCTCTCAGCAGAACGACTGTTCCTTCGAAGAATTTCTTCCCGCAACGAGTCATAGGAAATACTGGCCGACGGGTTCGTAATTAAATCTTTCACTGTTATAGCGAGTGAAGAAGGAATACCACTTATCAAAAAGTTGAGCTTTTTCTCGGTTTTTACTTCGTTGGCATCCAAATAAGCGTCTAGCTGCGCAAGCTAGAGTTTAGTATCGCCCGAGAACGCAGGCAAACCAGGAGCACTCATCGTCAATCTATTACCACATGGACGAATAAAAGTAATTAATGTTTAAAACGACGAGAAAACAGTACAATTTTCCCCCAAATATCCATTAAGTTGCCGCAAGCGAAGGAAATTCAGCCACAGTACAAGAAATAGCAGCTAAAATCCCAAAGTTAGAATATGTGGAACAAACTAGCAGATATCAGACAAGATGGCGTCGCATTTCTTCTCCAAATTGAGAATATGGTCGCGTGACGAGGCTAAGCCAATCAGATGGTCGCATTTTAAGAAGAAAGACAATGTGCGGGAATGTTAGCTGGCCAGTAAGACGAACAATTTTCAATTTAAAAACGAATGGTGAAATTAAGAAGGTTGCCTTTTCATATTTAATCGTCGAAGGTCACCACTTTAGGCGGGAGTGGTCGTCAGTCATCCCGTCTAATTGGTTATGGTTTATTGGCACATTTCAAACAAAGGAATAAAGACATACCTCAATTTATGTTACAAAAAAACATTTTTTATATAGGAGCAATTACAAAATATATACGAAACATTAATGCTCCTAGGTTGGGAATATGTTTAAAACGTCAAATACTGCCACATGGTGTTGGTGTCATCTCTTGAGCTGCTGCGTGATTATCGCACGTCTATTGTCTCCAAGCACTCATTGTCCAAGTATTATTGTCTCAGCCACTGACGTCAGAACTAAGGGCAGTTAATCGACTGTGTAGGCAGTCACCGCTAGATAGCGTGATCTTCTACAGGCTTATTTGTAAGGACTTGCAATGTACAAGGGAAGATTTTAGATAGGTAATTGAAGTGAAAAGTACTTAAAGGTGCATTAAACTGTGGTAAGAGGAAGGCTGAGAAAGGCATAGGCAGAAGT
>OZ024743.1:95466755-95539255 GCA_964016885.1 Eledone cirrhosa | reverse complement strand
GCCTATAACGATAACTTGTTATCCCATATTTATATATATATATATATATATGTGTGTGTGTGTATAGACACACATAAATATTAGGTTATATCTGAAGAAGGAAACATCAACTTGTAACTGTGAAACACAACTCCCACGTCTAGTATAAGCTTGTTTCACCTACCAAGATTATTTGTCTCCTAGTTTAATGAAGTTTTTAAGAAAAGCATACCAAATCACGTTTTATCTTTTCCGGCAGAATTTCTTTATTTTTTCAGTTCGTTTTGCATTTTTAATTTTTTGATATTTGTAAAGACAGAAAAATAGGCTATTGATTCTTCGCCTACGTAATTTTTGATTCATAAAAAATTTTATTATAGAACATTTGCAGCGTAATTCTACCAACATGAACGCCTACACACAACTACAATAGGTTAAACAGTGACTATTACTGTCTCTGAAACAGTGTTTCTGTTTGTTAGATACCGATAATATATGATTTAAACTCTATATACCTTAGATGTATTAATGTTGTATCAATGTAGATGGATGGATAGAAAGACAGAAATGTGTATATATATATATGTGTGTGTGTGTGTGTGTGTATGTGTGTGTATATATATATACATGTGTGTGTATATATGTGTGTGTGTGTGTGTAGATAAATAGATTGATAGAAAGATCGATAGATAGATAAATGGTGTCATTGTAAAGGGGACCTTTCTCCTTTCTCTCGGCTAGAAGGCCTACGCCCTTTAAAACTCTCTCTCTCTCTTTCTCTCTTTGTCTGTCTGTCTCTCTCTCTCTCTTTCTCTCTTTGTCTGTCTGTCTCTCTCTCTCTCTCTCTATATATATATATATATATATGTGTGTGTGTGTGTGTGTGTGTGTGTGTATCTACAGTCGTCTCTTCGCTTCTCCTCACAACTAGAATAGAGGATACAATATCTGTTAGTATGTATCCCTGAAATAGTGTTCTATTTGTCCCATACTAATGTTTGCTGAGTTTGCCTGTATAGGATTTAGATGTGTTAATGTAGCATTAATATATAACATTAAAAAATGTAATATGCAATATATACCAAACACACATGTGTCCTAATTCATTGGAGAGACAAGATGGGAGAGAACTAGTATAAATACTATAAGGAGAGAGGGTTCTGATAGACACACGAAACGGTAATAAGGCAGACGATGCCATAGATTGGACCTCCGTCGGTTTCATTGATGAATGTTCCATTTGTTTGATCAACGGAACAGGCAATTCATAATATTACCGTGTAAGTGGCTAAGCATCCCATAGACACGTGTATCCTTAACGTTATTACAAGGGCGGTGGATTGGCAGTATCGGTAGAGGGTCGGACGCCATGCTTTCCAGCATAGTTACGTCCCTTTACGGTCTGAGTTCAAATCCCGCCGAGGTTAACTTTGCCTTTCATCCTTACGGGGTCGATAAAATAAAGTACCAGTAATGTACTGGGTAATTGATGGCCCTGTGCCAAATGTAGAAACAGTTATTATCAGGGGGATTCAGCGTGACATGGTTACCCCATTTAATTACAAGTGCACTATATCCTTTGTTTCTAATCAGTTTCCTTTAACCCAGTTTTACTCACAATAGTAGACTTGAAGCTATGGTAAGTGACATTTGTCCACGATGTTACACAGTGCCATTGAACCCAGGGTTCAATGGTTGCCAATTGAAATTCTTCGCCATTCGGTCGTGTTTCCTCCACTCACGATGACATAACTTTGTATTCAAGCGTTCTAACCTGAGTTCGCTTGTTGAAAATAAAACATCGTAATAAGTATACATATTAATTAAACTTTAATACACACACATATAATTTCTGCCTTATTAATAAATTGTATTGTTTTATACACAGATACATACATGCATAAATACGTAGGTACATACATACATACATACATACATACATACATACATACATACATACATACATACATACATAAGATATGATATGGGACAGGGAGAAGAAAACATGCACAGTAGTGGAAATTAGCTGCCCAGCAGATGCCAATATAATATCAAAGATTAGTGAAAAGGAGAATATTTATGCAGAACTGATGAGAAATCTGTAGATACTCCACCCTGATTACACCTTCAGATTTATGCCTGTGATTATTGGGGCACTGGGATATGTTAGTAACTGCCTCAATACAAATCTTGAGAAGCTAGGCTTCACAGGAACAGAAAGAACACAACTAGTTAGGAAACTACAAGTACAATCCATTAATGGAACAGTAAAAATATGTAAAACATTCCAAAAATGTTGCATCTAATAACTGCATATACACATGTACAGATACAAAGCATATACACATGCACACATACAACTCAAAACATACACATCCATACATACAATAACATCCATATCTACACATGCATGCATACATACATATCTACCTAGTTGATGTTGTGTAAATTCCAATGAGAGAGTCTTGTGTCTATGTTAGAAACCGACTCTCTATTGGTAAAACTTTGTGAAATTATAAAACCAGAAGAACATACATACATGTATATATATACATACATGTTTAGATACATTCATACATACATGTATGCAAATATACATAGAAACATACATACATATATATATATTCATACAAAAATGCATGCATAGAAAAATACATACATTCATACATGGTACACAGCACTCCTTAAAATCATGAGTTTGTTCCCGGTTTCAATCCCACTGCGTGTTATCTTGAGTAAGTGTACTTTACATTAGCATCTACTCTATTAGTGAGTGACAGTGGCAAGATGGGAACTGTTTGTATGTCTGTCGGACGTAATTCCAGGAGCCAGTCTTGTCACACACACAGTGTCACACCAAATCTCCTTGAATATTACTTTAAGTGTATATGTGTCTGTAAAATGCTCAAGCTCTTGTGCGTTAATTTCATAAGCATTCTGTTGCTCTGATTCATTCTATTCCAAATGTAAAGTTTAATTTCATTTAATGAGAATTAGTGTTTAAATCCAATGAAAACAGCCTCCTACACCCTAATATATTCTATTCAATTATATCCCCGTCAAGATATCTATTCTGATAATACAATAACAAAATCCGTTTTCCTTCAAACTTCAATTCAAATAAACGAATATAAATTGATTACTTATTTAACCTACTGTAATAAAAAGAAAATTCAATATCTTTTCAAATATTTCTTATCTCTTAAGCTAAATATATTCAATTCTCGGATTAACGGTTAACATAACCTGTCACCGTTACACAAAGGTTAACATCGTCTTTTTTACCGGGTAATGTTCATAAAATCAAAACCTCGTATTATAATCAGGGATAATATTATCAACCGACTATAGTTAGTAAAAAGGCTTCGGCGCAATAAGATCACAATAATCTGTTTATATCTACTATTTGCACTCATACACACATACACATACACTCATACACACATATGCACACACAGATATACACACGCACACATACACATATATACACACATTTAACGCGAGAAGTCGCGTGGGAGACTATTCATCAAATTTAAGATAAATACTATCTCCAACAGAAAAGCCACAATTATCTTGTAAAATCACTCGACATTCTTTTTATGATATTCGTAGAGATATCCATCACAACATTTAATTCACCTTACAATGATTTGCTGAACACGACAGCATCCACATCAACAGCACTGGCGAAGAATCGAAGTAAAGCATACAGGGAGAGAGAGAGAGAGAAAGAGAGAGAGAGAGAGAGAGAGAGAGAGAGAGAGAGAGAGAGAGAGAGAGAGAGAGAGCGAGAGAGAGAGAGAGATTTGTTTGAATACTTAGTGTTGGTTTATCCACGTCATGGGTATCAATAAGTGTATTGTATCAGATGGAGTATCAATATTAGGGAGAAAAAAAGAAGCGGTTTCACACATTTAACTTCGGTTTATTGTTCTTACATCATACCTTTTATGCACATTTTAGAGGCATTAAGATATCATTACGTCATAGTTATCTTATGCGTTGTTACCAAACAGGTGTTGAAACGAAATCAACGTTTTCTTTTTGTTTTTGGTTTTTGATATGCCTGTCGTCGAAGGGATGTTCACATATCGGCTTCCGGCAGGCATATATATCAACGCTGGTGCTGGCAAGCCAGAGGTAGATGAGTAAGAGCTACTGTAGTGATGGTAGCAGGGGAAAGTGATGTTCCGATGATTTCATACGAATGAAATAGTTCTAGTCTTGCAGAAGCCATTTCTATATAATATATATACACATACAGAAAAACTTGAAGTGGATATCTTCAAATATATAGGATTCACGTTAACCAATGGCAACAGATCACTAAAGTAGATAACAATACTTGAATCCTCGGCCTGGTTTCTTCTGTCATAGCAAAGCTTAACATCATATGGAAAAGCAAGTCCATTAGCTTTCTAGCGAAGTTCCAACTGTACAGGTTCCTCGTAGTTCCCTGGGTACTGTCAGGTCTTGAATAATGCCCCCCCCCCCGCCACCCTCCACTTATTAATTTTTCAGTTTTTCTCACCCTTCATGCTTTTATTCCAGCCCCACTATTATTTGGGACCCGAGTGTAAACATAATATATTTTTTCGGATAACTGGTTTAAGGAAAAATGACCCCATTTTTTTGTCAAATTTATTGGCAATGCAAAAACAATCAGACTGTTCCTTTACGAGACCTCACACCAAAGTTTTCATTCACACAAAAATCTGTAAACACACACAAACATAACCAAATATACATAGGTATAACACATATAGACAAAGCAACACAGGCATAAAAAAACGTGATATTTTTCCATCACACTTTATATATATATATAATACATAGAGTTATCTCTTTATTATTTGTGTGTGTATGCATTTTACCGGCAACGTAGCGATGGGTAATGACCTAGGTTGGAATAATATAAGAGGTTGAAGCTTTTATTATAACAACCAAGGAATTTCAAATATGTCGGACGTGTAAAATAGAATTACAAATATAACATGAAACAAAAATTACTCAAAAATGCATTAGCTTATTTATCACTGTTTCTCGCAGAACCCCTAACAACCTCTTGCGGGACATTAGATTTCCGGGAGAGCAACGCTGGTCTAAAGTGACAACCCCAACGTCTGGTTGCACCAGTTGCAGGAATTTGATGAGGATGATGATGATACACACACACACACACATACACACACACACACACACACAGACACACACACACACACACACACACACACACACACACACACACACACCGACAAACTCAAGCATGTTTATATATTGAAGCCTTATTTTAGAGCTTTTAGGTGCATGTTAATTAAGATTATACATTGTATATTTAAATGTACTGGTTGTTAAAAGATTTGTATTGGTGCTCCAACACAGTGTTATACACATATACGTATTATATATTTGTTTAACCCCAAGTCGGTTTGGACCAATAACGTTCGTAATTCCGTTAGGGTTTCTAAATCCACTTAGACTCATATTCCGAAGGAAGCGGTTTTAGCGGCGTGCTTTCCATTGTTATGCTTTTGTAGTGGATCTCTAGGATTATGTAGCTTTAAGTATTTTACAAGTAACAGGCAATTTTAGTTCTGGGTATACATACATAAACACATACATACACGCATACATACATACATACATACATACATACATACATACATACATACATACATACATACATACATACATACATACATATATGCGTGCATACAAACATGCATACATACATATATGGCGGCTGCCAACTCGTTTTCGAGTACGGCCACTACTTCATATCCATGTAGGAGAACTGATGTGCTGAACGAGTGTGAGTTTTTAGTCCAGCCAGCGACTTGAAAACTCTGGTACAAACACTGCACTTGTGACAATTATTGACACATAGTGCTGGGCCCATGATACCATGTGACGACAAGTGCAGAGAGATCTCCAGATATAAAGCAATGCCTGTGCCGTGAAGCTTTTATAGTGAGTAAAGGAACTGCACAAAGCCAGTCCCACTCTCTTAACCAAGATGATATTCACCAAAAAGAAGAACAAGTCAACATCATTGGATACCATCATAGTTGCAGGTGTTATATCAGAGTTTTCCTTCTCCTAGAATTCTGCCTTGACAAAGGCTAAGGGGTCATCTCTCCCGGTGATTTTGGATGGCCATTGACTCTTAAGAGCTCTTTTGCCCTTTGACAGGTTTTGTTTTTATTCCTGCAGGATGTCCAAAGTCACTCTCCTCACCAAGAAACGTTGGTGGGGTTGCCAGTTTAGTCGCCAACGACCCGACCATGGGACAGGTTGTACTGGGATACATGTTACCAGTCGCACCAACTGGTGACCTGACATACATATATATATACATACAAACATACATACATACATACAAACATACAAACATACATACATACATACAACCAAACATACATATTTACATACATACATACATATATACAACCAAACATACATACATACATACATACACAGATATGATTGTGTCGCAAACTTCTTAACTATTTGGCCATGCTGTGTCCACATATGAAAATAGCTGCAAAATCAATAACGTCGTATTAGCTGCTGGGATGACACCACTGATGAGTGGAAGAGCAGTAATTATCTTTCACCAAGTCTGTTTCAGCCACTTCCTCTGTAAACATCACCAGAATCTGCAAGTGTAGCGAAATAAACTGCATAGTGAAGAGTACACTGCTATTCACAGTCCATCCTGTCATATCAGAATGTAGAGTGTTATCCTGAACCAGGCAGAGCTTCCAATGTAGTGATTCCTATTGTCACACCTATCCTCCTTCGATCCAACTGCTTACGATCAAGGTGCCTGGCTTAGTGGTTAAGGGTTTCGGCCCACAACTGCAAGATCATGAGTTTGATTTCTGTTGTCAGGTTTTGTCCTTGAGCAAGCCCTTTATTTCATGTTGCCACAGTCTACTCAGTGAGCAAAAATGAGTTATCCCTGTGACCCAAAAAGCCTGCCCTGTTACACACTGTGTTATGCTGAATCTCCCTGAGATTTACAGTGTGTGTGGAACGTTCATCTGCTTACAATATTATTTCATGAACAGGCTTGATCGAACAACTGAAGTGCACATCGTCGAAACCAACGGAGGTCCATTGTTTTAAATAATCGATCGTAGAGTAGTGACAGTTGTATTTCTACATTAATGGTAATTGATATTTAATTCAATTCCTTACAAGATATACACGGAAGTGATATAGACGGAAGTGAAAAACAGGAAGTGAATCGAACTGCAAAAATAAAGTAAAAACACTAAAAAGTAGTATTTGTCATAGGTTCTCTTTACTACTAATGTGACAAAGTGATTAGGGATGGTTAAATACTATTTATACAACTGGTTAACTTAAGAAGCATCGGGAAAATTTGCAATGTTGTAGTCCTAACGCAAATGGCCAAAATAATAGTTGATCACTTTAAATAATAGGTGAGAAAATCATATAAAGTACCACCGGAGACGAAACATGAGGTGCCAAGGGTGCATGCGAGGAATCAAACACTACATTTCTTGAATGCCAGGTGGGTGGGTTAACTATTATGCTAGGGAGACTCTGGCCTTTAATCATATCTAATTACATGTAGCTACATCTGTAAAAATCTGGTTGAACGAAGAATTATTGGGAAAATATAATATTTCTGTTAGCAAAACTGTTTTGTTGTTTTATTAATTCTGATATTGCTGTTAACTTGTAACTAGTAGTAGGAATACAAGGAATATATGGGATGAACTGGTCTTTAAAAGATAACTCTTCTGCTAAGCTCAACAAGGTGGGTTAACCATCTAACATTGATATGTTTATAGCACCTATATGTGGTAATAGAACCCTACTGCTGTGTTGATAGTACCACTGTTAATAGAACACTACTGCTGTGTTGATAGTACCACTGTTAATAGAACCCCACTGCTGTGTTGATAGTACCACTGTTAATAGAACCCCACCGCTGTGTTGATAGTACCACTGTTAATAAATCTGACCCCACTGCTGTGTTGATAGGACCACTGGTAATAGAACCCCACTGCTGTGTTGATAGTACCACTGTTAATAGATCTAATCCCACTGCTGTGTTGATAGCACTGCTGTGTTGATAGTACCACTGTTAATAGAACTAACACCCACTGCTGTGTTGATAGTACCACTGTTCATAGAACCCTACTGTGTGTTGATAGTACCACTGGTAATAGAACACCACTACTGTGTTGATAGTACCACAGTTAATAGAACCCTACTGCTGTGTTGATAGTACCACTGTTAATAGAACCCCACCGCTGTGTTAATAGTACCACTGTTAATAGATCTAATCCCACTGCTGTGTTGATAGTACCACTGTTAATAGAACCCCACCGCTGTGTTGATAGTACCACAGTTAATAGAACCCTACTGCTGTGTTGATAGTACCACTGTTAATAGAACCCCACCGCTGTGTTGATAGTACCACAGTTAATAGAACCCTACTGCTGTGTTGATAGTACCACAGTTAATAGAACCCTACTGCTGTGTTGATAGTACCACTGTTAATAGAACCCCACCGTTGTGTTAATAGTACCACTGTTAATAGAACCCCACCGCTGTGTTGATAGTACCACTGTTAATAGATCTAACCCCACTGCTGTGTTGATAGTACCACTGGTAATAGATCTAACCCCACTGCTGTGTTGATAGTACCACTGGTAATAGAACCCCGCTACTGTGTTCATAGTACCACTGTTAATAGAACCCCACCGCTGTGTTGATAGTACCACTGTTAATAGAACCCCACTGCTGTGTTGATAGTACCACTGTTAATAGAACCCCACCGCTGTGTTGATAGTACCACTGTTAATAGAACCCCGCCGCTGTGTTGATAGTACCACTGTTAATAGAACCCCACCGCTGTGTTGATAGTACCACTGTTAATAAATCTAACCCCACTGCTGTGTTGATAGTACCACTGGTAATAGAACCCCGCTACTGTGTTCATAGTACCACTGTTAATAGAACCCCACTGCTGTGTTGATAGTACCACTGTTAATAGATCTAATATCACTGCTGTCTTGATAGTACCACTGGTAATAGAACCCCGCTACTGTGTTCATAGTACCACTGTTAATAGAACCCCACCGCTGTGTTGATAGTACCACTGTTAATAAATCTAACCCCACTGCTGTGTTGATAGTACCACTGGTAATAGAACCCCGCTACTGTGTTCATAGTACCACTGTTAATAGAACCCCACTGCTGTGTTGATAGTACCACTGTTAATAGATCTAACCCCACTGCTGTGTTGATAGTACCACTGGTAATAGAACCCCCGCTACTGTGTTCATAGTACCACTGTTAATAGAACCCCACTGCTGTGTTGATAGTACCACTGTTAATAGATCTAACCCCACTGCTGTGTTGATAGTACCACTGGTAATAGAACCCCGCTACTGTGTTCATAGTACCACTGTTAATAGAACCCCACTGCTGTGTTGATAGTACCACTGTTAATAGATCTAACCCCACTGCTGTATTGATAGTACCACTGGTAATAGATCTAACCCCACTGCTGTGTTGATAGTACCACTGGTAATAGAACCCCACTACTGTGTTGATAGTACCACTGTTAATAGATCTAATCCCACTGCTGTGTTGATAGTACCACTGGTAATAGAACCCACTGCTGTGTTTATAGTACCACTGTTAATAGAACCCCACCGCTGAGTTGATAGTACCACTGTTAATATAAACCCACCGCTGTGTTGTTAGTACCACTCTTAATAGATCTAATATCACTGCTGTCTTGATAGTACCACTGGTAATAGAACCCAACTGCAGTGTTGATAGTACCACTGTTAATAGATCTAATCCCACTGCTGTCTTGATAGTACCACTGGTAATAGAACCCAACTGCAGTGTTGATAGTACCACTGTTAATAGATCTAATCCCACTGCTGTGTTGATAGTACCACTGGTAATAGAACCCACTGCTGTGTTCATAGTAGCACTGGTAATAGATCTAACCCCATTGCTGTGATGATAGTGCCACTGGTAATAGAACCCCATATTGAAGGTATGTGACAGTGGTTTGGGTGTTGGGCTTACTATCATAATGTCATGGGTTCGTTTCCTAGACCGGGTGGTACCTTATGTTCTTCAGCAAAAGGCACCATTTCACTCTGCTCCAGAAACTCAACCGAGGAGCAACAGTAGCCAGGGTTATACTTGCGATGACTTTGTATCCAGTGGGTAGTCTTGTACTCCCAGTCGCTTACCAGTAATTAAACGGGTTGAGCTCCAGCTGTGAGAGAGCCTCCGTGGATAGGGCGAGGGTTCATTTTATATTTTTCTTTATAGAACACAATTTAGCATATTATAGACATAGAGATAGAACAGGGGGTAGGAATAGAAGACAGGGAATAGGGGTATAAGAGATTGTAGGAATAGAAGACAGGGAATAGGGTTATAAGAGATTGTAGGAATAGAAGACAGGGAATAGGGTTATAAGAGATTGTAGGAATAGAAGACAGGGAATAGGGGTATAAGAGATTGTAGGAATAGAAGACAGGGAATAGGGTTATAAGAGATTGTAGGAATAGAAGACAGGGAATAGGGGTATAAGAGATTGTAGGAATAGAAGACAGGGAATAGTGTTATAAGAGATTGTAGGAATAGAAGAGAGGGAATAGGGGTATAAGAGATTGTAGGAATAGAAGACAGGGAATAGAGGTATAAGAGATTGTAGGAATAGAAGACAGGAAATAGGGGTATAAGAGATTGTAGGAATAGAAGACAGGGAATAGTGTTATAAGAGATTGTAGGAATAGAAGACAGGGAATAGGGGTATAAGAGATTGTAGGAATAGAAGACAGGGAATAGGGGTATAAGAGATTGTAGGTATAGAAGACAGGGAATAGGGGTATAAGAGATTGTAGGAAGAAAAGACAGGGAATAGGGGTACAAGAGATTGTAGGAATAGAAGACAGGGAATAGGGTTATAAGAGACTAGCAGTAAAGCCCGGCGTTGCTCGGGGTCGCTCAGTAGCTGTGTTAAAGTTACAATGTTAAGTTTCTTTCTTGGCTTAAAAACTGTAGTGTCTACTGTGCAGACTTGCATGTGGTGTTTTTGATTAATATTCCCTCAACCAACAATATGCATTATGAAGTTAAGAAAACATAACGTTAACCCGAATGTTATAACAAAAGAGGATGCTGGGGATAGAAACTGCACTGGTTATTTATTAACAAAGATCGAAAATGTAAACACTGCAACGCAGAGAAAAACATTAGCGTAACCAAATTATCAGTTATGTCTGTCTGCACGCCTATATCACCTCTCTGCACGACTGTCTGTCTGCACGCCTATATCACCTCTCTGCACGACTGTCTGTCTGCACGCCTATATCACCTCTCGGCACGACTGTCTGTCTGCACGCGTATATCAGCTCTCTGCACGACTGTCTGTCTGCACGACTGTCTGTCTGCACGCCTAACGACGAAATATTTGCTTGTTTTACGTAGTCTTTAAATAGACTTGTTTTCAAGTAAAAATATTGTTTTAAAATGCTTTTAAATGGAAATGAAGCCAAACGGAAGCTTAGTGTTCGAACTGATGAATTTTGCAGGTCAATATTTTGCTGGCTCGACAACTGTTCGTGTATTGTGTTAATGTCATTTTAAACGCTGAGAAAGCCAGCGTAATTCTTTACGTAAGACGCTCAATGTAAACAGAACAAAGGGAAATAACTGATAACTTACGCTCAAAAATCGATACATTATATTCGATTTCGTCACATAGGGTGGGTCAATTTGAAATATTTTTTTTCCGATGTCTTCGCTAGGACGCAATGTACAAGTATAGCAATTTCGGTGCAATTCCGTCAGAGATTCTAAGAGGAGATGTGTGCCAAAAATCGATAGACAGACAGACAACCACAGTTTTATATATATAGATTGTAGGAATAGAAGACAGGGAATAGGGTTATAAGAGATTGTAGGAATAGAAAACAGGGAATAGGGTTATAAGATATTGTAGGAAGAGAAGACAGGGAATAGGGGTACAAGAGATTGTAGGTATAGAAGACAGAGAATAGGGGTATAAGAGATTGTAGGAATAGAAGACAGGGAATAGGGTTATAAGAGATTGTAGGAAGAGAAGACAGGGAATAGGGGTACAAGAGATTGTAGGAATAGAAGACAGGGAATAGGGTTATAAGAGATCGTAGGAATAGAAGACAGGGAATAGGGTTATAAGAGATTGTAGGAATAGAAGACGGGGAATAAGGTTATTAGAGATTGTAGGAATAGAAGATAGGGAATAGGGTATGAGATATTGTAGGAATAGAAGACGGAGAATAGGGTAATAAGAGATTGTAGGAATAGAAGACGGGGAATAGGTTAATAATAGATTGTAGGAATAGAAGTCAGGGAATAGGGTTATAAGAGATTGTAGGAATAGAAGACGGGGAATAAGGTTATTAGAGATTGTAGGAATAGAAGATAGGGAATAGGGTATGAGATATTGTAGGAATAGAAGACGGAGAATAGGGTAATAAGAGATTGTAGGAATAGAAGACGGGTAATAGGTTAATAATAGATTGTAGGAAGAGAAGACAGGGAATAGGGGTACAAGAGATTGTAGGTATAGAAGACAGAGAATAGGGGTATAAGAGATTCTAGGAATAGAAGACAGGAATAAGGTTATAAGAGATTGTAGCAATAGAAGACAGGGAATAGGATTATAAGAGATTGTAGGAATAAAAGACAGGGAATAGGGGTATAAGTGATTGTAGGAATAGAAGACAGGAAATAGGGGTATAAGAGATTGTAGCAATAGTAGACAGGGGATAGGGTTATAAGAGATTGTAGGAATAGAAGACAAGGAATAGGGTTATAAGAGATTGTAGGAATAGAAGACAGGGAATAGAGTTATAAGAGATTGTAGGAATATAAGACAGGGAATAGGGGTATAAGAGATTGGAGGAATAGAAGACAGGGAATAGGGTTATAAGAGATTGTAGGAAGAGAGGACAGGGAATAGGGGTACAAGAGATTGTAGGAATAGAAGACAGGGAATAGGGTTATAAGAGATTGTAGGAATAGAAGACAGGGAATAGTGTTATAAGAGATTGTAGGAATAGAAGTCAGGGAATAGGGTTATAAGAGATTGTAGGAATAGAAGACTGGGAATGGGTAATAAGAGATTGTAGGAATAGAAGACAGAGAATAGCGGTATAAGAGATTGTAGGAATAGAAGATGGGGAATAGGGTTATAAGAGATTGTATGAATAGAAGACAGAGAATAGGGATATTAGATATTATAGGAATAGAAGACGGAGAATAGGGTAATAAGAGATTGTAGGAATAGAAGACAGAGAATAGGGGTATAAGAGATTGTAGGAATAGAAGACAGGGAATAGGGTTATAAGGGATTATAGGAATAGAAGACAGGGAATATGGGTATAAGGGTTTGTAGGAATAGAAGACGGGGAATAGGGTTATAAGAGATTGTAGGAATTGAAGACAGGGAATAGGGGTATAAGAGATTGTAAGAATAGAAGACAGGGAATAGGGGTATAAGAAATTGTAGGAATAGAAGACAGGAATAAGGTTATAAGAGATTGTAGCAATAGAAGACAGGGAATAGGATTATAAGAGATTGTAGGAATAAAAGACAGGGAATAGAGGTATAAGTGATTGTAGGAATAGAAGACAGGAAATAGGGGTATAAGAGATTGTATCAATAGTAGACAGGGGATAGGGTTATAAGAGATTGTAGGAATAGAAGACAAGGAATAGGGTTATAAGAGATTGTAGGAATAGAAGACAGGGAATAGAGTTATAAGAGATTGTAGGAATATAAGACAGGGAATAGGGGTATAAGAGATTGTAGGAATAGAAGACAGGGAATAGGGTTATAAGAGATTGTAGGAAGAGAGGACAGGGAATAGGGGTACAAGAGATTGTAGGAATAGAAGACAGGGAATAGGGTTATAAGAGATTGTAGGAATAGAAGACAGGGAATAGTGTTATAAGAGATTGTAGGAATAGAAGTCAGGGAATAGGGTTATAAGAGATTGTAGGAATAGAAGACTGGGAATGGGTAATAAGAGATTGTAGGAATAGAAGACAGAGAATAGCGGTATAAGAGATTGTAGGAATAGAAGATGGGGAATAGGGTTATAAGAGATTGTATGAATAGAAGACAGAGAATAGGGATATTAGATATTATAGGAATAGAAGACGGAGAATAGGGTAATAAGAGATTGTAGGAATAGAAGACAGAGAATAGGGGTATAAGAGATTGTAGGAATAGAAGACAGGGAATAGGGTTATAAGGGATTATAGGAATAGAAGACAGGGAATATGGGTATAAGGGTTTGTAGGAATAGAAGACGGGGAATAGGGTTATAAGAGATTGTAGGAATTGAAGACAGGGAATAGGGGTAATAAGAGATTGTAGGAATAGAAGACAGGGAATAGGGGTATAAGAAATTGTAGGAATAGAAGACAGGGAATAGGGTTATAAGAGATTGTAGTAATAGAAGACATGGAATAGGGCTATAAGAGATTGTAGGAATAGAAGACAGGAAATAGGGGTATAAGCGATTGTAGGAATAGAAGACAGGGAATAGGGTTATAAGAGATTGTAGGAATAGAAAACAGGAAATAGAGGTATAAGAGATTGTAGGAATATAAGACAGGGAATAGGGGTATAAGAGATTGGAGGAATAGAAGACATGGAATAGGGTTATAAGAGATTTTAGGAATAGACGTCAGAGAATAGGGCTATACGAGATTGTAGCAATAGAAGATAGATATTAGGGGTATAAGAGATTGTAGGACTAGAAGACAGGGAATAGGGTATAAGAGATTGTAATAATACAATTCAGGGAATAGGGGTATAAGAGATTGTAGGAATAGAAGACAGGAAATAAGGCTATAAGAGATTGTAGGAATAGAAGACGGAATAAGGTATAAGAGATTATAGGAATAGAAGACAGAGAATAGGGCATAAGAGATTGTAGGAATAGAAGACACGGAATAGTGGTATAAGTGATTGTAAGAATACAAGACAGTGAATAGGGGTATAAGAGATTGTAGGAATAGAAAACGGGGAATAGGGTTATAAGAGATTGTAGGAATAGAAGACAGGGAATAGGGGTATAAGAGATTGTAGGAATAGAAGACAGGGAATAGAGTTATAAGAGATTGTAGGAATAGAAGACTGGGAATAGGGTAATAAGAGATTGTAGGAATAGAAGACAGAGAATAGGGGTATAAGAGATTGTAGGAATAGAAGACAGAGAATAGGGATATTAGTATTATAGGAAGAGAAGACGGAGAATAGGGTAATAAGAGATTGGAGGAATAGAAGACAGAGAATAGGGGTATAAGAGATTGTAGAAATAGAAGACAGGGAATAGGGTTATAAGGGATTATAGGAATAGAAGACAGGGAATATGGGTAAAAGGGTTTGTAGGAATAGAAGACGGGGAATAGGGTTATAAGAGATTGTAGGAATTGAAGACAGGGAATAGGGGTATAAGAGATTGTAGGAATAGAAGACATGGAATAGGTCTATAAGAGATTGTAGGAATAGAAGACAGGAAATAGGGGTATAAGAGATTCTAGGAATAGAAGACAGGGAATAGAGGCATAAGAGATTGTAGGAATAGAAGACAGGGAATAGGGGTATAAGAGATTGTAAGAATAGAAGACAGGGAATAGGGGTATAAGAGATTGTAGGAATATAAGACAGGGAATAGGGTTATAAGTGTTTGTAGGAATAGAAGACAGGGAATAGGGGTATAGGAGATTTTAGGAATAGAAGAGAGGGAATAGGGGTATAAGTGATTGTAGGAATAGAAGACAGGGAATAAGGCTATAAGAGATTGTAGGAATAGAAGACGGAATAAGGGTATTAGAGATTGTAGGAATAGAAAACAGAGAATAGAGGTATAAGAGATTGTAGAAATAGAAGACAGGGAATAGGGGTATAAGAAATTGTAGGAGTAGAAGACAGGGAATAGGGTAATAAGAAATTGTAGGAATAGAAGACAGGGAATAGGCGTATAAGAGAGTGTAGGAATAGAAGACAGGGAATAGGGTTATAAGAGATTGTAGTAATAGAAGACATGGAATAGGGCTATAAGAGATTGTAGGAATAGAAGACAGGAAATAGGGGTATAAGAGATTGTAGGAATAGAAGACAGGGAATAGGGTTATAAGTGTTTGTAGGAATAGAAGACAGGGCATAGGGGAATAAGAGATTGTAGGAATAGAAGACAGGGAATAAGGGTATAAGAGATTGTAGGATAGAAGACGGAATAAGGGTATAAGATATTGTAGGAATAGAAGACAGAGAATAGGGGCATAAGAGATTGTAGGAATAGAAGACACGGAATAGGGGTATAAGAGATTGTAAGAATACAAGACGGGGAATAGGGGTATAAGAGATTGTAGGAATAGAAGACCGTGAATAGTGTTATAAGAGATTGTAGGAATAGAAGACAGGAAATAGAGGTTGACGAGATTGTAAGAATACAAGACAGGGAATAAGGGTATAAGAGATTGTAGGAATAGAAGACAGGGAATAGGGGCATAAGTTATTGTAGGAATAGAAGACGGAGAATAGGGTAATAAGAGAATGTAGGAATAGAAGACAGGGAATAGGGTTATATTTGATTGTAGCAATAGAAGACAGGGAATAGGGTAAAAAGAGATTGTAGGAATAGAAGACAGGGAATAGGGGTATAAGTGATTGAAGGAATAGAAGACAGGAAATAGGGGTATAAGAGATTGTAGCAATAGAAGACAGGGGTTAGGGTTATAAGAGATTGTAGGAATAGAAGACAGAGAATAGGGGTATAAGAGATTGTAGGAATAGGAGACGGGAAATAGGGTTATAAGAGATTGTATGAATAGAAGACAGAGAATAGGGATATTAGATATTATAGGAATAGAAGACGGAGAATAGGGTAATAAGAGATTGTAGGAATAGAAGACAGAGAATAGGGGTATAAGAGATTGTAGGAATAGAAGACAGGGAATAGGGTTATAAGGGATTATAGGAATAGAAGACAGGGAATATGGGTATAAGGGTTTGTAGGAATAGAAGACGGGGAATAGGGTTATAAGAGATTGTAGGAATTGAAGACAGGGAATAGGGGTATAAGAGATTGTAAGAATAGAAGACAGGGAATAGGGGTATAAGAAATTGTAGGAATAGAAGACAGGGAATAGGGTAATAAGAGATTGTAGGAATAGAAGACAAGGAATAGGTGTATAAGAGAGTGTAGGAATAGAAGACAGGGAATAGGGTTATAAGAGATTGTAGTAATAGAAGACATGGAATAGGGCTATAAGAGATTGTAGGAATAGAAGACAGGAAATAGGGGTATAAGCGATTGTAGGAATAGAAGACAGGGAATAGGGTTATAAGAGATTGTAGGAATAGAAAACAGGAAATAGAGGTATAAGAGATTGTAGGAATATAAGACAGGGAATAGGGGTATAAGAGATTGGAGGAATAGAAGACATGGAATAGGGTTATAAGAGATTTTAGGAATAGACGTCAGAGAATAGGGCTATACGAGATTGTAGCAATAGAAGATAGATAAGTTTCTTTTATTTGCCACTAGGGCATCAAAAGTGGGACAAGTACAAAGGGGGGAGTTTACACAAAAAGGCGTCCTCAATAAGGAGGAGGCAATAACAAAATATAAAAATAAAATAAGATATAAGATAGATATTAGGGGTATAAGAGATTGTAGGACTAGAAGACAGGGAATAGGGGCATAAGTTATTGTAGGAATAGAAGACGGAGAATAGGGTAATAAGAGAATGTAGGAATAGAAGACAGGGAATAGGGTTATATTTGATTGTAGGAATAGAAGACGGAATAAGGTATAAGAGATTATAGGAATAGAAGACAGAGAATAGGGCATAAGAGATTGTAGGAATAGAAGACACGGAATAGTGGTATAAGTGATTGTAAGAATACAAGACAGTGAATAGGGGTATAAGAGATTGTAGGAATAGAAAACGGGGAATAGGGTTATCAGAGATTGTAGGAATAGAAGACAGGGAATAGGGGTATAAGAGATTGTAGGAATAGAAGACAGGGAATAGAGTTATAAGAGATTGTAGGAATAGAAGTCAGGGAATAGGGTTATAAGAGATTGGAGAAATAGAAGACTGGGAATAGGGTAATAAGAGATTGTAGGAATAGAAGGCAGAGAATAGGGGTATAAGAGATTGTAGGAATAGAAGACGGGAAATAGGGTTATAAGAGATTGTATGAATAGAAGACAGAGAATAGGGATATTAGTATTATAGGAAGAGAAGACGGAGAATAGGGTAAGAAGAGATTGGAGGAATAGAAGACAGAGAATAGGGGTATAAGAGATTGTAGAAATAGAAGACAGGGAATAGGGTTATAAGGGATTATAGGAATAGAAGACAGGGAATATGGGTAAAAGGGTTTGTAGGAATAGAAGACGGGGAATAGGGTTATAAGAGATTGTAGGAATTGAAGACAGGGAATAGGGGTATAAGAGATTGTAGGAATAGAAGACATGGAATAGGTCTATAAGAGATTGTAGGAATAGAAGACAGAAAATAGGGGTATAAGAGATTCTAGGAATAGAAGACAGGGAATAGAGGCATAAGAGATTGTAGGAATAGAAGACAGGGAATAGGGGTATAAGAGATTGTAAGAATAGAAGACAGGGAATAGGGGTATAAGAGATTGTAGGAATATAAGACAGGGAATAGGGTTATAAGTGTTTGTAGGAATAGAAGACAGGGAATAGGGGTATAGGAGATTTTAGGAATAGAAGAGAGGGAATAGGGGTATAAGAGATTGTAGGAATAGAAGACAGGGAATAAGGCTATAAGAGATTGTAGGAATAGAAGACGGAATAAGGGTATTAGAGATTGTAGGAATAGAAGACAGAGAATAGAGGAATAAGAGATTGTAGAAATAGAAGACAGGGAAAAGGGGTATAAGAAATTGTAGGAGTAGAAAACAGGGAATAGGGTAATAAGAAATTGTAGGAATAGAAGACAGGGAATAGGCGTATAAGAGAGTGTAGGAATAGAAGACAGGGAATAGGGTTATAAGAGATTGTAGTAATAGAAGACATGGAATAGGGCTATAAGAGATTGTAGGAATAGAAGACAGGAAATAGGGGTATAAGAGATTGTAGGAATAGAAGACAGGGAATAGGGTTATAAGTGTTTGTAGGAATAGAAGACAGGGAATAGGGGTATAAGAGATTGTAGGAATAGAAGACAGGGAATAAGGGTATAAGAGATTGTAGGATAGAAGACGGAATAAGGGTATAAGATATTGTAGGAATAGAAGACAGAGAATAGGGGCATAAGAGATTGTAGGAATAGAAGACACGGAATAGGGGTATAAGAGATTGTAAGAATACAAGACGGGGAATAGGGGTATAAGAGATTGTAGGAATAGAAGACCGTGAATAGTGTTATAAGAGATTGTAGGAATAGAAGACAGGAAATAGAGGTTGACGAGATTGTAAGAATACAAGACAGGGAATAAGGGTATAAGAGATTGTAGGAATAGAAGACAGGGAATAGGGGTATAAGTTATTGTAGGAATAGAAGACGGAGAATAGGGTAATAAGAGAATGTAGGAATAGAAGACAGGGAACAGGGTTATATTTGATTGTAGCAATAGAAGACAGGGAATAGGGTAAAAAGAGATTGTAGGAATAGAAGACAGGGAATAGGGGTATAAGTGATTGAAGGAATAGAAGACAGGAAATAGGGGTATAAGAGATTGTAGCAATAGAAGAGAGGGGTTAGGGTTATAAGAGATTGTAGGAATAGAAGACAAGGAATAGGGTTATAAGAGATTGTAGGAATAGAAGACAGGGAATAGGGTTATAAGAGATTGTAGGAATAGAAAACAGGGAATAGGGTTATAAGAGATTGTAGGAAGAGAAGACAGGGAATAGGGGCACAGAGATTGTAGGAATAGAAGACAGGGAATAGGGTTATAAGAGATTGTAGGAATAGAAGACAGGGAATAGTGTTATAAGAGATTGTAGGAATAGAAGTCAGGGAATAGGGTTCTAAGAGATTGTAGGAATAGAAGACGGGGAATAGGGTAATAAAAGATTATAGGAATAGAAGACAGAGAATAGGGGTATAAGAGATTGTAGGAATAGAAGACGGGGAATAGGGTTATAAGAGATTGTATGAATAGAAGACAGAGAATAGGGATATTAGATATTATAGGAATACGAGACGGAGAATAGGGTAATAAGAGATTGTAGGAATAGAAGACAGAGAATAGGGGTATAAGAGATTGTAGGAATAGAAGACAGGGAATAGGGTTATAAGGGATTATAGGAATATAAGAGAGGGAATATGGGTATAAGGGTTTGTAGGAATAGAAGACGGGGAATAGGGTTATAAGAGATTGTAGGAATTGAAGACAGGGAATAGGGGTATGAGAGATTGTAGGAATAGAAGACAGGGAATAGGGTAATAAGAGATTGTAGGAATAGAAGCCAGGGAATAGGTGTATAAGAGAGTGTAGGAATAGAAGACAGGGAATAGGGGTATAAGAGATTGTAGGAATAGAAGACAGGAAATAGGGGTATAAGAGATTGTAGAAATAGAAGACAGGGAATAGGGGTATAAGAGATTGCAGGAATAGAAGACAGGGAATAGGGGTATAATTATTGTAGGAATAGAAGACAGGGAATAGGGTTATAAGTGTTTGTAGGAATAGAAGACAGGGAATAGGGGTATAAGAGATTATAGGAATAGAAGAGATGGAATAGGGGTATAAGAGATTGTAGGAATAGAAGACAGGGAATAGGGTTATAAGAGATTGTAGGAATAGAAGACAGGTAATAGGGGTATAAGAGATTGTAGGAATATAAGACAGGGAATAGGGGTATAAGAGATTGTAGGAATAGAAGACAGGGAATACAGTTATACGAGATTGTAAGATGAGAAGACAGGGAATAGGGGTATAAGAGATTGTAGGAATAGAAGACAGGGAATAGGGGTATAAGATATTGTATGAATAGAAGACGGAGAATAGGGTAATAAGAGAATGTAGGAATAGAAGACAGGGAATAGCGTTATACTTGATTGTAGCAATAGAAGTCAGGGAATAGGGTAAAAAGAGATTGTAGGAATAGAAGACAGGGAATAGGGGTATAAGTGATTGTAGGAATAGAAGACAGGTAATAGGGGTATAAGAGATTGTAGCAATAGAAGACAGGGTTTAGGGTTATAAGAGATTGTAGGAATAGAAGACAAGGAATAGGGTTATAAGAGATTGTAGGAATAGAAGACAGGGAATAGGGTTATAAGAGATTGTAGGAATAGAAACCAGGGAATAGGGTTATAAGAGATTGTAGGAGGAGAAGACAGGGAATAGGGGTACAAGAGATTGTAGGAATAGAAGACAGGGAATAGGGTTATAAGAGATTGTAGGAATAGAAGACGGGGAATAGGGTAATAAGAGATTTTAGGAATAGAAGACAGAGAATAGGGGTATAAGAGATTGTAGGATTAGAAGATGGGGAATAGGGTTATAAGAGATTGTATGAATAGAAGACAGAGAATAGGGATATTAGATATTATAGGAATAGTTGACGGAGAATAGGGTAATAAGAGATTGTAGGAATAGAAGACAGAGAATGGGGGTATAAGAGATTGTAGGAATAGAAGACAGGGAATAGGGTTATAAGGGATTATAGCAATAGAAGACAGGGAA
Organism: Eledone cirrhosa; assembly: GCA_964016885.1. Taxonomy (NCBI): domain Eukaryota; kingdom Metazoa; phylum Mollusca; class Cephalopoda; order Octopoda; family Eledonidae; genus Eledone; species Eledone cirrhosa. The sequence goes on along the minus strand of OZ024743.1, from coordinate 95,517,522 downwards.
TATGGGTATAAGAGTTTGTAGGAATAGAAGACGGGGAATAGGGTTATAAGAGATTGTAGGAATTGAAGACAGGGAATAGGGGTATAAGAGATTGTAGGAACAGAAGACAGGGAATAGGGGTATAAGAAATTGTAGGAATAGAAGACAGGGAATAGGGTAGTAAGAGATTGTAGGAATAGAAGCCAGGGAATAGGTGTTTAAGAGAGGGTTGGAATAGAAGACAGGGAATAGGGTTATAAGATATTGTAGTAATAGAAGACATGGAATAGGGCTATAAGAGATTGTAGGAGTAGAAGACAGGAAATAGGGGTATAAGAGATTGTAGGAATAGAAGACAGGGAATAGGGGTATAAGTATTGTAGGAATAGAAGACAGGGAATAGGGTTATAAGAGATTGTAGGAATAGAAGACAGGGAATAGGGGTATAAGAGATTGTAGGAATAGAAGACAGGGAGTAGGGTTATAAGTGATTGTAGGAATAGAAGACAGGGAATAGGGTTACAAGAGATTGTAGGAATAGAAGAGAGGGAATAGGGGTATAAGAGATTGTAGGAATAGAAGACAGGCAATAGGGTTATAAGAGATTGTAGGAATAGAAGACAGGAAATAGGGGTATAAGAGATTGTAGGAATATAAGAGAGGGAATAGGGGTATAAGAGATTGGAGGAATAGAAGACATGGAATAGGGTTATAAGAGATTGTAGGAATAGAAGACAGAGAATAGGGGTATAAGAGATTGTAGGAATAGAAGACAGGGAATAGGGGTATAAGAGATTTTAGGAATAGACGTCAGAGAATAGGGCTATACGAGATTGTAGTAATAGAAGACAGATAATAGGGGTATAAGAGATTGTAGGACTAGAAGACAGGGAATAGGGTATAAGAGATTGTAAGAATAAAATTCAGGGAATAGGGATATAAGAGATTGTAGGAATAGAAGACAGGGAATAAGGCTATAAAAGATTGTAGGAATAGAAGACGGAATAAGGGTATAAGAGATTGTAGGAATAGAAGACAGAGAATAGGGGCATAAGAGATTGTTGGAATAGAAGTCACGGAATAGGGGTATATCAGATTGTAAGAATACAAGACAGTGAATAGGGGTATAAGAGATTGTAGAATTAGAAAACGGGGAATAGGGTTATAAGAGATTGTAGGAATAGATGACAGGGAATAGGGGTATAAGAGATTGTCGGAATAGAAGACAGGGAATAGGGTTATAAGAGATTGTAGGAATAGAAGTCAGGGAATAGGGTTATAAGAGATTGTAGGAATAGAAGACGGGGAATAGGGTAATAAGAGATTGTAGGAATAGAAGACAGAGAATTGGGCTATAAGAGATTGTAGGAATAGAAGACGGGAAATAGGGTCATAAGAGATTGTATGAATAGAAGACAAAGAATAGGGATATTAGTATTATAGGAATAGAAGACGGAGAATAGGGTAATAAGAGATTGTAGGAATAGAAGACAGAGAATAGGGGTATAAGAGATTGTAGGAATAGAAGACAGGGAATAGGGTTATAAGGGATTATTGGAATAGAAGACAGGGAATATGGGTATAAGGGTTTGTAGGAATAGAAGACGGGGAATAGGGTTATAAGAGATTATAGGAATAGAAGACCGGGAACAGGGGTATAAGAAATTGTAGGAATAGAAGACAGGGAATAGGGGTATAAGAAATTGTAGGAATAGAAGTCAGGGAATAGGGTAATAAGAAATTCTAGAAATAGTAGACAGGGAATAGGCGTATAAGAGAGTGTAGGAATAGAAGACAGGGAATATGGTTATAAGAGATTGTAGTAATAGAAGACATGGAATAGGGCTATAAGAGATTGTAGGAATAGAAGACAGGAAATAGGGGTATAAGTGTTTGTAGGAATAGAAGACAGGGAATAAGGGTATAAGAGATTGTAGGAAAAGAAGACAGGGAATAAGGCTATAAGAGATTGTAGGAATAGAAGACGGAATAAGGGTATAAGAGATTGTAGGAATAGAAGACAGGGAATAGGGTTATAAGAGATTATAGGAATAGAAGACGGGGAATAGGGTAATAAGAGATTGTAGGAATAGAAGACAGAGAATAGGGGTATAAGAGATTGTAGGAATAGAAGACGGGGAATAGGGTTATAAGAGATTGTATGAATAGAAGACAGAGAATAGGGATATTAGATATTATAGGAATAGGAGACGGAGAATAGGGTAATAAGAGATTGTAGGAATAGAAGACAGAGAATGGGGGTATAAGAGATTGTAGGAATAGAAGACAGGGAATAGGGGTATAAGAGATTGTAGGAATAGAAGACAGGGAATAGGGGTATAAGAAATTGTAGGAATAGAAGACAGGGAATAGGGTAGTAAGAGATTGTAGGAATAGAAGCCAGGGAATAGGTGTATAAGAGAGTGTAGGAATAGAAGACAGGGAATAGGGTTATAAGAGATTGTAGTAATAGAAGACATGGAATAGGGCTATAAGAGATTGTAGGAGTAGAAGACAGGAAATAGTGGTAGAAGCGATTGTAGGAATAGAAGACAGGGAATAGGGGTATAAGAGATTGTAGGAATAGAAGACAGGGAATAGCGGTATATGAGATTGTAGGAATAGAAGACAGGGAATAGGGGTATAAGAGATTGTAGGAATAGAAGACAGGGAATAGGGGTATAAGTATTGTAGGAATAGAAGACAGGGAATAGGGTTATAAGTGTTTGTAGGAATAGAAGACAGGGAATAGGGGTATAAGAGATTGTAGAAATAGAAGACAGGGAGTAGGGTTATAAGAGATTGTAGGAATAGAAGACAGGGAATAGGGTTACAAGAGATTGTAGGAATAGAAGAGAGGGAATAGGGGTATAAGAGATTGTAGGAATAGAAGACAGGAAATAGGGGTATAAGAGATTGTAGGAATATAAGACAGGGAATAGGGGTATAAGAGATTGGAGGAATAGAAGACAGAGAATAGGGGTATAAGAGATTGTAGGAATAGAAGACAGGGAATAGGGGTATAAGAGATTTTAGAAATAGACGTCAGAGAATAGGGCTATACGAGATTGTAGTAATAGAAGACAGATAATAGGGGTATAAGAGATTGTAGGACTAGAAGACAGGGAATAGGGTATAAGAGATTGTAAGAATAAAATTCAGGGAATAGGGATATAAGAGATTGTAGGAATAGAAGACAGGGAATAAGGCTATAAGAGATTGTAGGAATAGAAGACAGAGAATAGGGGCATAAGAGATTGTAGGAATAGAAGTCTCGGAATAGGGGTATATCAGATTGTAAGAATACAAGACAGTGAATAGGGGTATAAGAGATTGTAGGAATAGAAGACGGGAAATAGGGTTATAAGAGATTGTATGAATAGAAGACAAAGAATAGGGATATTAGTATTATAGGAATAGAAGACGGAGAATAGGGTAATAAGTGATTGTAGAAATAGAAGACAGAGAATAGGGGTATAAGAGATTGTAGGAATAGAAGACAGGGAATAGGGTTATAAGGGATTATAGGAATAGAAGACAGGGAATATGGGTATAAGGGTTTGTAGGAATAGAAGACTGAGAATAGGGTTATAAGAGATTATAGGAATAGAAAACCGGGAACAGGGGTATAAGAGATTGTAGGAATAGAAGACAGGGAATAGGGGTATAAGAAATTGTAGGAATAGAAGTCAGGGAATAGGTTAATAAGAAATTCTAGGAATAGAAGACAGGGAATAGGCGTATAAGAGAGTGTAGGAATAGAAGACAGGGAATATGGTTATAAGAGATTGTAGTAATAGAAGACAGGGAATAGGGGTATAAGAGATTGTAGGAAAAGAAGACAGGGAATAAGGCTATAAGAGATTGTAGGAATAGAAGACGGAATAAGGGTATAAGAGATTGTAGGAATAGAAGACAGAGAATAGGGGCATAAGAGATTGTAGGAATACAAGACAGGGAATAGGGGTATAAGAGATTGTAAGAATACAAGACAGGGAATAGGCGTATAAGAGATTGTAGGAATAGAAGACCGTGAATAGTGTTATGAGAGATTGTAGGAATAGAAGAGAGGGAATAGGGGTATAAGTTATTGTAGGAATAGAAGACGGAGAATAGGGTAATAAGAGAATGTAGGAATAGAAGACAGGGAATAGGGTTATAAGAGATTGTAGCAATAGAAGACAGGGAATAGGGTTATAAGAGATTGTAGGAATAGAAGACAGGGAATAGGGGTATAAGTTATTGTAGGAATAGAAGACGGAGTATAGGGTAATAAGAGAATGTAGGAATAGAAGACAGGGAATAGGGTTATAAGAGATTGTAGCAATAGAAGACAGGGAATAGGGTTATAAGAGATTGTTGGAATAGAAGACAGGGAATAGGGGTATAAGTGATTGTAGGAATAGAAGACAGGAAATAGGGGTATAAGAGATTGTAGCAATAGAAGACAGGGGAGAGGGTTATAAGAGATTGTAGGAATAGATGACAAAGAATAGGGTTATAAGAGGTTGTAGGAATAGAAGACAGGGAATAGGGTTATAAGAGATTGTAGGAATAGAAAACAGGGAATAGGGTTATAAGAGATTTTAGGAAGAAAAGACAGGGAATAGGGGTACAAGAGATTGTAGGAATAGAAGACAAGGAATAGGGTTATAAGAGATTGTAGGAATAGAAGACAGGGACTAGGGTTATAAGAGATTGTAGGAATAGAAAACAGGGAATAGGGTTATAAGAGATTGTAGGAAGAGAAGACAGAGAATAGGGGTACAAGAGATTGTAGGAATAGAAGACAGGGAATAGGGTTATAAGAGATTGTAGGAATAGAAGTCAGGGAATAGGGTTATAAGAGATTGCAGGAATAGAAGACGGGGAATAGGGTAATAAGAGATTGTAGGAATAGAAGACAGAGAATAGGGGTATAAGAGATTGTAGGAATAGAAGACGGGGAATAGGGTTATAAGAGATTGTATGAATAGAAGACAGGGAATAGGGTAATAAGAGATTGTAGGAATAGAAGCCAGGGAATAGGTGTATAAGAGAGTGTAGGAATAGAAGACAGGGAATAGGGTTATAAGAGATTGTAGTAATAGAAGACATGGAATAGGGCTATAATAGATTTTAGTAATAGAAGACAGGAAATAGCGGTAGAAGCGATTGTAGGAATAGAAGACAGGGAATAGGGGTATAAGAGATTGTAGGAATAGAAGACAGGGAATAGGGGTATAAGAGATTGTAGGAATAGAAGTCAGGGAATAGGGGTATAAGAGATTGTAGGAATAGAAGACAGGGAATAGGGGTATAAGGCTTGTAGGAATAGAAGACAGGGAATAGGGTTATAAGTGTTTGTAGGAATAGAAGACAGGGAATAGGGTTATAAGAGACTAGCAGTAAAGCCCGGCGTTGCTCGGTGTCGCTCAGTAGCTGTGTTAAAGTTACAATGTTAAGTTTCTTTCTTGGCTTAAAAACTGTAGTGTCTACCGTGCAGACTTGCATGTGGTGTTTTTGATTAATATTCCCTCAACCAACAATATGCCTTATGAAGTTAAGAAAACATAACGATAACCCGAATGTTATAACAAAAGAGGATGCTGGGGATAGAAACTGCACTGGTTATTTATTAACAAAGATCGAAAATGTAAACAATGCAACGCAGAGAAAAACATTAGCGTAACCAAATTATCAGTTATGTCTGTCTGCACGCCTATATCACCTCTCTGCACGACTATCTGTCTGCACGCCTATATCACCTCTCTGCACGACTGTCTGTCTGCACGCCTATATCACCACTCTGCACGACTGTCTGTCTGCACGCCTATATCACCTCTCTGCACGACTGTCTGTCTGCACGAGTATATCACTTCTCTGCACGACTGTCTGTCTGCACGCCTAACGACGAAATATTTGCTTGTTTTACGTAGTCTTTAAATAGACTTGTTTTCAAGTAAAAATATTGTTTTAAAATGCTTTTAAATGGAAATGAAGCCAAACGGAAGCTTAGTGTTCGAACTGATGAATTTTGCAGGTCAATATTTTGCTGGCTCGACAACTGTTAATGTCATTTTAAACGCTGAGAAAGCCAGCGTAATTTTTTACGTAAGACGCTCAATGTAAACAGAACAAAGGGAAATAACTGATAACTTACGCTCAAAAATCGATACATTATATTCTATTTCGTCACATAGGGTGGGTCAATTTGAAATTTTTTTTTCCGATGTCTTCGCTAGGGCTCAATGTACAAGTATAGCAATTTCGGTGCAATTCCGTGAGAGATTCTAAGAGGAGATGTGTGCCAAAAATCGATAGACAGACAGACAACCACAGTTTTATATATATAGATTGTAGGAATAGAAGACAGGGAATAGGGTTACAAGAGATTGTAGGAATAGAAGAGAGGGAATAGGGGTATAAGAGATTGTAGGAATAGGAGACGGGAAATAGGGTTATAAGAGATTGTATGAATAGAAGACAAAGAATAGGGATATTAGTATTATAGGAATAGAAGACGGAGAATAGGGTAATAAGAGATTGTAGGAATAGAAGACAGAGAATAGGGGTATAAGAGATTGGAGGAATAGAAGACATGGAATAGGGTTATAAGAGATTGTAAGAATAGAAGACAGAGAATAGGGGTATAAGAGATTGTAGGAATAGAAGACAGATAATAGGGGTATAAGAGATTGCAGGACTAGAAAACAGGGAATAGGGTATAAGAGAGTGTAAGAATACAATTCAGGGAATAGGGGTATAAGAGATTGTAGGAATAGAAGACAGAGAATAAGGCTATAAGGGATTGTAGGAATAGAAGACAGGGAATAAGGTTATAAGAGATTGTAGGAATAGAAGACAGAGAATAGGGGCATACGTGATTGTAGGAATAGAAGACACGGAATAGGGGTATAAGAGATTGTAAGAATACAAGACAGTGAATAGGGGTATAAGAGATTGTAGGAATAGAAAACGGGGAATAGGGTTATAAGAGATTGTAGGAATAGAAGACAGGGAATAGGGGTATAAGAGATTGTAGGAATAGAAGACAGGGAATAGGGTAATAAGAGATTGTAGGAATAGAAGTCAGGGAATAGGGTTATAAGAGATTGTAGGAATAGAAGACGGGGAATAAGGTTATTAGAGATTGTAGGAATAGAAGTTAGGGAATAGGGTATGAGATATTGTAGGAATAGAAGACGGAGAATAGGGTAATAAGAGATTGTAGGAATAGAAGACGGGGAATAGGTTAATAATAGATTGTAGGAATAGAAGACAGAGAATAGGGGTATAAGATATTGTAGGAATAGAAGACGGAGAATAGGGTAATAAGAGATTTTAGGAATAGAAGATTGGGAATAGGGTTATGAGAGGTTGTAGGAATAGAAGACAGGGAATAGGGTTATAAGAGATTGTAGGAATAGAAGACAGGGAATAGGGTTATAAGAGATTGTAGGAATAGAAGACAGGGAATAGGGTTATAAGAGATTGTAGGAATAGAAGACGGGGAATAGGTTAATAATAGATTGTAGGAATAGAAGACAGAGAATAGGGGTATAAGATATTGTAGGAATAGAAGACGGAGAATAGGGTAATAAGAGATTGTAGGAATCGAAGACAGAGAATAGGTGTATAAGAGATTGTAGGACTAGAAATCGGGGAATAGTGTTATAAGAGATTGTAGGAATAGAAGAGAGGGAATAGGGTTGTAAGAGATTGTAGGAATAGAGACGGGGAATAGGCTTATAAGAGATTGTAGGAATTGAAGACAGGGAATAGGGGTATAAGAGATTGTAGGATTAGAAGACAGGGAATAGGCGTATCAGAGAGTGTAGGAATAGAAGACAGGGAATAGCCGTATAAGAGATTGTAGCAATAGAAGACAGGGGATAGGGTTATAAGAGATTGTAGGAATAGAAGACAAAGAATAGGGTTATAAGAGATTGTAGGAATAGAAGACAGGGAATAGGCGAATAAGAGATTGTAGGAATAGAAAACAGGGAATAGTGTTATAAGGGATTGTAGGAATAGAAGTCAGGAAATAGGGTTATAAGAGATTGTAGGAATAGAAGACGGGGAATAGGGTAATAAGAGATTGTAGGAATAGAAGAAAGAGAATAGGGGTATAAGAGATTGTAGGAATAGAAGACGGGGAATAGGGTTATAAGAGATTGTATGAATAGAAGACAGAGAATAGGGATATAAGATATTATAGGAATAGAAGACGGAGAATAGGGTAATAAGATATTGTAAGAATAGAAGACAGGGAATAGGGGTATAAGAGATTGTAGGTATAGAAGACAGGGAATAGGGTTATAAGAGATTGTAGGAATTGAAGACAGGGAATAGGGGTATAAGAGATTGTAGGAATAGAAGACAGGGAATAGGGGTATAAGAGATTGTAGGAATAGAAGACAGGGAATAGGGGTATAAGAGATTGTAGGAATAGAAGACAGGGAATAGGGGTATAAGTATTGTAGGAATAGAAGACAGGGAATAGGGTTACAAGAGATTGTAGGAATAGAAGAGAGGGAATAGGGGTATAAGAGATTGTAGGAATAGAATACAGGGCATATGGTTATAAGAGATTGTAGGAATAGAAGACAGGAAATAGGGGTATAAGAGATTGTAGGAATATAAAACAGGGAATAGGGGTATAAGAGATTGGAGGAATAGAAGACATGGAATAGGGTTATAAGAGATTGTAGGAATAGAAGACAGAGAATAGTGGTATAAGAGATTGTAGGAATAGAAGACAGGGAATAGGGGTATAAGAGATTTTAGGAATAGACGTCAGAGAATAGGGCTATACGAGATAGTAGTAATAGAAGACAGATAATAGGGGTATAAGAGATTGCAGGACTAGAAACCAGGGAATAGGGTATAAGAGAGTGTAAGAATACAATTCAGGGAATAGGGGTATAAGAGATTGTAGGAATAGAAGACAGAGAATAAAGCTATAAGAGATTGTAGGAATAGAAGACGGAATAAGGGTATACGAGATTGTAGGAATAGAAGACAGAGAATAGGGGCATACGAGATTGTAGGAATAGAAGACACAGAATAGGGGTATAAAAGACTGTAAGAATACAAGACAGTGAATAGGGGTATAAGAGATTGTAGGAATAGAAAACGGGGAATAGGGTTATAAGAGATTGTAGGAATAGAAGAGAGGGAATAGGGGTATAAGAGATTGTAGGAATAGAAGACAGGGAATAGGGTAATAAGAGATTGTAGGAATAGAAGTCAGGGAATAGGGTTATAAGAGATTGTAGGAATAGAAGACGGGGAATAGGGTAATAAGAGATTGTAGGAATAGAAGACAGAGAATAGGGGTATAAGAGATTGTTGGAATAGAAGACGGGGAATAGGGTTATAAGATATTGTAGGAATAGAAGACAGGGAATAAGGTTATTAGAGATTGTAGGAATAGAAGCTAGGGAATAGGGTATGAGATATTGTAGGAATAGAAGACGGAGAATAGGGTAATAAGAGATTATAGGAATAGAAGACGGGGAATAGGTTAATAATAGATTGTAGGAATAGAAGACAGAGAATAGGGGTATAAGATATTGTAGGAATAGAAGACGGAGAATAGGGTAATAAGAGATTGTAGGAATAGAAGATTGGGAATAGGGTTATAAGAGGTTGTAGGAATAGAAGACAGGGAATAGGGTTATAAGAGATTGTAGGAATAGAAGACAGGGAATAGGGTTATAAGAGATTGTAGGAATAGAAGACAGGGAATAGGGTTATAAGAGATTGTAGGAATAGAAGACGGGGAATAGGTTAATAATAGATTGTAGGAATAGAAGACAGAGAATAGGGGTATAAGATATTGTAGGAATAGAAGACGGAGAATAGCCTAATAAGAGATTGTAGGAATAGAAGACAGAGAATAGGTGTATAAGAGATTGTAGGACTAGAAATCGGGGAATAGTGTTATAAGAGATTGTAGGAATAGAAGAGAGGGAATAGGGTTGTAAGAGATTGTAGGAATTGAAGACAGGGAATAGGGGTATAAGAGATTGTAGGTATAGATGACAGGGAATAGGCGTATCAGAGAGTGTAGGAATAGAAGACAGGGAATAGGGGTATAAGAGATTGTAGTAATAGAAGACATGGAATAGGGCTACAAGAGATTGTAGGAGTAGAAGACAGGGAATAGGGGTATAAGAGATTGTAGGAATAGAAGACAGGGAATAAGGGTATAAGAGATTGTAGGAATAGAAGACAGGGAATAGGGGTATAAGAGATTGTAGCAATAGAATACAGGGAAATGGGTTATAAGAGATTGTAGGAATAGAAGACAGGGAATAGGGTTATAATAGATTGTAGGAATAGAAGAGAGGGAATAGGGTTACAAGAGATTGTAGGAATAGAGAAACGGCAATAGATGTATAAGAAATTGTAGGAATAGAAGACAGGGAATAGGGTTATAAGAGATTGTAGGAATAGAAGACAGGAAATAGGGGTATAAGAGATTGTAGGAATAGAAGACAGGGAATAGGGGTATAAGAGATTGTAGGAATAGAAGACAGGGAATAGGGGTATAAGAGATTGTAGGAATAGAAGACAGGGAATAGGGGTATAAGAGATTGTAGGAAAAGAATACAGGGAATAAGACTATAAGAGATTGTAGGAATAGGAGACGGAATAAGCGTATAAGAGATTGTAGGAATAGAAGACAGAGAATAGGGGCATAAGAGATTGTAGGAATACAAGACATGGAATAGGGGTATGAGAGATTGTAAGAATACAAGACAGGGAATAGGCGTATAAGAGATTGTAGGAATAGAAGACGGTGAATAGTGTTATGAGAGATTGTAGGAATAGAAGAGAGGGAATAGGTATATCAGAGATTGTAGGAATAGAAGACAGGGAATAGAGGTATACGATATTGTAAAAATACAAGACAGGGAATAAGGGTATAAGGGATTGTAGGAATAGAAGACAGGGAATAGGGGTATAAGTTATTGTAGGAATAGAAGACGGAGAATAGGGTAATAAGAGCATGTAGGAATAGAAGACAGGGAATAGGGTTATAAGAGATTGTAGCAATAGATGACAGGGAAAAGGGTTATAAGAGATTGTAGGAATAGAAGACAGGGAATAGGGGTATAAGTGATTGTAGGAATAGAAGACAGGAAATAGGGGTATAAGAGATTGTAGCAATAGAAGACAGGGGATAGGGTTATAAGAGATTGTAGGAATAGAAGACAAAGAATAGGGTTATAAGAGATTGTAGGAATAGAAAACAGGGAATAGGGTTATAAGAGATTGTAGGAAGAAAAGACAGGGAATAGGGGTACAAGAGATTGTAGGAATAAAAGACAGGGAATAGGGTTATAAGAGATTGTAGGAATAGAAGACAGGGAATAGTGTTATAAGGGATTGTAGGAATAGAAGTCAGGGAATAGTGTTATAAGAGATTGTAGGAATAGAAGACGGGGAATAGGGTAATAAGAGATTGTAGGAATAGAAGAAAGAGAATAGGGGTATAAGAGATTGTAGGAATAGAAGACGGGGAATAGGGTTATAAGAGATTGTATGAATAGAAGACAGAGAATAGGGATATAAGATATTATAGGAATAGAAGACGGAGAATAGGGTAATAAGATATTGTAGGAATAAAAGACAGAGAATAGGGGTATAAGGGATTATAGGAATAGAAGACAGGGAATATGGGTATAAGGGTTTGTAGGAATAGAAGACGGGGAATAGGGATATAAGAGATCGTAGAAATTGAAGACAGGGAATAGGGGTATAAGTATTGTAGGAATAGAAGACAGGAAATAGGGGTATAAGAGATTATAGGAATATAAGACAGGGAAAAGGGGTATAAGAGATTGGAGGAATAGAAGACATGGAATAGGGTTATAAGAGATTGCAGGAATAGAAGACAGAGAATAGGGGTATAAGAGATTGTAGGAATAGAAGACAGGGAATAGGGGTATAAGAGATTTTAGGAATAGACGTCAGAGAATAGGGCTATACGAGATAGTAGTAATAGAAGACAGATAATAGGGGTATAAGAGATTGCAGGACTAGAAAACAGGGAATAGGGTATAAGAGAGTGTAAGAATACAATTCAGAGAATAGGGGTATAAGAGATTGTAGGAATAGAAGACAGAGAATAGGGCCATACGAGATTGTAGGAATAGAAGACACAGAATAGGGGTATAAGAGATTGTAGGAATAGAAGACAGGGAATAGGGTTATAAGAGATTGTAGGAATAGAAGACGGGGAATAGGTTAATAATAGATTGTAGGAATAGAAGACAGGGAATAGGGTTATAAGAGATTGTAGGAATAGAAGACGGGGAATAGGTTAATAATAGATTGTAGGAATAGAAGACAGAGAATAGGGGTATAAGATATTGTAGGAATAGAAGACGGAGAATAGGGTAATAAGAGATTGTAGGAATCGAAGACAGAGAATAGGTGTATAAGAGATTGTAGGACTAGAAATCGGGGAATAGTGTTATAAGAGATTGTAGGAATAGAAGAGAGGGAATAGGGTTGTAAGAGATTGTAGGAATAGAGACGGGGAATAGGCTTATAAGAGATTGTAGGATTAGAAGACAGGGAATAGGCGTATCAGAGAGTGTAGGAATAGAAGACAGGGAATAGCCGTATAAGAGATTGTAGCAATAGAAGACAGGGGATAGGGTTATAAGAGATTGTAGGAATAGAAGACAAAGAATAGGGTTACAAGAGATTGTAGGAATAGAAGACAGGGAATAGCGTTATAAGAGATTGTAGGAATAGAAAACAGGGAATAGTGTTATAAGGGATTGTAGGAATAGAAGTCAGGGAATAGGGTTATAAGAGATTGTAGGAATAGAAGACGGGGAATAGGGTAATAAGAGATTGTAGGAATAGAAGAAAGAGAATAGGGGTATAAGAGATTGTAGGAATAGAAGACGGGGAATAGGGTTATAAGAGATTGTATGAATAGAAGACAGAGAATAGGGATATAAGATATTATAGGAATAGAAGACGGAGAATAGGGTAATAAGATATTGTAGGAATAGAAGACAGGGAATAGGGGTATAAGAGATTGTAGGAATAGAAGACAGGGAATAGGGTTATAAGAGATTGTAGGAATTGAAGACAGGGAATAGGGGTATAAGAGATTGTAGGAATAGAAGACAGGGAATAGGGGTATAAGAGATTGTAGGAATAGAAGACAGGGAATAGGGGTATAAGAGATTGTAGGAATAGAAGACAGGGAATAGGGGTATAAGTATTGTAGGAATAGAAGACAGGGAATAGGGTTACAAGAGATTGTAGGAATAGAAGAGAGGGAATAGGGGTATAAGAGATTGTAGGCATAGAATACAGGGCATATGGTTATAAGAGATTGTAGGAATAGAAGACAGGAAATAGGGGTATAAGAGATTGTAGGAATATAAGACAGGGAATAGGGGTATAAGAGATTGGAGGAATAGAAGACATGGAATAGGGTTATAAGAGATTGTAGGAATAGAAGACAGAGAATAGGGGTATAAGAGATTGTAGGAATAGAAGACAGGGAATAGGGGTATAAGAGATTTTAGGAATAGACGTCAGAGAATAGGGCTATACGAGATAGTAGTAATAGAAGACAGATAATAGGGGTATAAGAGATTGCAGGACTAGAAAACAGGGAATAGGGTATAAGAGAGTGTAAGAATACAATTCAGAGAATAGGGGTATAAGAGATTGTAGGAATAGAAGACAGAGAATAGGGCCATACGAGATTGTAGGAATAGAAGACACAGAATAGGGGTATAAGAGATTGTAAGAATACAAGACAGTGAATAGGGGTATAAGAGATTGTAGGAATAGAAAACGGGGAATAGGGTTATAAGAGATTGTAGTAATCGAAGACAGGGAATAGGGGTATAAGAGATTGTAGGTATAGAAGACAGGGAATAGGGTAATAAGAGATTGTAGGAATAGAAGTCAGGGAATAGGGTTATAAAAGATTGTAGGAATAGAAGACGGGGAATAGGGTAATAAGAGATTGTAGGAATAGAAGACAGAGAATAGGGGTATAAGAGATTGTTGGAATAGAAGACGGGGAATAGGGTTATAAGATATTGTAGGAATAGAAGACAGGGAATAAGGTTATTAGAGATTGTAGGAATAGAAGATAGGGAATAGGGTATGAGATATTGTAGGAATAGAAGACGGAGAATAGGGTAATAAGAGATTGTAGGAATAGAAGATTGGGAATAGGGTTATAAGAGGTTGTAGGAATAGAAGACAGGGAATAGGGTTATAAGAGATTGTAGGAATAGAAGACAGGGAATAGGGTTATAAGAGATTGTAGGAATAGAAGACGGGGAATAGGGTTATAAGAGATTGTAGGAATAGAAGACGGGGAATAGGTTAATAATAGATTGTAGGAATAGAAGACAGAGAATAGGGGTATAAGATATTGTAGGAATAGAAGACGGAGAATAGGCTAATAAGAGATTGTAGGAATAGAAGACAGAGAATAGGTGTATAAGAGATCGTAGGACTAGAAATCGGGGAATAGTGTTATAAGAGATTGTAGGAATAGAAGAGAGGGAATAGGGTTGTAAGAGATTGTAGGAATAGAGACGGGGAATAGGGTTATTAGAGATTGTAGGAATTGAAGACAGGGAATAGGGGTTTAAGAGATTGTAGGAATAGATGACAGGGAATAGGCGTATCAGAGAGTGTAGGAATAGAAGACAGGGAATAGGGGTATAAGAGATTGTAGTAATAGAAGACATGGAATAGGGCTATAAGAGATTGTAGGAATAGAAGACAGGGAATAGGGGTATAAGAGATTGTAGGAATAGAAGACAGGGAATAAGGGTATAAGAGATTGTAGGAATAGAAGACAGGGAATAGGGGTATAAGAGATTGTAGGAATAGAATACAGGGAAATGGGTTATAAGAGATTGTAGGAATAGAAGACAGGGAATAGGGTTATAAGAGATTGTAGGAATAGAAGACAGGGAATAGGGTTACAAGAGATTGTAGGAATAGAGAAACGGCAATAGATGTATAAGAAATTGTAGGAATAGAAGACAGGGAATAGGGTTATAAGAGATTGTAGGAATAGAAGACAGGAAATAGGGGTATAAGAGATTGTAGGAATTGAAGACAGGGAATAGGGGTATAAGAGATTGTAGGAATAGAAGACAGGGAATAGGGGTAAAAGAGATTGTAGGAATAGAAGACAGGGAATAGGGGTATAAGAGATTGTAAGAATAGAAGACAGGGAATAGGGGTATAAGAGATTGTAGGAATAGAAGACAGAGAATAGGGTATAAGAGATTGTAGGAATAGAAGACAGGGAATAGGGGTATGGGAGATTGTAGGAATAGAAGACAGGGAATAGGGGTATAAGAGATGGTAAGAATACAAGACAGGGAATAGGGGTATTTGAGATTGTAGGAATAGAAGACGGAGAATAGGCTTATAAGAGATTGTAGGAATAGAAGGCACGGAATAGGGGTATAAGAGGTTGTAGGTATAGAAGACAGGGAATAGGGGTATAAGAGATTGTAAGAATAGAAGACAAGGAAATGGGTTATAAGTGTTTGTAGGAATAGAAGACAGGGAATAGGCGAATAAGAGATTGTAGGAATAGAAGATAGGGAATAGGGGTATAAGAGATTGTAGGAATAGAAGACAGGGAATAGGGGTATAAGAGATTGTAGGAATAGAAGGCACGGAATAGGGGTGTAAGAGATTGTAGGAATAGAAGACCGGGAATAGGGTTATAAGAGCTTGTAGGAATAGAAGACAGGGAATAGGGGTATAAGAGATTGTATGAATAGAAGACAGGGAATAGGGGTATGAGAGATTGTAAGAATACAAGACAGGGAATAGGGGTATAAGAGATTGTAGGAATAGAAGACGGGGAATAGGGTTATAAGGTATTGTAGGAATAGAAGACAGGGAATAAGGTTATAAGAGATTGTAGGAATAGAAGGCAGGGAATAGAGGTATGAGAGATTGTAGGAATAGAAGACATCGAATAGGGGTATAAGAGATTGTAGGAATAGAAGATAGGGAATAGGGGTATAAGATATTGTAGGAATAGAAGACAGAGAATAGGCTTATGAGAGATTGTAGGAATAGAAGACAGGGAATAAGGGTATCAGAGATTGTAGGACTAGAAGATTGGGAATAGGGTTATAAGAGGTTGTAGGAATAGAAGACAGTGAATAGGGTTATAAGAGATTGTAGGAATAGAAGACAGGGAATAGGGTTATAAGAGATTGTAGGAATAGAAGACAGGGAATAGGGTTATAAGAGATTGTAGGAATAGAAGACGGGGAATAGGTTAATAATAGATTGTAGGAATAGAAGACAGAGAATAGTGGTATAAGATATTGTAGGAATAGAAGACGGAGTATAGGGTAATAAGAGATTGTAGGAATAGAAGACGGGGAATAGTGTTATAAGAGATTGTAGGAATAGAAGAGAGGGAATAGGGTTATAAGAGATTGTAGGAATAGAAGACGGAGAATAGGGTAATAAGAGATTGTAGGAATAGAAGATTGGGAATAGGGTTATAAGAGGTTGTAGGAATAGAAGACAGGGAATAGGGTTATAAGAGATTGTAGGAATAGAAGACAGGGAATAGGGTTATAAGAGATTGTAGGAATAGAAGACAGGGAATAGGGTTATAAGAGATTGTAGGAATAGAAGACGGGGAATAGGTTAATAATAGATTGTCGGAATAGAAGACAGAGAATAGGGGTATAAGATATTGTAGGAATAGAAGACGGAGAATAGGCTAATAAGAGATTGTAAGAATAGAAGACAGAGAATAAGTGTATAAGAGATTGTAGGACTAGACATCGGGGAATAGTGTTATAAGAGATTGTAGGAATAGAAGAGAGGGAATAGGGTTGTAAGATATTGTAGGAATAGAGACGGGGAATAGGGTTATAAGAGATTGTAGGAATTGAAGACAGGGAATAGGGGTATAAGAGATTGTAGGAATAGATGACAGGGAATAGGCGTATCAGAGAGTGTAGGAATAGAAGACAGGGAATAGGGGTATAAGAGATTGTAGTAATAGAAGACATCGAATAGGGCTATAAGAGATTGTAGGAATAGAAGACAGGGAATAGGGGTATAAGAGATTGTATGATTAGAAGACAGGGAATAAGGGTATAAGAGATTGTAGGTATAGAAGACAGGGAATTGGGGTATAAGAGATTGTAGGAATAGAAGACAGGGAATAGGGTTATAAGAGATTGTAGGAATAGAAGACAGGGAATAGGGTTACAAGAGATTGTAGGAATAGAGAAACGGCAATAGATGTATAAGAAATTGTAGGAATAGAAGACAGGGAATAGGGTTATAAGAGATTGTAGGAATAGAAGACAGGAAATAGGGGTATAAGAGATTGTAGGAATAGAAGACAGGGAATAGGGGTATAAGAGATTGTAGGAATAGAAGACAGGGAATAGGGGTAAAAGAGATTGTAGGAATAGAAGACAGGGAATAGGGGTATAAGAGATTGTAAGAATAGAAGACAGGGAATGGGGGTATAAGAGATTGTAGGAATAGAAGACAGAGAATAGGGTATAAGAGATTGTAGGAATAGAAGACAGGGAATAGGGGTATGGGAGATTGTAGGAATAGAAGACAGGGAATAGGGGTATAAGAGATGGTAAGAATACAAGACAGGGAATAGGGGTATTTGAGATTGTAGGAATAGAAGACGGAGAATAGGCTTATAAGAGATTGTAGGAATAGAAGGCACGGAATAGGGGTATAAGAGGTTGTAGGTATAGAAGACAGGGAATAGGGGTATAAGAGATTGTAAGAATAGAAGACAAGGAAATGGGTTATAAGTGTTTGTAGGAATAGAAGACAGGGAATAGGCGAATAAGAGATTGTAGGAATAGAAGATAGGGAATAGGGGTATAAGAGATTGTAGGAATAGAAGACAGGGAATAGGGGTATAAGAGATTGTAAGAATACAAGACAGGGAATAGTGGTATAAGAGATTGTAGGAATAGAAGACGGGGAATAGGCTTACAAGAGATTGTAGGAATAGAAGGCACGGAATAGGTGTGTAAGAGATTGTAGGAATAGAAGACCGGGAATAGGGATATAAGAGCTTGTAGGAATAGAAGACAGGGAATAGGGGTATAAGAGATTGTATGAATAGAAGACAGGGAATAGGGGTATGAGAGATTGTAAGAATACAAGACAGGGAATAGGGGTATAAGAGATTGTAGGAATAGAAGACGGGGAATAGGGTTATAAGGTATTGTAGGAATAGAAGACAGGGAATAAGGTTATAAGAGATTGTAGGAATAGAAGACAGGAAATAGGGTTATAAGAGATTGTAGGAATAGAAGACGGGGAATAGGTTAATAATAGATTGTAGGAATAGAAGACAGAGAATAGGGGTATAAGATATTGTAGGAATAGAAGACGGAGTATAGGGTAATAAGAGATTGTAGGAATAGTAGACAGAGAATAGGGGTAGAAGAGATTGTAGGAAAAGAAGACGGGGAATAGTGTTATAAGAGATTGTAGGAATAGAAGAGAGTGAATAGGGTTATAAAGATTGTAGGAATAGAAGACGGAGAATAGGGTAATAAGAGATTGTAGGAATAGAAGATTGGGAATAGGGTTATAAGAGGTTGTAGGAATAGAAGACAGGGAATAGGGTTATAAGAGATTGTAGGAATAGAAGACAGGGAATAGGGTTATAAGAGATTGTAGGAATTGAAGACAGGGAATAGGGTTATAAGAGATTGTAGGAATAGAAGACGGGGAATAGGTTAATAATAGATTGTAGGAATAGAAGACAGAGAATAGGTGTATAAGAGATTGTAGGACTAGAAATAGGGGAATAGTGTTATAAGAGATTGTAGGAATAGAAGAGAGGGAATAGGGTTGTAAGAGATTGTAGGAATAGAGACGGGGAATAGGGTTATAAGAGATTGTAGGAATTGAAGACAGGGAATAGGGGTATAAGAGATTGTAGGAATAGAAGACATCGAATAGGGCTATAAGAGATTGTAGGAATAGAAGACAGGGAATAGGGGTATAAGAGATTGTAGGAATAGAAGACAGGGAATAAGGGTATAAGAGATTGTAGGAATAGAAGACAGGGAATTGGGGTATAAGAGATTGTAGGAATAGAATACAGGGAAATGGGTTACAAGAGATTGTAGGAATAGAAGAACGGCAATAGAGGTATAAGAAATTGTAGGAATAGAAGACAGGGAATAGGGTTATAAGAGATTGTAGGAATAGAAGACAGGGAATAGGCGTATAAGAGTTTGTAGGAATAGAAGACAGGGAATAGGGGTAGAAGAGATTGTAGGAATAGAAGACAGGGAATAGGGGTATAAGAGATTGTAAGAATAGAAAACAGAGAATAGGGGTATGAGAGATTGTAGGAATAGAAGACAGGGAATAGGGGTATTAGAGATTGTAGGAATAGAAGACAGGGAATAGGGGTATAAGAGATGGTAAGAATACAAGACAGGGAATAGGGGTATAAGAGATTGTAGGAATAGAAGACGGAGAATAGGCTTATAAGAGATTGTAGGAATAGAAGGCACGGAATAGGGGTATAAGAGGTTGTAGGTATAGAAGACAGGGAATAGGGGTATAAGAGATTGTAGGAATAGAAGACAAGGAAATGGGTTATAAGTGTTTGTAGGAATAGAAGACAGGGAATAGGCGAATAAGAGATTGTAGGAATAGAAGATAGGGAATAGGGGTATAAGAGATTGTAGGAATAGAAGACAGGGAATAGGGGTATAAGAGATTGTAAGAATACAAGACAGGGAATAGTGGTATAAGAGATTGTAGGAATAGAAGACGGGGAATAGGCTTACAAGAGATTGTAGGAATAGAAGGCACGGAATAGGGGTGTAAGAGATTGTAGGAATATAAGACAGGGAATAGGGTTATAAGAGCTTGTAGGAATAGAAGACAGGGAATAGGGGTATAAGAGATTGTATGAATAGAAGACAGGGAATAGGGGTATGAGAGATTGTACGAATACAAGACAGGGAATATGGGTATAAGAGATTGTAGGAATAGAAGACGGGGAATAGGGTTATAAGGTATTGTAGGAATAGAAGACAGGGAATAAGGTTATAAGAGATTGTAGGAATAGAAGACGGGGAATAGAGGTATGAGAGATTGTAGGAATAGAAGACATGGAATAGGGGTATAAGAGATTGTAGGAATAGAAGTTTGGGAATAGGGTTATAAGAGGTTGTAGGAATAGAAGACAGTGAATAGGGTTATAAAAGATTGTAGGAATAGAAGACAGGGAATAGGGTTATAAGAGATTGTAGGAATAGAAGACAGGGAATAGGGTTATAAGAGATTGTAGAAATAGAAGACAGAGAATAGAGGTATAAGATATTGTAGGAATAGAAGACGGAGTATACGGTAATAAGAGATTGTAGGAATAGAAGACAGAGAATAGGGGTAGAAGAGATTGTAGGAATAGAAGACGGGGAATAGTGTTATAAGAGATTGTAGGAATAGAAGAGAGGGAATAGGGTTATAAGAGATTGTAGGAATAGAAGACGGGGAATAGGGTTATAAGAGATTGTAGGAATTGAAGACAGGGAATAGGGGTATAAAAGATTGTAGGAATAGAAGACAGAGAATAGGGGTATGAGAGATTGTAAGAATGCAATCAGGGAATAGGGGTATAAGAGATTGTAGGAATAGAAGACGGGGAATAGGGGTATAAGAGATTGTAGGAATAGATGACAGGGAATAGGGTTATAAGAGATTGTAGGAATAGAAGTCAGGGAATAGGGGTATATGAGATTGTAGGAATAGAAGACATGGAATATGGGTATAAGAGATTGTAGGAATAGAAGACAGGGAATAGGGTTACAAGAGATTGTAGGAATAGAAGAACGGCAATAGAGGTATAAGAAATTGTAGGAATAGAAGACAGGGAATAGGGTTATAAGAGATTGTAGGAATAGAAGTTTGGGAATAGGGTTATAAGAGGTTGTAGGAATAGAAGACAGTGAATAGGGTTATAAAAGATTGTAGGAATAGAAGACAGGGAATAGGGTTATAAGAGATTGTAGGAATAGAAGACAGGGAATAGGGTTATAAGAGATTGTAGGAATTGAAGACGGGGAATAGGTTAATAGATTGTAGAAATAGAAGACAGAGAATAGAGGTATAAGATATTGTAGGAATAGAAGACGGAGTATACGGTAATAAGAGATTGTAGGAATAGAAGACAGAGAATAGGGGTAGAAGAGATTGTAGGAATAGAAGACGGGGAATAGTGTTATAAGAGATTGTAGGAATAGAAGAGAGGGAATAGGGTTATAAGAGATTGTAGGAATAGAAGACGGGGAATAGGGTTATAAGAGATTGTAGGAATTGAAGACAGGGAATAGGGGTATAAAAGATTGTAGGAATAGAAGACAGAGAATAGGGGTATGAGAGATTGTAAGAATGCAATCAGGGAATAGGGGTATAAGAGATTGTAGGAATAGAAGACGGGGAATAGGGGTATAAGAGATTGTAGGAATAGATGACAGGGAATAGGGTTATAAGAGATTGTAGGAATAGAAGTCAGGGAATAGGGGTATAAGAGATTGTAGGAATAGAAGACATGGAATATGGGTATAAGAGATTGTAGGAATAGAAGACAGGGAATAGGGGTATAAGATATTGTAGGAATAGAAGACAGGGAATAGGGTTATAAGATATTGTAGGAATAGAAGACAGGGAATAGGGTTATAAGAGGTTGTAGGAATAGAAGTCAGGGAATAGGGTTATAAGAAATGTAGGCATAGAAGACAGGGAATAGGGTTATAAGAGAGTGTAGGAATAGTAGACAGAGAATAGTGGTCAAAGAGATTGTAGGAATAGAAGACAGAGAATAGGGGTATAATAGATTGTAGGAATAGAAGACAGGGCATAGGGGTATAAGAGATTGTAGGAATAGAGGACAGGGAATAGGGTTACAAGAGATTGTAGGAATAGAAGACAAGGAATAGGGGTATAAGAGATTGTAGGAATAGAAGACAGGGAATAGGGGTATAAGAGATTGTAGGAATAGAAGACAGAGTATAGGGGTATAAGAGATTGTAGGAATAGAAGACATGGAATAGGGGTATGAGAGATTGTAGGAATAGAAGACAGGGAATAGGTGTATGAGAGATTGTAGGAATAGAAGACAGGGAATATGGGTATAAGTGATTGTAGGAATAGAAGACAGTGAAAAGGGTTATAAGAGATTGTAGGAATAGAAGACAGGGAATAGGGGTATATGAGATTGTAAGAATAGAAGACAGGGAATAGAGGTATAAGAGATTGTAAGAATACAAAACAGGGAATAGGGGTATAAGAGATTGTAGGAATAGAAGACAGGGAATATGGGTATAAGCGATTGCAGGAATAGAATACAGGGAAATGGGTTATAAGATATTGTAGGAATAGAAGACAGGGAATAGGGGTATAAGAGATTGTAGGAATAGAAGACAAGGAAATGGGTTATAAGTATTTGTAGGAATGGAAGACATGGAATAGGCGTATAAGAGATTGTAGGAATAGAAGACAGGGAATAGGGGTATAAGAGATTGTAGGAATAGAAGACAGGGAATAGGGGTATAAGAGATTGTAAGAATAGAAGACAGCGCATAGCGGTATGTGTTTGTAGGAATAGAAGACAGGGAATGGGGGTATAAGAGATTGTAGGAATAGAAGACAGAGAATAGGGGTATAAGAGATTGTAGGAATAGAAGACAGGGAATAGGGGTATAAGAGATTGTAGGAATAGAAGACAGAGAATAGGGTATAAGGGATTGTAGGAATATAAGTCAGAGAATAGCGTTATACGAGTTTGTAAGAATAGAAGACAGCGCATAGCGGTATAAGTGTTTGTAGGAATAGAAGACAGGGAATGGGGGTATAAGAGATTGTAGGATTAGAAGACAGAGAATAGGGGTATAAGAGATTGTAGGAATAGAAGACCGAGTATAGGGGTATAAGAGATTGTAGGAATAGAAGACTGGGAATAGGGGTATAAGAGATTGTAGGAATAGAAGACAGGGAATAGGGGTATAAGAGATTTTAGGAATAGAATTCAAAGAATAGGGCTATAAGAGATTTAGGGAGAGAAGACAGGGAATAGGGGTATTAGGGATTGTAGAAAGTTGTGAAGGGGGAGAATATATGTAGAGAAATGATGTTAGGGAGATGTTTCAATGATTGAAGGCGTTCCTGTTGATAGATAATGAGAGAGGGAGGGAGAGTGGGATAGGGAGGGTGAAGGGAGAGAGAGAGAGATGTGAGAAGATATATGTAAGGGAGTAAGAATGAGAGAGGGACAGAAGAAAGATGAGAGAGATGAAGATTTTTATACACACATGCACCCGCCACTCACACACACAGACACACACATGCACCCGCACGCTGACACACACAGACACAGACGTACACACACATGCCCCCACCCGCTCACACACAGACACACACATCCACGCGCACGCTCACACACACAGACACACACATGCACCCGCATGCTCACACACAGAGACACACACTTGCACACACATGCACCCGCACGCTGACACACACAGACACAGACGTACACTTACATGCACCTGCACGCGCACACACAGACACACACATGCACGCGCACTCTCACACACATGCACCCGCACACTCACACACACATGCACCCGCACGCTGACACACACAGACACTCACATGCACACACATGCACCCGCACGCTCACACGTACATACACACACATGCACCCGCACGCTCACACACACAGACGCACAACACACACATCTACACATACATGCACCCGCACGCTCACACATATATACACAAAACACACACAGGCACACACATCTGTACATACATGCACCTGCACGCACACACACACACATATACACACACAAGCACCCGAACGCTGACACACACAACACACACATCTACACATATATGCACCTGCACGCCCACACACACATATACACACACATGCACCCGTACGCTCACACACACAGACCTCACACATACACACACAAGCACTCGCACGTTGACACACACATATACACATAACACACACATCTACACATATATGCACCTGCACGCTCACACACACATATACACACACATGCACCCGTACGCTCACACACACAGACCACATACATACACACACAAGCACCCGCACGCTGACACACACATATACACACAACACACACATCTACACATATATGCAGCCACACGCTCACGCACACATATACAGACACATGCACCCGTACGCTCACACACACAGACCACATACATACACACACAAGCACCCGCACGCTGACACACACATATACACACAACACACACATCTACACATATATGCAGCCACACGCTCACACACACATATACACACACATGCACCCGTACGCTCACACACACAGACCACACATGCACCCGCACTCTCACACACACAGACGCACACACACACATACACACACACATACCCACACACATACATGATGGACCTCCGTTGGTTTCGGCGATGAGTGTTCCAGTTGTTCGATCAATGAAATTACCTTGTAAGTAGCCAAGCGTTCCATGGGCACGTGTACCCATAATGTAATTCTGGGGTAGTGTCAGTGTGATACAATGCCTGACAAGGGTGGCCCTTTTTCACACATATATGTTTTTTTTCCACGCACACACACACATATATATATACAAATATATATATATATATATACATATATGTATATATAGGAAAAAGTATGACTCCGACGGCAGAGCTCAAGCCGTTTCGACGGCTATTTCTTGACTAAATTAGAATGTTTATCCTGGTGAATAAATAGCCGAACTTTTCAAGTGGGTACTTCCTTATATGGGAAGATTGTAGTTGTCAAGAGGATTGGTTAAAATTTGTTGTAAACACAAATACGTCTATCATGGCATTTGGTGGGAGGTAGGGGTGGCTGAACTTGCCTGTAGAACAATAAGGGAGTGAGTGGTGCGGTCAAGCGTTGAAAGTGATATGTATACAGCAGATACTAAGGCTAGAATTTATTATTTGTGTTTACAACAAATTTTAACCAATCCTCTTGACAACTACAATCTTCCCATATAAGGAAGTACCCCCTTGACAAGTTCAGCTATTTATTCACCAGGCTGAAAATTCTAATTTAGTCCAAAAATAGCCGTCAAAACGGTTGAGCTCTGCCGTCGGGGTCATACTTTTTCCTATTTCCCACTCTACTACCCTAAGTATTGAGTACTCTGGTTATGATCCATCTGGTTCCTTACCACAACTCCTTTGTTATATGTATATATATATATATATGTACATATACATATATAAATATATATATATATATACAAGTGGAAGTTTAGTAAAATCGAAGCCTTGGTGGTGGCCAAGCTAACGACCTACAATTAAGAATGGGCAGCAAAGCACTCAATAAGGTAGACCTTAGAGTAATAACATACGTACCTCAAGGTACGTGGACGATATTCTCATCCTCACACCTTCCCGAGTCATGGCGAACAGAATCTATGAGACGTTCAACAACACGGACGAGAACATTGACTTCAGTGTTGAACAGTCTTGAACACCCCAGTGTTGAACACCCCAACGACGACGGGTCACTTGCCCTCCTCGACTTCCGAATCAACATCACGGAACAGGGAGGGATCCACTGCAACTTCTACCGAAAGGCAGCCTGCAGGGACCTGTTCTTCCACTACAAGTCCGCCCTCCCTAACAGTGCCAAACGAACGAGATCGCGCGAATCAAAAACAGATGCAGCGATCTCGCGAGTGGTGTTACTCATACCAAGCGATTCCTCGAGGTGCTGGAGACGAACGGGTACCCTACCTCGCTCACAGACAGAGGAAGAGATACCAGACAGAAGAGACAGAGAGGCACCCAAGGCAAGTGCTTCCTTAAAATGCCACACCTGGGCGAGAATACCACCAACGCTATCCGCAAGGCTATACGGAGGGAGGGCCTCGACATCCACCTGGCCCACTAGGGCCCCTCCCTGCGAAGATGCTTCTCCAGGAAACCCGGGAAATCAACTGACGCGTGCTCCCTCAGAGACTGCCCGATGCGCCATGGGAACTGTTGCCTACGCACATACGTTGTGTATAAGATAGAATGTAACAAGTGCAAAAATACTATATAGGTAGCACAATCCGGCCGCTGCACATCCGGATCAAGGAGCACACTAACACCAAGGCCTCGTCTTTCCGGAAACACATAGCCAAATGCGGAAACAAAGACGGAAGGCCCATTGTCACAATTCTAGCGACAGAAAGAAACGTCGGCACATTACATATCAAGGAAGCACTTTGGATCAAACGCCTAGGGCCACAATTAAACAACCGATCCGAGAGAAGCGAAATGAGGTGGTTGGTTTAAGTAAACAAACGATGCAGCAAGACACGCACACACACACACAAACGAGACAGCTACACACGCACACACACACACACACACACACACACACACACACACACACACACACACACACACACAGTAGCATTCCACCATACGAACATACTACACTGCCAATACAGAGGAACAAGGCAACAACACACGCACATACACACACTCTCTCAAGCGAGAAAACAACACACGCACATACACACACACACAGTAACATTCACCAAACAGGCAGAGAATACTATGGACTGACAGCTAGCGCCACCCCACTCCCACAATTGAAAGAACTATTTCGGCCGCCGACCTCTGCTTGACCGACCCCATTTCACGGGCATGCGCGCTCTGCTGAATACCTCAGATATTCAAAACAACGTACAGCGGAGGACACGTTTTGCACCTTTCCGACACACAACCCCCCCCCCCCCTCCCCCCCTCCCCCCTACCCCCCGGAAAAACCCCCAGTTGATGGATGTGAATCCGAAATATATAGGGACAATTAAATCTCTCCCAAGGTAACTCTATCCCGTGTTATTATTTTTATTTTTATCCTTTACGCTCTTTCCTACATTCTTCTACACGCTACAGTCTTCTACACGCCACGCATCTCAACGTACACCCACTTAAATCTCTCTCTCTCCACCACCGGATCTTGTTACCCGGAGATTTACCCATCTGCATTGTCGAGGCTTCCAAACGACTTAAAGAAATTTACCATCTATCTCAGCAACAGCAACAACAACAATGCGACGGACGAAAACAACACCAATAACAATAACAATAACAACAACAAGACCAATAACGGTGACAACAACAACAATGATAACAACAACACCACCAACGACAACAACAACACAAACAAACAAAATTTCTCCTTCGCCGAGACGACAAGGAAAACCCTCGACTATCTGCCAGTAGATATAACAAAAGCGAAGGAGCTACTGGCGGATGCGAAAAAATATATAGTGTACGGGGAAAATGGTTCATTCACAATCCATTCCCCCCCGGAACTAAAAAGCCAGAGACTCCTAAACACGGTCATGTTTAGGACAATCTCGAACAAAAGTAAAAAACCAGCTCAACCATCACAGAGCGAGATAGAGCTGGTTTTAAAAGACGTCATGAAGGACATCACCTTCATTCAGAAGGATAGACTCTACGGGAGTCTATCCATTCTCATGAAGGACAGGGACACAGCAGTGAAACTGTCCATCAAACCAATCACATCCACCGCATACACCTTCTACCCTACGTACATGGGTAGAAGAACACAAAAAATAAAAATCCACACCATCCTGCCGATTATGGACATATGGTGGGTTTTGACAGGTTTTCTGGACCTGGAGGATGACATGCTGGTGTCCATGGGAAAGGCATCGGGTGACGCGTTCAGTGGAACGAGCCTCGAACTTGTAGTTCAAATGAGGCCCGAAAGGATCGCCCAGATCCCTGAACGCGTCATACTGGATGATCTAACCTTCATCAACATTACCGTTGAGGGTAGACGGCCCTCGTGTTACCTCTGCGGAACCAGAGGTCACCTGAGGGCTGTCTGTCCCCAACTTAATAAGAAAACCCCAATCCTGCCTACACCACCAACAACTGCACAACCAACACAATCACCACAACTACCACTACAAAAACAACCACCACAGCTCAAACCAAAACAAAACAATGTCCAACCCATCCCCTCCACTCAAAAAACAAAAACAATTTCCAAAACACCCGTACCGCAAACACAACCCGAAAATATACCCCTCCCCTCCAACGCGGAAGATGACCCTAGTTCGTCGTCAGACGAGGAGGAGCACTTCCACACAATCAAAAGAAAAAAAAGAAAACACACCTCAGACACACAAATGAAAAAAACCCCTCCCCAAAACATAACACTGACACCAACACAAAAGAGCTCACAACAACAGCAAACAAAAAACACCACACAAAAACAAAAACATGCATACACATACATAAATACAAGAAACAAAAAACTGTTAAACATTGTGTACAACAACAATCTAATAAAAACACAAGGGCCTAACTTCACCCAGGCAGGGGATTTCCCCCACCTCAAAATGATTAAGGCCCCACAGGACACCTATAAAACTTTAAAAAACAATTTTAAAGAGGACGTGGGTCCCCCCTGCGTCGGGCCCATTAACCGCGTCCTCCTAAAAAACTATCCCACCCCCTCCCCAAACACCCACACAACTCCAAGCTCCCCAACCACACATCACACTGATGCCCCCACACTTCCACAAACCACCACCCCACCCAACAACCCATCCCCCACCCTAATGGAAATTGTGCAGCCCGATACCCGGGACGCAGAGAGGTAAGTGCCCTTTCTCTTCACTACCAACATGGCTATGCTAAGAGTAGGCTGTTTAAATGCGCGTGGCCTGGGCTCAACTTGGAAGCAAGCAATGCTTCTAAATGACCTCAGGTCACAACGTATAGATGTGATGGTTATTTGCGAGGCCCGGATCAGCAACGTGCGACAGCTGGCCCCCACCTTTGATGATTTTGAGATGCACGCATCTCTCTGTCAGCCCGGAGGCGGGGGTGGAGTTGTCGTTCTGCTGCAAAAACATCTGGGTCTCGCAACACAGATGGTACATTTGGACCCGGAGGGTCGACTAGTGGTTCTGGACCTTGGCAGTGGTAAAGGCGGAGCGTTTAGGTTGGTAGCCGCCTACGGCCCTTTCGGGTCAATGCGGCCGGACTTCTTCCATCGTCTGGAGACTTTTCTAGGGACGTCCCGCTCCTTGCTATTAGTGGGGGACTGGAATGGTATCCTAGATGCACGCTGGGACTACGTAGGGGCCTGCCCCGATAGAGAGGGGTGTAATAGCCTCAAAGGGTTAATCGGTCGATTTGACCTGGCCGATAGATATCGACTACATTTTCCGACTGCGCCAACCTGGACTTGGGCAAATCGTAGCGGATCATCTAGGTCGTACCTAGATAGGTTCTTAGTTAGAATTAAGGATAAGGACTTTTTAAGTTGTCCAAAAATGCGCATGGTTGGCTATTCAGACCACAAATTAGTGACCTGCATGGTCAACCTTGACAGAACTCATAGACAGGGCCCCGGTTACTGGAAGCTCAACTTGTCCTTGCCGGCAAGTAGAGCCTACAGGAATCGGATTAGTACGTTAGTTAAGGAACGGTTGACTGGAGCGATCGTCAACAGCAGGTGGTGGGTATCTCTAAAGAGAGAGATTAGAGTAGTCTCGATAGAATTTAGTAAGGTTCTAGCTGCGGATAGGAATAGGAAGGAAAGGGAGCTAATAGATAGAGTAGAAGAGGCAATTAGAAGCGGCGACGTGGCCAGAGTGCTAGCGTCGAGAACGGCTTTGAGCCAGTTTTTCGACGCGAAGCACGAAGGCTGCGTTGTCCGAAGTAAAATACGTGCTCTAGGGAACGAGGGGACCAAAGCTGTTAGCTGGGCCCGCGTGACAGAGGCCAACAGTGGAACTAAATCAACCATCCGGTCTTTGCGAGACCTGGATGGACGAGCGATTCTTGAGCCTAAGCAGATGTGTGAGGCCTTTCAAAGGCACTTTGCCCGACTGTTCGGGAGGGGCGGGGAGCCGGTTGGGAACGTGGACTTCGGTCCATACCTCGACGGCCTGCCGCGCCTCTCGGACAGGGAGGCGAAGTCCTGCGAGGAGCCGATTTCGGCCGCTGAGATAGAGGACGTGCTGAGCCAATGCGGCAAACGCAAATCCCCGGGTCTCGATGGTCTTCCTTACGAATTATATCTAGCTATGCCGGACTTGTTCCCCGATCTCCTCGAGGTGGTCTACTGCAACTGGCAACAGAACGGGAGAATTCCCTGTACTGTGACCAAGGGCGTAGTCACGCTAGTGAGGAAGGACGAGAACAAGGGGGACGAAATAAGTAACTTCAGGCCCATAACACTGCTAAATACAGAGTTACAGATTTTGGCCAAGGTGCTAGCAAAGAGGTTGGCGCTTGTCGTGGGTAACCTGGTGGGAGATGCGCAGACATGCGCTATCCCGTCCAGGTCCATCCATGACAACCTCCACCTCATGCGATACATCATAGAGAGGGTTGGGAACGAACCCGGCTTTGGTGGGGCTCTGATCAACTTGGATCAATCTAAGGCGTTCGATAGGGTCGACCATGGTTACCTGGATGCGGTGCTAGCGGCGGCAGGCTTCGGACCCGTTTTCAGGGGCTGGATCACTGCTATGCACAGCAGCCGCATCTGCTCTAGGGTCAAGGTGAACGGCTACCTCTCGGAGCCGTTCAAAATCGTGCGGTCCATCCGACAAGGGTGCCCTCTCTCCTCCCTTCTGTATGTGTTGACTCTAGAGCCACTACTGCGGAAGTTGGAGTTGTTGCAGGGCATCCCTTTGGAACCGGGATTGCGGAAAGCGGTGTCGGCCTACGCCGATGACGTGACAGTAATGGTGTCGACGGCCTCCGAAATCGAGGCGGTCGGCACCTTACTGGAGGAGTACGAAAAGTTCACAGGGGCTAAGCTGAACCGGGACAAGTCGATCGGTTTGCAACTCGGCACGTGGAGGGGCAGACCGATGCCCTCCGATGGCGTCGTCGGACGCTGGACGGTGGGCCCGGTGAAGTTGCTCGGGGTCTGGTTCGGACCGGACCTCCAGGTGGAGAAAAACTGGGCGGAGGTTACGAACAGGGTGTTTGCACTGACCCAGAAGTGGGCCAGTTGCAAACTATCCCTGAAAGGTCGGGCGGAGGTGGCGAACACCTACATAGCGTCCGTCATCTACTACCGCCTGACCGTAGTGCCCTGCCCAAGGGAAACCCTCACCAAGATGGAGCGCGCGCTCTTCCAATTCCTTTGGAAGAGGCGGGCTCCTATGGTGAGGAGATCCATCTGCTGTCAACACCCTTCGAAAGGAGGGCTGGGGATGCCGTGGCTAATGATGCGTAAACACGCATTAAGGCTACGGCACCTCTACGTATTCCTCACCGGACAACCGGTGTGGGCCTCGTTTGTGAGACGAACCTTTCCCAGACTCGTCTCACTCACCGAGCTGCAATCCTGGGTCAAGCAAAGACCGAGAAAACTGGGCGCCTGGCACACTGAGTGTGCCCAGGCGCTCACCGCCCTCTGGCAGGCGGATCCGGTTATCAGTGGAGACTCCACCGCAACATTCTATAGAGGGCTGGTACGCAGCAGGTGCGACGACGCCCTCGGAGAAGCCCTAGACATGGAGGAGGACGAACTGGCCAGCCTGTTCGGTAGGACATTCAGCCCGGGACCTATGGACAACTTCCAGAAGTCCCTGGCCTGGCAGTGCTACCGAGGGGCTTTACCCGTTCGAGAAAGGCTCTACAGACACGGGCGCCCGGGTAGGGACCCCGCCAAAAAGATCTGTCCCAGATGCGTGTGCGACGAGGAAACCGTTGCACACGCATTGGTACACTGCGCGGGCGTAGCCGATCTGTGGGGCTATGTCGAACAACTGCTGTCAAGGGTGGGACCGATCCGGTTGACCACCGAGTCTATTGTAATGATCAAGCCGCCTCCCCCCTTCAAAGATGAAGCAGAGGCGGTGTTTCTGTGCGTAATAGCCATGGCGAAAGAGGTTGTATGGTGGACGCGTCTGAAAGGACTGAGGTCAGGCACCTTTCTCTCTGGCCAACAACTGGTCCGTTTCTTCCGATATCATTTCGGAAGAAGGATCAGGATGGAGAGAGAGGTGCTGCACCCCAGCCGTTTCTATGAAAGATGGGTGAAAGTGGCGAGAATGGCCCGTGTGAATGGGCCTTCACTCTACATCAGACTATAGGTGAGGAAGATGAAAGACCAAGGGAGCACCCCTTCTCTGTGCTCCTGAGGAGAAGGGTTGCACACTTTTTTCGGGGGTGTGTGCGACCCCTCAAGGCGCCTCCTCTCTATTGAGGATTTTGTTAAAAATTTTATTTTTTGTTATATCTTATTTTATTTTTATATTTTGTTATTGCCTCCTCCTTATTGAGGACGCCTTTTTGTGTAAACTCCCCCCATTGTACTTGTCCCACTTTTGATGCCCTAGTGGCAAATAAAAGAAACATATCTATCTATCTATCTATCCCCCCCTCTCTCTCTCTCTCTCTCTCTCTCTCTCTCTCTCTCTCTCTCTCTCTCTCTATCTATCTATCTGTCCCCTTTTCTTGTGCAGCCTTGTGGCAATTAAAGAAATCTCTCTCTCTCTCCCTCTCTCTCTCTCTCTCTCTCTCTCTCTCTCTCTCTCTCTCTCTCTCAAGCCGCCTCCCCCCTTCAAAGATGAAACAGAGGCGGTGTTTCTGTGCGTAATAGCCATGGCGAAAGAGGTTGTATGGTGGACGCGTCTGAAAGGACTGAGGTCAGGCACCTTTCTCTCTGGCCAACAACTGGTCCGTTTCTTCCGTTATCATTTCGGAAGAAGGATCAGGATGGAGAGAGAGGTGCTGCACCCCAGCCGTTTCTATGAAAGATGGGTGAAAGTGGCGAGAATGGCCCGTGTGAATGGGCCTTCACTCTACATCAGACTATAGGTGAGGAAGATGAAAGACCAAGGGAGCACCCCTTCTCTGTGCTCCTGAGGAGAAGGGTTGCACACTTTTTTCGGGGGTGTGTGCGACCCCCCAAGGCGCCTCCTCCCTATTGAGGATTTTGTTAAAAATTTTATTTTTTGTGATATCTTATTTTATTTTTATATTTTGTTATTGCCTCCTCCTTATTGAGGACGCCTTTTTGTGTAAACTCCCCCCTTTGTACTTGTCCCACTTTTGATGCCCTAGTGGCAAATAAAAGAAATCTATCTATCTATCTATCTATCTTGATAGAGTAAGACACGCTTCGCATCGGCTCCGCTATTCCATCGGGATTTACCCTTACTATTGTAAGTACCGGATAAAATTTTTAGTGCAACACATTTGGAACACTAACCCCTGTTATTTAGGGAAACATTTTTGCATTTACCCCCTTTTTAGGGGGTAAAATAAATATCTATTTTTGCCGAAAAATTTCTTTCTTGGCAGCATGGCGGAAAAGATGGCAGACATGTCTGCCATTAGCTCTGCCACGCCCCCCAAGTCTGAAGAACAAAAAATAATTACAACAAAATTAGACATTGAAACAAACAAACAAAATGAAAAAACAAATGTTAAGGAAAATGAGCAAACAGAAAACAAACAAACAGAAAATAATACAAATAACGACAGGGCAACTTTCGCCCAGAAAACAAAGCAATCCATTACATACACACCAATTGACCTAACTGCCGCCAGAGAAAAACTGGCCGAAGCAAAGAAACATATTGTTTTGGGAGAGAACGGAATGTTTTCCATTAACTCCCCCCCAGAATTCAAGAAAGCCAGAGAAGAAAACACAGTTATATACAGAACTATACTAAACCAGTCAAGAAAGCCAGCACAGCCCAGCCAAATGGAAATAGAGTTAGTCCTAAAAGACTATATGAAGAATATTCTCTTCATACGAAAGGACCGACTCTATGGCAGCATTTCGGTCCTAACAAGAGACAAAGAAACGGCGGTTCAGCTTTCCCTAAGCCCACTCTCGTCGACAACATATAGCTTCTATCCCTCCTACATGGGTAGAAGAACACAGAGGGTAAAAGTAAAAACAATGCTGCCCACAATGGACTTCTGGTGGGCTATTGCTGGCTTCATTGATATGGGCGAAGACACTATGCTGTCAATGGGGAAGGCAACTGGAGATGCGTTCCTGGGAATGGGCCTCGACATACTAGTCCAAATGAGGCCCGAAAGAATAGCACAAATCCCGGATCGCATCTGGCTGGATGACCTTACCCCAATAGACATAATTGTAGAGGGGAGAAGACCAGCATGCTATTTATGCATGGAAAGGGGACACGTTAAGGCTAACTGCCCGAAACGTATCCCCCAAAAAGGACTATTGCCCACACCCACCACAAACAGTACACCAGCACCACCCACCTCCAAAAATACACTAATACCACACACAGCAAACAAAATACAGACACCACCAACCACAAACACAACACAAACATCACCACCACCAGCACCAAACACAAGCACGACACAAAAATCACCACCACCAACCACAACACAAACATCACCACCACCATTACCAACCACAAGCACGACACAAACATTACCACCACCACCACCACAAAACCCATTCCAAACAAATAATAAAAAAAACAGTAACAAATCTACCCCTCCCGCAAAAAAAAAACAACCACACAACACGTCCCTCCCACCTAGCGCTGAAGAGTTTCCCCCAACTTCTGAAGAAGAAGGAGGAGAAGCCTTCAGACAAGTTAAAAGAAAAAAAAGAAAACACACACCCAGCACACCACAAATAACCCACACACAAACACCAACTCCAATCAAAAACACCCCACCCTCAACAAACAAAAATAAATCTGCGCCTCCCCTCTCCGAAACATTGACAGCATCACAAAAAAAGACGTTGCAATACACATATATAAATAAAGAAAACAAAAAACTGGTTAAATTAATAAACAATAACCCTATGGTGCAGACCGAAGGGCCAAACTTTATCTCAACAGAGAACTTCACCCATTTAAAAATGATAAAGGTCCCTCTGGACCTTTATCGTTCCTTAAAAGAACAATTTAGACGGGACGTGAGCCCCCCCTGTTTAAAACCGTTGAATCGCGTCCTCTTGAAAGATTTCCCCATAACCGCCCCTCTCCCTGACACAACTCCAAATACCCCAACCCCACCTCACACGTGTACCCCCACACCACCACAAAACATCCCTCCACCCAACACACCTGATGCCATGGAAATTACGCAACCCGGAGAGGTAAGTGCTTTTCTTTCTTCACTTTCAACACCAAAATAGATCAATTGAGAGTTGGCTGTTTGAACGCGCGTGGCCTGAGCTCAGCTTGGAAGCAAGCAAAGCTTCTAAGTGACCTCAGGTCACAAAGTATAGATGTGATGGTTGTTTGCGAGAGTCGGATCAGCAGCGTGAGACAGCTGGCGCCCGCCTTCGATGACTTTGAGATGCACACATCTCTCTGTCAACCCGGAGGCGGGGGGGGAGTTGCCGTACTGCTGGATAAACGTCTAACTCTCGACGTACAGATTGTTCACTCGGACCCGGGGGGTCGATTACTGGTGCTGGACGTCGGAGGTGGTGAAGGCGGGGCTTTCAGACTGGTCGGTCTTTATGCTCCCTTCGGGGCGGAGAGAGCCGACTTCTTCCAACGTCTGGAGACTTTTCTAGGAACGTCGCGTTCCCTGCTTTTAGTGGGGGACTGGAATGGAATCCTAGATGCGCGTTGGGACTATGCAGGGGCATGTCCCGATAGAGGGGGGTGTAGCAGCCTCAAGGGGTTACTCGATCGATTCGACCTGGTCGATAGATTTCGACTAGATTGTCCAACTGCGCCAACCTGGACCTGGGCAAACCGCAGTGGACAATCTAGATCGTACCTAGATAGGTTTTTGGTTAGGAGTAAGGATAGGGACGTATTTAGTTGTCCAGAACTGATCATGGTTGGCTATTCAGATCACAAATTAGTGACCTGCGTGGTCAACCTTGATAGAACGCATAGACAGGGTCCCGGTTACTGGAAGATGAATTTGTCCTTACCGACAAAGAAAGATTACAGAAACCGGATTAGTAGCTTAGTTAAGATGCGGTTGACGGGAGCGATCGTCAACAGTAGGTGGTGGATATCTCTAAAGAGAGAGATTAGAGTAAGTTCGATAGGTTACAGTAAGGAACTAGCGGCGAATAGAAATAGGAGGGAAAGGGAGTTAACAGATAAACTAGAAGAGGCGATTAGGAGCGGAGACGTAGCCAGAGTGTTAGCGACGAGAACGGCATTGAGCCAGTTCTTTGACGCGAAGCACGAAGGCTGCGTTGTCCGAAGTAAAATACGTGCTTTAGGAAACGAGGGGACCAAAGCTGTTAGCTGGGCCCGCGTGACAGAAGCCAAGAGTGGGATTAAATCCACCATTCGGTCTTTGCGAGACCAGGATGGACGGGTGATCCTTGAACCTGAGCGAATGTGCGAGACCTTTCAAAGGCACTTTGCTCGACTGTTCGGAGGTGGCGGGGGGCCGGACGGGGATGTGGACTTCGGTCCATACCTCGACGGTCTACCGCGTCTTTCGAGCGGCGAAGCGGAGTGCTGCGAAGGGCCAATCACAGCCACTGAAATCGGGGAAGCGCTCAGCCAATGCAGCAGACGCAAATCCCCGGGTCTCGATGGTCTACCATACGAACTTTATTTAGCTATGCCGGTCTTGTTCTCCGAACTCCTCGAGGCTGTCTATTGCAACTGGCAACAGAACGGGAGAATTCCCTGTTCTGTGACCAAGGGCGTGGTCACGCTAGTGAGGAAGGACGAGAGCAAGGGGGACGACTTAAGTAACTTTAGGCCCATAACTCTGCTGAATGCAGAGTTACAGATTTTGGCCAAGGTGTTGGCGAAGAGGTTGGCGCTTGTGGTGGGTGGTTTAGTGGGAGACGCGCAGACATGCGCTATCCCGTCCAGGTCCATTCACGACAACCTCCACCTCATGCGATACATCATAGAGAGGGTTGGCTACGAACCCGGCTTTGGTGGGGCCCTGATCAACTTGGATCAATCTAAGGCGTTCGATAGGGTCGACCATGGTTACCTGGATGCGGTGCTAGCGGCGGCGGGCTTCGGACCCGTTTTCAGGGGCTGGATTTCTGCCATGCACAGTGGCAACATCTACTCTAGGATTAAAGTAAACGGCTACCTCTCGGAGCCGTTTCAAATCACCCGATCCATCAGACAGGGGCGCCCCCTCTCCTCCCTTCTGTACGTATTGACTCTCGAGCCACTGCTGCGGAAGTTGGAGTTGCTGCGGGGCATACCCCTGGAACCGGGATTGCACAAAGCGGTCTCGGCCTATGCCGACGACGTAACAGTAATGGTGGCGGACGCCTCGGAAATCGGGGCGATCGCCACCCTACTGGAGGAATACGAAAGGCTGACGGGGGCTAAGCTGAACCAGGACAAGTCAGTCGGTTTGCAACTCGGAACGTGGAGGGGCAAACCGATGCCGTTAGACGGTGTCGTCGGGCGGTGGACGGAGGGCCCGGTGAAGCTGCTCGGGGTCTGGTTCGGACCGGACCTCCAGGTGGAGAAGAATTGGGGCGAGGTGACGAGCAGGGTGTTTGCGCTGACCCAGAAGTGGGCCAAGTGCAAACTATCACTGAAAGGTCGGGCGGAGGTGACGAACGCTTACATAGCGTCCGTCATCTACTACCGCCTGACCGTCGTGCCTTGCCCCAAGGAAAAGCTCACCATCATGGAACGCATGCTCTTCCAGTTCCTCTGGAAGAAGCGGCCTCCCATGGTGAGGAGATCCATCTGCTGCCAGCACCCTTCGAAAGGAGGGCTGGGTATGCCGTGGCTGTTGATGCGTAGGCACGCATTGAGGCTACGGCATCTACAGGTATTCCTCAACGGTCAGCCGGTGTGGGCCCCGTTTGTGAGGCGAGCCTTCCCACAGCTCGTCTCGCTCACCGAACTGCAATCCTGGGTGAAGCAAAGACCGAGAAAACTGGGCAACTGGCACACTGAGTGTGCCCAGGCGCTCACGGCTATCTGGCAAGCGGACCCGACTGTCAGTGGAGAATCCACCTCAACATTCTATAGAGGGTTGGTGGCTAGCAGGGGCGACGACACCCTTGGAGAGTCGCTAGGCATGGAGGAGGACGAACTGGCCAGCCTGTTCGGTAGAACTTTCGGCCCGGGACCCATGGACAACTTCCAGAGGTCCCTAGCCTGGCAGTGTTACCGGGGGGCTCTGCCCGTTCGAGAAAAGCTCTACAGACACGGGCGCCCGGGCAGGGATCCCGCGAAAAAGATCTGTCCCAGATGCGTGCGCGACGAGGAAACCGTTGCGCATGCACTGGTACACTGCCCGGGCGTTGCCGATCTGTGGGGCTACGTCGAACGACTGCTGTCGCGTGTGGCGCCGATTCGATTAACCGCCGAGTCTGTGGTGAACATCAAGCCGCCTCCTCCCTTCAGAAATGAAGCAGAGGCGGTCTTTCTGTGCGTAATAGCCATGATGAAAGAGGTTGTGTGGTGGACGCGCCTGAAAGGTCTGAGGTCGGGTGACTTTCTCTCCGGCCATCACCTGGTTTACTTCTTCCGATACCACTTCGGAAGAAGAATCAGGATGGAGAGAGAAGTGCTTGGTCCCAGACAGTTTTATGAAAGGTGGGTGAAAGAAGCGAGAATGGCCCGTGTAAATGGGCCTTCTCTCTACATTGTTCTGTAGGTGAAGAAGTGAAGAGGAAAGGGGGAGCGCCTCCTCTCTGGGCTTCCCCCGCGAAAAGAGTTGCACACTTTTCGGGGGTATGTGCAATCCCCAACACGCCCCCTCCCTTTTGAGGACTTTTATTGTTATATTATTATTGTTATTCCTTTTTTTCTTTACTCGATTTATGTAAACTCCCCCACTGTGTAAATGTCCCCTTCTTTTGTGCCCTCGTGGCAAATAAATAGAAATTTATCTATCTATCTATCTATCTATATATCATTTCGGAAGAAGGATCAGGATGGAGAGAGAGGTGCTGCACCCCAGCCGTTTCTATGAAAGATGGGTGAAAGTGGCGAGAATGGCCCGTGTAAATGGGCCTTCACTCTATATCAGACTATAGGTGAGGAAGATGAAAGACCAAGGGAGCACCCCTTCTCTGTGCTCCTGAGGAGAAGGGTTGCACACTTTTTTCGGGGGTGTGTGCGACCCCCCAAGGCGCCTCCTCTCTATTGAGGATTTTGTTAAAAATTTTATTTTTTGTTATATCTTATTTTATTTTTATATTTTGTTATTGCCTCCTCCTTATTGAGGACGCCTTTTTGTGTAAACTCCCCCCTTTGTACTTGTCCCACTTTTGATGCCCTAGTGGCAAATAAAAGAAACATATCTATCTATCTATCTATCTATCTATCTATCTATCTATCTATCTATATCGGAAATCGGGATGATCGGCAACATACTGAAAGAATACGAAACGCTGACGGGAGCAAAACTAAACCCAGACAAGTCTGTCGGTTTGCAACTCGGTACGTGGAGAGGCAAACCGATGACATCCGACAGCGTCGTTGGACGCTGGACGGACGGACCGGTGAAATTGCTCGGCGTCTGGTTCGGTCCAGACCTCCAGGTGGAGAAAAACTGGAACGAGGTCACGGCCAAGGTGTTTGCACTCACTCAGAAGTGGGCAGAGTGCAAACTGTCCTTGAAAGGTCGAGCGGAGGTGGCGAACACTTTCATAGCGTCCGTCATCTACTACCGCTTGACTGTCGTGCCTTGTCCCCGTGAACACCTCGCCAAGATGGAACGCATGCTCTTCCAGTTTCTGTGGAAGAAGCAGGCTCCGCTGGTGAGGAGATCCGTCTGCTGTCAGCATCCTTCCAACGGAGGGCTGGGGATGCCGTGGCTGATGATGCGCAAACATGCGCTGAGGCTGCGGCATCTCCAGGTATTCCTCACCGACCCCCAACCGGTGTGGGCACCGTTTGTGAGACAGGCTTTCCCACAGCTCGTCTCGCTAACGGAGCTGCAGTCCTGGGTGAAGAAAAGACCGAAAACGATGGGCGCCTGGCACATTGAATGCGCTCAGGCGCTCACAGTCCTCTGGCAAGCGGGCGCAGCAATCAGTGGAAACTCCACTTCGACATTCTATAGAGGGATTGTACGTTACAAGGGCGACGACGTGCTCGGAGAGACTCTGGGCGTCGAAGACGATGAGCTCACCAGTATGTTTGGTAGGACTTTCCGCCCGGGACCTATGGACAACTTCCAGAGGTCCCTGGCCTGGCAGTGCTACCGAGGAGCTCTACCGGTTCGTGACAAGATCTACAGACACGGACGCCCTGGCAGGGATCCTTCCAACAGGACGTGTCCAAGATGTGCGCAGGACATTGAAACAGTTCTGCACGCAATTGTACACTGCCCGGGCGTAAGCGACCTGTGGAACTATGCAGAACAACTGCTGTCGCGTATGGGACAAATACAGTTGACTGCCGAGTCCATAGTAAGGATCAAACCGCCAGACTCCTTCAAAAACGAAAGAGAGGCGGTTTTCCTCTGTACGGTGGCTATGGTGAAAGAAGTTATATGGTGGACGAGGTTGAGAGGACTGAGGACAGATGCCTTTCTCTCCGGACAACAATTGATTCCCTTCTTTAAGTATCACTTTAGAAGGAGAATCAGGGTGGAGAGAGAGGCACTGCACCCCAGTAAATTTACTGAAAGGTGGGTGAATGAAGCGAAAATGGCCCGAGTGATTGGGCCTTCTCTGTTTATAAGCCTGTAGGTTGAGGAAGAGAGCAAAAGGAAGAAAGGAGCACTTGCACAACACGCTCCTTGAGTTGAGGGTTGTTCTATCGACGGGGTATTAAACAACCCATTTGTGGCGCCTCCCCCCTATTGGGGATTTCGATTGTTGAAATTGTTTGTTTTTATATTTTTTACACGACTGTATGTAAAATCCCCGGCATGTCTTTGTATTGTCCCCTTTCTTGTTGCGCCCTTGTGGCTAATAAAGAAATCTATCTATCTATCTATATATATATATATATATATATATATATATATATATATATATATATATATATATATATATATAATTAACCTGTTAGTTTTTTCGTTACTTTGGTATTGTGTGTTAGGTTTTGCCTACCACAATGTTCAATTTGTCAAGCTATTTAAACGTGTATGTTGTTACTCTAAGGACCTACCCTGATTGAGTGCTTTGCTAACTCATTCATATTGTAGCTCGACTATGCTTGTCCCAAAGCTTCGATTCTACTAAGCTTCCACATGTATATATATATGTATATATATATATATATATATATATATATATATATATATATATATATATACATGTATACTCATTTATATGCACACGCGCACACACATGCCCGACCACCACCACGACCACCACCACCACGACCACCACGACCACCACCACCATCACCACCACCGCATTACCACCACATCACCACCACCACCATCACCACCATCACCACCACCACCACCACCACCACGACCACCACCACCACCACGACCACCACCACCACGACCACCACGACCACCACCACCATCACCACCACCGCATTACCACCACATCACCACCACCACCATCACCACCATCACCACCACCACCACCACCACCACCACCACCACCACCACCACCACCACCACCACCACCACCACGACCACCACCACCATCACCACCACCGCATTACCACCACATCACCACCACCACCATCACCACCATCACCACCACCACCACCACCACCACCACCACGACCACCACCACCACCACGACCACCACCACCACGACCACCACGACCACCACCACCATCACCACCACCGCATTACCACCACATCACCACCACCACCATCACCACCATCACCACCACCACCACCACCACCACCACGACCACCACGACCACCACCACCATCACCACCACCGCATTACCACCACATCACCACCACCACCATCACCATCATCACCACCACCACCACCACCACCACCACCACCACCACCACCACCACGACCACCACGACCACCACTACCACCACCACCACCACCAGCACCACCACGACCACCACCAGCACCACGACCACCACCACAACCACCACCACCACCACCACCACGACCA
Organism: Eledone cirrhosa; assembly: GCA_964016885.1. Taxonomy (NCBI): domain Eukaryota; kingdom Metazoa; phylum Mollusca; class Cephalopoda; order Octopoda; family Eledonidae; genus Eledone; species Eledone cirrhosa. The sequence goes on along the minus strand of OZ024743.1, from coordinate 95,475,450 downwards.
CCACCACGACCACCACCACCACGACGACGACCACCACCACCACCACGACCACCACGACCACCACGACCACCACCACCACCACCACCACGACGACGACGACGACCACCACCACCACCACGACGACGACGACCACCACCACCACCACCACCACGACCACCACCACCTCCACCACCATCACCACCACCACGACCACCACGACCACCACGACCACCACCACCATCACCACCAGCACCACCACGACCACCACCAGCACCACGACCACCACCACGACCACAACCACGACAATGATGATTATTATTATGATGATGATGATGATTGAAGAGAAAGTTCAGCGATCAAAGGAAACTATGTATCGGCTGGTCTTTCGCATTTCTGATACTAGCGGAAATGTCATCGTACGGTGACAGGCGGCGGCAGAAGGTGGAGAGACAAAACAAGTATGGTGTCCCATCTGATTGTGAAGGAAGCAGAGGTAAGTAGTGGGACTCTCACCCTTCTGTCAATTCACCTTTCAACATACGAGGTATATTGAATGTTCAAAATACATTATGTCTGAATAAAAGTCGTGTCTGGGCGGTCATGGCTGGGATGTCTATGTTTAGAAACTTACTCAGCCAACAACTTGGAACTAAACAATAGCAGAAACACATATATTTATCTAAAGATGCATGTCCCTCGCCGGGACGTACATACATAAATATACATGTATACATGGTGGCTGCCAACTCGTTTTCGAGTACGGCCACTACTTTATATCCATGTAGGAGAACCCCTACCGATGCGCTGAACGAGTGTCACTTTTTAGTCCAGCCTGCGACTTGAAAACTCTGGTACAAACACTATAATTGTGACAATTATTGACACATAGTGTTGGGCCCATGGTACCATGTGACGACAAGTGCAGAGAGATCTCCAGATGTAAAGCAATGCCTGTGCCGTTAAGCTTTTATAGTGAACAAAGGCACTGCACAAAGCCAGTCCCACTCTCTTAACCAAGATGATATTTACCAAAAAGAAGAACAAGTCAACATCATTGGATACCATCAGGGTTGCAGGTGTTATATCAGAGTTTTCCTTCTCCTAGAATTCTGCCTTGACAAAGGCTATGGGGTCATCTCTACCGGTGATTTTGGATGGCCATTGACAGGTTTTGTTTTTAGTCCTGCAGGATGTCCAAAGTCACCCTCCTCAACAAGAAACCTTAGTCGTTGGCGACTAAACTGACATGTATACATACATACATACATACATACATACATATATATATATATATATATATATATATATATATATATATATATATATATATATAATACGTACACACATAAATATACATGTACACACACATACAAAACGCATACGTAAATACTCACACGCAGAACTATATATATATACACATACTCACAATTATTACGGACTGAGTTCACATCCCGCCGAGGTTAACTTTGTCTTTCATCCTTACGGGGTCGATAAAATAAAGTACCAGTAATGCACTGGTGTAATTGCTGGCCTTGTGCCAAAAGTAGAAACAAGTATTGTAACTACATACACAGAATTATAATACCATCAACACATACACCCACATACATACAAATATCAAACATGCCTTCACACACACACATATATATATATGTATATATATATATATATGTATATATATATATTTATACACACATATATATATACATATATATATACATATATATATATATATATATATATATATATATATATATATATGTATATATATGTATATATATATATGTATAAATATGATTATTATTATATATATATATATATATATATATATTGTTATGCTTTGGGAGGGTCATGTTGTTAATAAGAAACACACGCACCCTGCTTTCACTCCAATTTATTATAAATTAAATTTATAAATTTAAGAATTTATAAATTTCCGGTTGGTTGGTTGATTCCACAATCGGACGGTTGTTCATATATTGTCAAAGTACTTTCGTCACACATTCTGTGAACTCTTCAGTGACTGGGGATTCTTTTATTTGTTTTTGTAACTCTCCTTTGTTCACTCCTACGCCATCTTATTGTTGTGTGTTGCGTGCCTAGTTTGCGCATGTGTTACATCCGGGTATCTGTGTGTGTTTATATTTGTTTATTTATTTGTTTATTTACATGTTACTGGTTGGTTGTTTGTTCTATGTGTGTGTGTGTGTTTTCATTTTCTCCTTAATTGTAAGTTGTGATGTTGCTATTCCATTCATGTTTTCTATTTAATTTTGGTTGGAGTTCATGTTTATTGCCTCTGTGATTTGTCTAAACATTGCGTCTTTTCTGTGTGTAGATTCTATTTTTATTTCTATGTTCTATAATTTGCCCTCATATTGTATTTTATTTATTTATTTATTTATTTTTATATCATCAATACTCCACCAACATGCTAAAATAGAACATAAGGGCAAATTAGAGAACATAGAAATAAAAATAGAATCTACACACAGAAAAGACGCAATGTTTAGACAAATCACAGAGGCAATAAACATAAATGAACTCCAACCAAAATTAAATAGAAAACATGAATGGAATAGCAACATCACAACTTAGAATTAAGGACAAAATGAAAACACACACACACATAGAACAAACAACCAACCAGTAACATGTAAATAAACAAATAAATAAACAAATATAAACACACACATGTACCCGGATGTAACACATGCGCAAACTAAGCACGCAACACACACAAAAACAAGATGGCGTAGGACAGAACAAAGGAGAGGCACAAAAACAAAGAAAAGAATCCCCAGTCACTGAAGAGGTCACATAATGTGTGTCGAAACAACTTTGACAATATATAAACAACCGTCCGGTATGGAACCAACCAACCAACCGGAAATTTATAAATTCTTAAATTTATAAATTTAATTTATAATAAATTGGAGTGAAAGCCATGGTGGGTGTGTTTTTTATTAGCAACATGACCCTCCCAAAACATAACAATATCGGTTTCAACACACGTTTTCAGATAAAGAATCTTGCTAAACAAATTCAGAAACGAAATATATATATATATATATATATATATATATATTATGAAATACTGTTGGCTTCTTGCTCACATTAATTTCTCTATTTTCATATATATATATATATATATATATATATATGTATATATATATATATATATACTACATGCATGCATATATATAACCTAGGAAACTGACACTTGCAAACGTAAAAACACACCCATAGATACATACATGCATACATACATATATATACATACATACATGCATACATGCATATATATACATATATTCATACATACATATATACTTACTTAATTATATACATGCATACATGCTTATATATACATATATACATACAAACATACATATATACTTACTTAATTATATACATGCCTGGTGGCTGCCAACTCGTTTTCGAGTACGGCCACTACTTTATATCCATGTAGGAGAACCCCTACCGATGCGCTGAACGAGTGTGACTTTTTAGTCCAGCCAGCGACTTGAAAACTCTGGTACAAACACTATACTTGTGACAATTATTGACACATAGTGCCGGGCCCATGGTACCATGTGACAACAAATGCAGAGAGATCTCCATATATAAAGCAATGCCTGTACCGTGAAGAACAAGTCAACATCATTGGATACCATCACGGTTGCAGGTGTTATATCAGAGTTTTCCTTCTCCTAGAATTCTGCCTTGAGTCAATGGCCATCCAAAATAACCGGGAGACATACATACATACATACATTCATACATACATACATACATACATACATACATACATACATACATACATACATACATACAAAACTGCCACCAAATTAAAGCACAACCGGCCTGATATTGTAGTTTGGGACCACACATTGAAAACGTGTTCTGTTGTGGAGATCAGCTGCCCACTTGATGTAAACGTTGTCAGAAAAATACAGGAGAAGCAGGACATCTACGGACCATTGATGAGGAGTTTACAAATCCAGTATCCAAGATACACCTTTAGCTTCATACCCATCATTATTGGTGCTACGGGTTATATACCAACCCGCGTGGACCAAAGTATGACTGAACTTGGATTTGCGGACAAAAAGCGCAGCTCCCTAATTCATAGTCTACAAATGGCTGCGATAACTGGCACCTTCAAAATTTGCAAAACATTCTTGCGATTCAAGGGATGACAATTTCTTTTCTTTTACAACCTTGCCACCAGGAAGGTGGCCGGTCAAAAAAATATACTCGAAATTAAGAGAAAGAGAAAACATACATACATACATACATACATACATACATACATACATACATACATACATACATACATACATACATACATACATATATACTTACTTAATTATATACATGCATACATGCATATATATACATGGTGGCTGCCAAGTCATTTTCGAGTACGGCCACTACTTTATATCCATGTAGGAGAACCCCCAGCGATGCGCTGAACGAGTGTCACTTTTTAGTCAAGCCAGCGACTTGAAAACTCTGGTACAAACACTACACTTATGACAATTATTGACACATAGTGCTGGGCCCATGGAACCATGTGATGACAAGTGCAGAGAGATCTCCAGATATAAAGCAATGCCTGTGCCGTGAAGCTTTTATAGTGAGCAAAGGCACTGCACAAAGCCAGTCCCAGTCTCTTAACCAAGATGATATTTACCAAAAAGAAGAACAAGTCAACATCATTGGATACCATTAGGGTTGCAGGTGTTATATCAGAGTTTTCCTTCTCCTAGAATTCTTCCTTGACAAAGGCTAAGGGGTCATCTCTCCCGGTGATTTTGGATGGCCATTGACTCTTAATTATATACATACATACATACATACATACATACATACATACATACATACATACATACATACATATATACTTACTTAATTATATACATGCATACAGGCGTATATATATATACATACATATTTATAATATCAAAGATTAGTGAAAGGAGAATATTTATGCAGAACTGATGAGAAATCTGCAGATACTCCACCCTGATTACACCTTCAGATTTATGCCTGTGTTATGCACTGGGATATGTTAGTAACTGCCTCAATACAAATCTTGAGAAGCTAGGCTTCACAGGAACAGAAAGAACACAACTAGTTAGGAAACTACAAGTACAATCCATTAATGGAACAGTAAAAATATGTAAAACATTCCAAAAAATTTGCATCTAATAACTGCATATACACATGTACAGATACAAAGCATATACATATGCACACATACAACTCAAAACATACACATTCACACATACAATAACATCCATATCTACACATGCATGCATACATACATATCTACCTAGTTGATGTTGTGTAAATTCCAATGAGAGAGTCTTGTCTATGTTAGAAACCGACTCTCTCTCTATTGGTAAAACTTTGTGAAATTATAAAACCAGAAGAACATACATACATACATACATATATGGTGGCTGCCAACTCGTTTTCGAGTACGGCCACTACTTTATATCCATGTAGGAGAACCCTTACCGATGCGCTAAACAAGTGTGACTTTTTAGTCCAGCCAGCGACTTGAAAACTCTGGTACAAACACTACACTTGTGACAATTATTGACACATAGTGCTGGGCCCATGGTACCATGTGACGACAAGTGCAGAGAGATCTCCAGATATAAAGCAATGCCTGTGCCGTGAAGCTTTTATAGTGAGTAAAGGCACTGCACAAAGCCAGTCCCACTCTCTTAACCAAGATGATATTTACCAAAAAGAAGAACAAGTCAACATCATTGGATACCATCAGATTTGCAGGTGTTATATCAGAGTTTTCCTTCTCCTAGAATTCTGCCTTGACAAAGGCTAAGGGGTCATCTCTCCCGGTGATTTTGGATGGCCATTGACTCTTAAGAGCTCCTTTGCCCTTTGACAGGTTTTGTTTTTAGTCCCGCAGGATGTCCAAAGTCACCCTCCTCACCAAGAAACGTTGGTGGGGTTGCCAGTTTAGTCGCCAACGACCCGACCATGAGACAGGTTGTACTGGGATACATGTTACCAGTAGCACCAACTGGTGACCTGACATATATATACATACATACATACATACTTATTTAATTATATACATGCATATAAACATGAACGCAGCCAGACGTACAAATGTAAACACACACACATACAATCATCAACACAATCACACATACACAGAAATGCAAACACCAACACATACACAGAAATGCAAACACCAACACATACACACACATATAAGCACACACTCCACACACACAGAGACCTCACGCAAACACACCTATTAGGTACACACACCTAATAGTGAAACACGTGTTATAAAGACAACAATTACTACATTTTCACTTTTTCTCTCTAAGAAGAAATTAATTGAGTCTTTATTTTTTTACACACACACACACATATATATATATATACACACATACACACACACACATATATATATATACATACACACACATACATACACATACATACATATATATACATACACACACATACATACAGACATACTCACACACACACACATACTCTAACACACACACACACATAAACATATACACACATACACACACACATACACACATATATACTCACACACACACATACTCACACACACACACATACTCATACACACACACATACACACACATATACACACACATACTCACACATATGCACACACATATACACACACATACACACACATACACACATACATACACACACACACATACACACATACACACATATACACACATACATACATACACACACACACACACACACAGGCATAGGCTCGCTGGCACGTGTTGATATTGAGAGAAAGGCACACACATACACACATACACATATACACACATACACACATATACACATACACACATACACACACAAACACATACGCACACTAATGTACATACACACATATATATTGAGGCACACACAGAAACATACAAACACATACAAACGGACTCACACTCACTCACTGACACATACGACACACTAACACACTCCCTCCCTCACACACACACATGACACACGCACGACACATATGACACACACACACACACTCCCACCATCCCTCGCACACGCACACACTCCCTCCCTCCCTCACACGCACACACACACACACACACATGACACACAGACGACACATATGACACACACATTCCCTCCCTCCGTCACACAGACACACACACACACACACACACACACACACACACATGACACACAGATGACACATATGACACACACATTCCCTCCCTCCGTCACACACACACACACACACACATGACACACAGACGACACATATGACACACACATTCCCTCCCTCCGTCACACAGACACACACACACAGACACACACACACACATGACACACAGACGACACATATGACACACACATTCCCTCCCTCCGTCACACACACACACACACAGACAGACCTGAGATATAGTTTCATTCACAGAACCCAGACACATTCATATAGAAACACATAAACACATACGCATATACGTAAGTATTGACGCGCACACAAATACACACACACACACACACACACGTACACACACACACACACGCACACACACACACGTTCACACGTACATGTACACACACACAAATACACACACACACACATACACACACACATACATACACGTACACACACACACACGTACACACATACACACACACGCGGTCACACGTACATGTACACACACACACAAATACACACACACACACACATACACACACATATACACGTACACACACACATACACGTACACACACACACACGTCCACACGTACATGTACACACACACACAAATACACACACACATACATTTACACACACACACACGTACACACACACACACGTACACACACACGTACACACATACAAACGTACACACACACCCATACACACACATACACGTACATACACATACACGTACACACACGCAAGGTATGTAGTAGTCAGACAACGAGAAGTGATTGAGAAATTAAAGAGAATATATTGAAAAATAGCGATATTTGTAAACTCCAGATACAAACATTTCACACTCTCTCTGTCTGTCACTCTGTCACTCTCTCTGTCTGTCACTCTGTCACTCTCTCACTCTGTCACTCTCTCTATCTGTCACTCTATCACTCTGTCACTCTCTCTATCTATTACTCTGTGACTCTCTCACTCTGTCACTCTCTCTATCTGTCACTCTGTCACACTATCACTTTGCCACTCTGTCACTCTGTCACTCTGTCACTCTGTCACTCTATCACTCTATCACTCGCTGACTCTATCTATCACTCTGTCACTCTGTCACTCTATCACTCTATCACTCTATCACTCTGTCACTCTATCACTCTGTCACTCTGTCACTCTGTCACTCTGTCACTCTGTCACTCTATCATTCTGTCACACTATCACTCTAACTATCACTCTGTCACTCTATCACTCTGTCACTCTATCACTCTGTCACTATGTCACTCTATCATTCTGTCACTCTGTCACTCTGTCACTCTATCACTCTGTCACTCACTCTATCTATCACTCTGTCACTCTGTCACTCTATCACTCTGTCACTCACTCACTCTAACTATCACTCTGTCACTCTGTCATCAACTCTATCTATCACTCTGTCACTCACTCTATCTATCACTCTGTCACTCTGTCACCCAGTCCTTCAATGTGAGAGTC